>CM074728.1:56767031-57407031 GCA_037306005.1 Rhinophrynus dorsalis
TGCTGTGGAGAAATATGATACAATTTATGTATTCTGATCTCCTAAAATGAGGGACATAGAAAAGGAAAGAGGAGCACAGGGATTTGGGACTCAAAGGGAGGTATGGGAGCCATAATATCTCCTAAAGAGGGACACAAAGGAGGTATGACCCCTAATATCTCCTAAAGAGGGACACTTGGGATATATGGAGCCATAATATCTCCTAAAGAGGGACACTTTGGAAGTATGAACCTCTAATATCTCCTAAAGGGGGACACTTGGGAGGTGTGGAGCTCTAATTGCTCATAAAGGTGGACACTTGGGAGGTATGGAGCCCTAATATCTCCTAAAGAGGGACACTTGGGAGGTATACTGCACTGTGGTCTGTGTATACAACTCCTTCAAACAGGAAGTGTATGTGATGGACAGACTGTGATTTGAGGTCAGGCTATGTTAAAATAAAGATAAGTTTTCAGACTTTACAAGTGAATGATAATGGAACACTGGCTATCACGTAGGTGATGGGATACTGTTGGCAAACACTGAGTCAGATTATGGTGAATGGCGAGTTCTCTGTGTTGTGGTGAGAAGTCTGGTCACTACAGAAATAAAAGGAAGCTGATGTATTAAGAACAGCAACAATTATGGGGCAAACCAGCTGTACCACAGAAGACAAATAAAAATTCCTGTTGATTTAAATGGGTTTTTTAACCCCTTGAATGCTAGAAAGGTCACCGGATGCCTCTCTAGCCTTCAAGGCCTCATTCACATAAAGGGGATTTTTATTTGTCCCCTATGGTTCAGCTGGTTAGCCCCAGTTCTGGGTTGATCAGTCAAAACAAGTTTAACGAACAATCAAATTTAAAGAGAGCCTATACTAACATCACATCCCAAACCATCTTTTGGGGTTGATGGGAGTTGTAGTCACTGATTTTCTACCCATGGCATAGAAGTTGTCCACTAAAATGAATCAATTCATTTGTAGCTTGGCACAGACGCAGGATAAAGTTTAGCAATTATTTTATATAGCAGCAGGTGATTTGATTCCTGTCCGGTTGTACATTCCCCTTTACTGTGGCCAAAATATGCTTTCCAGTAGGCCCCATCACAGCTGCATAACAGAGGAGTGGACTGCCATTCTTTCATAGTGTTCGAATGCTTTGGCTCACAGAAGAAATGGCCTACATCCAAGTATCAGTCATAGTGATGTGCTTTGCATTATGTTGGCCTACAGCCTGCAAACATATAGCAGGAAAAATGCATACTTGTAAACCAGAGTGGTCTATTTCTCCCAAAGCTTCAATTTCTAGAGAAAATACCACCTCACATCGGTGAAACACATAGGATCCGATAACAAGATTAATATTTAATTTGCCTAAAAAATAGTTACTTTTCCGTCTTCATCCAAATCATGTGGTTAGTGGAAATCCCCAGCTTATTTCCATTATAAGGACATTGAGATGGAAATCTCCTAATCTTGACCCAATTTTCACATTAATTCTTCTAAGCACCACAATGAACTAATTTGATTAAAAAATACACAAATCAATTGTTTTTGTATATGTATCGGTGTATATAAATAAATGTAAAACATGATTTTATATGCATAAATACATACCGAGAAGGTGTATTTAATTGGAATGTAACTACAAATCATTTTATAATTCTGCTACTGACAGAGGTGGGACTAGTAGTGATTAGTGAAATATCACTCTAACCAGGGGAGGGCTGGGCAGGGGGGCAATTTCCCCCTGGGCTGGGCATATATCTGGACTGGTGGGCCACTGCTCGCTCAAACTTCTGCCACACTACTGATACCACAGAGCTTACAACTGAAATGGAGCTACACAAGTGATATCACAGAGCCTCAATCCAAATGGAGATACACTCCTGGCATAACCAATTTCCCTTGTAAGCTCTATGCTACCACTAGTATAGCTTTACTTAAAGGGATAGTAATACTTCGTTTTATCTTTATTTTATTTTGTAGGCATTAAAAAAACATGAAGAACGATATAAGTCTTATCTCTCAATCCTTTATGGTTTAAGAGATATTCACAAGCAAAGTTTCCATTCCCACCCTTTTACCTAGTGTAAACAATCTCTTCTCAGATGTGGAATCTGGTTGTAAGACCAGACAGATAACAGAAGGGGACAATCTTCTTCCTGTGAGAACAATGAAAGCCCTGCCCCCCTTGACAAGTTTTTCAGGTTTTTCCCTTATCTTAATTGAAGATTGTCCCTCTCTGCAGTCTACCTGGGCACCTCCCTTCTGCTCTAGCTGAGCAGTGTTACATCAGTAAAAGGGGTGGGAGGGGATACTTTGTCATTGAATTACTCTTGAACTACAACTCTGACGGAACTGAAATAACACTCTCCAAAGTCCAAATACTATGATGATTAATTAGAGCTGCTTTTATTATGAAACATTACTATCCCTTTAAAGGGATAGTAATGTTTCACAATAAAAGCAGCTCCAATTAATCTTCATAGTATTTGGGCCATGGAGAGTGTTATTTCAATACTGTCAGAGATGTGGTTCAAGAGTAATTGAATGATAAATTATCCCCCTCCCTCCACTTTTACTGATGTAACACTGCTCACCTCAGAGCATCAAGACTGTCCAGATGGATAGCAATCTTCAGTGAGCATATGGAAAAACCTGTCAAGGGGGGCAGAGTTTTCTTTATACTCACAGTAAGAATATTGTCCCTTGCTGTGAGCTGTCTGGTCCCAGGACCATATTCCACATCTGAGGGGAGGTGACTTACACTAGGTAAAAGGGGCGGGAGGGGGATATTTTATCATTCAATTACTCATATACTACAACTCTGAGAGTAGTAAATAACACTCTCCATGGCCCAAATACTATGAAGATTCATTGGAGTTGCTTTTATTTTGAAACATTACCATCCCTTTAAATTAGAATTCTCCGTATCATCACTATTGTAGCTCCCTTTCAGTTGTAAACTCTGTGGTCTCACTAGTCTTACTTCACCACATTAATGCCAATTTTAAAATTAACAAAAAAGGGGGTAGGCTGGGACAATGGGCCGAAATAACGGTATTAATGGGCCGCTTGATTTTACTTACCCCCAGGCTATAAATTGCCAGCCCTCCCCTGGCTCTAACCACCTCACTTGGGTATCATAATGAGAAATGTAGTTCCCAACAGCTGGAGGGCCAACAGTTGAACTGGCCCTGGTATAATGTATTCATTTGACCTTGGAGTTTTTGCTGCTGCAGCGAAGAGTTAAAATGACTGATGTAGTAAATTGGGCCTTTCAAACAGAATACACCTTCATATTTCTGGAGAACTGCACATGTTAAAGCTTGCACATTGAGAGCAATTGAAAAGTTATTTTTAGACAGGCTCCACGGATATTTATTCTGATTTCTCTACCTGCTGGGATTGTGGAGACTGATGGAATAAAGTTGGTGGTTTCAGAAATCCTTGGCTACAGACATAACAACTGCACTTATTACTAACCTGTACTGTAGAAGAGCAGCTTTAGGCAGGACAGAACGCAACTAGAATTTTCCAGAGAGCAGATAGGCATTGCTTAAAGGGATAGTAATACTTGAAAATAAGTTTATTTTATATTGTAGCCCTTAAAAAAACATGAAAAATGATATAAGGCTTATCTCCCAAACCTTTATGGTTTGGAAGATATTCACTTGTAAAATATAGTAAAATTCTCTTTTCCTGCCTGTTTCAGCCAAGTCTGCCATCTAGGGGACAGATTTGGAAGTCGGTCCACAGAGCAACCGGCAGCTCTTTAGCAGTGCCGAGATCACTACTTAATTGGAACTATCTACAAAGTGTGCCTGGCTTGAAAGCACACTTTGTAGACCATTCCAATTAAGAAATTCTTTTTAAAGATCATGATCTCAGCACTTCTGGAGAGGCACTGCTGGTCAGGCGACCGGATTCCAAATCTGAAGGGTGGAGCAATGACGTCACTCCAGGGGAAACTTTACTTCTGAATATCTCCCAAACCATAAAGGTTTGGGAGATAAGACTTATATCACTTTTCATGTTTTTTTAAGGGCTACAATATAAAATTAACTTATTTTCAAGTATTACTATCCCTTTAAAGGGGGGAACTATACCATTAAATATTATCACTGAGGTCATATTGACTTTGAATAGGTAATCGTTCAACAGTGTGTGCGGGTGGTGTATAGATGATATATTGTAGAGTTGAAATATTTTGATGATAACAAATAAACTGTCCCAGAATCTCTACAGGAAGACATATTGATCTCCATCTTGTCAAGCTGAGTTTGCAGCTGGTCCTCTCTGCTGGTTCATGTTTTCATTTGGGAGAGATCCACTGTTAGTTTTAATGTGACGAGACGGAGATCAGTATGACTCTTTCTGTGGAACCTGTGGAATAATTGATGTGTTTTTGACATGTGTTTTTCCCTGGACTCTGTATTACCGGGTGTCCGGGGCAGAGGCTGATTCTCCGGATGTGGGGAGTTTCTGATGAAATTCTGCCCACTTGTGGTCCTTCCCACCCTGTTCCTCCCACTCCCTGCCCTCTTTTACTCCTACCCCAATCAATTATGGATATTGTGTTTATGTTTGACAAGCCACGCCCCTTGTGAAGCGAATTGCGTCATTTTTTCTCCCCTCAGCGGCACCACAAGACTCTCCTCCGGGGAGCCCAGACCAAAAAGTTCCCAGGTATGATGATCTGAGTATGTATGACCTCTTTTGTATCTAAGAGCATAGATCCCCTAACCCTCTGAGTGCCAGAGGGGTATCCAAAGCTATATGTTGGATACCCGTCTCACCCTCAAGGAATTAAATGGACAGAGATCAGTATCTAGCCAATGAGATCGCTCCAGCTTACAGGCAGAAAGCCACTGTCATTGGAGGAGGCTGGATAGAGGGATTGGAGCAGAGATAGAGTGATGGACTGCGGTACAGAGCAGGTAACCGAAGCCAATGAGATCGCTCCAGCTTATAGGCAGGAAGACTCTGTATTGGAGGAGGTTGAATAGAGGGAGGGGAGTAGAGGCAGAGTGACGGGCTGCGGTTACAGAGCAGGTAACTGCAATCTGTCCGGAAGTAGCTGCAGGACAGACTTTATAACTTAAATTTTGACAAAATAAAACTTTTAAAAAAAAATAAACACACTTTTAGTGAGATTAGCTACATAACCTAACTATTTAGCCTAAGTTTTATATAGGTGATACATGCCCTTTAAAGGGTAATTATTTTGCAATATAGAAAATGTATATTTTGCAGAGCTTTTCCCACTGCTCTAGATCTTCATTTAAATCACCTGGATGCAGTACTTCCAAGCCCTGATATTTTTAGGTCAGTAAAGTCTATGAAGGGCTACAGTAAGCTAATAAAAATCAGACATAGGTGTTCAGGCTTTATGGTGCCAGTTGAGGCGAAAAGGCGTTTCGACATTTTTGCCCCATTTTGATACTGTTTATATCAGTTGTAAATGTTACCACCTTTCCCCTCTCTTAATTCTGTATCCCTGACTATGTAAAACTCAATAAAATATTGAATTTAAAAAAAAATAAATAAATAAAAAAAGTCAGATACAGGGATACATAGCAGTAGCGCCACCCTAAAATGGCAGGGCTGTAAAGTACTTCAACTCAAATAAAGTACAATGGTAACATGTGAATGAAGCATATACTGTACATATTTAGGAACTTTCTATGTATGTCTAAATTACAGTTTGTATCACTAAGTGGGTGTGGCTTAATTGAGTGGACAGGGCTTAATCAGGATTGAGAAGGGAAGTGGGTGGAACAAGTTGTGAAGTAGGCAGAATGTATGAGAAGTGGGTAGCGTTATCCAGGAAACACACCACAGCCAAAGTATTCTCCTCTGTCACCTGTGACCTGGTAATGAACAGGTGTTTCCAGGGCAGATCCGGAGAGTGCCCAGGTATGAGCGTAACATTTTACATACTGTGTATTTATCTAGGTAGTTAAAGGGATAGTAATACTTAAAATGTAAAAAAAGTATGTTGTAGGGTTTATCCCCCTGAGTAAAACAAGAGTACTCCCACTGCTGAAAGATGTTTCATTCAAAAGTTATTAATTTTCAAAGTTGAATTTTTTAGGTGCAATATCACAGTGGCCTGAAATTGTACAGTGGCGCTGTTGCTACACGATCCTATGGACAGCTCTGGTCAATTGACCATAAATCTCCATAGGATGGTGTAGCAACAGCGCCACTGTACAATTTCAGGCCACTGTGATATTGCACCTAAAAAATTCAACTTTGAAAATTAATAACTTTTGAATGAAACACCTTTCAGCAGTGGGAGTACTCTTGTTTTACTCAGGGGGATAAACCCTACAACATATTTTTTTTTACATTTTAAGTATTACTATCCCTTTAAAGAGAGAATAATGAATCGTTAATCCTTTGACCTATGGTTATAGCTGGGATCTCTCTGGATTTGCACAGGAGCGGTGGCATAACAATAGGGGTCACACCAACCGGCCACCCCCTGTGACCCCAACCTGGCCCCCCGCAACATGCTGAGGTCTTTGCCTTCTTCAGCACAGACCTCTAGCAGCTGAGCTCCCTTTTTGTCTCTTTAGTAATGCAGAGCTCTGAGAGATTACTTCATTACTGAAGAGAGGACCACGCGGGAGCTCAAGCAGTATAGAGGTCTGTGCAAAAACGAGGCACAGACCTCTCCTGCCATGCCACTGGACCACCAGGGAGGTAGGAGATGGACACTGAGGGGCATTGTGAGGGCAATGTGGATGGATTGTGGAAATTGGTTGCAATGTGGAGATTGGGGGCAATGTGGAGATTGAATGCAATGTAGAGATTGGATTAATGTGCAGGTTGGGGGCAATGCGGAGATTGGAGGCAATGCGGAGATTGGAGGCAATGCGGAGATTGGAGGCAATGCGGAGATTGGAGGCAATGCGGAGATGGGAGGCAATGCGGAGATGGGAGGCAATGCAGAGATGGGAGGCAATGCAGAGATGGGATGTAATGTGGAGATGGGATGTAATGTGGAGATGGGATGTAATGTGGAGATGGGATGTAATGTGGAGATTGGAGGCAATGTGGAGATTGGAGGCAATGCAGAGATTGGATGCAATGCGGAGATGCAATGTGGTGATTGGGGCAAAGTGGAGATTGGGGGCAATGCGGAGATTGGGGGAAATGTAGATATTGGATGCAATTTGGAGATTGGATGTAATATGGAGATTGGGAGCAATGTAGAGATTGGATGCAATGTGGAGATTGGATGCAATGTGGAGATTGGATGCAATGTGGAGACTGGATGCAATGTGGAGATTGAATGTAATGTGGAGATTGGATTAATGTGCAGGTTGGGGGCAATGTGGAGATTGGATGCAATGCTGAGATTGGAGATTGGATGCAATGTGGAGATTGGATGCAATGTGGAGATTGGATGCAATGTGGAGATTGGGGGCAATGTGGAGATTGGGGGCAATGTGGAGACTGGATGCAATGTGGAGATGGGGGGCAATGTGGAGATGGGGGCAATGTAGAGATGGGGGCAATGTAGAGATTGGGAGTATTGTGACGATGTCCAGTGGAGATGGCCAATAGGGAAGCCAATGTGTTCGGGGGGGGGGCCCATGGCAACTTTTGCACCAGGGTCCATTGGCTTCTAGTTACGCCTCTGCCACGGAGGCTCCTGTTTTTGCTACTGATTACCGGGTCTCTGGGGCAGAGGCTGATTCTCTGGATGTGGGGTGTTTCTAATGGAACTCTACCCACTTCTCCTCCTTCCCAGTGTGTTCCTCCCACACCTCACACTCTTCTCCTTCCCCAGGCTAGAAGGGAAGTGGGTGGAACAAGTTGTGAAGTAGGCAGAATGTATGAGAAGTGGGTAGCGTTATCCAGGAAACACACCACAGCCAAAGTATCCGCCTCTGTCACCGGTGACCTGGTAATGAACAGGTGTTTCCAGGGCAGATCCGGAGAGTGCCCAGGTATGAGCGTAACATTTTACATACTGTGTATGTATCTAGGTAGTTAAAGAGAGAATAATGAATCCTTAATCCTTTGACCTATGGTTATAGCTGGGAACTCTCTGGATTTGCACAGGAGCGGTGGCATAACAATAGGGGTCACACCAACCGGCCACCCCCTGCGACCCCAACCTGGTGCCCGCAACATGCTGAGGTCTTTGCCTTCTTCAGCACAGACCTCTAGCAGCTGAGCTCCCTTTTTGTCTCCTTAGTAATGCAGAGCTCTGGGAGATTACTTCATTACTGAAGAGAGGACCACGCAGGAGCTCAAGCAGTATAGAGGTCTGTGCAAAAACGAGGCACAGACCTCTCCTGCCACGCCACTGGACCACCAGGGAGGTAGGAGATGGACACTGAGGGGCATTGTGAGGGCAATGTGGATGGATTGTGGAGATTGCGGGCAATGTGGAGATTGCGGGCAATGTGGAGATTGGAGGCTATGTGGAGATTGAATGCAATGTGGAGATTGGATTAATGTGCAGGTTGGGGGCAATGCGGAGGTTGGATGCAATGCGGAGGAGGTTGGATGCAATGCGGAGGTTGGATGCAATGCGGAGGTTGGAGGCAACGCGGAGGTTGGAGGCAACGCGGAGGTTGGAGGCAACGCGGAGATTGGAGGCAACGCGGAGATTGGAGGCAATGCGGAGATTGGATGTAATGTGGAGATTGGAGATTGGAGGCAATGTGGAGATTGGAGGCAATGCGGAGATTGGATGATGCAATGTGGAGATTGGATGCAGTGTGGAGATTGGATGCAGTGTGGAGATTGGATGCAATGTGGAGATTGGAGGCAATGCGGAGATTGGATGCAGTGTGGAGATTGGATGCAGTGTGGAGATTGGAGGCAATGCGGAGATTGGAGGCAATGCGGAGATTGGATGTAATGTGGAGATTGGAGATTGGAGGCAATGCGGAGATTGGAGGCAATGCGGAGATTGGATGTAATGTGGAGATTGGAGATTGGAGGCAATGTGGAGATTGGATGATGCAGTGTGGAGATTGGATGCAATGTGGAGATTGGGGGCAATGTGGAGATTGGATGCAATGTGGAGATTGGGGGCAATGTGGAGATTGGGGGCAATGTGGAGACTGGATGCAGTGTGGAGATGGGGGCAATGTAGAGATGGGGGCAATGTAGAGATTGGGAGTATTGTGACGATGTCCAGTGGAGATGGCCAATAGGGAAGCCAATGTGTTCGGGGGGGCCCATGGCAACTTTTGCACCAGGGTCCAGTGGCTTCTAGTTACGCCTCTGCCACGGAGGCTCCTGTTTTTGCTACTGATTACCGGGTCTCTGGGGCAGAGGCTGATTCTCTGGATGTGGGGTGTTTCTAATGGAACTCTACCCACTTCTCCTCCTTCCCAGTGTGTTCCTCCCACACCTCACACTCTTCTCCTTCCCCAGGCTAGAAGGGAAGTGGGTGGAACAAGTTGTGAAGTAGGCAGAATGTATGAGAAGTGGGTAGCGTTATCCAGGAAACACACCACAGCCAAAGTATCCGCCTCTGTCACCGGTGACCTGGTAATGAACAGGTGTTTCCAGGGCAGATCCGGAGAGTGCCCAGGTATGAGCGTAACATTTTACATACTGTGTATGTATCTAGGTAGTTAAAGAGAGAATAATGAATCCTTAATCCTTTGACCTATGGTTATAGCTGGGAACTCTCTGGATTTGCACAGGAGCGGTGGCATAACAATAGGGGTCACACCAACCGGCCACCCCCTGCGACCCCAACCTGGCGCCCGCAACATGCTGAGGTCTTTGCCTTCTTCAGCACAGACCTCTAGCAGCTGAGCTCCCTTTTTGTCTCCTTAGTAATGCAGAGCTCTGGGAGATTACTTCATTACTGAAGAGAGGACCACGCAGGAGCTCAAGCAGTATAGAGGTCTGTGCAAAAACGAGGCACAGACCTCTCCTGCCACGCCACTGGACCACCAGGGAGGTAGGAGATGGACACTGAGGGGCATTGTGAGGGCAATGTGGATGGATTGTGGAGATTGCGGGCAATGTGGAGATTGCGGGCAATGTGGAGATTGGAGGCTATGTGGAGATTGAATGCAATGTGGAGATTGGATTAATGTGCAGGTTGGGGGCAATGCGGAGGTTGGATGCAATGCGGAGGTTGGATGCAATGCGGAGGTTGGAGGCAACGCGGAGGTTGGAGGCAACGCGGAGGTTGGAGGCAACGCGGAGGTTGGAGGCAACGCGGAGATTGGAGGCAATGCGGAGATTGGAGATTGGAGGCAATGTGGAGATTGGAGGCAATGCGGAGATTGGATGATGCAATGTGGAGATTGGATGCAGTGTGGAGATTGGATGCAGTGTGGAGATTGGATGCAGTGTGGAGATTGGATGCAATGCGGAGATTGGAGGCAATGCGGAGATTGGAGGCAATGCGGAGATTGGAGGCAATGCGGAGATTGGATGCAGTGTGGAGATTGGATGCAGTGTGGAGATTGGAGGCAATGCGGAGATTGGAGGCAATGCGGAGATTGGATGTAATGTGGAGATTGGAGATTGGAGGCAATGCGGAGATTGGAGGCAATGCGGAGATTGGATGTAATGTGGAGATTGGAGATTGGAGGCAATGTGGAGATTGGATGATGCAATGTGGAGATTGGATGCAGTGTGGAGATTGGATGCAGTGTGGAGATTGGATGCAATGTGGAGATTGGATGCAATGTGGAGATTGGATGCAATGTGGAGATTGGAGGCAATGCGGAGATTGGATGCAGTGTGGAGATTGGATGCAGTGTGGAGATTGGAGGCAATGCGGAGATTGGAGGCAATGCGGAGATTGGAGGCAATGCGGAGATTGGATGTAATGTGGAGATTGGAGATTGGAGGCAATGCGGAGATTGGAGGCAATGCGGAGATTGGATGTAATGTGGAGATTGGAGATTGGAGGCAATGTGGAGATTGGATGATGCAATGTGGAGATTGGATGCAGTGTGGAGATTGGATGCAGTGTGGAGATTGGATGCAATGTGGAGATTGGGGGCAATGTGGAGATTGGATGCAATGTGGAGATTGGGGGCAATGTGGAGATTGGGGGCAATGTGGAGACTGGATGCAGTGTGGAGATGGGGGCAATGTAGAGATGGGGGCAATGTAGAGATTGGGAGTATTGTGACGATGTCCAGTGGAGATGGCCAATAGGGAAGCCAATGTGTTCGGGGGGGCCCATGGCAACTTTTGCACCAGGGTCCAGTGGCTTCTAGTTACGCCTCTGCCACGGAGGCTCCTGTTTTTGCTACTGATTACCGGGTCTCTGGGGCAGAGGCTGATTCTCTGAATGTGGGGTGTTTCTAATGGAACTCTACCCACTTCTCCTCCTTCCCAGTGTGTTCCTCCCACACCTCACACTCTTCTCCTTCCCCAGGCTAGAAGGGAAGTGGGTGGAACAAGTTGTGAAGTAGGCAGAATGTATGAGAAGTGGGTAGCGTTATCCAGGAAACACACCACAGCCAAAGTATCCGCCTCTGTCACCGGTGACCTGGTAATGAACAGGTGTTTCCAGGGCAGATCCGGAGAGTGCCCAGGTATGAGCGTAACATTTTACATACTGTGTATGTATCTAGGTAGTTAAAGAGAGAATAATGAATCCTTAATCCTTTGACCTATGGTTATAGCTGGGAACTCTCTGGATTTGCACAGGAGCGGTGGCATAACAATAGGGGTCACACCAACCGGCCACCCCCTGCGACCCCAACCTGGCGCCCGCAACATGCTGAGGTCTTTGCCTTCTTCAGCACAGACCTCTAGCAGCTGAGCTCCCTTTTTGTCTCCTTAGTAATGCAGAGCTCTGGGAGATTACTTCATTACTGAAGAGAGGACCACGCAGGAGCTCAAGCAGTATAGAGGTCTGTGCAAAAACGAGGCACAGACCTCTCCTGCCACGCCACTGGACCACCAGGGAGGTAGGAGATGGACACTGAGGGGCATTGTGAGGGCAATGTGGATGGATTGTGGAGATTGCGGGCAATGTGGAGATTGCGGGCAATGTGGAGATTGGAGGCTATGTGGAGATTGAATGCAATGTGGAGATTGGATTAATGTGCAGGTTGGGGGCAATGCGGAGGTTGGATGCAATGCGGAGGTTGGAGGCAACGCGGAGGTTGGAGGCAACGCGGAGGTTGGAGGCAACGCGGAGGTTGGAGGCAACGCGGAGATTGGAGGCAACGCGGAGATTGGAGGCAACGCGGAGATTGGAGGCAACGCGGAGATTGGATGTAATGTGGAGATTGGAGATTGGAGGCAATGTGGAGATTGGAGGCAATGCGGAGATTGGATGATGCAATGTGGAGATTGGATGCAGTGTGGAGATTGGATGCAGTGTGGAGATTGGATGCAGTGTGGAGATTGGATGCAATGTGGAGATTGGATGCAATGCGGAGATTGGAGGCAATGCGGAGATTGGATGCAGTGCGGAGATTGGAGGCAATGCGGAGATTGGAGGCAATGCGGAGATTGGAGGCAATGCGGAGATTGGAGATTGGAGGCAATGCGGAGATTGGAGGCAATGCGGAGATTGGATGTAATGTGGAGATTGGAGATTGGAGGCAATGTGGAGATTGGATGATGCAATGTGGAGATTGGATGCAGTGTGGAGATTGGATGCAGTGTGGAGATTGGATGCAATGTGGAGATTGGATGCAATGTGGAGATTGGAGGCAATGTGGAGATTGGAGGCAATGCGGAGATTGGATGCAGTGTGGAGATTGGATGCAGTGTGGAGATTGGAGGCAATGCGGAGATTGGAGGCAATGCGGAGATTGGATGTAATGTGGAGATTGGAGATTGGAGGCAATGCGGAGATTGGAGGCAATGCGGAGATTGGAGGCAATGCGGAGATTGGAGGCAATGCGGAGATTGGATGTAATGTGGAGATTGGAGGCAATGTGGAGATTGGAGGCAATGCGGAGATTGGAGGCAATGCGGAGATTGGATGTAATGTGGAGATTGGAGATTGGAGGCAATGCGGAGATTGGAGGCAATGTGGAGATTGGATGCAGTGTGGAGATTGGATGCAGTGTGGAGATTGGATGCAATGTGGAGATTGGGGGCAATGTGGAGATTGGATGCAATGTGGAGATTGGATGCAATGTGGAGATTGGATGCAATGTGGAGATTGGGGGCAATGTGGAGATTGGGGGCAATGTGGAGACTGGATGCAGTGTGGAGATGGGGGCAATGTAGAGATGGGGGCAATGTAGAGATTGGGAGTATTGTGACGATGTCCAGTGGAGATGGCCAATAGGGAAGCCAATGTGTTCGGGGGGGCCCATGGCAACTTTTGCACCAGGGTCCAGTGGCTTCTAGTTACGCCTCTGCCACGGAGGCTCCTGTTTTTGCTACTGATTACCGGGTCTCTGGGGCAGAGGCTGATTCTCTGGATGTGGGGTGTTTCTAATGGAACTCTACCCACTTCTCCTCCTTCCCAGTGTGTTCCTCCCACGCCTCACACTCTCCTCCTTCCCCAGGCTATTCCTACCACTTTTTCTATGTCCATAAAGTTCTGCCCCCCACTCTTGATTAAGCCACACCCTTTTTTTTTTTCTTCTTTTTTTTTTTTTACACAAATCTCGTCATCTATATCCCCCATCTGCAGTGAGGAGTCTACAATGAGGTATTCCTATGTTACACATATGTCCTCCCAAATGATCGCTTCTGCAGTGCCCCAAAACTATTAAAAAGTTAATATATATACGTTCAGTGAGCTTAAATTATTTACTGTGCTATGTATATCTGAGTATCTACTGCTGTGTATGAAGAAGCATTTGGCCAGTGATTAAAAAGTCTTCATAGGCAACAAAAGCACCACCTGATCGTGTCTATGGTTAAAGTTCCTTTTTTTTTATTTGAGATTCTTGAATGTCTGTCAGGATTAGGATTTACTGTTCCTTTACAGCAAATCAATCATTCTTCCATAAGAAGTCCAACGAGTGCACTGATATTTAACGTGACAGTTTTTTTGTTTTTGTTTTTTTTTAACTCTTTCAGTGCAAGAGACATATGCTTTGGATACATCTCTGGCAATCAGTGTTAAATGTGTTTTGAAATATTGCACTGGAATGCAGAATAATTTGTTGTTTCACCTTAACAAGTTCACAGCTCTGGGGCCTCTGCATAGCAAAGCAATAAAAACGTGCTGTTATTTTCATATTTACAATTCTCTTGGAATTTAGCACATGCTGTAATTTTTTTACCTCCTCATAAAATGTTAGAGAAAATACCATATTTACACCTCTATAAATTTCATAACAAGCCATTAATAACGACATAGTGATATACATCGATACTGTAAATGTCAGGCTGACCTTGCACATGTTCTGCTGCCTGGAGATAGGCCTGTTGTGACCTTCCTGACGGATGCATCTCCCAGAATCCTTTGCTGCCTTTGACCCACACTGGAATCAGCTGTGGTCAATTAGGACGTGACATATGGCAGGCAGCTTCCAGTTTAGTTTTACTGGCAGGGAACGCTGCTGCTTCTTACAGTTAAACTACCGGGCACAGGAAACTAATGGCTACTTTCCACATCACCCAAATGTTATTAGTCTCATAGGAAATTCTGCAATTTATGGCCTCCATTTCTCTAAATGTATTAGTGCCAGAACCTGACTGTACATTACAGAGGCAGGTGAGACAATACACAGGAGCATGCTGTTATATTTTATTAAAACACCAGTATCTCTCCTTGAGTGCAAGAGGGGTGTGCAGTATGTTGCACAACCCCTGGTATTTATGGGGTTAAGTAGTTATTTTATAGCAGAAATAGAAAGTTCTTAGGCTTGTAAATTAAGCCTTACAATCTAACGTAAAGGTTAACCTCATCTTAATAATGTGACTAGATATTTATTTTAATGCATCAGGCTTAGGAAAATTAGACACTGCTGGGTTGTACTGATTCCTGTGCATAGCAGCAACAATACAAAACATACTGATAGGTGAATTTAGATTGTGAGCCCCAATGGGGACAGGAACCAATATGAGTGTAAAGCGCTGCGGAATCTGTGTGCGCTATATAAATAAAGGATTATTATTATTATAAGTAAACCTTCAGTAAGATGGAGAGTTGGTCACTTTACACTTGGACGCTTGAGAGGTCTCTAACACCCAAATGCTTATAGAGGAAGTGTGCACCAAAAATATCCACTGAAGTAGGCAACCACTGACTTAAAGGGACGGTAAACACTTACTGTGAAAAATATTTATATTGTACTGCTTTTTCTGCAGAGTAAAATTAGGGGACTCCCAATGCTGGGAGTCAGACATTATTACAGAGCAAGCTTGCTTTTTTTGGTGAGTTTGCCTTCAGTGTGTTTTTGCAGCCAGGGGACACAAGCTTTCTATCTGTTGATGTAGCAAGTAGTTCTTTAGAAGGAAATTTGTAGAAAAAATACTTATATGTACATTATTTTACTAAACCGGAAAATCCTTACAACATATGTATTTTCATAATTAGGGTTTATTGCCCCATTAAAGACTACCTGACATGGAAAAAAATGTTAAAGCTTATTATTTAACTAATCACTACTACTCAGTCATAGCAATAAAAAGATTACAAACTAATTATAGAGATCTGCCCCAAGATTCTGGTCCCACCTCCTGCAAGAGCTGAAGCAGCCAATGGCAGCCTCGTTCTTATTGGCTATGTAGGTATATGTGACATAGCAGCAGCCAGTAGGAGTCATCGGCTTCTCAGGAGCAACAGTTCTACAGAAGGAAGAGCCAGTGGACCCTGTATACTGTAAGTGTATAATTCGAAGACTGCCAGAGGTAAAACTACAGGGCTTTAACATATATTTAATTTTATCATGTTACTGGCACTTTAATTGTGTGAAATCATTGACTGGCTTCAGAAGCTGCCAGGACCTTCCCATGACGTTCCTACCAGCTTTAAATTAAAAATAACCTGGTGATTAAACATTAGGCGGGGTTTGTTCATGGAACAGGTGATGTCAGTGTGTTTCCTGCTGAAAGGAGAACAATTGGCAGAAAACACTATTGTCCCTTATTAATTTTGCCCTTGTGCCTTTGTTCAAGAGATAACCTCTGCAATCAGTCCTGGATCTCATGTCCATGGAGGAGGCCATTACAGTTCCTGGCAGTTATTTGAAGCTGAAGCAGGCAGCATGCATGAACCTACATAAGCCTTCAATTGCCAGAGAAGTGTGCATAGCATTGCTTTGCAGTGTGTTGCTCATTGATCTGGTTCTTATAGGGTAAAGATTACTATGTGCAGTAGGCGAAGTTTGTGTCCTGTGGTCCTTCTAACAACTGTCATTTCTGACTATAGCTACAGGGCCGGATTTTCCGTAAGGCAGAGTAAGCATCTGCCTACAGGCGCACCCTACAGAGGGGTGCCTGCCATTGCAATCGAAATATTTTGTTTTTTTTTAAGTGGCATGGCATGCCACGCTGCGCTGCCCGCCACATTGTAAGGTCTATGCCTCACAAACCTGTAGCTGCTGACCTCTCCTGGCTCTTAAGTAATGCAGAGCGCTGGGACGTGACATCATCTCCCAGCGCTCTGCATTACTAAAGCGAAGACCGTGCAGGAGCTCCAGCAGCTGCAGGTCTGTGCAGAAGCACAGATCTCTCCTGTCGCTGGACCACTAGGGAGATAGGAAACGGATGGGGGGAGAGAATGTGAGGCTTAATTTGGAGATAATGGGGGCAATGTGAGGACAATATGGGGATGATGGGGGGCAAGCAATTTGGAGCTGATGGGGGGGCATTGTGGAGCTGATGGGAGCAACGTGAGGGCAATATGGAGTTGATGGGGGCAATGTTGAGATGATGGGAGCAATGTTGAGATTATGGGGCAATATGAGGGCAATGTGGAGCTGATGGGGGGAATGTAGAGCTGATGGGGGGCAATATGAGGCCAATGTGGAGGTCATGGGGGCAATGTGGAGCTGATGGGGGGCAATGTGAGAGCAAAATGGAGTTGATGGGGGCAATGTTGAGATGATGGGGCAATATGAGGGCAATGTGGTGCTGATGGGGTCAATGTGTAGCTGATGGGGCAATGTGGAGATAATGGGGGCAATGTGAGGGCAATATGGAGATTTGGAGCATTGTGGAGATGGCCAATGGGTGGGGGGAGCTTCAGATATCTGTGCCTACAGGCTCCTGAGATGTAAATCTGGGACTGAATGACAGTGTTATCTCTTGAATCAGTAAGCAAGAAAACTAATCAGATTCAGATTAGGATTCTCTGGCCATAGTAGGGTAAATGGTGTGGGTGGATTCACCTTTTCCCCTTGATTAACAGCGGGTTATCTAGTGCATTGCGTTAGTCCTGTGGTCTCTCCTGCTTCTGTCATGTCCGGCTGCATGGACAATACATTCAGGATTGATTGTGTTATCGCTAAAACTAAGGCACAAGGGCAAAATTAATTGTGGCCTTCCTCCCGACATGTCATGTGGCCAAAGAGGGAAAGTTGTGTTTTAAGGGGAGTTGCTGGGGGGAGGGGAATTAGGTTATTTCATGACCTATTGGCACTTTTGTTGTACAAGTGAATGGTTTAGAACAAGAGCAAAGTATTTTGTTTACAGAGATACATTTATAACCACAGCTACTGAAGACTAAACATTGATGTGAGTTTTATTGCTGTGGAGCAATGTGATTAACTTATATACACACCACACAGTCTGATCTCCTACACACAGGGACACCAGGGTAATTAACTTATATACACACCACACAGTCTGCTCTCCTAAACACAGGGACACCAGGGTGATACACTTCTATACATACCACACAGTCTGGTTTCCTAAACACAGAGACAACAGGGTGATACACTTATATACACACCACACAATCTGATCTACACACAGGGACACCAGGGTGATAACTTCTATACACACCACACAGTCTGATCTCCTAAACACAGGGACGCCAGGGTGATACACTTATATACACACCACACAGTCTTCTCCTAAACACAGGGACACCAGGGTGATACACTTATATACACACCACACAATCTGATCTCCTAAACACAGGGACACCAGGGTGATAACTTCTATACACACCACACAGTCTGATCTCCTAAACACAGGGACGCCAGGGTGATACACTTATATACACACCACACAGTCTTCTCCTAAACACAGGGACACCAGGGTGATACAATTATATACACACCACACAATCTGATCTCCTAAACACAGGGACACCAGGGTGATATACTTATATACACACCACACAGTCTGATCTGCTAAACACAGGAACACCAGGGTGGGAAAGAGGGACAGAATTATTTGGGTCTCAGATGGGCTGTCCTGACTAAAGAGGCACACTTGGGAGGTGCAGACCCATAACATCTCCTAAAGCCGGACACTTGGGAGGTGCCGACCCATAATATCTCCTAAAAAGGGAACACTTGGGAGGTTTTAGTGGTTATAGTAATGTAGGTGTGTTTGTGTGTGTGTGTGTGTGTGTGGTGGGTGGTCATCATAAAGAGGTGTTAGTTCTCCTTTAAAGGGAAACTCGTAGAAAAAGCATTTGTACCTAAACATCTTCTGTAGCCTTGAGGAAATTGGCAAAGAAATGTGTTGGATAACTTTCTAGAATTCAACCGTTAAAAGCCCCATTTGATTCAGTGTGAACTTTTTATATTTTTTCCTGTGGTTCAATTGATTTGCTCTAGAATAGCACCACTTCTGTCTTATATCAGCCTCAGTATCCCTTAACGCTATGAGTGCCAGAGGCATTCGCAGGGTAAAATTGGACCTATAATTCTAAGATTTTTAATTTTAAGGATAATTAAAAACTTCCTACGTGTTGATACTAGACTTTATGTGCAATATAAATAGTTTTGGATAAATTAACCTTAGATTTTGGTGGCACTTTATGCTAATTAGTTGATGTGCTGGGCCTGTCTAACCATACACTGTGCTATGTATCAATCTAGGAAGAGACCACAAGCCGAAAACATTTCTGATAGCACAGTAGGAGATCAGTGAGGTCTTGAACAGCGCTAATGTGCAGAATGTGCATTAGCATAACGTGCCATACTGTGCCACCCTAACATAAAGGTTAATGTCTCCAGAAGTTCTTTATTTTACACAAAAAAGGCTAGTAGAACATATAGGCACATTTTTATTTTCTGTTAAACTAACTAAACTTGTTTTAGCAAAAAACAGATCTTTTATAAGGATAAGCAATTATACTTTCTCTTCAAGGACCAGAGAAGCGTGCAGTGCATTGTGCAACACACACCTGGTCCTTAAAGGGTTAGGGATTAGTATAAACTACTGAAAAATTCATGCATATATTTCACTGAGCAGATTTATAGAGACAAGTGGGCTGGAAAATGCATTGATGTAGCAGTGTAAAATAAACTGTGACTCCTAATCTACTGGGTGCCCGGAAGGAAAGATCTTCAGTACTGTCATCTGTAGGTGAATTTATAGTCCCGTGTTACAATACATGCTACTGTGTCTCTACATTTACCAGCCCATCCCTTTTATTCTCTATTCTCTTTATACAACAAAGCGAGACCTGGAGAACAATTTGATTGAATCATTTTGTATTCTCTGAGCGGAAGTTTTCGCAGACTAAATTGTGTGTGTTACTGCGTTTCCCACAATTTTGAACTTTATTTACAAAGAAAAGACAAGCAATTCTGGAGCAAACCAACTGTGTCTTGTGGGAGAAATAAAATGTCCCTTTGGGTTAAGTTGAGCTTTTAACCCCTTGAATAACGGGCACATTTAAATCAATTTGTATTTGTCCGGTTGGTTAAATCAAAAATGCTCCCATCTATTTAGGTGTAAAGTCCTTTGAGCGTATTAAGTAAACTAAAGAGGTACAAATTTGGAGAAAACCAACAGCAGTGGAGGGGACAAATACAGATTCTCTAGATTGCCATTAATATCTCCCCTCTGGCTACACAAGGTCACCACTGTAGTTTACTGAATAAGGTCCTTAATCCCTAGAATGAGAGATCCCCAGTGCATTGATTTGCACACTAATGGTCAAGGGGTTAACATTACTATCTGAGTGAACTGGAAATCATATTTATTTTGAGATGAATGGGGAGTTCTATTTGTTCCCTCCAGTGCAGCCAGTTTACTACAGAATTGCTATGGATAAACATGATTGGCTGATATTCCCATGAGCTTTTAATGACTGCATAATTGTGGCAGTCATGAAATCTCTGATATGAGCAATTAGGGTTGCCACCCAGCCGGTATTTTACCGGCAGGCCGGTACAAAATTGGCTTCTTTCCAATGTTAAGTCTATGGAGGGAATGCCTTGGCTGGTATATTTTTGAAGAAAAGGTGGCAACCCTGCGAGCAATCTCCAGTACAGCCCCACACATACCTCCTAAGTGTCCCCTCTTTAGGAGGAACAATCCCTCTTTGAGACCCAAATCCCCATACCTGGGAACTTCTTGGTCTGGACTCCCTGGAGGGGAGCCCTGTGGTGGTACTGCTGAGGAGAGAGAAATTACACTATTTGTGTCTTAAAAGGGGCGGGGCTTAATCATGAGGGGGGGGCAGGGAAAAAAAATTCTGAAATTTGCTTCATTAGTTCCACTTGCTAGATTTTCATGTGGAATTGCAGGCCACGATTCACATGCCACTCAAGCTGGATGACAAGCGATGCACGGGAAAGGAGAGAGCTTACCACCTTTCTAAACCCTCCCCTCAGTATGAGCTTCCATCTCGAAAGGATTTGCATTATTTATCCTTCCCCATTAATTTATTCCAGCTCGCAGAGTAAGAAGGAGGAGAGAGGTGAGTAATTATACAGTTTTATCTTAAAAAGTCTGAGAACAAAGCTCTGCTGAGATTAGATTCTCCAGCTGCTAAGCCAAATAGCTCTAAAGCTGTTAACCATACCTGGGAACTCTCCGGATTTGCCCAGGAGACTCTGGTTTTGACACTGCTTTAACATGTCTCCGGGGCAGAGGCAGATTCCTCTGGATGTGGGGAGTTTCTGTTGAAACTCGGCCTACTTCTGCTCTTTCCCCCTGTGTTCTGCCTTCCCCAGCCTTCTTTTACTGTCTGTGTCAACCTGTTAAGCCCTGACCCCCCAACTCGCATCAAGCCCCACCCCTTTTTGACGCGACTTGCGTAATTTTTCTCACCTCCCTACCGCACCAGAGGACTCCCCTCCAAAGTTCCCAGGTATGCTGTTAACCTGTTTGTAAAGCAAAAAGCACAAGGTATAGGCAGTTTAGATACATTCAGTGAGAATAAAAGCTGTAACAAGTCCTCTTTATTCTTGAATTTCACATGTTAAGGTGCTCTGCTTCGTAACCGCAGAGTTGTAACCACAACAGGAACTTGGTAGCCTCTGGAGTGTAATGAGGGCAGGAGATCTGTGCTGCACACTCCCTGCATACATTTCAGAGATCTCATAAAAAGTGTCCCCCTAGGGCTGCAAGACTTGCTTCCAACCACTTAGAACAGACTCTACGTTCAGCGCTAAGGGGCAGGGAGGTATTGCTGTGAAATGCCATACATAACCGTCAGTATCTGTTACAACACAGCAGCTGTAGTAGATTGTTAGGTCATTTAACCCTTGCAGTGCAACCTGTAGAAACTGGAGTAAGCAACCTTTGGCATGCCATCTATTGGAGACTACAATTCCCATCCTTCCTAACCAGCCAAATCCCCAACTTCTGAAGTGCCAGTGGTTTCTTACCCCCTGCATTATACCAACTTAAGTCAGGGGAGACCAGACTTTAGTGGTGTGAGATCTGCTTTTCTCGTAGTCATCATAAAATGGTCTACTATCTTACAGCACACGTCAACTGTCCCTTCATACGGATTCCCTATTAAGGAACAAATACAATTCCCCAAAAATACTCAATAATTTAGATTTTTTTAACCCCTTAAATGCTAGAAAGATCTCAAACACAGTACAAAACAAAATAATCATAATTGGAACATTTAACCCTCTGAATGCTAGAGAGAGAGCTCCATCACGTTGAGAAGGGGGATCTCTGTAGTATTCAAGGGGTTAAAATCCCCATTGTAAATCTAAATTAGACTCATTCATTGGGTTAAAAGCCTTATTTAACTAATGGGAATATGGAGAAATTCATTTGTTCTGAGTACATGCTTGAGGCTTATTGCACACGAGCAACAAAACTGTTGAAGCCCCTGCAACAGTTCTGTGTACCTACATCCCCCTGTTTCCTGCATTCCATTGCTGATTGGAACGCAGTGGAGGAGTGTCTAATGGCTGGCCAATGTGAACGCCAGCCAATGTCGCTGGCACCCACTTGGGTAGGCCATTCAATGGAGGTTGTGATGAGGATTAGAACCGCCAGCGCTGCTCATGTGAAAGGAAAGCAAGCTGCCCTATAGGCCACAGTGCGAACCTTGCTTGCTGCTAATTTCTGAGTTTCAGAGGGAACACAGTAAGCAAGTCTTTGCTGCAACTTTACTGACCTTTGTTGACCTTTTCTGAAGGAACACAGGAAACAAGGCCTCTGTGCAGACCATGCTTGCTGCAACATTGCTGCATTTCTGAGGAAATATAGTAAGCAAGGCCTGCATGCAGAGCTTGCTTGCTGTAATGTTACTACGTTTCTGAGGAAACACAGTGGGGAAGGCTTTTGTGCTGACCTTGCTTACTGCAACGTTACTGCATTTCTGAGGAAATACAGTTAGGGTTACCAACCAGCCGGTATTTTACAGGCAGGCCGGTAAAAAAATTGGCTTCTGTCCAATGTTAAGTCTATGGACGGAATGCCATGGCTGGTATTTTTTGGAAGAAAATGTGGCAACCCTAAATACAGTAAGCAAGGTCTGCGTGCAGACCATGCTTGCTGCAACGTTACTAAGTTTCTGAGGAAACACAGTGAGGAAGGCCTTTGTGCTGACCATGCTTGCTGCAACTTTACTGTGTTTCTGGGAGAACACAGTAACCAAGGCCTCTGTGCAGATCATGCTTGCTGTAACTTTACTGTGTTTCTGTGAGAACACAGTAAGCAAGGTTCTGTGCAGACAATGCTTGCTGTAACTTTACTGTGTTTCTGTGAGAACACAGTAAGCAAGGTTCTGTTCAGACAATGCTTGCTGCAACGTTACTATGTTTCTGTGGAAACACAGTGAGGAAGGCCTTTGTGCTGCCCTTGCTTGATGCAACTTTACTGGGTTTCTGAGAGAACACAGTAAAGATGCAGTAAACTGGACTTTGGTGCTTTCATGTTGGTATTAGTCACCTGTGTGAAAGACATAGTACAGAATGGTCATTTCTCGCTGGTGACAGATCCATAGCAGCATCAGTGCTTTGATGTCACCTGTGTGAAAGGGGTCTGAATGTGTGAGTAATTATAATGGGGCGCAGAGACCTCGCTGGTATTCAAAGGGATAAAAGTTCATTTTAAATGCAAATGTGACTTTAAACCACTTGACTCTAGACAGGTCTCCATTCTGTTGCGTTTGGAAACCTTTCTAGTATTCAAGGCCTTAAAAGCTCCATTTAAATCAAATGGAATGTTATTGTCACTTGTGGTGCAGCTGATTTGCCCTAGAATTGCTCCAGTTCTCCTGAATGCATCTGCCTCAATGTGTGAGTAATTCTAACGTAGGTGGATAAGTGGGAAGAGGTTGCAGTTTTGGCACAGGTAGGAGACAGAATCGTGGTTCAGACAGCCAAAGACGGCTCTGATTGTCTCATGCAGCTTTCGAGACCACATGCGATAAGAAGCAGCCTCCAGCACTTTGATATGCAGCCAGGCCACCTGGTCATACCCCAGCAGTAACGTTACTGACAGACAATAGGATGTTACAGAGTGGACAAGGAATGACAGCCTGCACTCACAGTTCTGCCAAAGAACCCCCAACACTTGGAGAGTTTATGATTTAAAGGACTCCATACAATATAGTGTGGGAAGGGGGGAAGGGGAATAATTTTGTAACTAGAATTGCATTTTAAAAAGGGAGGAGGCAAGTATAGTCAAGTTGATACCTTTATTGGCTAACTAAGCAGATTTAGGATGCAAGCTTTCAAGACCCCTTCTGTCTCTTTTTCGGATATGTTATTGATAACATGCCCAAAGAAGAGACCTAAGAGGTCTTGAAAGCTTGCACCTATCTCCCAAGTGTCCCTCTTTGACACCTAGATCCCTCTGTCCCTCTTTCTTACCCTGGTGTCCCTCTTTTAGGAGATCAGACTGTGTGGTCTGTATATAAATGTATCACATTGCTCCACGGGGTTTAAAAGTCCCATTTACCAAGTTGGAATGTTTTTGTCCACTGTTGGTTTGATTCAGATTTGGTTCTCTTTTTACATTATTCATATGGCCCAAGGCGTAAGGGGCCTAGTCCTGGTTCCTACACCCTACTGGCTCACACTTCTGTGCTCCTGCCTTGATATATGGACTAAGTGGCTCTCTCATGCCAGGAGCCAGCAAGTCTGCTTTTCCCTTTACGAGGCCTTTTCTATAGCTGTTCCAGGGGATTGGTCTGGCATGGAAACCACAGCAAGACGTCCACACAACATATATCCATGGGCAGAGATCCACACTTAGCAGGTCTCACATGAGCTGGTCCTAAGCCAGGGCTCTTGGGCTCTATATCTGAACCTTACACAAGAAAGCACAGAGGGGGTAATTACTGAATAGAACCGGCTTAATTCTAGTGCAAAGCAATGGAAGAAACTGGGAGCTAGCACACCATAATGTAAACATTATACATTATACGATATACATGGACAGAGGTAGGAACCCAAGTGAATAAGGGATGGAATGCAGGAAGGAACAAGTCCCCAAAGTAGGGACAACCTAAGCAGAAAAACAAGACAATCTTCTGTACTCCATACAAATTACCCAAATGTGATTTCTGGGACAAATCAATTGCATATAAAAAAAAAATGCTGCAAATTCCCTTTAAACCTTTCAGTGCCAGAGGGGTATGCAGTCAAGAGGTTAACCTAAATGAAACTGCTTAACCCCTTGAATGTTAGAGAGGTCCCCAGTGAATTGAAAAGCAATACATTGGAGATTTCTCTAGCGTTCAAGGGGTTAAAGCCCTCCACTTGGCTTTTATACATAAAGACCCATGGGCCCGATTCGCAATGCGTTGGACGCCTCTAGCATTTAAGGGGTTAAAAGCCCTAGTTAATCATTGGGCCTTGTTACCTACCCCCCTTCATTTCTTCTTAGTAGCTCAGTCTGGATTCGTTTGCTTGTGCTGTGGAGACTGTAGCGCTGGAGGGTTTTCTGGAATAACTAAACAAAGGGAAATGAAATACATGTGTTGACTATAGAAATAATAGCACTGCTGAAATCAGACAAACTGGATTGCATGTGGAAACGTCTGCAGATCCAAAGACACTTATTTTCGTTTAAAGTGGACCTGCCACACTAAGACGAATGTGGTTTATTTTACAGGGACTTAACATCTGCCTATATGTTGCACTAACCACTTTTCTATTAAAAAAATATACAGTTGTTTTGACATAAACACCCTTATGTTTTGATGGCAGAGTGTGGCACTTGATGCTAATCAAATGCACTTTATGCTAATTAACTATATTTTAGGCCACACTTACTGCTTCCTGTGCCCATTGTATTGACTCTGGCTAGATTCACTCATCACACAGTGTATGGTAATATTGGCCAAGAACAGAAACAAATTAGCATAACGTGCCACACTATGCCACCAACAAATAAAGGTTAAACGGGAACTATCACCCCAGATAAAGTCCACCCCCCTAATCAGGCATGTAACAAAATGCTTACCAATGAAACTGTTATGCAGAACAGAGACCGCATTAGTCAAAAATCCTACTTCAGCTGACACTGACGGCCAGGTAACAGCACAGACATCTTTGCTTACAGACATATGTGCGCTTGTGCCATCACTCCCAGTCTCTTCTAGGAGGCATTGCATGATACCTTTAGGTGCTGGAAGGGACTGACGCCGCAGGCACGCAGATGCCTCTAAAGCGCTGTTGCCTGGCCGTCATTGTCAGCCAAGGTAGGATTTTTGACTATCGCGGTCTATATTCTGCATAACCGTTTCGTTGTTAAGCTTATTGCTAGATGCCTTTTTGGATTGATAATTCCCCTTTAAATTGTCAAAAATGATTTATGTTAAAAAAATAAGTGATTAGCACAATATATAGGCAGTTTTGAATTAATTAAATGTAACTTTTCTTAGTGTGATAGGTGTACTTCAAACTTCTACACTGTACCATTTACAAATACAGAGGATATAAAAAGTTTACACACCCCTGTTAAAATGCCAGGTTCTTGTGATGTTAAAGAATGAGACAAAGATAAATCATGTCAGAACTTTTTCCACCTTTAATGTGACCTATAACATGAACATTTCAATTGCAAAACAAACTGAAATCGTTCAGGGGGAAAAATAAAGAATAAAAAACTCACAATAACCTGGTTGCATAGGTGTGAACACCCTCTTATAACTGGGGATGTGGCTGTGTTCATAATCAACCAATCACATTCAATCTCATGTTAAATAGAAGTCATTGCACACCTTCCATCATATAAACTGACTCTGACTAATCACAAATAAAATTCAGCTGTTCTAGTAAGATTTTCCTGACATTTGCTTAGTTGCATCTCAGAGCAAAAGCCATGGTCCACAGAGAGCTTCCAAAGCATCAGAGGGATCTCATTGTTGATAGATATCAGTCATTAGAAGAGTACAAAAGAATTTCCACAACACAGTGAAGACAGTCATCATCAAGGGGAGGAAATATGGCACAACAGAGACATTACCAAGAACTGGACGTTCCTCCAAAATTGATGAGAAGAAGAGAAGAAAACTGGTCAGGGAGGCTTCCAAGGGGCCTACTGCAACATTAAAGGAACTGCAGGAATTTCTGGCAAGTACTGGGTGTGTGCTACATGTGACAACAATCTCCCGTATTGTTCATATGTATGGGCTATGGGGTTGGGTGGCAAGACATAAGCCTTTTCTTACAAAGAAAAACATGCAAGCCCAGCTGAAGTTTGCAATAACAAACATGAAGTCCCCCAAAAGCATGTGGGAAAATGTATTATGGTCTGATGAAACCAAGGTTAAACTTTTTGGCCATAATTCCAAAAGGTGTGTTTGGTGCAAAAACAACACTGCACATCAACCAAAGAACACTATACCCACAGTGAAGCATGGTGGTGGCAGCATCATGGTTTGGTGCTGTTTTTCCTCAGAGGGAACCGGGGCCTTAGTCAGGATGGAGGGAATTATGGACAATTCTAAATACCAGACAATTTTGGCACAAAACCTTCAGGTGTCTGTTAGAAAGCTGAAGATGAAGACGAAGTTCACCTTTCAGCATGGCAACGACCCAAAGCACACATCCAAATCCACAAAAGCATGTCCTCACCAGAAAAAGATTAACGTTTTGGAATGGCTCAGCCAGAGCCCAGCCCTGAATCCAATTGAACATCTGTGGGGTGATCTGAAGAGGGCCTTGCACAGGAGATGTCCTCACAATCTGACAGATTTGGAGCGCTTTTGCAAAGAAGAGTGGGCAAATATTACCATGTCAAGATATGCCATGCTAATAAACTCCTACCCAAAAAGACTGATTGCTGTAATAAAATCAAAAGGTACTTCAACAAAGTATTAGTTTAAGGGTGTGCACACCTATGCAACCAGGTTATTGTGAGTTTTTTATTTTTCCCCCTCAACGATTTCAGTTCGATTTGCAATTGAATTGTTCACGTTATGGGTCACATGAAAGGCGGAAAAAGTTCTGACATGATTTATCTTTGTCTCATTCTTTAACATCACAAGAACATTGCATTTTAACAGGGGTGTGTAGACTTGTTATATCCACTGTATAATGGAAAGCACAGTGTAATATGGATATGTTCTATTGTGCGTGGCTTTTTCAAGCTGAGTAAAAGCAAGGGTATTCTCATTGCTGAGAGATATGCTTCCTTCAAAGATATTACTGCTCAAACTTTTATTTTGGGGAGCAGCAGTTTTGCGACCTTTCATTGTAGGGTAGTGCTGTTGCTATTTATCCCTGCAGATTACTTTTCTCACCGAAAATAGCTTTCCATATACTTCTGTAGCATCAATGCCAGCCTAAAATGGTCAGGCCGTCTATATATGTTGTAAGGCTTTTTCTACTGAGTAAAATAAGTACTCCCGGTGCTGGGGAATACTTCTTTCAAAGGTTAGTCCAGAGCAAACATTCAATTTTTATGATTTTTTTTTTTTAATTATTATTATTATCACGGCCAGTGAAAAGTTGAGTGTCACAAGCACAGCTTTACATAGATGACTGCAGCAAACGCATCAACTGGTAGAAACCCGGTAGTTTGAACTCATAAAAATACAGTTTGGCTCTAATAACCTTTGAAAGAAGCATCTCTTGGCAGTGGGAGTCATTTGCTTTGTTCAGATGGAAAAGGCCTACAATATAAATATTGATAATTTCATAATTAGGGGATTTTCTGCCCTTTTAAATTCCTGGAATCCCTATGATACTTGAAAGTACAAGCGTGGGGGAAATTGAGATATTTTACCAGTGGAAAAATAAATAAAATCTGTGACTATTTCCCAACATGACCAGGGGACACATGGAACTATTTATTATTATTCTTTATTTATATAGCGCCAACTTAATCCGCAGCGCTGTACAATAGGGAATAGACAGACAGGGATATTAAATAGTAAATCATATGTGAAGAACAGAAGGATCAGAGGGCCCTTCTCGTGAGAGTTTACAGTCTAGGGGAAGGTAGGTTGGACACAGAAGGTGTAAGTGTTATTGGGTGTAAGTGTGTCCTTCCACATGAGCTGCCGGTTAGTGGGTGAGAGAGAGAAGTGCTGTTGAGTGCAGCGGTCCAGGGAAGGGGTGAATCTTGGTGATAATGTTTATGGAGGAAGTTGATATGCTTCCCTGAAGAGGTGAGTTTTCAGGGAGCGTCTAAAGATCTGAAGGCTGGGGGAGAGTCTGATTGGGTGGGGGAGGGAATTCCAGAGCTCGGGTGCAGCACTGGAGAAGTCCTGTAGGTGGGAGTGGGAGGATGTAATAAGAGCTGTGGAGAGGAAAAGGTCATGTGCAGAACAAAGATGGTGACTGGGAATGTATTTGGTAATGAGAGATGAGATATAGGGGGTGAGGTGTTAGTAAGGGCTCTATAAGTTAGCACCAGAATTTTGAATTTACTTCTATGTGCTAGTGGGATCCAGTGTAGGGATTGGCAGAGGGGGGCTGGTATTAGAGAAATGGTGGGTGTGGTAGATTAGTCGTGCAGTGGAGTTCATTATGGACTGTAGTGGGGTTAGTCGGGTGAAAGGAAGGCCAGTTAGTAGTGAGTTACAGTAGTCAAGACAGGACATGTTGAGTGTTTGGATTAGTATTTTAGTAGTGTCTTGGGTGAGGAAGGGTCGGATTCTAGAGATGTTGCGGAGGTGGAGGCGGCATGATTTGGAGATTGAGTGGATGTGGGGGATAAAGGATAGGGCGGAGTCAAGTGTGACCCCCAGGCAGCGTGCTGTAGGGGTTGGTGTGTTGGTGGTGTTGTTGACAGTGAGAGTAATGTCTGGGGTAGGGCTGGTAGGAGTGGGAGGGAAGTTAATTAGTTCGGTTTTGCCAAGGTTAAGTTTGAGTTGACGGGAAGACATCCAGGAAGACACAGCAGACAGACAGTCAGATACCTGGGACGGGAGGGAAGGGGAGAGGTCTGGGGAGGAAAGATAGATTTGAGTGTCATCAGCATAGAGATGATGGTGAAACCCAAAAGAATTTATTAGTTTGCCAAAGATGCAGTGTAAATTGAGAAGAGCAAGGGGCCCAGGACTGAACCCTGAGGCACTCCGACAGACAGTGGGAGGGGTGGGGAAGTGGAGCCAGAGTAGGACGCACTGAAGGAGCGGTTGCAGAGATAGGATGAAAACCAAGAGAGGGCAGTGTCACAGAGACTTAGAGAGTGGAGGGCTTGGAGGAGGAGTGGGTGATCTACTGTGTCAGAGACAGCTGACAGGTCCAGGAGAATGAGTAAGGAGTAGTGACCTTTTGACTTTGCGGAGAGCAAGTCGTTGGCCACTTCAGTGAGGGCAGTCTCAGTGGAGTGATGAGGACAGAATCCAGATTGCAATGTATCTAGAAGGGAATGGGAGCAGAAGAATTTAGTGAGCTTGGTTGTATGCGAGACGTTCAAGGAGCTTGGAGGTGAACCGGAGTAGAGAAATGGGCCGGTAGTTTGACAGTGAGTTTGGGTTCAGGGAGGGTTTCTTTATAATGGGTGTGATTAATGCATGTTTAGAAGTGGATGGGAAGGTGCTGGTTAACAGAGAGAGGTTGAATAAGTGAGTAAGGGGTGGTGGTAGTAGAGGTGAATGTTCTTGAGTGAGCTGAGATGGGATTGGGTCAAGAAGGCATGTGGTTAGGTTTGAACGAGTGAGGAGAAGGGAAACTTCATCCTCGGTGACGGGTGAGAAGGAGCTTAGTGTGTGTGGGGGGGAGATGGTAGGGCTATGCCTGATAGGTGGGAGTGAAAGTGATGAGATTTCATGTCTGATGTAATCGATCTTGTCCTTGAAGCGGGTGGCGAGGTCTTGGGCAGAGAAGTTAGTGGAAGGGGTTTGCATTGGTGGGCGTAGAAGTGACTTGAAGGTTGAGAAAAGGCGTTTCAGGTTGGAGTAAAGATCCGAAATTAGAGAGGAGAAGTATGACTGTTTGGCCAGGGAGAGGGCAGAGCTATAGGAGCCGAGCAGGGAGAGAGCAGAGCTATAGGAGCATCAGCACTCACATGTTTTGGGGTATTTCAGCACATATCGTGGTATTGTCATATGGATGAAGAGCCTACCAGCACAGAGAAATGCTGGAACACAATCTGTCAATTTCCAAATATCTGCTCTTGGATCTAAATGATCTATGCGCCGTTTGAAAACATGGGTCAGTGTGACCCAAACCCTAGAGAAAATCTCAGTTTCCTGCATGTTTTATCGTCCTCCCAATGCATGTATGGGTTCATAAACCACATAAAACCTATTATTCCTTCCACCGTTGCTTATAACTAATCTATATTCCATCACTGTGAAGCAGGGGTAATTAGTCTTTGGACCAGCAGCTGTTGGGGACAACAATTCACATCATCCCTAACCAGCCAGCAGCTGGTTGGTGATGATGAGTTATAGACCCCAGTAGCTAAAATTTCAAAGATTGTTATTCCAAACTGTAAATAGACTGACACAATACTGTATTAATACTGCAAAAAAAAGTTAAGCTTTCAGGGATATTATAACTACTTCAACAGGACTGTATCAACACTGTCCTGATGAAGAGATTATAATATCCTGGTAATGTTGTCTTTGGAATAAAGGACGTCACACATGAAACAGACTCAGTCACAAAATCTGTTGTGAAACAGTATAATAATAATGTAGCTCTTAATGGTGAATGTCAGAGGATTTTTTCCATAATGAACCGTGTTCATTTCTTTAAAAAAGGATGCCGAAAAAGTTTACATTTTTTTTTTCTGTGGGAAGCGCCGAATAGTGACCAATTCAGCAAATGCTCCTTATGCAAGAAGTGAAATATGAACAATTTTCCTGTGTCTTGTCCTACCAGATGTTACTTCCATCTTCTTAAAGGAGACATAATGTCTAATAATGACCCTCTACTTATATTTCTATGTCTACAAAATCCTAATGCCCCCAATGAATGTGGTCCTTATGCCTTTGTTAAAGAGAAAACCTCTTCAATCCAGAATGTTATGTTCATGGAGGTGGACATGACACCACAGGAAGTAAACTCCACCCACTGCTTGTGGTAAGCTTAACCCTTTCAGAACCAGAAGTATTAGCAACACAGTGCTTCACAATGTATTGAACATTCATCTAGTTTTTAATGCATTATGTAGACTAATGCTCTCTGCCTGATTTAATATGAACCCCCCCCCCCCCAAAAAAAAACAAAACAAAAAAAAACTGCGAACAGCTGTCATGTCCGCCTCTATGGACATACCATCTGGAACTGATTGAAGAAATTGGTGGAGATGCACTAAGTCATGATAAATATGTGATAAAGTGGAGATAATTTCTCCAGTGATATCACTTCTCCAGTTCCTATGTTATTCTATAGAGCCTATTCACTAAGATTTTTCAACTTTGGAGATCTTAGTGCATTGGCTCTATAGAATAACATAGGAACTGGAGAAGTGATATCACTGGAGAAGTCATCTCCACTTTATCACCTCTTTATCTTAGTGCATAACCCCCTGTTGTCTCTTCAACAAAGGCACAAGAACAAAATTCATAAAGGCCATTAACATTTTCTGCCTATAGTATAGTAAGTGGGAGTTATTAGAAGTTGCTACTTCTCTTTTAATAATTCCTCCTTATGCCCTATTTGTGCGCTGTTTGTTTAGTGGAAATAAAAGGACACAATCGCTGTAGATTTTTCTTTTTTTTTTTTGACGTGCCCATTTCATGCATGCAGATGAGGCACCATTTTTTATTTATTTATTGCATTACAAATCCAGCTGCAGTCTATCTACATACATGATTTTGCCTCGTAGACTCAGCACCCTAATTTTTCCTAGCACCGAGTTGAGAATAATTGTAAGCCGTTCATGTGTCACATATGCACCTTAAACTCTTGTTTTAAAATGATGCCTCTATCCGGTATTGCCATAGGGCATGTCTTCATGGTACGTAATTAGTCATTTTGTACTGATAAGTAGCACTTTCTAATAGATGTCATGAAAGATCTGATACCATATCAAAGATGGCTGGAGGCTACGGAAAGGTCACCAATTCCTTCAACATGAAAGACAGGTCTAAAATAGACTGCAAGTGTATATCTACTGATCATTGTCTAGTAAGTCATAACAATAACATGTTGTCAGCTCTACATGTGTTAACAAGTTTAGTGCCAGCCGCTTCCTTTAACTCCTTTACATGCTGAAGAGATAAAAGCTTAAACTTTTTAAATTAACCCTTTAAGGATCAGTGGGGGTGTTCAATGTATTGGATGATGTACTAAGAGAAAAACTGAAGCAATCCTGAAACAAACCAACTGCACCACAAGGAACAAATAGCAATATCTGAAACTCCTGGTTATTTAAAGGGACACTTAACACCTATCCATGAAGATGTTCTATTATGAAATACAAGAAAAGGATCAGGCAGCCTTTTAAAGTTTTGTGGAGTACTCCGTGTGCTGATGGAGCCCCCTACTGGAATCCCCCTGAAGAGTAAACTAGCAGCCTCACACTTGTTTGCTGGTCTCTTGGGCTTCCTGTCCGCATAATGACTCATGGCAGGCTTCTGCTGGACCTGAACGTCACTATGGCTGTGATCCTGGAAGTAGCTGTGTATCCAGGGGCACACTGTCATTAAGGAGAAAGGCGTCGTTTAAATGCCAGCCTCATCACCCAGGAAATGGGTGGCTGTTAGTTTCTAACAGGGGGCTCCATCTGGTGCACAGAGTCCCCCCCAGAACGTGTGAGTCTTCTCTTCCTTTATTCAGGTAATAGTGACACCTTTGTATATGGGTGTTATTGAGGGCCAGATCAGCTAGACTAGAGAGCCAGGTTCAGCCCTTGTTTGGTCCATGATTTCCTCGCCTCTAACCTAATCCATAATCTTTTTTTCTCGGCAGAGCCCAGGTTGTGATGGGATTTTGGGATCTAATAGCACACTGGATACCTGTGGAGTGTGTGGAGGGGATGGCTCTACCTGCAAATTCATTACTGGAACTTTCAAGGAGACTAATGTCCCCATTGGCTACCACAAAATCCTGGAGATTCCCAAAGGAGCCACTCAGATCAGTGTGAGAGAGCTGACATGGAGCCCCAATTACCTGGGTGAGTAATTCACTGCTTGCAACACAGCCCTTCATCTCCTGGGGGACTGCAGCTTTATAAGGTCCATATGCACAAAGAAAACTAGAGTAATGAGGCAGCAAACCAAATGTACCTTAGGGTACAAATAGACATTCACATTTATTTAAATCGATAGTAAAGCTTAATGTGGAAAACTTATTGCAGGGTTTATTTTGCCAAGTAAAACATGGGAACTGCCACTGCTGAAAAATTTCTTGTTTAAAACTTGTTTCTGCTCAGACTTGTATCTTTTGGTGCAGTACCACAATGGCCTGAAATGTTATGATGGCGCTGTTGCTACAGCAATCTATGGACTGTTCTGGGTAGCTGACTGTAAAAATCCATACCATTCTGTAGCAACAGCACCACTGTAAAATATCCGGCCACTGCAGACAGCAAAATTCACATTTGAACTGCAATAGCTTATGAATAAAACCTCTCTTAGCAGTGACTAAGTAGAAAAAAATCCTGCAGTATATATTTTTTCAATATTAAGCAATACTAAAGGGAAATGATCATGTTTTACCAAGTCTGTTCCTGTGGAATTTCCTATGGGAGCAGACTAGTTAATATCCCCAAACCGTCTCTGCAGTGGCATTGGATGGGGGTTGCTTATCATGATCTAGAGGCACCTCAGTCCTCTTCTTGAAACCTGCCTATGCCCATATTTTGAAAACTGATAATAAAGGGCGTTACTTATACTCTGTAATATTAAAGGTAATGATGTTCTCCTGTGTAATGTTTATGTCCCTCCCCCATTTGATTTGGAGGTTTTACACAAGTGTTTTGAAAATATTGCACAAAATCTTGGTGTCCCAGTGATATGTGCGGGGGATTTCTGTAATGTAATGGATCCAGTTGTAGATAAACTCAGATTCTTAGTAGATACTTCCTATAGACTGCAAAGCAGTTTCTAGGTATTATTCAATCTATGGGTTTATTAGATTCATGGGAGTGTGCATCTGGGCAGCAGTGAGTATTCATTTTCTTCTACAGTTTCACTGTCTCAAATTGACTATGTTTGTGTCACCTACTTTTATACAAGTTGTTCTGTCCCTAGAATTTCTGCCCCATTTTATCTGACCACTCCCCTGTGTTCTGCAGGATTCGGACCAATGTTATTAAGGTCTGGCCTACATGGAGGTTGAATACATTTCTACTCAAAGTTTTTAACACGTTAGAGATGCTAATTCACATGCTATTAGTGATTATTTCCTGGACAACAATGAAAGCTCTGATCCCCGTGGGGTCAGGGAGGTTGCCAAAGCAGTCTCTAGGAGGCCGGTTGTAGGCCTATTAGCGGCATTTCAAAAAAGGAATGGGGAACTGGTTCATGATCTGGAGAGGCAGCTACAACAGGCCAAGGCCGAGTGACAGTAGAACAAGTCTAATCCTGAAGAGACTGAATGAAAGCAGTTGGTAGTTGCGCCATCCAGACTGAATACTCTCCTGGTCTTTGCTCAACATAGGTGTTTTTCCTCTAATCAGTTATGTTTAGAGCACGTGGATAAGGTTGGTAGACTCCTTGCCCTCCTCTTACTATTTCATCCATAGTGGTCAGTGCTAGTTGGGTATCTAGTTCTCAGAAAGATATTAATGTCAGTTTCACTCAATACTATACCTCACAATATACAACAGTGCTTACTAAACCCGAATGAAATATATTGGCGCACTTTGATTTACTTGCTTTGCCAAGTGTACCTGCAATGCTGGAGGCTGTCATTAAACCAAATGAAGTTTTGGGGGCCATTCGGTCACTTCCTCTTGGCAGGCCCCCAGGGCACAGATGGGCTACTGGCAGAGTGGTACTCTGAATATTCTGATTTCCTTATTCCCAACTTGCTTTCTATGTATCAGTTGTCATTCATTTCTGGGCTGCCTCTGCTATCTATCTCTTAGTAACACAGTTGATGAGACTGAAAAAAGAAATGCGTCCATCAAGCCCAGCCCATGCTAAATCACCCCTGTTGATCCATAGAAGGTCAGATATAACCCTATTGAAGCCATTTCCAGTTAAGCCCCAAGCTGGTAAAAAAAATTCTATCCTGACTCCAAATGGCTGTCAGATATTTCCCTGGATCAGCATCCTATCTGCTTTGAAGCAAACTGTCATCATTCTCAATATTGTTCTGTGCTAGCTAGGTATCCATTATTATTATTTTTTTTTTTTAAAGCAGGGACAATATCTGCAAGCACAGAATCTTGAGCCAAAGAATTCCATAATTTTACTGCTGTTACTGTAAAAAAAATCCCTGCCAGTGTTTTAGTCGAAAGAGCCTTTCCTCTATTCTTAGTGGATGACCTCTTGTTCTTGCTGGATGCGCAGTGGACAGAGCCCCAAATCAACACCAGAGTGGGTAGTCAGACAAGCCAAGTCATACACGGAGCGGGTAGTCAGCCAGAGCCACAGGTTTGCACCATCATACACAGGAATCAGGAATACCAAATAAATGAACTGCTCAGAACAACAACGTAAGGGTAACTGAGTCAGGACTCAGTCTGCTCTTTAAACCCCTCCTCAGGAAGTAGGTAGGAGGAGCAGCTCAGAGGGAGGAAGTAGGTAGGAGGAGACTACAGAACTCAAACCAATGCTGCAGCATGCTGAAACCTCGCACCTGCAGATGACGCATCTAGCATTGATGCGTCCAACCGTTCGTGGAAATAACGCCGGAGCGTCATTGCGAGCATAGCCAGAAGTGGCGGTGCTACAAGGTACTGTGACGGCTTCATGGCAGGCATGTCCACTCAACATAATTTAAAGAGCCTTATGTGGCATTTGCAAGCTAAGCATGACCATCCAGGATGCAGGGTTATAGCCTCCCTAGACACAGCTAAGGCATTTATTCTGTTAGATGGGGATTTTCTTTGGTGAGTTCTGTGTAGCTTTGGTTTCAGCCCTATTTTTTGTGCTTAGATCAGGCTGGATCAGGACAGGTGGACATCTCTTGGGTTTTTACCCCTTGATTAAAGGGACATGTTAATGTTGCCCCCTCTCCCCATGCTGTGTGCATTGATTATAGCGTTTTTGGCTGAAAGGATACTTGTGGACTGGAGAAGAAGGTGGAAATGTATGCCAATGACCTGTTGATTTTTCTGGAGGATGCAAACAGATCTTTGGGGAAGGAAATGCAACTGATAAAGGGGCCTGTTGAGTTCTTTGGTCTGCAGGGGCCAGACATCATGTTTTGGATAATAATAGGGTATGACCCTTTCAACAGTTGTACGATGACTTTTGCTTGGCTAATAGCCCTTACTTTGGGTAACTCCAGCTGAGACATGTACTTCAGTGCTCTCCCTGCTCATTTGAGTTGGAGGAGATGTTCAGGAAAAGCTCTTTTAAGCCCAAATCATTTGCCAGACTTCATAAATGGTGCAAATATAAAGCATTACTAGATCTTACAAACCTTAAAGTTAAATTGGAAAGGGACTTTGGTATTTTCTGTGCCACTTAATGGGCGGAGGTGCTTAAGGCACCCATGGTCTTTGTAAATATAGCTCAGCGTCAATTAATTCAGGTCAAAATCCTTCATAGAGTACACTTGAGATCTGTCAAACATTCAGATGGTTACAAGCCCCATTTAAGTCAATGAGAAGCTGGGACATTTTATTTGTTCTCTTAGGTAAAAATTGGTTTGCTCCAGAAATGCACATTTTGCTTTCTGAATACGGCCTTTTGCAGAAAGTAAAATAGGAGCAATTTTGCAACCAGTTGCACATTGAGGGGGAAATAACTTTCTTAAATTCCTTTTGATTGACATGGTTATTTTAGGCCTTTGTGTTCGATACCGTTCCAGCACTCAAGGGCTTAAGCAAACCTCATTTAAATAAAAGGGAATTTCTACACCCCATTCCTCATGATGCAATTGGTTTGTACCATAATTGCTCCTTTTATTTATTTCTGCATAAGGCCCTGTATAATAGCTGTAATAACCATTTATGTTTAACATTCTTCTGCAGCTTTGAGGAGCCGCACGGGTAAATCCATCATCAATGGTAACTGGGCAGTCGACCCTCCTGGGAGATATGAGGCTGGAGGTACAGTGTTTATCTACACTCAGCCAGGACGGGACGAGCAAGAAGGGGAAACTTTCACTGCGGCAGGACCCACCTCTGAAGCACTGGACGTTTATGTAAGTCATCAGTACCTACCCAGATGTAATGAACTATATAGCTATCTAAGAGCTTTTACATGAGTGCTAGAAATGCAGCAGCCTTCCTGGTACATTTTCATCACCCATGATTTGAGCTCCCCTTTTCCTGCATTAGCCCTGTGACCACGTTGCAGAGGGGATGTGGCTGTGAAGACAGTGATTAATAACTTTTTCTTCACACATTGCTGTGATTTGAAAGAGGTGTTATAGTTTTAACATGTCAGCATTAAATCACAGTATACTTACCTCTGAAATATTGGAGTGAAAACAAGCACAGTTACGTATGGCATTTCAGGTAAAATATAGCTGAGCGTCTGTTCAGCCGAGTCAAACCTCCCTTCAGATTTAAGTATTTTCATTTTGACACGTTAAGGCTATTATAGTCTTCAGGGTTAGGGAAGAACTAGAATTCTGTTTTGTATATGTTAGAATGTTTGCTACACGACCTTAGTAATAAAGGATTTTTCCCCTTTTTGTCAGGAACAGCCTATCATTGGTACTCCAGCAGTTGGGGACTACACTTCCACCAACACCACCACCAGCCAACAACTGGTTGGGGGCAATGGGATTTGTTGTTTCCAAGAGCTGGAGTGTCAGTGGTTGCCTACTCCTGCCCTACTTTAGAAAAATGCACAATTTAGAACTAGACTAATTATCCATCCAACACCCCCTGACTATCACTTAGATTAATGTACAAAAAAACAAGCAGTACACAAACACAGGGACTGGACTGCAGAATATATATCAAATTAGTGCATCCCCTCCCCCTTGTTTATAGCACTAATATAATAACTGGGTGTAAGGTGAAGCTGATGTTTACTTCTGCCTCTGTCCACTGGCCAGTTGAGTTCCAGGGATTCCAAAACACCATAACATGCCTTGTTTGGAATTTCAAACAGAGCAAAATTCCAATATCCGAGAAGAAATACTGTGATTGTTTGAAAGGTTAATGTTGACTGATTTGTAGCTGTGTTTCTGTTGCTTTGCATGCCAAAATAAAGTTTAGTTTAGCTCATTTTAGCTGAAATTACAGGTACGCAGAGCAGCTTCAAGGCTGGACAGAAAGATAAATCATATGGCTAATTACCTTAAAGCGGAACTACCACCTGACACAATCTTTAGCTTCACTAAGTCCCCATCTGGCGACTAGCTGCTTAGTAGCGTTAGTCGCCAGAATAATTACCTTATTTAATAGATTTCTGCTCACTTCCCCTGCTGACAGGCAGGACGGAGCGCGGACATCTTGCCATTGTGACGTCCGCGCGCCTGCGCTGTCAGTCCCAGCTGGGTCTAGGAGGCGTTGCTAGGAGCCATTTGGCTCCGGCTGGGACTGACAGCGTAGGCGCGCGGACGTCACACTGGCAAGATGTCTGTGCTCCGTCCTGCCTGTCACCCATGGAAGAGATCAGAAATGTATTAAATAAGGTAATTATTCTGGCGACTAGCGCTACTAAGCAGCTAGTCGCCAGATGGGGACTTAGTGAAGCTAAAGATTGTGTCGGGTGGTAGTTCCGCTTTAACACCTTGATGTCCAGAGGAGTGCTCTCCTCTCTGGTCCTCAAGGGAATACTAACACATCCTAATAGTAATCCCCATGTATCTTAATCTGTGTAGAAAATCCTAATCTCCACTATGAGTCAATTTTGCATGGATTGGTTCTCCAAAATTAATCTTTCATTAGTACTGGATATCCTGTCCGTGGAGGCTGACTTGATTCATTGTTGAGGAACTTAAAGTCACCAAACTCCTCCTACTGAAGTGCTTTTGCCCTGCAATAGGAGGAGTTTGGTTCCTTTGAGTCCTGAGTCATGTCCACCTTCATGGTCATAATATCCAGTACTAATTAGATCAGTTTTGAGGAATCGATAGATATAGAACTGATTCATAGTAACCATTAGGATTTTCTGTCCAGATTAAGGTAAGCTGGCGGTTATTATTCAGGGAGATGAACAAGTGGATAAATCTTAGAGAATCAAGTATATGAAGCATGAGTAAGTTTGAGACTGGAAAGAGTAGATGAGACGATGAGAAGGGCAAACAAGGTCACTCCAGAGCAAGGTGAGATTACTGTCAGGAAAGATGGACAAGGTTACATTTGGAAATGACTGGTAAGGTCAACGCAGGCAAAGACATTGCTAGGCAGGACAGTCAACCCTTTAAGTGCTATTCAAGGTCCAAAATTAGGAGCAGGCAAGGCCAGAAGTAGGAAAAAGCAGACAAGGATTTCCATTTCAGATGTGCCTTGGAAAAAGCGACAGGCACCATCCATGGTCTCATCCTATTCCTTGCATGGCCCTGCTCACAGCCTTATCCCCTGTTTCAGAGAAAATAGCATTCTCTTCTAAAAGCCCCAGTTAAATCAGTGTAAATCTTTATATCTTCTCTATGGCACACACACACATCTAGGAACTCACCAGATCCACCCTGGAGACTCTTGGTTTCTGACTTATTTATCAGGTCTCTTGGGACAGAGGGAGATTCACTTGGTTAGTGAGATCCTTGGTAATCTTGTCCGCTTTACCACATGTTCCGACCACTCTTTGCTCTGTTATGCCCTTTTTATGTTACATACACAGCCATTCTTCAACCAGTCATGCTGACTCCTATTAAACCCCTCCCACATTATGAAGCAGATTGCATCATTTGTGCTAGGGTGACCACATTTCCATTCTGCCATTAAGGGCCACCTCAGAATTCTAAACAGTGGAGGGAAACAGCTCATTGGCTGCTGTGAAAGAAAGTGATGCCTGTGGTGGGCCACAATATAATGTGCATCACACCCAAGGCAATGGACTAACATTAGATGCCAGGATCAAGGCTCAATTCTCTATCTCCCTCTCTCTCTAGTGTTTACAACAGTCTGGAAGACATTTTCTTGTAGCCCAGCAGAGGCATCACTTTCTGTCACAGTAGACAATGGGCAGGTTTCTTCTAGAACTCTGTGCTCTGGATTCTTCATTCTAGGACTTTGTATTGTCCCAGAACGGGGCTGCCCGGGACAGACATTTAAAATCAGGGACTGTCCTGTGTAATCCAGGACATGTGGTTACCTTCATTTGGGCAATGCCACCCGTAACCCTACTTGTAACTCTGGGGGCTGCTGCTGTTCTTTGGTATTGTCAAGTTATAAACCAACTGAACCAATTAAATAACTGGGTCACATTCACAAAGCCAGAACTGCAGCACCTCTGGGGCAAACCAGGTGTTCCATAGTGGACAAGTAAAAATTCCTCAAATTCTCTAACACTCAGAGGGTTAAATACTCAATAGAAATCAATGCAAATGTTTAATTGTTCCTTATGTGGCAGGTTTCATTCCCCAAGCTACAGAGGTGCAGTTCTGACGCAAACCCAAGTGCATTATAGTTAGGGAATGAATATTCCTGTTGATGTAAATTGGACTTTTAAACTCCTGGAATGATAGAGAGGTCTCCAGTGGTTTTAAAGTCCACTTTAAATCAATGAAAATTTGCCGATTTTAACATTTACCCCCTATGGTGCAGTTTGCCCTTTTTCAGAATTGTACCTCATTAACATACCCGAGAACTTTCATTTGTGGAGTCCCTGGAGGGAACTCCTTTGATGGCGATGGGGAGTATAATTGCTGCAAATCATGGCTAAAAGGGGGAGGGGTTTACCCTCGAGTGGGGGCAGGGCTTTCTGGGGCTTCACTCAAGTGGGTGGGAAGCGGGAGGAACTGGGTGGGGAAGGAGGAAAAGTGGGAGGAACTGGGTGGGAAGGAGAAGAAGAGGGCAGAGTTTTAAAGAAAACTCCCCACATCCAGAGAATCAGCCTCTGCCCCAGAGACCCAGCACAACACAAATCAACACAATACAAATCTGGAGAATTCCCGGGTATGCTCAGTAGTATAAATTAACCATTTGAGTGCCAGAGGGGTACACAGCTCATTGCTTTGCAATGCTTTGCGTAACCCTCTGGCACTCAAAGGGTTAAGTTTGTAGCCTGTTATAAAACAATTGACCCAATAAAAATTTACAATTAAAGGTGCAGTAAGGACAGATTCATGGTATAAAAATAGACTTTTTCTATACTCACAGCCTTTACTTCTCATGTATGTGTAGTGAAGGTGACCTTAGTGTTGCTAGTCCAGGCCCTAAATTGATTCAGAAGAACTGTTCAGGCTAAAAATCAAACTGAGAAAAGACAGCAGAATCCATTTTTTACACTGCACTGACAAACCTCTGAGTGCGAGAGACAAATTCTTTCATGGTAATAAATCTCACTTGAAAATTTTGATAGGCTGTAGAACAGATGCAGCTGTGATTACAGTAGTCACATGTGGACCATTAACCCCGCGAGGACCAAAGAGGTGTGAAATGCAATTTTAATTTCTTTTTTAACCTCTTCAGCTTTTAGAGGTCTCCAATGCATTGTTTTGAAGTGTGTTAGAGGCATCTCTGCCATTCAGATGTTTAACCCTTTAAGTGCAAGAGAGGCTGCATTGGATACATCTCTGGCATTCAGAGGGCTAATATATGTTATAGGCCGATTTCTAAAACTAGGATACTCCTAATGCTGGGAGATTTTTCATTTAATAGTTATTAAAAACATTTTTTCCTTTTAACCCCTTAAGGACTGCATGGTCCAGGGCTGGGGAGATCTAGAGGACCACTGCATTTTTTTTTTTCAGAAACTTGTTCTGTGATCACAGCACAGCGTGCTACCACTATGCTATCACAGGACCGTCACCAATCCTTCACCTTCTGACAGATGTGATGGTCCTGGCACGTCTTTGGAATTTTAAGGTGTTAACCACATTCTTTTAGTGTGGATATCAGGTGGTGCAGTTCCAATCACTTACTATGGAGCTCTCTGGTTAGTATCTCAAGTTCTCCTATAGAGACCACTTGACACTGTTGCTGTTTGATTAAAAAGAAAAGTTTAAGCTGCAATAGCTTTTGATTGAAAAATCTTCCAGCAGTGGGAGTACCCTTATGTTATTCAGCTGGAAAAACCATATAATGCTTATTGCTCGTTTAGTATCTCTCCAACTGTCCTCATATCACTGCAAACATTATACATACGTTAGTGTGTATTTGCAGCTGCAGCCTGAGGCCCCTTTAACACACGCAACACCATTGCAGTGATTCTGTATTGGATCTGTTGCCATAGTGAAATGTAACCTGCTGGTGTATGGTACCTTTCACATGAGTGACTATCGCCTCTTGTGATTGCACCAAAGTTAAACATGCTGGATTATGGACCTTTCACATGGGCGACTATTGCCCTGTAGGAATATGTCAAAGACCAGCATGTAACTACCTTTCTGCACTCCTACATGAACACTGTAACATTGCAGTAGGCAAGGTCTGCTCAGCGGCCTGTGTAGGCAGAACTTTCACATGAGCTGAATTGCAGGTTGTGCTGCTCATCAAGGCCTGCGATGAATGCCCAACCCACATTGCGTCAGCCAGTAATATTAGCTGGCGCACATGTGGGGTGTCCACTTCTGAGCTGGAATCAGAAGATGAGTGAACTACTTGGGCGACAGGACTGTCTCTGAGCTGTAACGGTTCTGTTGCCTATCCGAAAGAGCGGAAGCTCTAATGGAATGCAACCATCACGTAATTAAATACTTTGACTGTTTTAGGAACAAAGGCTTGGGAAGCTAATTATGCAGATAAAACTTCCGAATAAGTAAGGACTATCTCATATCACATTGAAGGCCAGCTTCCTATAATTCCTACGCAAGTGCGCACAAAGTTTATGAAAACAAATATTTCTCCAAAACAAAGAACTTTGTTTAATCAGTAAGAAAGGAAAATAAAAAGCAGCTTTTAGAAGAGCTCTTACACTAAGCAGGAGATCAGCATTTGGATGAAATATGGGTGATATCAGGGGGCACAATCTGAGGCTGCCCCCCCCCCCCCAGCACATGGACCAGTGCAAGTCTGGATAATGTATCTTGGCACAGATTTTGTCTAACCCCTTAAGAACCAGGGGAAACTCAGTATATTGTGAAACAATGTGTTGCGCTGGCACAGCCCCAGAGTACAATTTGCCATTAGAGGTCCTCAGAAGGTCTTTGTGTGTGGGGAAAGGAATGTAAAAGTGGTTGCACCACTGGGAAGCCACTGCCTCATAATTCATGACCCATGTGCTGACAGTTAACATTTTTAGTGTCTGAGGGGTGTTCTATCATTAACCCTTTGAGCATCACAGAGGCATTCAGTTCATTGAGAAGCAAGCTGAAAGGGCTCACCAGCATTATTCTAATCTTATTGGCTGACATTGGGCATTTATGATGCCAACAGCCACCAGCCAAGATAGGAAACTGGTCTGATTGTATATGGGTTGCAGAACAGCCTGAGCCAATCGGCCCCATTACAACTGCACTCCCTGTAGTTAATCCTCTGGCTGATAAAATTCTTGCGCAACGTTTGCAACATTAGAGTGAATGTCCCTTGGTAAAGAACTTTCATTTGGCTTTGATTGACCTATTTCCTAGTTGGCAGATTCCACATCTTTTCACTTGTATTGGTGATTACAGTGATTCATATCCTCTCATTGACTCATGAGGTGACCTTACGGAAAGTGTGACTTTTCTCTGTTCAATTACCTTCTCCCTGTGAAGCCTTTTGTTCCCTAAAGGAAAAAATGCACAGTGCAAACATGGGCATTCTATTCATAACAGGTGTAAAGTGTGCTTTATGTCGGCCAGTAACCCTCCCTGGTATTCTGAACAACTGCACTCACTACTAGCTTCACATCATGTTCTCTCCTACATAATAGGAAAGAAAAAGAAATGTAAGGGAAAGAACACAAGATGACTATACCACCCAGCTCTTCAAAAGAGGAGATCTGTACTTAAAGAATAAGGGACCTTCAAAGGATCAAACACCTAAAAATGAAATTGGCTCATATTTTATATATCATGGATTTTCATTGAGAATCTGTAACAAGTATTTGTTTTATGTTAGATTTCTAAAATATAATCCCAAACTTGCACTTCAATTGTTATGTAAACTATTCCATATACACACAATTTGGTTAATTTTGTTTGTGTAGTTTTTGAGGGGGGGGGTATATATATAAAAGGCCAGATGTACGTTTGTCCGATGCAGTCATGCACAGTAGAGACTCCATTGCAGTCATGTGCAGTAGAGTCTCCGATGCAGTCATGTGCAATAGACACTACACAATGATTGGCCCATGTACATGGGCATTTACACTAGTATATATGTATATATATATATATAGAGAGAGACACACACTTTTGCTTTAGGTGTTGTTGTTGCGGGTATGGCTGGTGGGGAGGGGCATTATTGAGAATTTTTAGGTTACTTCATGACAGTAATGACACCTCTTTGTGTAACTGAATAAATGATTTATCATAAGACCAAAGTATTTTATTTACACAGTATGATTTATAAACACATATACTGACTTTTAAACAAGCATTAATGTGAGTTTTATTGCGGTGTAGCAATGTGATATACTTATCCACACAGGGATACCAAGGTGGGATGGAGGGATTTGGGTCTCATAGAGGTACTTTCCCTCCTAAAGAGGAACACTTGGGTGGTATGTACTTCCTAATATCTCCTAAAGAGGGACACTTGGGAGGAATAGATCCCTAATCTCTCCTAAAGAGGGACACTTGGGAGGTACAGACCCCTAATATATCCTAAAGAGGGACACTTGGGAGGTATGTACTCCTAATAGGGAGACGACAGTTGTAGTCTAACAGCAGAGGTAGAATCACTCTAGTTGGGGCAGCAGCTATGTTAGCTGAAAATTTAAATATCAAAAGAACTTGCTGTTTCTAATGTTATATAAATGAGTTGGCTTGTGGTTTTAAAGAGTTTCTACAAGTGCATGGTTTCATTTTAGATCATAGGTGCCTTTCTACTTTGTATTTCCTTTGCATTCAAAGGCATTTCTCACTTGTAATCACTCTCATCCCAGTTGACACCACCCCTAGCAGATGCTGCTTTTAATCTGAAGCCAGGTGGCCAACACAAGTTGGCGAGAATGAAAAGGAGTCTGTACGAATTCATTATTAAATGACCAATAACACCTTAAATGAAAGTAGTTGATATACTTTTAAATATCACACATACAGCTCGCATCTGTAGAAATTGTCTCTTTGATTTTAGATCCCTAAAATATAACTCTAAACTTGTTTTATACCATTATATACAATTTCTTTAGCGGTTGCAATGAGACACAAGAGCAAACTAAGGCAGATAATTTACTGAGATCCATCCCCAGTGCTCTTGTCTAGTACCTTATATTGGCTGTATTACAGACAGTGCAGCACTATCACTTCTCAAGTACCTATCAAGAAAAGGCAGGAATGTCTGCTCTCTCATGGCATATGTAAGGTTAGATTTTAGGTCTCAGAAAATGTTTTATATATATATATACTAGAGTGAAGTACATGATATTTGATTGTATACACCCCCAGTTTATTTTTAAGCATTAGTGTTCCTTCAATATTTTTCAAGGTCAAATTTATCTAGTCAGTCTGTTTGTCTATATAGTAGCACATTTCCATTTGAGTGCTTCTATCTATCTATCTATCTATCTATCTATCTATCTATCTATCTATCTATCTATCTATCCATCCATCCATCCATCCATCCATCACAGCCTTTTTGTAATGCTGGTGATAATTAATTCAACACATATTACATCTCTATTTGGTAAACTGTTAATAACACGTCACCTGATTTCCACATGGAATTTTTATAGCTTTCTATAGAGGAGCTTAAGCCTTAGGCTAGCCTTCATAGACAGTGTTAGCAAGAGCTCCACCTTGTGACAGTCTGGGCAGTAATGATTTTTGAATGAAGTATGTCCTAACAGTGGGAATTCATTTTTTTACTCTGAAGGAAAAGTAGTTCTGTGTATAATATACTGCAATACATACAATGATAACCTAAAAGTCATAGGCAGAAGTCTCAGAGGAGCAGTGAACATTTTTAGAACTCGTTTTTTCAAAACAAAACATTTCTGACTCTCAACAATTAGCCAAGATAATAAGGTTATTACACAACTAACCAATTAGGCTAGCGAGACATAATGTTCAGAGTCTGGTTTTCATATTCAGAACCCCTGTTCTATTATTGTGTTCAAACCACTATATATGCTGTGTAACACATGGAGTCTGAGAAATGTTTCCTTTTATAGAACCGAATGCATTGTCTGCCACATTTAACTCTCAGTGGATTTATGGTTTGGAAATCTTATGTCTCCTAAGTTGCCATACGTTTTGCATCTAACCACCGGCTACAGAGGGCGATTAAGGTTCATATACGTTTGAAGTTGAGATATGCCTAAGGTCTTATTTAGTATCCGTTGAGACTTGTAGAAAGATGTACTATTTCCCAGAAAAATAACACATCTCTTTGACACCTCTTGACCACTGTACCACTGGATTTCCATCCCGACCAATATGGTGGAGTGACATACTGGCAGCTTCCTGCCTAAATCACATGATCAGTAGCTCCTACAAGTACACTGTGTATATGGGAAGGACTGGATACGAACTAAGTTCACTTGCAAGGTGCGGCTTGGAAAACAACCTCTTGACTGCTGGAGATGTCTATAAACGGATCACAACGTGGTGCTGTTTCATTAGTCACCATGGCGAATTTTTCATTGACTTTAAAGCTCTACAAACATTGAAACAGAGAGGCACTACTTTGAGCAGTTACAACATGAATAAAAATGTCACAGCAGTGGCAGTAACCTTGTTCTTCTCAGCCAGAAAAGTGTAACATTATACATATATATAATTTTAAAAGATTGCAAAAAGTATATAACAATTATAAAAAAAATAATAATAAAAGAAACTAATAATCTTTTTTCCTAAAATAACATAGCTATTCATTTAAGGACCTTTCTTCTCTGCAGAACACATGAGAGTAGGAGCCACCACTCATTCTTCTGTGTTCATGAATTCAGGCCTATGGTTTCAGTTATTAGGACATTGAATGACGCTCTACTTCAGAGTCTTTCCAGCTGAGATTTGTGACTGACAGGTTACATCCCAAGTAGGTCCAAATGAATACAATAACACTCCCTGGTAAGGAAATTGACCTCTGACACCCACACCGGTGCACACGTGTATCTGTGTCTTACATCATCAAATAGACAACATCCAGATCTGCAAAGTGAGATGTGGATGTAAAAGCTACGTCTCCCTTGAATTCACTTATAAGAAACAGTTAAAAATGAACTGTCTTTTCTGGACTGATTTTGGTGTGATCACATATACTTTGCAGTAGTTCACAATGCCAGTCAGCAGTTACAAAAGCTAGTGTGCTGAATGGCAAGTATAAAAAGGAGTATAAACTCATGGAAAATGCTATCGCCTGGAGTATGCATTACAGTGTCAGGCCTAAATCCACAAAAAAGACTTTGTGGATCTGAAAGGGTTCAGAGACAGGCAACAAGATTATAAAGGGAAAGGAAGAGTTTAGCAATGAGGAAATACTTTCCAGATTGAGATTATTTAATCTGGAAAAGATCTGACTATGAGACAGTATAATTGCTATTTACAAATGAGGGAAGAAAAATCACAAAGAACTCTCAGGGCTATACAGACAGGTGAGGGCTGGAAACTTGTGGCCTGGAGGGCAACTACAATCAAGTGGCCCAATTCTACTATCGTTCCAGCCTGCTGTGCCAGCCCACACCCTATTTGCTCTTAACCCTCTGAGTGCAAGAGGGATACGCCACGCATTGCAACGCAATGCTTGGCGTACCCCTCTGGCACTGAAAGCGCTAATGTTGTGAAGTAAGGCAAGAAATACCACGAAGCTTACAAATGAAATGGGGTGACACTGGTGCAATTACAGAGCTTACAATTTAAATATATATATATATAACGTACAAGAGAAATGGGTTATGGCTTCAAGTGTAGCTCCACTTGGATTGTAGCTCCATTTCAATTGTAAGCTCTGTGGTATCACTAGTGTAGCTACATTTGCAGCAACAGTGGGAGTGGCCCACCAGCCCAGACATATGACTGGCCCGGGGGGCAATTGCCTCTCTGCCCCCCAGGCCAGCCCTCCCCTCTGTACAGATCACAAGAGGTCACCCTCTAAGATTGGAGGGGAGAAGATTTCACCTTCTGCAAAGGACTGATTCTACACTATAACCATAATAAATATGAAATGCACTGCCGAGAGAGGTGCTGCTGGCAGGTAGAGGAGAAATAGTCAATCAAAGCCCTGGGCCCTTTTAATAAATCACAATGTAGAGCGTGTTATATAACATTTAAAGTGGAACTACCACCTTTAAACAACTTTAGCTTCAATAACTCCCCATCTGGCGACTAGCTGCTTAGTAGCGCTAGTCGCCAGAATTATTACCTTGTTTAATAGATTTATCAATTCTTCCAGGGCTGACAAGCAGGATGGATCGCAGACATCTTGCCATAGTGACGTCCACGCGCCTGTTCTGTCAGTCCCTTCCGGAGCCGAACGGCTCCTAGCAACGCCTCCTAGAGCCGGTTGGGACTGACAGAGCAGGTGCGCTGACGTCACTATGGCAAGATGTCTGCGATCTGTCCTGCCTGTCAGCCCTGAAGAATTGATAAATCTATTAAACAAGGTAATAATTCTGGCAACTAGCGCTACTAAGCAGCTAGTCGCCAGATGGGGAGTTGAAGCTAAAGTTGTTTAAAGGTGGTAGTTCTGCTTTAAAGGGTTGAACTTGTGTGTTTTTTTTTTCAACCTCAATAACTATCAACAAGGTTATGGTGGGCAAAAATGTCAAAAATCTCCACCCACACTACTTATGTACGCACTTACATTTCTGAATCTGATAACCCCTCCCCTTTCTCCAGCAAGAAATACCTAGCTTACATCATTTCAACTGCAGTCCCAGGATTCCATGCCACAACATGCAAATGAATGCACAGAATATTGTGATCAATAACTATGCCGTTCTGAAACAACTGTTCCAGCGGGCTGCTATTTGTAGGTTTTAAATATAAGTTAACAACGTATTTTTCTAGATTAGATTCGATAATATGAAAGTTGGGTACTGTTCAACTTGATTTTTTTTTTATTTTCTCTGTCTGCTATGTTTTCTGTAGAGAACACCACAGATTTACATAGTTTGACTAAGTTCAAGTGGATATTATTAGTGCAGTATTTTTTACACTGAGCTAAGTGCCCTAACATATATATTATAGTGCTGAGTATTGGTGGGTGATTTCACCACTTGTCATGCAGCTTGCTGAAACTTTCTTGTATTTAACGCTATCAAAACTCAGGATAGTTTAAGCAGATAAGAACAGAAACAAGTGGGCATTTGGAGCAGCACTGTATAAAACTCCCATGTGACCCACACCTAAATTTGGGATGACACCAGAATTATTTGCTTCATGCCTTTGAGTGCCAGAGGTCCAACACATTTTTAAGGACACCCGTCCGGCACTCTATGGATTAAACAAGGAAATAAGGTCTGTTAGAACTTAGATATATTTTCCTTTGCCCAAAATATAAAGTGTTTGGACTAACCATCTGCACAATGTTTTTATGGCTTCCTATCTGGAACAGACTGATGTTTACAACACATTATTTGACTTAAGAAGCCCAGCCCCAAACAAATTTATAAGAAATGGAAAGTACAACTCAATCTGTGTAGTTGCTAGCTGCTAAATTAGTAAAATTCATCTGTGTTTAGTGCTTGAACTGAATCCAGGTGCACACCGGACATTCCAGAGCAGACCAGCATTAGGGAGGGGGTGATGCTGCTTCATTAATGTTCTTTTTACTCGGTGACCACTAGGGGCAGCAAAGGAACTTTTTCAGACTAACAACTTAAAATGAACTGGGGTTATATATACATAAATACTCTGTACTTCATTCTAGCATCTGTAATAATTATCTGTTTGTTTTCTGAGGACTAAAGCCTAATCTTACATATGCTGTGAGGCAGCAGCCGTCCCTGCCTTTTTCAGGGCTCCCGTTGATTGTCCAGGGTTATCGGTGAATGGGGTGAGATAAGACAACAATACAAGAGCAGTGGGCACTGATTACCTTCACCAGACAGACAGATTTTAGTCTAAATATCATACCTGGGAACTCACAGGGTTTGACCCGAAGACTGAGGGTTTTGACTGAAATCTTTGGGTCTCACGTTAAAAAGCCAAATTCTCAGGGTGAGTAGAGTCCATTGTTACCTACTACATGATTTGCACCAATTAACTGCTTCTTTAGTTACTAAATTTGTGCAAGTAAAGTAAGATTGAGTCTTCTGTATCCATGTGTATAATGATGTGTGGCTGTATAACCATCTATAATAAGGAAAAACCTGCCTTCCTTCGTCAAGGAGGCAGGATTTCCTGTATACTGATAGAAAGAAGATTGTCCTTCACTGCAATCTGTCCAGTACAATAACGGGATTCCAGATCTGAGGGGAGGCTGCTTGACGTATGTAATAGGGGCGGGAGGAGGAAACTTTATTATAGAATAAAAGGAAAACGGCAAAGTTATGGATGGTTACAGGGGTCGAGTCCTGCAGGAACGCATGGGAACATAGTCCTGTACTTTTTCCACAGCAGGAACCCCCTTTCCGCTAGCAGGAGTTCTCAGACCCGTAGTTGCTGAGCTCCCTTGTAGGCTCTTTAGTAATGCAGAACACTGGGAGATGACCCAGCTCTCTGCATTACTGAAGAGAAGACAGCACAGGAGTTCCAGCAGCTACAGGACTGTGCCAAATGAGGCACAGACCTCTCCTGCCATGCCTCTGGACCACCAGGGAGGTAGGAAATGAACACTGGGGGGGGGGCAATGTGAGAGCAACATGGAGCTGATGGGGGTGAGGCAGTATGGAGCTGATGGGGGGCAATGTGAGGGCAATATGGAGGTGATGGGGGCAATATGGAGCTGATGGGGGGGGAATGTGAGGGAAATATGGAGATGATGGGGGGCAATGTGGAGATGATGGGAGCAATGTAAGGGCAATATGGAGATGATGTGGAGCAAGTTGGAGATGATGTGGGCAATATGGAAATGATGGGGGGCAAGTTGGAGATGATGGGGGCAATGTGGAGATAATGGGGGCAGTGTGGAGATGATGGGGGCAATGTGAGGGCAGTATCGAGCTGATGGGGGGAAATGTGAGAGCAGTATGGCGTTGATGGGGCAAGTTGGGGCTGATGGGGGCAATGTGGAGATGATGGGGGCAATGTGAGGGCAATATGTAGCTGACGGGGGGAAATGTGAGGGCAATATAAAGATTGGAGCAATTTGGAGCTCATGGGGGGAATGTGAGGGCAATATGGAGATGATGGGGGCAATGTGGAGGTGATGAGAGCAATATGGAGATGATGAGGGCAATGTGGAGGTGATGGGGGCAATGTGGAGATGGGGGGGCAATGTGTGATAGAGACAAAGACACATGCAACAGACATACACACACATATAGACACAAACTCCCACACACATGCAATGACCTATATAGAGTGAGACAGACACACTTATACATGCAATGATACACACACACACACATGTATGTAGAGAGATACACTTGATGTAAGCGATACATATTTATTTTGGGCGGGGGATCTTTGGTGAGCTCCCACACTTTTTTTCCAGGATTTGACCCCTGGATGGTTATAAAGTTACACTTCGTTATACAAATGTATATATAGAAGATTCGAACTTACTGTACTACCTAAACATTACTATCTCTTTACGTAGTGCGAGCTCTAAGTGATAGCATGGTATATGCTCACAGATGACTGACTGGATCACCTCTGGGTTACAGCTAGCACTGACATATTGCTTACAATCTATATTATGGAAAGAGCTAGGGGATAATATTTTAAAGATCTGAGGGTCAGCTCATTTTGAAAATTCCCAGATATGCTAAATACAAACATATCTGGGAAGTCCCTTGTCCCATGCCTCTGGAGGTCACTAAGGTCTGGGAGTGGTAGTGTCCAAATGGTGTGATTTATGTCATAAAGTAGACGGGGCTTGATTGAGGTGGGTGGGTGGGATGGGGAGTTGGGGGTTGTCCTTAAAGTGGGTGGAGAGTGAGAATAACAAGGGGAGAGAGCAGATCTGGCAGTGAAGTGGACTGAGCTACAAGGGAAGTCACTGAGCCTTGAGACTCAGCCTCTGTCTCGGGAGACCCGGCAATTAACCCCTTAAGGACCCTTGACAGTCCTGGCACGTCATGGGTTGGGGAGCGATAAGAACTCATGATGTGCAAGGACCGTCATGGAATTCAATGCTCCCCGCTCGGCTGCACGCCGTTCAAGGAGTCCTAAATCGGATGCTGGGAAAAAAAAAAAAAAAAAAATTGTCCGTGGTCATTAAGTGCCAGCCGGGGTGCACGATCGGCAGATCCTTAAAGGATTAAGTATATATACTGAATCTGAGTCAGATCGTTCCCAGGTATGAATACAAACCGCACAAACAACATTAACCAAATGGTTTCTGGACAGGACAATTTATACATATATGTTAAAAAGCAAATTTAGGATATTTTAGGGATGTAACAAATGAATAATTTTTAAATTTTTTTAAAATTTTACATATGTTACTGCATAATATATAACATTATATCAATATTTTTGTTTTTTTTTAGTCCTAATTATTATTAATACTGATAAAATCTTTTTCATCTGCCAAGAACTCCTGTGAGCTCTGATTTGTGTGTAATATTATATTTATTGTTAATAATAGGAACAAATATATGTAGTACTTTGGAGACCTCTTCAGCATTCAAGGGTTTAAAAGCTCCATTTAAAGGGATAGTAATGTTTCACATTAAAAGCAGCTCCAATTAAAGAGGAAATACCACCATAGTTAAAATCACCCTGCAATAATTAGGCAGGTGGCAACTAGCTTAATAATAGTTCTCTTACCTCTCAGAACGACATGATTGTACAGAAATCCGTAATCTGGAATAGTACACTTGCCATCATGGAGCTTTTGATCTTTATGTTATGGATGTGATGTTTAATGGCCAGCAGGTGGTAATCATAACACATCTTCTGTCTCCCACAGATGATATTTCAACAGGACAATCCAGGGGTTTCGTTCCAGTTTTTCATTTCATCTCCATCCAGCTCCGATAACAGTGGTGCCATCTCCAGTCACCCACAGCACGAATATGGTAAGTTCCAAATGTCTTTAATTAAGTATTATGCTAGTGGGGAGCTGCTTACATGTATACCATTTATTTTCACAAACAGAGAATAATGCAAAATTCATCCTGGGTGCCAATTAAAGAAAAAGTAACATTTTTATTGAGAAAATTAAAATGTTTATGAATAAAATAATGGTATTCCCTTTTCTGGGAGACACTTCATTTAAAAGTTATTACAGATCAAGTGTGTGTGGTTTATTTATTTTTCATAAAACTTTTAGCAATAGCACCAACATCTCCTGCAATAAGATGTAAAAAAGAGGGAATGAAGTGGAGATAACTTCCCCAGTGATATTACTTCTCCAAATCACATGTAATACTATGGAGCCTATGCACTAAGATTTCTTCAGCTTGATGGATCTTAGTGCATAGGCAGCATAGAATGTCATAGGAACTGGAGAAGTGATATCGATGGAGATATTATCTCCACTCTATCACCTCTTTATCACACTTAAGTGTATAACCCCCTGTCCCCAATACCTCAGTAGCTTGATACAATAATACTGACTTATCACACCAATCTTATCATAGTGCTGAGTTTTAGCACCGATCTTTACACAATGTTGAGTTTTCCTATCTGGCTTCACACATTGACTAGACTGTATTGTGTGTTCAGTTCATAGAGGAAATGTTTCTATACTGTATTGTTTATGACAGGTCAGAGTTTCTCCTTAAGTGTGTATAGAACAGAGTAAAGAGTGTTTAGTTCATTTAAAATGCTACCAAAATGGTGACTGGTTTACAGGGATATAAATATCAGGATAGATTAAAGGATCTGAACATGTATAGCTTGCAGGAGAGAAGAGAGAGAGGGGATATGATAGACACATTCAAATATATGAAGGGATTCAACAAAGTGCAGGAGTGAATTACATTTCAAAGGAGTAAAAATGTTAGGACAAGAGGCCATACTCTAAAACTAGAGGGGCACAGGTTTAGATGTAATTTAAGAAAAATTTACTTCACTGAGAGGGTAGTAGATAAGTGGAATAGCCATCAGCAGAAGTGGTAAAGGTTAATACAGTGACAGAATGTGATCATGCATGGGATAGGCATAAGGCTGTTCTTAACATAAGAAAAGACCAAGGACCAAAAAAGGTTTGAGGTTTTTGCTGTAGGAAAATGGGCAGACTAGATGGGCCGAATGGTTCTTATCTGCCATCAAATTCTATGTTTCTAAATATAATTGCAATTGTGTATAAGTTGTACCAGCTAGCTGTTTGTATTATTAATAGTTGCTGTGTAATGAACATTTATTTGTTGGTGGTACAGTGTGGAACGTTACGCTACTTTGTTTATTTGCTGTGCCAGTATTACTCTGTGCTGTGCTGTGAATGAATCCAGGCATAGACATCACACTGGGGCTGCGTCTAATAACACACTGAGTAATACTTTTCTCCTTGAACAAAAGTAATTTGTGTATTGTGTTGGGAATTAGTATGAAATGTGACAACATGCCACAGACAATTACGTCTTCCAAAAACCCATTACAGATTTCTTATAGCATCTAACACTTCAAAAAAATAAATAAATAAAATATTTATTTAGGGTCGCTAAGATCGATGTCTGCCATTGAGACTCTCATACATCCGAGCTCTCGGGGTAATCCTGCAGAAGACAGAAATCCAGTCCCACCTCCGCAAGCAAGACCAGCTCCAGCAAGACCCGCCAGTACGCTGCAGCGTAACATTCGCATTCCGCCACTTCCTGCGCCTCCTGTTAACTACTGGCCGGAACAACCAGAGTTCTTCTGGAAGCGCGTGGGGAACACGCCATGCTCTGTGACTTGTGGGAAAGGTATAACCACTTTGATCATCACTAGTAATTGAACTCATTGGTTGTATTGTAGATATCTCTAGTTTAAATGAAAGGAGTGGTGTTTGATTCAAAATCAGTATCACTAAGTGTCTCTATTACAGGGCCATGTTCAGAAAGGTAAAGCAGAGCAATCCAACTACACCATAGTTTGGGGGTGGCGAGTAAAAATTCCCCAAATTCACATTGATTTAAATTCCTGTGGGGAAGTTGTTTTCATATTTATCTTCCTGAATATGGTCCTTTAGACTGCTGATCCCTGCCAACATGTAACCCTTTGAGTGCCAGAGGGGTACACAAAGCCTGCAGAAAAAAAAACACATATAAATAATGTATCTCACATTCTGCCAAGGTTTGTAAATGTGTACCTTTATATTTGAAAATGTTACAACATACTCTTATGTAAGATAAAGTTGAATTTTTTTTTATTTGGTTTTCCTTTAAGGGGCTACAACACTGATCTCCAGGGTGTTTTAAAGCGGAAATACCACCCCTTTTAAACATGGCCCCAAATAATTACCCATCTAGTGGCTAGCTGCTCAATAGCACTAGTCGCCAGAATTATTACCGCGTTATTGAGAATTTATCTTGGTTCTGGGACTAACAGCCAGGAAACAGCGGTCATCTTTCCACATTGACGTCTGTGCGCCTGCGGTGTCAGTCTCAGCCTGATCTAGGAGGCGTTGCTAGGAGCTGTTCTGCACCAAAAGGGACTGACGGTGCAGACGCGCAGACGTCACTATGGAAGGATGTCTTCTCTGTTTCCTGGCTGTTAGTCCCAGGAGCAAGATGAATTCTTGTTAATGCGGTAATAATTCTGGCGACTAGCGCTATTGAGCAGCTAGTCGCCAGATGGGTAATTATTTGGGGCCATGTTTAAAAGGGGTGGTAGTTCTGTTTTAAGCCAATGCTGGGCCCTGGGCACAATATAATGTTAGGGGCCCCTTTAACCTGTGGGTGCTAGAGAGATCTGTAATGCATTGCTTAGAAATATGTTGTGAGACCTCTCTCTCTAGCGTCCGGGGGGGGGGTTAAAGGGATAGTAAAACTTAATAATTACTAATCCCTATATTAAAGTAATATTAAAAATAAATGTATTGCCCCCAGTGTCATCTCTCAAACCTTTATGGTTTGAGAGCTGATCGCTCCTAAAGTTGCCCCCTCCCTCCCCCTTCCTCGAAGTCAGCGTTGTAGCTGACTGAAGGGAAATCCAGTCATAGATCATCAGGCGGCTCTGCAGCAGAGCCGCGATAGCGTTAATTAAAAAAATATTTCACTAAAACGGTCTTCTACGTGTGCTTGCAAACCATACACACGTAGAAGACCGTTTTAGTGAAAGATTTATTTTTTACTAACGCGATCTTGGCTGTGCTGCAGAGCCTCCTGAAAGTCATACGACAGGCTTCCCTGCAGTCAGCTAGAATGCTGACTTTGGGGAAGGGGGAGGGAGACGGCAACTTTAGGATCGATTATCTCTCAAACCATAAAGGTTTGAGAGATGACACTGGGGGCAATACATTTATTTTTAATATTACCTTAATATAAGGGTTAGTAATAATTAAGTATTACTATCCCTTTAAATAATAACTACATTTGTTTTCCCCTCCTGGAAATAAACAAGTAATCAAGCTTATTGCATCTTGACATAATTTTGAGATTACATTTAGCTTTGTAGACTATGATGAGCTCACAACTAGGCTCACACAATGCTAAGGTGCTTCCAAATACAGCAGCTGTGTTTTCACATCTGTCTTCACCCATCTTCACAAAATGCTGAGTTCTCACACCTCGCGACACACTTTGAGCAGACTGTATTGTAATCCCCAGATCGACTGGGAGAGGAACAGTTCCAAACTCTGTTGTATGATAGAGTTTCTCCCTATGGGAGGTGCTTTCTGCCAGTGGAACTGGGTAGCCGCATAATGTGCCCCATTGTTTACGTGGCCCTGCTGATCTCCTGTGACCTCTGCTTGGTCCCCAGGTTTCTGGTACCCCATCTTCCAGTGTGTCTCTAGGAACTCTCTGGAAGAGGTCAGCGAAGAGGAGTGTGATCAGACCAGCAAGCCATTCACCCAGGAGGAGGCCTGCAACACCCAGCCATGCCCAGCATTGTAAGCACAGACACTTTATCATAACCGTATAGACTGCCTCATATCTCTCAAGAATTGATTGTACCCTCCTTACAGTGGACCTGTCGCCAAGTTTAGTTAATTTTAAAATAGAAATAGAAACAGCCCATATGTTGTGCAAATATATGTGTGTGAGAAATTACATTTTGTGGCACAGTCTGGCACCTTATGCTAATTATTTTATGTGCTAGGCGAATATTACCACACATTGTGCTAAGAAACAATCTAAGCAGAGACCCCACACATACACTGGGATTGTGTTTAATAGCACGGCAAAAGATAAGTATGGCCTGGACCAGAGCTAATTATCATACTGTGCCACCAACATATGAAAGTTTAAAAATGTCTTGTACAGTGTACAAAAAGTTTCTAATTTTCTAGAAATTTCATGTAGAGTTAGACTCGTTTCTGGGTCAGTTTATTAGTGCATTGGAGAGATTTCCTCATTGAAAAGGTCTACTCTAAAGTGGCCAGATCACCCAAAGTAGCTTGAACTATATCTTACACTAGCCAACATTTTTAAGAGCAATATTTTTTTTTCTTGCCAAGTTAAACAAGGGCACTATCACTGCTGGGAGATGTTTTTCAGTCAAATGTGACTACAGTTCAAACTGTTTCCTATTGTAGTCAATGGGAAAGCTTGAACCAAAGCTAAATTCTCCATAGAAAGTGATAGTAACAGGGCTATGTCTTTGCAAACGTTTTCATCTTAAAAACTTTTGAACGAAGCCATGCAGGTACCCTTGTTTTACTCAGCAGACAAAGCCCTAATGTTTTACTTGGATTCCCCTCCTCTTGTAACTTCGCTTCCACAATTTTCCTGGTACTGTGTACAAAGCTACAGTGCCAGACAGAGATTCACCACTAGGGGTCAGGGAATCAGTATAGAAGATTACAGAAATTTCTAATTAAGAATGTTCTAGCATTTTTGGTAGTATAAAATATAGAAAATTTGTAATGTCAATTGAAAATATATAAATTACATTTGGTGTGGTGGTCACTTTAAGTTAGAAAATAGGCAGAAATACACAGGGAGATGCACTAAAGTGTGAAAAAGAGGAGATAGCTTCTCCAGTATTATGAAGTCTCCAATTCCTATGAGCTCTTAGTGCATAGGCTCCATAGAATAACGTAGGAATTGGAGAGTTTATCTTCTGTTTACCCTAACTTGGTGCATCTTGCCCACTACACACAATGTACAGGAGAGGAGGCTGAGTGAGGGAATGATGTGCAGACATCTCCCTCTAGTGGACATTGTGTATAATGACATCATTGTACAGTTACCTTTGACATTTTCAGTGATTACAATTTATGGTTTTATCTCTATTACCTGCACCTTGTGGTAAGATCACTTCATCACTCTGTCTTGCAATGTACGCAAAACTGACCCAGTACTGAGACTTAACTTTATATGTTTGAGATCCAGACATCATTGAGCTAGGGAAGTGGCAGAAAAAAGGAGGCCAAGTGAGAACTATGTACCAACATTGCCCTCTAGTGGGCGTAATGAAGATGGCGGCCAAAGTATGTGAGTGGCTCTGAGTAGAAATAAAAGCAATAGTTGCTTGTTTTCCATCTAGTCACAGCTCAGGAGCATCTCATTTAAGCTTTCTAGTGCCATTATAGAGGAGAAATGTTCTTGTACATATCAGACCCATGCAACCAAAAAGGAAGGCCAGTTTGAGGAATGAAAGTCCCCTCTGCATGAGAATACCAGTCAACCTGAGACATATTTTTTGTTACATGTTTTGGGCCTCATCTGTGAGGTGTAATCCTCAGTGAGCATCTCACATAATTTGACTTAATTTAAAAAAAAAAAAACCTTAGAGTGCCTCCTTAAGGGTGAAGGGCATTCTATATGTAAACCCTTGCTGTCAGTGCCTTGGGAGACCAGCTGTTCCTCACTGATGGGGTTCAAACACAGCCGAAACATACATGCGGGTTAGCTGGTATTCTTGTGCAGGGGGTACTTGCCTGTCATTTTGAAACTGGACTGCTGTTTGTGGTGGGATTATTCTGATATCTGTAGTGATATTTCTGCTCTCTAATGACACTAGAGAGCTAAAATGTGATGATTCAAATTGGTGACTAGTTTTAGAACAAACAGTACTTTATATGGTGTTAGTGTTTGTTGCACTGCAGATAGTATATGTACACAAGAAAGCAAAACAGATACTGATTTAGCCAGACAGATGAATTATACCTTCTGTAATTTCAATGCCAATTAGTGTCTGTGTATCACTGTACTGTATTAGCAATGGTAAGCTGGTTAAAGGGATAGTACTGTCTCTTTAAAATTCGTTGCCCGAGTCTTCTGTATATTAAAAGGATCAGATTGCTTTATGTCTAAGCGCTTACTTCTTTGTAGTTCAAAAGTTATGAAGCACTGACGATCCCCTGCCCTCCCCTTTCTGGCCGCCTCCCATGGAATCTGAGATCGGGTGGTGTGACGCCACAAACTTCAGTAAGTAAGCATAAGGAAAAGCCTACCCCCTTGACGAAGGAGGGCAGGATTTCCCTTTGCTTCCTGAAGTTTGTCCCACGCTGCAGCCGTCCGGAACCAGCCTGCATCTTCTGAGTGACATGGGGTAAAGGGGCGGGTGGTGGATCTTCAGTGCTTCATAATTTTAACTACAAAGAAGTAAGCACGTAGACATACTGCAATCTGTTCCTTTTACTATACAGAAGAAGACTTGGGCCACGAATTTTAAATAGACAATACGATCACTTTAAAAGTTAAGCTGGTTAAAACTTAACCTTTATTTGTGACTAGTGTAAAACTGTGTACATGGGCCAAGGTCTGGGTAATGTTAACCCTCTGAGTGCCAGAGGGGTATGCAATGCATTGCTTTGAGATGCATTGCATACCCCTCTGCCATTCAAAGGGTTTAGAGGCCGCTACCTCACTGCTCCACGCAATGCAGTCTTGCGTCGCCTCACTCACGAAATGCAATCATGCACAATAGAGACTGCCCACGTTCGGGCAGTCTCTATTGTGCATGACTGCATCATGACAAACATCCTAGCGAATTATTATATAGGCTATCTATCAATAAGTATAGCAAAAGTTAAATTTTAACTCGCTTACAATTATTAATACAATATTGAGATATATACACCCTGATGTCACTGAACGGAAATGTAGCCAACACCTAGACAGAAGGTAACATTCATCCGACTGTCTGACTCATCAGTATCTCTTGTTTTCCTGCCGAAGAACAAATAGTATCTGCTTTTTGTTTGTCCTCAGTGAGCCTCTCTACTTTGACTGTATAAATCTCCACTGGCCGTTTTTTATCGCTATGAGTCCCAGAGAGGTGTGCAATTCACAGGGATAAACATGATTATCTACCCAGGTTCCCCACTAGATCACTATTTCAAGAGAATTCTCAATGCGTAAAATGATTTGAGATTAAAAAAATAATATGGGGCCTAAAAATTATGTTTAAAAGCAACCTGGGCCAAATAAACTGCACCAGAGCGGAGATATAATAATTCCCATTGATTTAAATTGGTCTTTTTAACCCGTTAAGTGCTAGAGAAGTTTTAAATGCATTGTTTTGCAATGAATTGAAGAGCTCTCTAACATTCAAACAGTTAAAAGGCCTATTTGAATCAATGATCATTCAGGGAATGTTTCCCTAGAATTGATCCATTTTACTCTTATGCATATTACTGTGATCAGTGGTGAACTGCGCTGTTCTAATGGTGATCTCCTTCCTTTATCTTGTCTGGCTGCAGCTGGGATGTAGGTAACTGGTCAGTTTGCAGTTGCACCTGTGGCAGTGGGATACAACATCGCCAGGTGCTCTGTCGCCAGATGTACGCCAATCGGACCACTATGGTGCATCCCCAGAGGTGCGGGAATCTAGTGAAGCCTAACGTCACCCAAACGTGCCAGCTCCGCATCTGCAGCCACTGGGAGATCCAAACCAACTGGAGCACAGTAAGAATACTTGTTGGTTGATGATTTAAGCACCCTGCTGGAAATTCCATGGGATTTTTCCCTCATCTTGAAGGGAACATTAAACACAATAAGCAATTTATTATGTGGATTGCCCCATTTAATACAGCCTCTCAAATCATAAATGACTATTAGCCTTTGAGTTCAAGATGAGTGCCCAAATCCTTAGTAAAACAATACGTTGAGCACCTTTCTGGCACTTGGCGTATCAAAGTGGAACTGTCTGTTTTTAAACAAAGACCATCTATTTTATGTTACTCATTTTTTTTTTATTATTTAAAATGTTTAGCATTATTTCTCAGTTTATGCAAATTAGGCGGTAGTGGCCAGCATTCCAGCCACATACTAACATTCCACACTGCTCCCCATCCCACCTGCCACTTCCTGCCAGCCCGTACAAACTAATTTGCATAAATCAACTGCTTGTTAAAACCTGACAGCTCCACTTTGAAAGACATTTCTATAGGCCATTTCATCACTTACTTAGTAAACAGGCTTAGTAAACTGAGTCCCCAGAAAGCTTTCGTATGGTCCATTGTCAATACAACGGAGTTGAAGGCTATTTTTACGAACTGCAGATAGAGGGCACTCACGGTGTTGTAAGTAGGAGGAATTGAAGAACTGAAATAGCCTGCAGACATAAAACAATGAGAACTAGCTGATAACCACTCAGCCCTTTGAGTGCTTGAAAGGTGAGCACCCCTCTGGAACTCAAAGGGTTAAACTGAGACTGATGGTCAAAGAAAAACTGGAGCAATTACGGAGCAAACCACAGATTGGAATGGGGCTTTTAGACCTTTACATGCTATGGAGTTCTCCAAAGCATTGCTTTTTAATTTAATGCATTGGTTACCACTCCAGCAATCAAGAGGTTAAAAGCATCATTTACTGTTCATTTAAACTTAAAGGGTTAGTAATGTGTTACCTAATTAAAAAGTAGTAATGTAGAGAATCAAAAAAGAAATCGATCAATGCAACTTCTATCTCTCAATCCGTTATGGTGTGAGAAATATAATGCTTTAAAGTTCCTCCCTTCCTCCACTTCTCCTGACGTCATCATCTAGCTGACAGCAGGAGATCCTAGTCCCAGGACCAGCAGGCGGCTCTTCAGCAGAGCCAAAATAGCACGAGTTAAAAAGAAATACTTAATCAGAACAGTCTACAAAATGTATCCGCAAATCAGGCACACTTTGTAGACCGTTCCAATTAAAGTGGATCTATCAGCCCTTTAAAAGTTATTCTCATTAGTTAGAGCATTTAGCAAATAAGCTTATAACGAAATTATTTTAAAAAAAAGTTATTTGCACAAAAATTAAGGATTAAAGTGTTTCCTGTACTCTACTTCTGGGCAGACTGCTCTTGTCACTCTGCTTCTGCTCCCATCCCTCTACCCAGCATCCTCCGATGACGGAGGCTTTCTCTCTCTAAGCTGGAGTCATCTCATTGGCTAGATATCGATCTCTGCCAATGATATCGCTCCAGCTTAGAGAGAGAGAGCCTCCGTCATATGAGGCGGCTGGGTAGTAGGAAAGAGAGCAAGGGCAATGCGGCAACGGAAGTAGGGTGCAGGGTACTCTATAAACTATTGTTTTAACCCAAGTAGTGTGATTTTTTTTAATAATATTGTTTTAAGCTTATTCACTAAATGCTCTAACTAATGAGCATAACTTTTAAAGGGGTGATAGATCCACGTTAAGTAAATATTTATATATTGCGCTATTTCAGCTCTGCTGAAGAGCCAACTCGAGTGGGCTGACGCGAATCTCCTTCTGTCAGCTTTACAGTTGACATCAGGAGAAGGGGAGGGAGGGGGGGACTTTAAAGTGTTATATCTCTCAAACCATAACTGTTTGAGAGATAGGAGTTGCATCGATCTATTTCTTTTTTGATTCTCTACCTTACTACTCTTAATTTAAGTAAGACATTACTATAACTTTAATTTATGGAAAAAAAGTATAATGTAGGAATTTTTCTGATGCTTAAAGAAGATACTCCCAGTAACAGAAGATGTTTTTTCCAGCAGTAGTATAGTTCAGACTGAAGGTTAATTTTTTCATATTAATCGATTAACTTAAATGGTTAGTAATGCCAGCTTAGAAGTTGTTGCTTTATTGCAGATTTTAAAAAAATAAAGTATCTTGACCAAATCCCATCTCTCAAACCTTTATGGTTGGAGAGATATTCGCAGCTACACTTCCCCCCTCCCTCCCCTTTCCCTGACGTCAGCGCTTTACTGTCAGGAGGAGATCCCCGTCCTGGGACTAGCCGGCGGCTCTTCAGCAGAAACGAAATAGAGATATAAAAAAAAAAAAAAATACTTCATTGGAAAGGTCTACAGAGTGTGCCTGGTTTGCAAGTACACTTTGTAAACCATTCCAGTGAAGTTTTTCACTATTTCGGCTCTGCTGAAGAGTCGCCTCGAGTCGTCCGACACAGGTCTCCTTCTGTCAGCTTTACAGCTGACAAAAGGGGAGGGAGGGGGGAACTATAGCTGTGAATACCTCTCAAACTATAAAGGTCTGAGAGATGGGACATGATCAAGATACTTTATTTTTTTTAAATCTACAATATAACAGCAACTTCTAAGCGGGCATTACTATCCCTTTAACAAACGGTTCTCCTCATGTCCAGAGAGTTTTTCTTTTGTACTCTATGGAAGAGGTGAGCCTCAGACTTCAATTCTCTGTAGAATGACAGTAACAGCACCACCACTTTGTGAGTTTGCATTTTAATTAGCTTTGTATGAAGCATCTCTCTCAGTATCCTCACCAGAAAAGCCATATAATATAGTTTTTTCATGCTACAACTTTGCTGGACCTTTAAATCAGTGTTCTTTTTTTGTTTCCTTGTCCCCTTTGGTGTAGCTGTTTTGGCCCAGAATTGATCCAGCATCTGTCTCACACAATTCTTGTTGTTCCTTCTCAATTTATAGTGCTCCGTAATGTGTGGCTTAGGACAAAGGACCCGTCATGTGCGATGTGTCAGCAACCATGGAGATATTGTGGGTGAGGTCGAGTGCAGCAACCGCCTACGTCCCAGAACCAATGAGATCTGTGACATGGGGCCTTGTGTGAGGAGCTGGTTCCACAACGACTGGAGCTCCACTGTAAGTTGCCTCTGACACTATTTGGTTTATGAAGTCTGTCTTGCAGATTGAGAGTTTTGGTATGAGTAAGTATCTTGCATAAAGTTACTACCAAATAACTTGTTCTGATATCCTGCAGAGACATTTAATAGGGACCCCATCGTCCAAAACAACTATGGAGTTTCTGAAGGAACTTTCAGAATCACCTGTGTGATCTGTTAGTCTTAACCCTCCCACACACACTCAGGCAGGGTTGTGTCAGTGAGTGGTAATGTACTGATAAGGCAGGAAGTGCCTGCAGGGCATGCCTTAATTACTATCATTTATACATCTAAATACCACAACCAGACTTGTTTTCTAAAAAAAAAAAAAAAAAATGGATAATTCAAGTGATTTTGAAAGCATTTTCAATATAAGGTTTTAAAGGGTTAGTAATGTCCTAGATTGCTAAAAAGTAATATTGTAGATAAATGAAAAAGAAATCTATCTGTGCAAGTCCTATCCCTCTAACCTTTATGGTTTGAGATATAACATTTTGAAGTTCCCCTCTTCCTGCTGTAAGCTGACAGCAGGAGATTCAAGTCGGCCAACTCAAGGAGGCTCTTAGCAGAGCCAAGATACTGAAATCTAAAGAGAACTACTTCATTGGAATGGTCTGCAAAGTGTGCCTGGATTCCAAGCACACTTTGTAGACCGCTCCTGCTGAAGAGCCGCCTGCCGGGCCCTGGACCAGGATCTCCTGATGTCAGGGAAAGGGAAGGGAGAGGAGAACTTTAAAATGTTCTATCTCTCAAACTATAAAGGTTTGTGAGAGAGGACTTGCACCAATAGATTTCTTTTTAATCTACAATACTACTTTTTAGCAATCTAGGACATTACTATCCCTTTAAGTGATAGTCCCTTTAATGCAGGCTTACAAAACTATTGTTGAGGGTTGCAAAGGTTTGTGCTAATATATTATATATAATCTCCTATATAATAATTTACTAGGATGTTTGTCACGATGCAGTCATGCGCAGAAGAGACTGCCTGCATTCGAGCATGATTGCATTGCGTGAGTGAGGCAACGCAAAACTGCATCGCGTGGAGCATTGAAGTAGCGGCCCCTTAACGCATACCCCCAGACACTCAAAGGGTTAACATTACCCAGACCTTAGCCCGTGTACACGGGCTTTTACACTAGTGTGTATATATATTATATATTATATTATATTATATATATACACACACACACATTACAGGGTAGGTGTGAAAAAATGCCATAAAGTAAAAATGCTTTCAAAAATAGACATGTTAATAGTTTATATTTTTCAATTAACAAAATTATATTGAGTGAACAGAGGTAAAGTCTAAATCAAATCAGTATTTGGTGAGACCATCCTTAGCCTTCAACACAGCATCAATTCTTCTAGGTACACTTGCACAAAGTCAGGGATTTTGTTGGCATTTAGTCAGGTGTATAATTAAACAATTATACCAATCAGGTGCTAATGATCATCAATTTAATATGTGGGTTGAAACACAATCATTAACTGAAACAGAAAGAGATGTGTAGGAGGAATAAAACTGGGTGAGGAACAGCCAAACTGCCCTAACAAGGTGAGGTTGCTGAAGACATTTTAACGTCAAAAGTCATACACCATGGCAAGACTGACCACAGCAACAAGGCACAAGGTAGTTATACTGCATCAGCAAGGTCTCTCCCAGGCAGAAATTTCAAGGCAGATAGGGGGATCCCAGATGTGCTGTCCAAGCGGTTTTGAAGAAGCACAAAGAAATGGACAGCGTTGAGGACAGTAGACACAGTGGTTGGCCAAGGAAACTTAGTGCAGCAGATGAAAGACACATCATGCTTACTTTCTTTTGCTATCAGAATATGTCCAGCAGTGCCATCAGCTCAGTATTGGCAGAAAACAATGGGATCCTGGTACACCCCTCTCCAGAGAGGTCTGGTCAGAAGTGGTATTCATGGAAGACTTACAGCCCAAAATCCATACCTCTGACATGGAAACAAGGCCAAGTGACTCAACTATGCATGGAAACACAGGAACTGGGGTGCAGAAAAATGGCAGCAGGTGCTCTGGACTGATGACTCAAAATTTGATATATTTGGCTGTAGCAGACAGCAGTTTGATCGCCAAAGGGTTGGAGAGTGGTACAAGAATGAGTGTCTGCAGGCAACAGTGAAGCATGATGGAGGTTCCATGCAAGTTTGGGTCTGCATTTCTGCAAATGGAGTTGGGAATTTGGTCAGAATTAAAGGTCTCGTCAGTGCTGAGAAGTACAGGCAGATACTTATCCATTATGCAGTACCATCAGGGAGGTATCTGACTGGCCCCAAATTTTATTCTGCAACATGACAATGACTCCAAACATACAGCCAAAGTCATTAAGATCTATATTCAGTGTAAAGAAGATCAAGGAGTCCTGGAAGTGATCGTATGACCCCATAGAGCCCTAATCTCAACATCATTGATTACATGAAGAGAGAGAAGTATCTGAGGTGCTTAAATCCACAGAAGGACTGTGGTTAGTTTTCCACAATGTTTGGAGCAACCTACCTGCCGAGTTACTTAAGAAACGTGTGCAAATGCAAAGAACTGATGCTGTTTTACAGGCAAAGGGCGGTCACACCAAACAGTGATTTGATTTAGATTTTTTTTTTTCTGTTCACTCACTATCATTTTGTTAATTGATAAAAATAAACTATTAACATGTCTATTTTTGAAAGTACTTGATAATGAGCCTACTGTGTACCTTACTTCTAGAACAGGGCTAGGAAACTTTACTGCAACTCCCAACAGCTGGAGAGCCAAAGGTTTCCTATCCCTTCTCTAGAAGGTGACGACTAACCACACTGATCTAAAATGGTATTTGGAGCAATAGGGCTGCACTGTAATTAAAATGAGAAATCATGTTGTAAGTCACAGTATTTGCTAAGGGCGGTGGGGTCTCAATTTGGGATCCCATTTGTCCACTTCTTGTACAAGGATCCACTATATTTGGGTGGTCAGATAGTTAGGCAGGAGAGGAGCTTTTATTTGTGCAGAACTCAACAATGTGACTGTTTTCCTTTGAGTATTAAAGGGCCCAAAGAAGTACTGTACTCAACTCCATGCATGCTTGAGAAATATCCAACGCAATTGTAGCATTTAATGGGGTAAAGAAATCACAAAGAATCCTATATTTGTGGCCTTTTCACATTTTTGCCTGGGTCTCTGAAGTTCTTAAAATTGGCCTGATATTATGCAATAGTAAACATTTTTATTGTGAAAATGTTTTATTTATTAAATTTTGTTTTGGGGGGAAGGGTTATGTTTAGATACCTAGTGCAAAGTTGCCAGTGTACAGTTGTTTATAAGCAAGTTGTAATTGTCAAGGTTGTTATGAAATAACAAAATAAAGTTTGTACAAAGAAAACACCTTTCCTAATACTAGGCATTTGTGCCTTATGTCTACAAGAAATGTGGAGCAAACCAACTGGACCAAAGAAGAGAGAGAGAAAAATTTTCATTGATTTGCAATTCGTTAGAGACTTAGCTAACATTAAACGGGGTAAAGGTTCCATTTAAATAAAAGGGAATTTTTTTCTTTATTTGTCCTCTATAGTCAAGTTGGTTTTCACCACTTTTCTTCTGAACACAAGGCTCATATATGTTTAGAGGATGAGAACTTCTCCCAGCATGTAACAATGTAATTTCACTTGCACTGAAACTAAGGACCCCCTCGCCCCTCACACATCTTGACTCTCGCTTTGCTCATTGCAGTGTTCTTCAGAATGCGGACCTGGAATCCAGAGACGTTCTGTCTTCTGCCTCTCTAGTTCTGCCACAGATGACTCCCAAGAAAACTGTGTGGGACATAAACCCTCCGACATGCGGGTGTGTAACAGTGGGCCGTGTGAACGCACAGTACGATGGTACACAGGACCATGGTCTCAGGTGAGCTGGACCTTGTCTGTCAGTATCAAGTAGGGTATAGTTTAGGACAGGAGGAACTGATAATATCCCCCCCACACACACACACGTTACTATAGCCATAAAATCCTAATGGCTTTATTAATTAATTACTTGTTCTTTCTTTAAAGAGAACACATATGCAACCAGTCCTGGATGTCATGTCGAAATGACAGTTGCTAGCAGGAACACTGAACTTGGTATTACTCTCACTTTTTTCGCAATGCATTGTGCACTTCCCTGGTCCTTGTGCTTTCTTGTGTACATATATACTATCTGCAGGGCAACAAACACACCGAATAAAGTACTGTTTGTTCTAAAAATAGTCACCAATTCGAATCATCACATTTTAGCTCTCTAGTGTCATTAGAGAGGAGAAATATCACTACGCATATCAGAATAATCCCACAACAAACAGCAGTCCAGTTTCAAAATGACAGGCAAGTACCCCCTGCACAAGAATACCAGCTAACCCGCATGTATGTTTCGGCTGTGTTTGAACCCCATCAGTGAGGAACATCTGGTCTCCCAAGGCACTGACAGCAAGGGTTTACATCTTGAATGCCCTTCACCCTTAAAGGGACAGTAATGTTTCACAATAAAAGCAGCTCCATTTAATCTTCATAGTATTTGGGCTGTGGAGAGTGTTATTTCAATACTGTCAGAGTTGTAGTTCAAGAGTAATTGAATGATAAAGTATCCCCCTCCTGTCCCTTTTACCTAATGTAAGCCACCTCCCCGCATATGTGCAATCTGGTCCACAGACTAGACAGATCACAGAAAGGGACAATCTTCATCTCTCCATGGCCCAAATACTATGAAGATTAATTGGAGCTGCTTTTATTTTGAAACATTACTATCCCGTCAAAGTGCAATAAACACAGTGAATCTACCTCTTTGATTCTACAGAGGTTTCAGTGCCATGGTTTCAGATGCAGTGGAGAACACAAGGGGGTTATACTGTGACATTCATTGCTGAACATTAAAAAAGAAAATGAGGAGGGACACAACACACATGTATACTGAGTAAATCAAGATAAGTGCCACTGCTGGTGATGCTTTATTCAAACGTTATTTTTGGACAGAGGGTGAGTTTAACATATGTCTTGGCGATACCATTTTATGGGGTTGCTTTTCCTGTTTCTGTCAGTTGAGAGTTCTTGTCATGGATACTCAGCTTTCCATAGTCAGGGAGAATCCACAAAACCAACTTGACCACTTTCTGAACTTTTCTTCTAGTGTTCCGCGGATTGTGAAGAAGGATCCCAAAGGCGTGATGTCATCTGTGTGAGCAAGCTGGGGGCGGAGTTTAATGTAACAGACCAATCCGAGTGCTCCCACCTAGAGAAGCCCCCGTCTCTACAATCCTGCAATGCCGGGCCTTGTGGGGCACGTTGGTTCACAACACCTTGGAGTGCAGTGAGTGTCACCAAAATGTACTGTATGAAACAGAGACCAGGGCAGTGGGGGCAAATCAACTTTCACAGTCTTTATTTGTAGGTTGCTATACTTAGAATGGCATCCTAGACATGGTCTGCTCTCCATGTGCCTAGAGGGAATCCGCTGCACCACATGACGAAGCCCACATGAACCAAAATGTTCTGCTGTGGTTGTGCTGTTTCTCTAAAGCCGAGAGGATTTGCATGACATTTCAGACCTGGACTGTCTGTGGGAGGGACCAGTCTGAAATGGAAATTGTCCCTCTGCAGTGGCACATGGAAGTGCATCATTCAGATATCACTATGCTGTAAAGCAACGCTGCGTTGCTTACCCCTCTGGCACTCAAAGGGTTAAAACAAAACACTTTATTTTGTTTATTGTCTGTAGGTTCTTGTCTGAATCTTTGTTTGCATCGGACTACATAAGGCAAATTAAAATATCCATGTAATTTATATAGGGTTTTTAAGCCCTTGAATTTGGAGGGGACGCCAACACTTAAGACCTGCCAAGCATTCAGTGGGTTAAAAACACCATTAACCATTTAAGGATCAGAGGGGGTATACAAAGCATTGTGAAGCAATATGTGGGAACACCCTCTGGTCCTTAACCCCTTAATGTCCGGTGATTTGTCAGGACCGCCACCGATGTCCTTGCCTAAAGGACTGATGACGGTCCTGGCAGGTCACATATTTTGTGCTCGCAGCTCTCCTGCTGGGTCTGAAATTGATCGATCCAAAACGCGAAGCAGTCGCTATCAGACTCCCATGCAGCTCTCCGGTATACGCAACTCAGATGTGCCAGCGCGCCGACCAACTTAAAAGTGGTCCTTAAGGGCAATACACTCCCTGGAACGCTGGTCCTTAAGGGGTTAAAGGGATAAATCTTTATTTTCTGTCACACAGAAGAAAAATAACAGGTCTCAAATACTCATTGCTTTAAATGGGACTTTTAACCCTTTGAGTGCGTACCCATCAAAGGGTTAACACCATGAATGCTAGAGAGATCTCCACGCATTCCAAGTGTCAAAAGCCCCTTTAGATCAATGGTAATTTGGGTTCCTCCATTTGAATGACTCTTTTGAGGTAAAACACCCCCAACACAGTATCTTCAATCACCTGTGTATGGAAGGATAATTAATTCCTGGTCTATTTCACCCCCCAGTGCTCACAATCCTGCCTTGGTGGCGTTCAGATGAGAGAGGCGCGCTGCCTGACAGCCGACAAGAGCCTCAGCCAACTCTGTGACCTGGAGACTAAACCGGTGGAGAGGAGGGTGTGCAACACTCAGCCCTGCTCTGCTCTTTTAGGTGAGGAGAACGAGGATCCCAGCAGGCCTTGAATCCATCATTGCATTGCAGGCTTCTTCAGCAGCAAAGAGGTTAATAACCAACAATGAATGCCATACAGTGCAAGTGCATGTCCTTAGCAGCCAATAAATCCCTGCTCTTGTTCAACAATCATGATGTAATAAAAACTGGAGACAGAGCTCCTGTCCTATAGAATTCAAATTAAAAAATCCTTAAAGAGCCACATATCGAAAACGGGGTTTTAACCCTGATTGTGTCTTCAATGCATTACTAGGCAGTGAGTTGTTAATCTCAATAGTATTCAAGCATTAAAAAACCCATTTAAATCATTTTTTGTTTTTTATTCGCCCACTATGTTGTAGTTGGTTTGCTCCATTTACACTGTGCACATCACCCTGTAATTAGCACCTTTATATTGTCACTATATGCACACTGCAACGTATCTCATCAGAATATTCATAGTGGCTTATCAGTGTAGGATTTCAAGGCAGAGTAGCATTTAATTAACCCCTTAGTGACAGACGACTTTCATGGTAAGTCCAGGAAGTCATTGGCTATAATGGAAAAAAAAACTCCTGTCATTAAAGGGTTAAGGGGGGAAATTTATGTTTGAGGCCATCATTTATATGTATATAATTACGGTGTGTGTGTGTGTGTAACACGTACTTACCTAGGTAGGTGACATTCATGCAGAAGTCACGTCACCCTATACATTTGTGAACTGAAAATCTATACCTAGATAATTATGTGTACCTATCTGAAGATGTTTACACCTATGGGTGAATGCAAAATCCTGTTGTGAAAAACACCAGATTGTTGAAGCCTATTGACTGACTGTAAACTAAAATGGTTGCTGTAATAGTATGTAAATTGATAAAACTGCTGCATGAAATGAAGGACTCCGACTTAGATAAGTCCTTCTTTTACAAATAGTAGTAATATAGATATTTCTGACTGCTGTATGATGGGCTCCTACCTAGGTAAGTCCTTTTGTTTATAGATAAACCTGACTGTTATATGATGGACTCCTACTTAGGTAAGCCCTTATGTATATACAGTAATTATATAGATATACTTGATTGCTGTATGATGGACTCCTACCTAGGTAAATTCTTCTGTTACACACAGTAATTGTGTAGATAAATCTGACTGCTGTATGGTGGACTCCTAAGTAGGTAAGTCATTCTGTCAAACACCAGTCAGGTATGTCTATATAATTACTGTGAGTAACAGAAGGACTTAACTAGGTAGGAGTCCATCACAGAGTAGTCATGTATAGCTATATAATTACGGTGTATAACAGAAGAACTTACTTAGGTAGGTGTACATCTGAAGACGTAAGTAGCAACCTAGATGGAGGTAAAGCAGTAATGTAATATAGAGTGATTTTTCCTCCCTTCTCACATCTGATTGGTTATTGGGCCTTTAAAACCTTCCTGTTCCTGACTTCCAGTGCCAGATCTTTGAGCTACTCTGCTTACTATTGGATACCTCTAGCGTTTGATCCTGATTGACCATGTCTTGTTCCCGACTTCCACACTCATCTGATCCCTTGAACTGTCTGAACTCCGGCTGTGGCCCGGATTGACTCTCTGACTCCACTTATGTCTTCTTCTTTTGATCCTCCGGCAAGACTTGTGCCTCCGACTACCCCTGCTGCTTGTCCTCCTGAGAGCAGGGCCCTGCTATCCATCAGACTGCCCATTAGATCGATCCTGGCCTTCTGCCTGCAGCAGATTGATTTCTGACAGGGCCAATATCCACAGAAGACCTGTGGAATTGATCCCAGCAATCAATCATCAGCAAGTTGATCTCCGACTTGGCCAAGCTATACCTCGAAAGCCAGTTGGATAGATCCCAGCATCTACTGTTGCTGCAGTTGCTCTGACCCTCGCCAGATGCTGATTTGAGATGCTACTCTCGGTGTCAACCATTCCTGGGTGTCGTAGACCCCCTGGTGTCCGACTGTTAGTCAGTCCATGACTGTGTGTTCCTTATGACTACCAGTACATTCTCTGACTGCTAGTCAGTCCTTGACAGATTTCCTTCTGACAACTAGAATCTAGTGCTGCTGGAGTATTTATTGACCAGCTTTGGTCCTCATAATCTGGCGTACTGCTATGCAGAAAGACTAGTCCTTCAATTGTTACCACCATCGATGGACAACCATTTGGAAAAAGTCTAGTCATTCTTCAATCTGAACCAGTTCTAGTTACTGTGGGTCAACTACATTCTGAAGTCATCCGACTTGATATCATTCAATCCCAGTCTGCCCCTGTGATTCTGGGTTGCCTTTGCTCAGACTGCATAACCTGACTTTCAGCTAGGTCTCCGATGAACTGACCTCATGGAGTGCCTCGTGTTTTGAATCCTGCCTTCTGAAAGTCCCAAAACCCAGCCTGTTGGCCACCATCTTAGTAGTCATACCACGACTGATCTACCTATATCTCACTTCTGCTAGGGTCCTCCGTTTTTTTCTATTGACCTCGAGCATCGCTCTGGGAGATCCTTCTTCCGATCAACATTACAATTCGCCTATCTTCTCTAGCTCAAAAATGTACTGCTTTCTCCTCTCACAAAAACAACGAATGGCATGTTGTGAGAACCTGACACCCTTTTATATGCCTGCAGGAAAAGAAAATTGCCATGTGGTAGGGAGAAATTCACTGCCATTGATTTCAATGCAATGAGCTAGTCGAAAAAGCGGGAAAACTGCACCTTTCGCTTGAAATTTCCCGCTAGGTGGGAAGTGGCATTTTTTTGCCTGTTTCAGTGTTTAGGCGAAAACTTTCACCCATCCTTAGAAATAAGCCTGGTACTTATGACCTTATTAGGAGCATTCTAGGAGACTAGTAAAATAAAGTTCTTTGAATTGTACTTAACTGCCAACTGGGCACTAGTGATCAATGTCAAACATCCGCAGCAAAATCATACTTAGTTTTTAGCTTATTTTTTATTGTATGTTTAGTTATGGGGTGTCACAATTTGTACATTAGGTGGGTTGCCATTCCTGGCTTCCCTGGAGGATTGTCCAGCATGCACGTGCTGTTGTTGACCCTTGCATTCCTGTGGAGACAATCTTGCAAACCAAGTTTCTCTCTCCTAACTGGGTCTCTCTGAGGCTGTGGTTCTTCATAATGGTCACCTGAAGACAGAAGTTAAAGATTGTTGAGTATTCTTTTGAATGACATGGTCCACTTGTCCTTCATGGGTTATCTTGGAGTACAGAACCCCTGCACTCATGATGGATACTTTATTCTGGTTTGTCTCTGTTTCTGGAGCATGGATAGGTGTGTTTTTTTTTTTTTTTTTAAATGGTTAACCCCTTCCCTGCTGGTTTTAGAGGGTTCGGGGCATTTTCTGTATTTTCCTTTCAGAGTTAAGCATTTTTATTACCCCCACATGTCCCCTTTGATGGTTGGGTATTTTGGTAACTTTTTAGAAATGTTTAATTTTTGGTGTGTGGCGCCTTTAAGACGCCATTCCTGTCGCGGCAGTACTTGCTTCATTGATTTCTATGAGACAAATTGCTTTGAGACATATCTATGCAACTGTTTATCATACAGATTTGAGAGAGGGCTCATTCTTCTTGTCTCCTCATGCCCTAGCATGCGATCCCCAGTGTCTCAGGGGCCCTGCAAATGCAATTTTAGGCATTGATAGGATACAGCATTAGGAAAGACTACAACTCCTGGAATGCCCTTTTCCTGGGCTTTCTTCCGATTGGTTGATGGTTTTACAGATGCCATTTTCTTCTTGCTTATCCTATGCAGAGGTCGCCTTCTCCTTGCTCTCCTTCTCAGATTAACCCTTCACCTGCCAGATACGTACCTTTTAGGGCTTTTCTAAGGTGAATTATTATTCTGCGATACAGTATTGGGTGTTTTATACTGTTTTAGACACCACTTCTGTTAGGATATCAGATCCAAAGGGACATGGGGCTAGACCTAAGGCAAAGGACTCAGGGGAATCTCTGACACCCCCCCCCCCCTCCTTGCTTATTGTTCCTCATGCCAAGCGGAGCTCCCTAGAGAGTATTCAGTACTTCTGTGCCCCTCATGCGCTGTGGCCCCAACTACACCACCGGGGCCCTCCAGACTTGAACAAGAGCCAGTCTGGGTAAAAGACTTAAAGTCTACTATGGAACAGTTCCTCCTACCTCCTCCAAGGTATACCTGCTCTCAAGGAATCCTCTGAGTGGGACTCCTCTGGAGGTGACATGGAGGAAGGGGCGTGTGGAGAAAGGGATTCTACCTATACCTTTGGTGACCCCTTTGAGGCTGACCCTACTCCTTCTGCTGAGGGACTCATTAAGGCTGTCTTGCTGACCTTCAGTTCACTGACACCCCTAATGAGGGTCCGACTTCATCTGATGTGTTTCAGAGATTTAAAAAGTCTTCAACAGCCTTTCTACCCAGTGCCACTCTGGACCAAGTTATTTTGGATGAGTAGAAGGTGTCTGTCTAACCCTAAGAGATTCTCTAAGCTGTACTCCTTTTCTGATGCAGCTTTCACTCAGTGGGCTTCTCCTCCTGCCATTGATCCCCTATATCCAGGCTCTCTATGTATACGGCTCTGCCATTGACAGATGCTATGGCTCTTAAGGACATGACAGATAGGAAGCTTGAAGTTTCCCTCAAGTCCAATTTTGTTGCCGCTGGTGCTGCATTGAGGCCTATTCTGGCATCTGCCTGGGTCACCAGAGCTATTGCTATCTGGGGCAAACAACTTACTGAGGCTGTCAGAGATGGCGCCCCTAAGGAGGATCTTTTAGCCCTCTTAGCCAACATGTCACATGAGGCTCAGACATATGTCACTGACGCTCTTTTTGATGCTGTCACCCTGTCTGCCAAGGCTTATGCCTTTTCTGTTACAGCACAACATACCTTGTGGGTCAAGATTTGGTCTGCAGACCACTCATCTAAGAAGTCACTACTTTCTCTCCTCTTTCAGGGCGTCTCTTTTAGGTCCTGAGCTGAAGCAGATCATCAGTGATGCTACTGGGAGCAAGAAACCATGTTACCACAGGTCTCCAAACTCCCTAACTTGCTGAGGAAACATAGTATTTTTCATCCCCTCTAAAAAGAGGGGCAAAGGCCGAATATGAGCATGTCTCAGGCCTTCACCCCGAGCCACTCTGCCAAGCCTAGGCAACAATGGCACTCCAAGCTCTCTGCTGCCAAACCCAAGTCTGGCAAGTCTGTCTCTGCATGACTTGCAGAATCTTGGTCCACAGATTCCATTGAGTTTTGCAAGTGTTTCGGAAGGGTACAGAATAGGGTACAGATCCCTTCCTCCCTTCAGATTCTTCCAGCCCAGGTTTCCCCTGGATCAAGAAAAAGTTGTGACTTTTCAATGAAGCAGTTCAGTCTCTTCTGGACAAGGGAGTTCTTGTTCCAGTTCCACCCCAAGAGAGGTTCAGGTTTTTATTCAAACCTGTTTGTGGTGTCCAAGAGGGATGGCGGCATATTCTGGACCTCAGTTTTTTTGTGGAGAATGCTCGCTTCAAGATGGACAGTAAGAAGTACTTCCATTTTGCCTGTGGATCAGAGCACTACTACCAGTTCACCGCTCTGCCCTTTGGGCTTACCTCCACCTTTTGGGTATTTGCCAGAGTTCTGGGGGCCCTGATTACCTTTATTCACACCTGGGGGATCCAGGTGACTCCCTACACGGATGACCTTCTGCTGAAGGCTCTATCAAGGGAAATACTGGACCAGCATGTCCAGGACTGTGCTCATGTTTTGCTCCACCATGGGTGGATTCTCAACATGTCAAAGTCTTCTCCGGTTCCCTCTTAAGCCTTGGCCTGCCTTGGACTCAGGTTCGATACCTTCCAGGGGAAGGTCTTTCTGAAGGAGGATTCCATTCAGCAAATTATGCATCTGGTGTATCATGTTCTGGAGTGGTCCTTAGCTTAGATCCAGAAGTTCCTGACAGTTGCAGGTTGCATGGTACCCACCATGGAGGTGGTACCTTACTCTACAGCCCACACCAGGGATCTCCAGAGTTTTATCATCCGCTTTTGGCATGGGAAATCAGATCTCCTGGATCTGAGGATCTCCCTTACTCCGGAGGTCCATTGGTGGTTGAACAGGTGCAAGCTGGAGCAGGGGAAAGTATTTGTGATCCCAGAGTGGATCTTTGTTACGATGGACGCCACCCTGAGGGGCTGGGGTGCGGTTCTGGGTCACTTGGGGATCCAGGGCACGTGGACATTGGAGGAGTCCCTTCAGTCCATCAATGATTTGGAGCTCAGGGCAATCGAGTGCTCACACTTGTGTACTGGCCCCTTCAGTTGTGAGGTCATCCATTACACCACAGCCGTGGCCTACATCAACACGCAAGGAGGGACTTCAAGTACTCTCACTTGGTCGGAGGTCAAGTCTATCGTAGCTTGGACAGAGGATCATGTTAAGGCTATCTCTGCCATGCACATTCCAGGGGTAGACAATGTCCTGGCGGACTTCCTCAGTCACCAAACTGTGGACCATGGAGAGTGGGAGCTCCAGCCAGATGTTTTCGACCTGTTGGTGCAGCGGTGGGGTCTTCCTCAGATAGATCTGATGGCCACAAGGAACAGAAAAAGTTCCAATGTTTTGTTCTCATTGGGGGATCCTCAGACCTTTGCCATGGACACCTTGTCAATTCTATGGCGCTTTCATCTGGCTTCCATCTTCCCTCTAATTCTTCTCATCCCCAGAGTGCTTTGGAAGACTTGCATGGATGGTCTAACAGTCATAATGATTGCACCCTATTGGAACAGGAGGGCACGGTTCCCCAAGCTGGTTTGTCTGTCCATTCGGGATCTATTTCCACTGCCACTCAGACCGGGCCTCCTCCTTCAGGGGTACCACTGGAAGGAGGAGGTGGAGAGGTTGGCTTTGAAGGCATGGCTGTTGAAGCCTCCATCCTGAGGAGAAAATGTTTCTATAAGACCTACTACAGGGATTGGTTCATTTTTCATTTTTGGTGGGTAGACAGGGATCTGTCTTTGAAGTAGTTTGGTCTTCCTGTGGTCCTGTCCTTTCTGCAGGATGGCGTTAACAAAGGACTCTCAGTTCCTTGAAAGTTCAGACTTGTGCTCTCTCTGTGTTTTTTCCAGAGATGCATTGCTATCTTGCCTGATGTCAAGGTACTCTTTCAAAGAGCCGCTCATGCTTTCCCTGCCTACAAGGCTCCCACCCCCTCCATGGGACCTTAACTTGGTGTTGGGTGTCTTGTAGTGGCCTCCTTTCAAGTCCTTAGCTACCATTCCTTTACATCTCGTCGTGGAAGATGTTTTTTCTTCTGGCTGTGGTCTCTGTGTGCAAAGTTGCTGAGATGTCGGCTTTGTTCTGCAAGCTGCCTTTCCTGGTGTTTCACAAGGATAAGACTGATCTTCGAACCCCTCAGGAATTTGTGCACCGTACTTGGCCTTTACGTAAGACTGATACCTTATTTGTCATCCATGAGGGTCCTAGGGCAGGCCAGGCTGCGTCCAAGGTCACTATTGCATACAAACTCAGGAAGAAACCTGTTCCCTTTCATGTTACAGCATATTCCACCAGGTCTGTTGGGGCCTCCAAGAATCAGGCCTCGGCTGATCAGCTGTTCAAGGCTGTGGCTTGGTCTTGTGCACACCTTTGCCAAACACTATTGTGTTGATGTTCTGGCTTCTGCTGAAGCCAGTTTTGGCATAAAAGTCCTTCAGACAGAGTGTTTGAGCCCAGCTGGCTCTTGTTCATGTATGCTGTGCTATTGTTTTCAGTGTCAGTTGACAGTTGTGTGGGCTGTTCCTAGTTCTGGATAGTCCTAGGGAACTCCGGTATCATGGGGATCGGCTCTTAGTCCATTCCTTCTCTTCCCACCTCGAGAGTTTAATGTTGGTATATCCCCATGGTACCTGTATGTCATATTCGACGACCGAGAAAAGTCATATGGACTTTTATCTTAGTCCATATGACATACAGGTCTCCCACCCAGTGAAAGGGACCAAGCTTGGTCTTGCTTATCTGGATGTGGGAGTCCGCTTGGGTCTTCTTTCTCACTGGAGCTTACCTTTTTCTTCTCTTGCTGTCCTACCTAGTGAGTTTGTCTCAAATCTAAACTGGAAAAGGCTGGGCTAAGGTAGCCTGATAAGGAGAAGGGAAGGCTCCACCTCCAAGACCTTGTTGTTTGAAATGTTCCAGTCCTACTAAGGAAGAAAGTCTCCTCCCATGGTACCTGTATTTCAAATGGTACTAAAAGAAAGGATTTAACAGTTAAGACTAAAATCCTCTTATCCTGCATAAATACAGAGGATTGTTATAACATTGGATAACAATTTTGTCACTGTATAAATCATTGGTAAGCCCTCACATGGAATGTGCAGTGTAGTTTGGGCAGCCAGTTCTTAAAAAGGATATCCTAGAATTGGAGAGAACACAGACAAGAGCAGCAAAAGTAATTAGGGAATGGAGAAATTAAAGTCTGAAGAATGTCAAGCCAAACTTGTTTTATTTACTTTACAGAATATAAATGTCTGAGGGGGATCTAGTCACATTATATAACATATTTTCAAAGTCAATAGAAGTACCTCTGTAATAAGATTTTCATTCCAAGGCCATGTGTTACGGTTAGAGGAAAGGGGATTTCAGCAGAGGAAGAGGTTCTTTACAGTAAGGTCTGTTTAAGTTTGCAATTCTTTACCCAGGGATGTGGTTATGGCAGATACCATGGATACATTTAAAAGAAGATTTGATACATTTCTAGTAAAGGAAAACAAACAGGGTTATATTGTGTATTGGTAGTTTAAAGAGTACGTTCTGCTAAATAGACTAACACCCATCTTAGAGTAGGGTAGCACTGTGTAATTTTCATTTTCTCGATTATACTGCCGCAATGGTTAAACATGATGAACATCTGTTTTCTATCATCCTTTCAGCAGAATTGTCCCAGTAAGCCAGCACTGTGTTTTTCTTTTCTCATTTTTAATTTTTTTCTTTTTTTACCCCCCAGATGAAAACTGCCGGGACAGATATCATAACTGCGCGGTGGTGGTCCAGGCACGACTCTGTGTATATGCTTACTACAAACAAGCCTGCTGCAACTCCTGCTCCCACTCTGTGCAGAGATCCAGGACTCCTGATAGACGATAGCCATGCCTTCGCACAGAGCTCCTACCCCACTCCCTCTCAAGATTCTATATTTTATATACTCAGAAAAGAAGTGAGCATTATTCATTAGACTAAAGATGTGCAATTCCAGAGAAAAACAAATGTACCATATGTGTGGCAATAAAATCCCCAAATTACTGTTGAGTTATGTGGGGCTTGGATGTGTCACCTGTGAATAACATAGCATAAATAGTTTGGCTACATATTGAATACTACTAAAACGGTATTATTATTTTTTTATAAGTTTTATTTTGTGTAAATTTAACTTAAAAAGTCTGGACTGCAGCTACTAACGCACAGACTGCTCTGCCTCTGCTCTTCTCCAATGACGGAGGTTTCTGTCTGTAAGCTGGCGCGTTCTCATTGGCTAGATATCAATCTCTGCCAATGAGACCGTTCCAGCTTACAGATAGAAGCCTCTGTCACCGGAGGAGAGCAGAGTGAGGGACTGCGGTTACAGAGTGGGTAACCGCAGTCTATGCGGAAGCGGCAGCAGCTCAGACTTTCTAAGTTAAATTTACACTAAATAATGTATTTTTTTTTTTTTTATAAAAGTTTTAACACCGTTTTAGTAGTATTTGATATGTAGTCTAACTAATTATGCTGTGTGACACATCCACATTAACCATTGAATGAGAGTGGTCTGAAACCCCTATGGTGCAAGTTTGCTCCAGAATTGCACCTTTTTGTCCTGGTGAACAAGGCCCAGTATTTATTAAGCTCTTTGGTGCTGGTGTGCTTTGCAGCGCTATGCACAGGCAGATCATTGTAGGCCCTACTTGCAGCAAAGCGGCATTAGACACAAATATATATTTGCTTTTAACGATGGCCTGGCAGCCACAGGGCGAGGTCTGCTCCCCCAAACCCTTTACGGTGCTACATAAGTGAAATTGTTAACCCATGCTCTACTACTGTGACGGAAATTTGTATGCAACAGTACATGACACACATACACGTGTTCTACCGATAGCGGGAAGTGCCTGTATATTACTATAGACATTGCGCATTAAATACTTTGTCAAATATTCAGCCAGTATGAATTGATATTAAATTACCAAGAACTTGTGCATCAAAGCAAAATGGAGCAATCCTGGTAGAATTAAAACTTCCTGAATATTAGAGGGGTGTCCAATGCAGTGCACTGTTGGAAACCTGTATAACATCAATTTAAATCAATAGGAAGTTTAGGAGTTTCTGTTCCCCGGTTTGCCCCGGAATTGCACCAATTTACTTTAACCCTTTGAGCGCAATGCGTTGGATCCCTCTCTGGCACTCAAAGGGTGAATACATAAGGCCTTAGTGTTTTAATGTCTTTAAAATCTTCATCAGGATTTAGATTATAGATCATTGTTCTGTTAAAGGAACAATAATCTTTGTAAAGTAAAATACAAATAAATAAACATAAATGTCTGCTGATTTTAAGGAGCAGTAACCTTTTTATGGAAATGTTGTATATCTATATTATCCTATATAATAATTCGCTACAAAGTTTGTAACAACGCAGTCATGCGCAGTAGAGACTGTCTGTGACGAGGCTCATGCAGAGCGGGGAGCTCCGAAAGAGCATCCCGCTCTGTATCAGCCGCGGCGTGGGCAGTCTCTACCATTGGTGGATTGTCCTATCAGGGGATCGAGCATCCCCCGGTGGGCCGCTAGATCATGGGCCGGTGGGGGGAGATCAGAGGATCTCACCTCACCGTCCCATGATATTTTGATGGAGAGGTCTGTGTTGCCACAGGCACTCTCTTTGACAGCCTTTGCATTCTTTGTTAACCCTTTGAGTGCCAGAGGGGTACCCCTCTGGCACTCAAAGGGTTAATGCAGAGTGCCAGGATATAACATAATATCCTGGCGCCTGCTCTCCCATGCTGCACAGGAACCACAAGGGGGCGTCGATAGGGACGTCGGTGCAGCTGGTGCGCTGCTTTAAAAAAAAAAAAAAATGCATGGGCTGGTATTCCCCTACAATCCACCCCTGGTCTCTACTGAGCATTACTGCACCACGACCGGCTGGCACTGTATCAGCCGCAGCGTGGGCAGTCTCTTGACTGCCCTGCAACCGACTGGCAGTGGCACTGTGGCCCATGTAACGGGCTCTTCACCTAGTATTCTATAAAAGCTCAAAACAAATTTTCTTGATGAGTAAAATAGGGATACTCCCACTGGATATCCTTTTAGTTTGTTGCACACTCTAGTGCAACATGAGAATCTTGCTGACATCAAAAGGGGTGAGATTCTCATGTCGTGCTCATTTCAGCACCCGCATGACTTAATGCACAACACGAAGAACTGAAAGCAAAGCAATGGGTTTGAGACCTCTACAGCATTACAGTGTTTGCAGTGGCACTGAGGGTTAAAGTGTAGAGGTTTTGTTTCAGAATTAATTGCATCTGCTCTGATTTTCTGATGGGCTTGCTACTGTTCTAATGTTCTATCTGTTATGTTGACTACATCGCTTGGACTTTTAAGTAAGAAGGTTTTAAGTAAATGTAAATTTAATTCAATCTGAGGATGTCCAAGCGATGTAGTCAACACAACAGATTGACACAACAGATTGAACATTAGAACAGCAGCAAGCCCATCAGAAAATCAGACCAGATGCAAGTAATTCTGAAGCAAAACATCTACACTTTAACCTTTTGAGTGCCACTATAGAGGCCTCAAACCCACTGCTTCACTTTCAGTTCTGGCAGAGGTATTTTAACCCACTGATCAGCCGATAGCTCAGTTGTGTTGTGCATTAAGTCATGCGGGTGCTGAAATGAGCATGATATAAGAATCTCTCCCTTTTGATGTGAGCAAGATTCTCATGTTGCCCTTTTCATCCCCGCCACATGGTTAATGCGCCATTTACTTGCTCGCACTAGAGTGTGCGACATTTTCACAGTGAACCCTCCCCCTGCTGGGAGTTTTTTTTTTTTTTTTTTTTTAATTCAAATGTGAATACGGCTCAAACATATATGATAATATATTTCCAATTAACCCCTTAAAGATAAGACAAGTGTGCAGTGCCTTTTGAAGCAAGGTACTACACATCCCTCTGGCCCTCAAGGAGGTGAATGAGGCTTGTAACCCTTTGAATGCTAGAGAAGTTTAGCTGAAGGTCTGTACTATTTAAGGTTTTAAAACAATGGGAATCTGTGGTGCAACTGGCTAGCTCTAGATTCCTCCAATTTTTCTTTGTGCACAGATCATTTCATCCTGGCTTTATGTATTTTGGTAAAGTGCTCTTCGTCCTACCAGTCTGTCCTGTCAGTAAGATACTTCACTGGTTAGGATAGACAATACTTGCACCCTACATAGTGAATCAGCTCTAATGCATTACTGTAACGCAATCACATTGAAAGGACTTATTTACAAAGTCCACCTCTGCCGGACAATGAAACCTGTCTATAAATGTCATCCTTATGTATGTTTACTTGGTCAGTATATAAATGCATTATATCTATATATACACACATATATGCACACATTCACACATTTACATTGTCTGTATATTTATGTAATTTGATGTATGATCCATACATTATCAGTATTGGTCATGTACCTCTGACATAATTCAAAATAACTGAGCATGCTGAGTTTCAGTCTCTCTAGATATATACTACTGTGCTTTAAAGTGACATCTTTTAATGAAAAACTCTCGCATACCTAAATCTGGGCAAAAAAAATCCTAGCGGCCACTGTAATTAATTCTGTGTGGATGGTTCTCCAATATTAATCTTTTTTAGCACTGGATTCTATAGAAAGCATAAATGATTCTAATTGCAGGACTTAAATGCATAGTAATACTTAATATATAAAAAAATATATATTGTAGTGTTTATCCCCCTGAGTAAAAAAAAGGTACTCTCACTGCTAAAACGTGTTTTATTCAAAAGTTATTACAGGTCAAAGTTGAATTTTTTAGGTGCAATATCACAGTGGCCTGAAATTGTACAGTGGCGCTGTTGTTACACCATCCTATGGACAGCTCTGGTCCGTAGACCATAAATCTCCATTGGATGGTGTAGCAACAGCGCCACTGTACAACTTCAGGCCACTGTGATATTGCACCTAAAAAATTCAGCTTTGAGCTGTAATAACTTTTCAGTAAAACACCTTTCAGCATTGAGAGTACTCTTGTTTTACTCAGGGGGATAAACCCTACAACATATTATTTTTTTCCATTTTAAGTATTACTATCCCTTGAAGGGTTCTTGGTTAGGAAGGGAACTTCAGTGTTAGGGGTTTTGAGTCTTGGAGTCCTGCAACAAAGTCATGATATACAGAATTAAAGATTTATCCAAGGGAACCGATCCAATCAGAATCATTCCTAATGGCTGATAGCATGTTCTGCCTAGATTAACGTAAATGTGGATTTAGTATTAGGAAGTATTTATTCCTTTAAGACAAATGTTTGTCAACCCACTTGGCTTGCTGGCTGCTGAGAACTAATACTCCCATCATCCCTAACCAGATGTTAGCTGGTTGGGGATGACATGTCTTGTCTCAAAAGCCAGAGAGCTAAAGATTGTCTACCCCGTCTTTAACACGTTAGGGACTAGAGAGGCGTACAATGCAATGCACTGTATACCCCACTGGTCATTAAAGGGTTAAATCACGGGTGAACTGAACTGAGCAATTCCACTTCATTTTGGTATTTGGCAAGACATACCCTGCAATTACCAGTTTTGGGCACATTTTGAGGTTTTTGTTATGACATAGAAACATGTCACTGGAATGTACATGGTCGGTTTTACTAGGTACAGCGTGTTGGTCTACTCGGATAAATTTACCTGTGATGTCTATTAGCATCAGGAAGTGACATAGAAGAGGGACGTCTGTTTCTGTCGTGCAGGTAAGAAGAATGCAGGTCAAAAGACTACAGTGTTGGGGGATCTTGGCAGATCCAAACCACTGTAGAAATGTGCTTAGTATGTGTTTAACCCTTTGAGTGCCAGAGGGTTAGGCAGCACATTGCAGAGCAATGTGTTTGGTACCTCTCTGGAGCTCATTGGGTTAAATGAGCATTGTTGTGTAGCTGTTGTGGCTGGAGGCTTTAGACCAGTTTTTCTGTGATTAATTATGAGACGGACTGTCTACATGAGCTGTCTTACAGGTCACCATGTATCTATAAGTACTAAGTGTGTCTTTCATGCACAGCTAGATTATGTAGGGTCTCCAAAATCTGAAGGGGTTATGGTATAGCTCCCAGAAATACCACCATTGTTTTGTCCCCAGGTTGAACAACACATTGGCCCATTCACACACATAATTTAGCTTGTGATTAGTGCACGATATGTCTAAAGAAACATATTGGTAAAGACCCAGTTAAAATGTGTTCTGTTTTAAACTTCTTATATATAAATTTGCAAACTCAGTTGTCCTGCCTCAGTTCACAATTGTTTATTCACTTAAAGTTTTGGAGGTTAGAGCTCTCCAAAGCATTGCTTAGTAATTAATTGGTGACCTCTCCCCCTCCCATAGACTTGCTGTGATATTTGGAAATGTATGTATTCCGCATGTAGCCCATGGCTATCACAGATAATTTAACCCTTTGAGTGCCGGAGGGGTATGCAACACATTGTGAAGCAATGCGTTGCATAACCCTCTGGCACTCATAGGGTTGACGCAATCAGCCAGATTTTGCAGTAAGGCCCCTATTTGCTAGTGGACATAATAGCCAGCTCTTGTAACGAGTAGGTCATAAAGCTCCAATAGAATTGCTTACGCTACAACATGACTAAGGAGTGAGCATATACCAAAGAGTGATTCAGGTTTAAGCCAAAAGATAATGATCCACAAGCACATGTAACCCACTTAGTGGCACAAGAAATAGAAAATATAAAGCGACTGACTCCATAAGGAGTGTTAATATAATTCCACAGTATTAATGAGTTACAACAAAAGTGGCCAAATAGTACAATATAAATACAAAATATAGTACTCTAATATAATAAAACTGAGTTTTAGTGGAGTCCTCTTCATACTCCCTTACGGTTAAAGTAATGTAGATTGTAACGGACTGCGTCAACAGGCAAAGGTTTTTCCCATCTTAGCACAAATGCTCTTTATGGTGAGGGATTTGTGGTGTGCATGACAATGTTAATTAAGGTGTGGGATTTAAAATGTGTATGATGCTCAGATCGTCATGAAGTGGGATTTAGATGTTTGTGAATTCTCAGCCATTCATAGAGAGGGATTCGATTTGCTCGAATGCAAAGTTCTTTTTGGGTATGAACACGGTATGTGCACTAATGCTCGGTTTTTCTATGCAATAATTGATCTGTTTGAAGTTTGAGAGCAACATTCTCTAAAGGCATTTGAGTGCTGGGATGTCCAACCATTAACTCCATGTTTAAATAACATACAGGATGTTCCTCTTGCAAACGCATGATGGAGTTCTGAGGTCACTTCATGACAAGCTGCTGCATTAGTATTTCAATACAAAATGAATAAACAAAACATCCCAATGATTTAAATGGGGATTGTAACCCCTTGAATGCCAGCAATGTCCCTTACACATTGCATATCCATGCACTGGAGACTTTACTAGCATCAAGGGCTTACACTGTTTGGTGCCAAAGGGTTATCCAACTCATTGCATAGCCCTCTGGCAGTGAAAAAGGGTAAAACTCTTATTCCAGTCACAGGGAATTGGTGAATTTTTATATTTTTCCCCTACGGAGTAGTTTGCTTACTCCAGGATTACACTTCTTTAGCTTTTTTATTATGGCCATATAAGTTACAAGTCCACCAGTCCAAAGTAAGCATCAGTGGAACAATTCAGCAGAACAATGTAAGAAGGAAGCCTACACCACAAGGCTGGCAGCTTACTGTGCACAGTACCGGAGACAGATAACTAAGGCTAGCTATGGATAAATTCAGACAGTATTTAACATAGGAACTTATTTTTACTGTAACACCCTCATCCTTATTGTCCATTCTAGTCTAAAACATCAGCTTACGAAGCAGAATGTATTTTACGTTTAGCCAAAGGAAAGTGCATTAAAACTCTTCACCTCCAGGCAGATCTTAACTTTGTAGATCTCTCTGGCGCTCAAGAGTTTTGTTTTTTTAAGAAAAAGCATTAGCACTATTCTTTAACTCTATGTCCAGAGAACCAGATTATATTTCAGCCTTTTTCTCTGTTACATATCTTGTTGGTTTCCTTGTAAATCTTAATTTATTTTTAAGAATGAAGATTTTATGTTTTTTGTTTTTGTAAGGAAAACGATTGTAAAAAATTACTATTAAACTTTTTTTTTTCAATAGTACTTTGAATTTATTTTCCTTTGTTTTGGTGAATTGTGGTCTTGATTACTTTCTGATCATGTGACAATGCAGTGGTTTGGCGAGATGTATTTAGCCATTTAAGTACCTGAGAGGTGTTAAACGTAAAATGAAACAAGTCTCTGGACACTAAAAAGTTTAAAAATGTATAAAACGCACAATGATATGCTGGCAAAGAAACCTAAAAGGACAAAAAATATAAATACAGATACCAACGATGCTCATTTTAAGAGATAATCCTCAATCAGACATCAAGAAGGTAATTCCAGGTGATCACTTGTATAAATATGCATATACATATAATTTATGTTATACCTCACCCCCCACTTCCATCAAGACAGAAGTAGTACTCTTGTTGGAAAGAGGAGAGTCTCCGCATTCCAAGAAGAGGAAGGTATGAATGGGTTAATACCAGAGGATCACCGAGTCTAAATCTCTACATATGTGTTTAATGTATTTCAGGAACTCTTGGGAATGCTCTTTTCGAGCCCATATCTTACCCCCTTTATGGAAAGTCTCCACTTTCCAACAATGGAGCCTGTTATTGTATGCACAATGGTTGATCACTTCATCGCCTGGCAAAATCAAATATTTAGCCTTTTATTTTTTGTAGCACCATCTTCTGGAGATTTCATAGCAAATCTACCTTGGGGTGACATGCAAATGACCTGTAAGTCCCAGTACATAAAGAGCCATTTCTGCCACTTGTGTCTTTGATTCAATACACTGCAAGCCAACAGCTGGAGCTGGGAGCATAAACAAGGACAGCAATAACACTGCAGCAGATAGGATGCTGATAAAGTGAAATATCCGACTGCTGTTCGGAGTCCATAAGGATTTGTTTTTTACCCACATAGTGTGTAATCGGAAATGTCTTAAACGTTATTTTTTTTAAACCCGTCACACGCACACATGGCCAGCACTTAAGGACCATGGACCATTTTTATAAAATCCGGTTCCGGGCTCCCCGAAAGGCGTGCAGCCGCGTGGGGAGGCCGGAATTCCATGACTGTCCTGGCACGTCATGGGTCATTAACTCAAAACAACCCATAACGTGCCATGACCGTCAAGGGTCGTTAAGGGGTTAACCTTCTTCTGGATCAACGTTGTGATTTGGCATGGGCTGAACTTAATGGACACATCTTTTTTCAGCCTCATCAACTATGTTACTATATAACTGGGACAAGACTGGAGATGACAAACAGGGGAGTGAACTGATAGAGAATAGTCTTAACAAGTCAAAGCAAGGTCTAAGGACAAGTAGAATAAAAGAAAATAATCCAGGGGTCAAGTAAGGAGGTACTTCAGAAAAGGAAAAACACCGGACAGAACTAGACTGGTGAAAAAGGAATCATGATGGGAAGCAAAAGTACAACACCGCAAGGAGAAGAGTGTAGTTAACAGGCACGTTTGATTAGGCAGACAGGCTCTGTAGTCTGGAACAGAAGGTGTCTAAGCACAATGTCCACTGATTCAAATTCATGCCGTTCTGTATAACAGACGTACATTTTTGTGTCTGTGAAAATAACTGTCCGTTTCAGTTTACTCTCTGAATATGCAAATATGCTTATTGCATGGTCAAGCAGAACTAGAATAAAGAGAAGGCACAGTTGTGTCTCACTGTGGTTCTGTGGTCTAGAACTGTAGGCTCATAAGTAGAAGGTCCCTGGTTCAAAACTCTCCTGTTTTAGTTAATTCCTTCAATAACAATCTACTTATCTCAAGGCCAAGTAGAAATAGAACTGAGAGAAAAAACAAACCTGTATTGGCAGTGGCTCTGCATTCTGAGAGGCTAAGTTCACAAGTAAAAGGTCTGTGGTTCGAATCCCGGATGTTCTTTGGTGTCTGTTTTAACATCTTCCATGATTAAGCAAATGTAGGGCCAAGTAGAATGGACGGAAACATCACTCTCGAGTCACTTGTGGCTCTGCAGTCTGGAACAGTGGTTGCGTAAACAGAAGGTTGCCGGTTCAAATCCTCACTGTTCTGGATACACACAGACATATCTTCGGTGCCTGTTTGTGTGGAATTGCATCTCCTTGGCGCTGAAACAATGTGGGAGTGTTCATGTGTCTGAGATAATACACAACCTTGTGGTGTTGCCAGCATCACTGGAAGGGAGCTTGTATGTCTCTGGTGCCATGAGTGTGTACCGCTGAGAGGCCCTTGCCTTGACCCTGTAAGGGGGCAGGTATATCTGTGTGTCAAATGAGAAAAGGGCAGTTTTGTTCCTGTGTGTCATGTTCCATATAGATATCAAAAATTAGAAATTTTTGTTAAGTGCCTAAAAAATTGCTTCCCTCTGGAGTATGAGGTGCCCCTCTTCTCTTCCAGTGGGGACACATTCACACGCAGATATATCCATTCAGGGTCAGAACTATATGGGCACTGAGAGAGTTTGAGTGCCATAGATGCTGATACCCTTCATTCACACAGACCGAGGACTACTGCCTGAGAGTTACAAGCTTCCTTCAATGCTGCCAGCCACATTGAAGGGTTGCTCTCCCTCTCAGACACACGAGTGCCCACTGTTTCCGAGACTACTGCCTGAGAGTTACAAGCTTCCTTTCAATGCTGCCAGCCACATTGAAGGGTTGCTCTCCCTCTCAGACACACGAGTGCCCACTGTTTCTGAGACTACTGCCTGAGAGTTACAAGCTTCCTTTCAATGCTGCCAGCCACAATGAAAGGTTGCTCTCCCTCTCAGACACACGAGCGCCCACAGTTTCAGTGCCAAGTATATGCATCTCCACACAAACAGGCACCGAAGGAATGTCTGTGTGTATCCAGCACAGTGAGGATTTGAACCGGGAACCTTCATCTTACAAGCCTGTGTCCAAGCCTGCAGAGCCACACATGACTCAAATGCTTTGTTTCACTTTGTTCCATTTCTACTGGTGAATCAGTCTAGTCAATAAAATAACAAACACAACACTAGCAACATCAGGGATTAGAACCAGTGACCTTCCATTTATAAGACTGATACTCTTGTCTGCAGAGCCATACAGGTATTACATGCTGTGTCATGTTCTTTCTACTTGGTCATAAGAAAGATGTAATAAATAAAAAAAAAATGAACATCTCCTAATAAGAACCCCCACTTTCCTTATCATGGCCCAGAAGTCCAAGATGGCCCTGTAAATTTGACCCTTGTTCCTTTGTTTAAGCGATAACATCATCAGTCAGTCCTGGGTGTCAGGTTTTTAGAGGCAAACATGAAATCTGGTGGCAGTTTACTCAAACTGAAGGAGGCATAGTGCATAATCCTGTTTAAGATCTATACTTAATATTTATAGCTTGGAAAAAAGCTGGCAGAAGGGTGATGTGACTGATAGAAACATTTAAATATATTTAGGAATATAATATAGTTCAGGAAAGAAGCATTTTTCAGAAACCGAGAAATACTACAAGACATCATGATCTAAAGTTAGAGGTAGAAAATGTATAAGTAATGATTGTAAACAGGGGAATTTGCTTACCGATGTTCCATTTTCTTCTGGGTCCTTCTATGACATTAGTAATGGGTTAGGTCTCTGGCCTCCAGCTGTTTAGGATCAATACAACTTCAAAAGGATGCATCCTGAGAACTGTTCTCAGTCTCACTGTTGTCAGAGCTGTAACAATACATAAGGTTAAGGGTAGGGTGTGACGTGGAGGGACACAGAAGATAAAGGAATATCAGTAAGCATATCCCCCTCTTTCTTGTGTGTCCCTCCACAAGGCATTATCTATGGGACTTACAAGGGTGAGAGAACACCAGAATATTATGTGCAGAGAGATAAAGTATGACACTTTGAGGATATAAAAGTATTCTTCTTTCAGCTTTGTGTTTCCCCTGTATACAAGAAATTGCTAGTACAATTAAATATATCCCTAATGTCACGCTGCTGGCAGCAGCAGAAAAAAAGAACAACCCCCCCCCCCCCTCCTCCTACCTTTCAGCCATTGCCTTATGCACACTGAGGGAAATTTGGACAGGGACTGCCTTTACAGGGCCAGTCCCTGATGAAAATGCTTACCATGCTCCCATTGGCTGGGATGGGGGTTATGCAGGGCACAAGATGTGCCCTTCAGTAACCACTCCTCCCAGGCAATCAGCTGCTAGCTGAAGGGATGACTCAATTCACTAGAAGCTGATTGGCTAAGAGGTGTGGTTAATGCAAGGCACGTTCCCAGCCAATGGGAGCGTGGGAAACATTTTGAATAGGAACTGGCCATATAAAAGGCAGTCCCTGTTCAGTGAGCATCAGGCAACAGCTGAAAGATACAAGGAGGGGGGGTCTTTGCTCCTTTCTTTCTGCCACTGGTGACGGCAACATAACTTTAAAGATAGATATCATTGTAGTAGCAATAATTTTTTTCATAGGGGAAACAATAAGATGAAATATGAATACTGAAGAAGAGCACAGAAGAAGACAGAAGATGACAGATTATAGAAGCATATAGAAGAGGAACTGAAGAGGAAGACCAGGTGCAGAAGACTGTTAGACATCAGGTTTACAGGTAAGTGTTTATTTGAAATGTATGGTGTAAGCGTTTGGGGGATAAACCCTTTGAGTGCCAGTGGGGTATACAACTGTGCATTACGTTGCATACCCCACTGGAACTCAAAGGGTTAATTATTTGTCCTTCACACACATTTTTTTTTAAACTTTGGATGTACTGACATGGGGCTTAGGGCCCTACATCAATACATCCACTGGTTTCCTGTGTAGGGATCCCTACTTTAGCATTTCACATCTTTTTTTACACTTCACTTACACTCAGTGATTAGGCACCGCGTTAGGGGACTCAACTTTTGGCGATAAAGTTGACTCCGTAATTGCAAATTCAACTACTTTGTCATTGTGTCCAATGACATTCAGTAGCGTGTGTCACAGCGAAGGTAATGGATACCTGACTGTTACTTGACAGGACCGACCATGCTGCCTATTGAACCGAGCCCCTAGAGTATTGTATACAATACTGGAGAACCCATCTCCAGAAGGATATAGATATATACATATATCCTGGAAATAATTCAGAGAAGGCTACGAGAATGGTGAATGGTTTATAGGACAAGAAATATCAGGATAGACTAAAGCAGTGCTTCTCAACTCCAGTCCTCAGGACCCACTAACAGGCCAGGATTTGATGATTTCCTTGTTAGAGCACAGGTGAGTTAATCAATGTAAATGAGCCTCTGATCACCACACCTGTAGTCTAGCAGGGAAATCCCTAAGTCCTGGCCTGTTAGTGGGTCCTGAGGGCAGGAGTTGAGAACCACTGGACGAAAGGATCTAAACATGTATAGCTTGGGGGAAAGAAACATTAAAATACATGAAGGGATTAAACAAAGTGCAGGAGGGAAGTGCATTTCATAGGAATAAAAATTTTAGGACAAGAGGCCATAGTCTAAAACTAGAGGGACAGAGATTTAGATGTAATGTAACAAAGTTTTACTTCACTGAGAGGGTAGTAGATAAGTGGAATAGCCTACCAACAGAAGTTTTGTACAAGTTAATGCAGTGATGGAATAAAAGCATGTATGAGACAGGCATAAGGCTGTCCTGAACATAAAATAAGACCAAGGACCAAATAAAGGTTGAGGTTTTTACGGTAGGTAAATGGGCAGACTACATGGGCCGAATGGTTCTCATCTGCCGTCAAATGCTATGTTTCTATATGTGTGGTCCCGAGTTTAAAATCCTGCTAGTCCTGATACAAGAGTTCGCTGCTGCAGACTATACAGCTAATAGTGATTCAGGAGTGCTACACACCTCTCTGTTCTATGTCTTCATGACCATGAGATAAGTGTATTAGTCAGATCAGGAAGTGAAAAACAGAACTCTCTTATTCACAAAGATACCTTTTTAGTGCCCGGGACATGCAATTCCACACAGGCTGCAGTGATAGGTGACACAGCTGTTTATTATTTCTATTCTATGTATGTGCTTGGCCATGACATAAGTCTTATCATATTAACCCCTTAACGACCCATGACGTACATGTACATCACGAGGTGGATGTCCCTAAAGGACCAAGGACGTACATGTATGTCATGGAATTCCGGGCTCCCCACGCGGGTGCAGGCTCCGTGGTCCTTAAGTGATGGCCACGTGCATGTGCGGCCGGACCTTAAGGGGTTAAAGGAAGAAACTAAAACAGATCTATTTTTATCATCAATTCCATTATTCCTTTTCAGGGTCATAAAGGAGACTGATGGGGAGAGAGAGAGGGAAGAAGACTGAAAGAAAAAGGGAAGGAGACTGATGGAGGGAGAATGAAGGAGACTGAAAGTAAGAGAGAGAGAGAAAAGGAAGAAAATTAATGGAGACAAAAGGAAATAGTCTGATGGAGAAATATATATGAAGAGAGGGAAACAGAAGGAGAAGAGAAAGAGAGAGATGGGACGAGACTGATGGACAGAGGAAAGGAGATTGGTGGAGAGAGAAAGAGAGGGAAGGAGACTGATGGAGAAAGAGGAGAGAATGAGAGAGAGAGTGAAGGAGATTGATGGAGAGAGAGAATGTGACTAAAGAAGACAGACAGGGAAATACTGAAGGAGAGAGAGAGAAAGTGAGAGAGAGGAAAGGAGACAGACGGATTAAGACAGAAGGGGGAGATAGAGAGGGAAGGAGACTGACAGATACAGAGAAGGAGACTCACAGAGAGAGGGAAGGAGACTGACAGAGAAGGAGACTCGTGGAGTGAGAGGGAAGGTGGAAATAGATTGATAGGGAAGGAGAGGGAAGTGAGCTTAATGATAGATGGAAGGACACTGACAGTGAGAGAGAGAGAAGGAGGCTGAAAGGCAGAGAACGGGAAGGAGACTGGCAGAGAGACAGAGCGAGAGAGATGGAAGAAGACTGACAGAGGGAAGCAAACTGTGATAAAGAAACAATGGCACTGCTGCTGATGAGACTACCATGTATATACAATGTTTCAAGTAAATAATCACTCACTGCCGGCTGGCCTTTCCTTCATGGTGCAGGTTCAAGGGATCCCGTACCCTTTAATATTCCAAAAGACAAACAGGAACCGCACTTAAACATAGTAGGTAAAACCAGTATAAATAGTGGTAATAGTAGATGTGCTTGCTGCAGGTGGATTGTCCCTACAAAAGGTTTTAAATCCACTCTGAACAAATCACAACATAAAATCAAACAATATATAAATTGTGTGACTAAGTTTGTGATATATTTAATCACTTGTACAGTTTGTAATGTTCAGTACATAGGGAAAACTTGCAGATCCCTTAGGGAACGTGTAAGGGAGCACATCAGTAATATAAATTGTGGAGATCTTAAAATAGGTGTGGCTCAATATTTTTGTTTGCACCGTGGTTCAGGTCTTGAACACTTCTCTGTGGTTGGCATAGAAAAAGTGGTTGCACCCATTCGAGGAGGTGATAGAGATAGACTGCTATCCCAGAGAGAGGTGTTCTGGATCGTTAACCTGTCTACTAGAATACCACAAGAACTTACAATAAGGTTTTTGATGTGTCTTTGTCTAATACTTTGCCTTCAATAGAAGATGAACAAAAGTTTTGCTTTGTTTGAAATCCTGTTTTTGAGAATATTACGGGGATTCAACAAGGCTTTTTGATGTTACTTAATTTGTTGGACACTTTGTCTTTAATATAGGGTGAGCAAAAGTTTGGGTTTTTTAGAAACTTTACCTTTAAGATAAGATAGGACTTGTACATGATGATTCTGCAGAATCCTTTTGACAAATATGGATTCTGTGACTATAGGTTCAACTTTTGTTTAGGTATTGGTTGCTCAATCTTTAAATATGCGTTATGACATAGTTTTTGCATGTTAACATTGTGTGATATTTCGGTAAAGTAAAGGTAGTAACTAACGTAATAGTAAACTCATTTACACTATCATAGGAGATTTATGTGAATTTCCTTATAAGGTTCATCTACTATTTGGTCATTCACTAACCATTCTTTATGTGTGAGCTATATGACACAGTGATAAGTCTTTGTCTGTTTGATACAGTGGGGGCGGTTACTTTCTTTTTGGTCTCTCTTTGCATTTTTCTAATTGTTCTGTTGTTTATTTTAATATTCTATTTGTTGCATGTTAATAGACCCATCCTTTGAAGTTTGAAGTGCACACCAACCTATTGTGGCATATAAACGGGTTAAATATATCCACCTTTTGTTTCGATATGGTGGTTGCCTTTCTACATGCTATTGGGTAACGCAGTGGGAAGGTGTTGTCCTTCACTTTAAAAAGTATGGAATGGTGGGAGCTTCTTCAGTCTATGATTAAGCACCCAGGTGCGAAACGCGTGAGACTATTGCGGCAAGTGTAGCTTTTGTGTTTTGATATCCTGCAATAAAAGATTTATACTGTTTTTACCTACTACGTTGAAGTGCGGTTCCTGTTTGACTAGAGGGAAGGAGACTGCCAGAGACACATAGATGATACAAGACTGATAGAGATGGAGAGAGGGAAGGAGAAAAAGAGGGAGAGAAGAATACAGAGAGAGAGAGAGAGAAAGAGGAAAGGAGACTGACAGTGTGACAGGTAGAGTGATATAGGGAAGGAGACTGATGGAGAGTGAGAGAAAGGGAGAGAGAGAGGGAAGGAGACTGATGGAGAGAGACAGAGAGAGAGAGCGTGAGGGAGCCTGATGAAGTGAGAGAGAGAAGGAGTCTGACAGAGAGATGGAAAGAGACTGACAGGGAGAAAGAGAGAGGGAAGGACGCTGACAGAGAGAAAGAGCATGAGAGGGAATGAGGCTGATAGAGATGGAAGGAGACTGACAGTCAGAGAAAAAGGAAAGGAGATTGACTGTGAGAGAGAGGAAAGGAGACAGAGGGTGTAAGACTGGAGGGAGGCTATAAAGAGAAGGAAGGAGACAGATAACGAGAAAAAGAGAATGAGAGAGGGAAGGAAACCGAGAAAGAGAGGGGAGAGAGAAGAAGACTAAAGGAGAGGGGGGGAGACTGAAGGAAACAGAAAAAGAGAGAGGGAAGGAGACAGAGATAGAGACAGAGAGAGGGAAGGAGACAGAGAGGAGAGTGACAGAGTGGGAAGGAGGCTGACAGAGAGAGAGAAATGGAAGGAGAGTTATGGAGAGAGAAAGGGAAAGAGACAAAAGAGAGAGAGAGGGAAGGAAACGGAAGGTAAAATTGAAAGGGAGAGACAAGGAAACTAACAGACAGAGAGTGTGTAGGGGATTGAAAAAATAAAGAGAGAAAGAGATAGGGAGGGAGAGAGAAAGAGACTGGCAATGAGAGAAAGAGGAAAGGAGACTGTCAGAGAGAGAAGGAGACTAAAAAAGAGAGAGTTAGAGACGGAAAGGTAATGAGATTGATAGGGAGGGAGATGGAAAGAGACAATGAGTGAGAGATGGACAGTGAGAAATGAGAGGAAAGGAGAATGACAGAGAGAGAGGGGGGAAGGAGACTAATGGAGAGAGGAGAAAGGAGATTGATGGAGAGAGAAAAAGAGAGAGGGAAGGAGACAGACAGAGATGGAGACAGAGAGATACAGAAGAAGAGTAACATAGAGAGGGAATGAGGCCAACAGAGAGAGAAATGGAAGGAGAGTGATGGAGTGAGAGAGGGGAAAGGAGACTGATGGAGAGAAAGAGAGGAATGGAGACTGACAAAGAGACAGAAAGGGAGAGGAGACAACAAACAGAGAGAGAGAAAGAGAATGAGATTGATAGAGAAACAGAAGGAAGAATAAAGAGAGAGAGGGGAAAGAGACTAATGGAGAGAGAGAAAAAAGAGAGGGAAGGAGCCTGAAGGAGAGATAACAAAAAGGGAACGAGGCTGACAGACAGAGAGCAAGATAGGAAATGAGACTGATAGAGAGGGAATGAGATTGTCAGAGAAAGAGGAAAGTAGAGTGAAGGTGTAAGAGATAGAGTGATATAGGGAAGGAGACTGATGGAGAGAGAGAGAGGGGGAGGAGACAGAGAGTGAAGGAGAGAGAGAGGGAGAGAGATTAAAAGAAAAAGAGAGAGAGATTAAGACTGATAGGGAGGGACCAGGAAGTAGACTTACAGTGAGTGATAGATGGAAGGAGACTGAAAGATAGAGAAAGAGAGGAAAGGAGACTAACAGAGATGGAGAAAGGGAGAGGAGACAACAAACAGAGAGGGAAGGAGACTGACAGAGAGAGGCAAGGAGACAAAGAAAGTGAAAGAGAGAAGGAAGGAGACTGATATAGAGAGAAATGTGAGGGAGGGAGACTAAGAAAGAGAGAGAAAAGGTAGGAGACTGAAAGAACAGAGAAAGAGAGAGATAGGGAGAGGTAATGAGATTGATAGGGGAAGAGGGAAGGATACTTACAGTGAGTGAGAGATGGAAAGACACTAACATTTTGAGAAAGAGAGGAAAGGAGACTGACAGAGAGAGGGAGAAGAAGAATGATGGAGAGAGAAAGAGAGGGAAGGAGACAGAGAGAGAAGGAGAGTGAGAAGGAGGCTGACAGAGAAAGGGAGAAATGGAAGGAGGCTGACAGAAAGAGAGAGAGAGAAAGACAGAGGGAAGGAGACGAAAGGAAGAGAGAGAGGAGGAAGGAGGCTGATGGAAACTTTGAAAGGGAGAGGCAAGGAGACACAGTGAGGGGGTAGGAGACACCAAACAAAGAGGGACAGGGAAAGAGACTGACATAGAGAGATGGAAGGACACAAAGAGAGAGAGTAGAGAAAGAGAGAAGGGAGGAGACTAAGAAAGAGAGAAAGAAGGAAAAGGCTGAAAGAGAGAGAGCAAGAGAAATGGAGAGGTAATGAGACTGATAGTGGGAGAGGGAAGGAGACTTACAGTGATAGAGAGAGGGCAAGATTATGAAGGAGAAAGAAAAGAGAGAGGGAAGGATGATGACAGAGAGAAAGAGAGGGAATGAGATGGATGGAGAGGGAAGGAGACTGACAGTCAGAGAAAGAGGAAAGGAGACTGACTGTGAGAGAGACAGAGAGAGAGTGGAAAGGAGACAGAGTGAGAGCAAGGGGGGAAGGAGACTGATGGAGATAAAAAAGAGAGAGGGAAGGAGGCTGAAGGAGACAGAGAGAGAGGCTGAAACAGAGAGAGGGAAGAAGAAAGAGAGAGAGGAGAGTGAAAGAGTGGGATGGAGGCTGACAGAGAAAGAGACAAATGGAAGGAGATGAAAGAGAGAGAGGGTAGAAGACTGAAGGAGAGAGAGAGACGGAGACTGATAGAAAAATGGAAAATGAAAGGCAAGGAGACTAACAGAGAGAGAGAGAGAGGGTAGGATACTGAACCAAAGAGAGAGAGAGCGCCATAGGGAGGCAGAGAGATGGAGACTTACAGTGAGTGATAGATGGAAGGTGACTGACAGTAAGAGAAAGAGGAAATGAGACTGACAGAGAGAGAGAGGGAAGGAGACAGAGAGAAGGTAGGAGACTGTCAGAGTGAGAGAGAGAGAGGGGGGAGCCTGATGGAGTGAGAGAGAGGGAAAGAGCTAGATGGAGTGAGAGCAAGAAGGAGTCTGACAGAGAGAAAGTGTATGAGAGAGAGATGGAATGAGACTGACAGGGAGAAAAAGAGAGGGAAGGAGCCTGATGGAGAGATAGAGAGAGAGGAGACTGACAGAAAGAAAAAGTGAATAAGACTGACAGAGAGAGAGAGAGATGGAAGGAGACTGAAAGAAAGAGAGACTGATAGGGAGGGAGAGGGAAGGAGAATTACAGTGAGTGAGAGATGTAAGGAGACTGACTGTGAGAGATAGAGAGGAAATGAGACTGACAGAGAGAGAAAGGGAGAGGAGACAACAAACAGAGAAGGAAGGAGATTGACAGAGAAAAAAGGAAATGAGATTGATGGCGAGAGGAGGAGACTGAAAGAGAAAGAGGAAAGGAGACTGACGGTGTAAGAGATAGAGTGATATAGGGAAGGAGACTGATGGAGAGTGAGAGAGAGGGGGAAGGAGCAGGAAGGAGACTTACAGTGAGTGATAGATGGTAGAAGACTGAAAGTGAGAGAAAGAGAGGAAATGAGACTGACAGAGAGACAGCGAGAGGAGACAACAAACAAAGAGGGAAAGAGACTGACAGAGAGAGTGGGAAGGACACAGAGAGAGAGACTAGGAAGTAGACAGATATAGAGAGAAATGTGAGGGAAGGAGACTAAGAAAGAGAGAGAGAGAAGGTAGGAGGCTGAAAGAGAGAGAAAGCAAGTTATAGGGAGAGGTAATGAGATTGATAGTGAGAGAGGGAAGGAGACTTACAGTGATATAGAGAGGGAAGGAAACTGATGTAAAAAGGAAAAGGAGAGTCAAGGAAACTAACAGAGAGAAAGAGAGAGGGTAGGGTACTGAACCAAAGTGAGAGAGCGCCATAGGGAGGCAGAGAGAGATGGAGACTTACAGTGAGTGATAGATGGAAGATGAGTGACAGTGAGAAAAAGAGGTAAGGAGACTGGCAGATAGAGAGAGAGAGAGAGAGAGAGAGAGAGAGAGAGAGAGAGAAAAGGAAGGAGACGACAGGGAGAAAGAGAGAGGGCAGGAGCCTGATGGATAGAAAGAGGAGAGACTGACAGAAAGAGAGAGTGAAGGAGACTGACACAGAGAGACAGAAAGAAAGGGAAGGAGACTGAAAGAAAGAGAGAGATTGATAGGGAGGGAGAGGGAAGGAGACTTACAGTTAGTGATAGATGGAAGGAGACTGACAGTGAGACAAAGAGAGGAAATGAGACTGACAGAGAGAGAGAGGGAGAGGAGACAACAAACAGAGAAGGAGAGAGAAGGAAACTGACAGAGAGAAAGGGAAGGACACAAAGAGAGAGAGAGAGAAGTAAGGAGACTGATACAGAGAGAAATGTGAGGGAAGGAGATTAAGAAAGAAAGGTAGAAGGTAGGAAGCAGAAAGAGAGAGCATGAGAAAGGGAGCAGTAATGAGGTTGATAGGGGGAAAGGGAGACTTACAGTGAGTGAGAGACAGAAAGAGACTTACAGTGAGTGAGGATTGGAAGGAGACTTACAGTGAGTGAGAGATGGAAGGAGACAGTGAGTGAGCGATGGAAGGAGACTGACAGTGAGAGACGGAAAGAAACTTACAGTGAGTGATAGATAGAAGGAAACTTACAGTGAGTGAGAGACGGTAGAAGACTTGACAGTAAGTGAGCGATGGAAGGAGACTGACAGTGAGAGACGGAAGGAAACTTACAGTGAGTGATAGATAGAAGGAAACTTACAGTGAGTGAGAGATAGAAAGAAACTTACAGTGAGTGAGAGACGGAAGAAGACTGACAGTGAGTGAGAGACGGAAGGAGACTGACAGTGAGTGAGAGACGGAAGGAGACTGACAGTGAGTGAGAGAGTCTAACAGAGAGAAAAAGAGGGTTGAAGGAGACTAAAGGAGAGAGGGGAAAGAAGACTGATGAAGATGGAAAAGGAGAGAGGGAAGAAGGCTGAAGGAGACAGAAAAAGAGCGAAGGAAGGAGGCTGACGGAGAAAAGGCTAAATGGAAGGAGGCTAACGGAGAGAAAGAGAGAGAAAGACAGGTAAGGAGACGAAAGGGAGATAGAGAGGGGGAAGGAGACTGACTGAAAGGGAGAGGCAAAGAGGCTAACAGCAAGAGAGAGAGGGGGTAGGAGACAAAGTAAGAAAGAGAGAAAGAGACATAGGGAGGGAAAGAGATTGGGATTTACAGTGAGAGATAGATGGAAGGAGACTGACAGTGAGAGAGAGAGAAAGGGAGGAAAGGAGACAGAGAGAAAGGGAGAGGAGATGGCAAACAGAGAGGGAGAGGGAAGGAGATTGACAGAGAGAGAAGGAGACAGAGATAGAAGGAAGGAAACTGAAAAAAAGAGAGTGAGATATAGGGAGAGGTAATGAGATTGATAGGGAGGGAGAGGGAAGGAGGTTGACAGTGAGAGAAGGGAAGGAGGCTGATGAAGAGAGAAAAAGAGAGAGGGGAGGAGAGAGAAACAGAGAGAGAGGAGACAGAGAGAGAGAGAAGGAGAGTAACAGAGAGAGGGAAAGAGGCTGACAAAGACAGAAATGGAAGGGGACTGATGGAGAGAGGCAGGAAGGAGACTGAAGGGGAGAGAGAGATGAATGGAGACAAACAGAGAGGGAAGGAAGTTGATGGAGAGACAAAGAGGGAAGGAGACAGAGAAGGAAACAGAGAGGGAGAGAGAAGAAAACAGAGAGAGAGAGAGAGAGAGAGAGAGGGAAACTGACAGGGAGAGAGAGAGAGGGGAAACTGACACAGAGCGAGAGTGAGAGAGAGGGAAACTGACAGAGAGAGAGAGAGAGAGAGAAGGAAGGAGACTGATGGAGAAAGTGAAAGGGAGAAGGAAGGAGACAAACAGAGAGAAATTGATAGGGAGGGAGTGGGAAGGAGACTTACAGTGAGTGCAAGAGAGGAATGGAGACTGACAGAGAGAGAGAGAGGGAGAGGAGACAACAAACAGAGAGGGAGAGGGAAGGAGACTCACAGAGATAGAGGGGGAAGGAGACTGATAGAGACAGGGGGAAGGATACTAATGGAGAGAGAGAAAAACAGAGAGAAGGAGGAAGAAAAAGAAAGGGAAAGAGGTTGACAGAGAGAAAGAGAGCAAAAGAGGAAATGAGATTGATAGAGAGGGAAGGAGACTGAAGGTGTGAGAAAGAGAGTGATATAGGGAAGGAGACTGATGGAGAATGAGAGAGAGGGAAGGGGACTGATGGAGAAAGAGAGGGAAGGGGACTGATGGAGAGAGAGAGAGGGAAGGAGCCTATGGAGCGAGTCTGAAGAGAGAGGGTAGGAGCCTGATGGAGAGAGAGAAAGGGAGAGAGAGAAAGAGAGAGAAGGAAGAAGCCTGATAGAGAAGGATTCTAATGGAGAGAGAGAAAAAGAGATGGAAGGAGGCTGACAGAGAGAAAGAGCACAAAAAAGGGAATAAGACTGAAAGGGAGATGGAATGAGATTGATAGAGAGGGAAGGAGACTGACAGTCAGAGAAAAAGGAAAGGAGACTGACAGTGTGAGAAAGAGAGAGAGAGCGAGAGAGGTAGGAAGCCTGGCAGAGTGAGAGAGAGAGAGAGGGAAAGACCCTGAAGGAGAGAGAGAGAGAGAGAGAGAAAGAAATGAGACAGAGTGAGAGCAAGAGAGAGGGAATGAGACTGAGAGAGACAGAAAAGGAGATGAAATTATAAACTAAGTGGGAGAGGGAAGAAGACTAACAGAGAGAGAGTAGGAAGGAAGGAGACAAAGGGAGTGAAGGAAGGGTACTGATATAGAAGGAAGAAGACTGATAGAGAGAAAAAGAGAGTCAGGGAATGAGACTAATAGAGAGAGAGAAGGTAGGAGACAGAAAGAGAGCAAGAGATATGGAGAGATAATGAGATTGATAGGGAAGGAGAGGAAAGGAGACTTATAGTGAGTGAGAGATGGAAGGAGATTGACAGAGAGAGAAAGAGAGGAAAGGAGACTGACTGACAGAGAGAGGGGGCAAGGAGACTCATGGAGGAGAGGGATGGAGGTTGAAGGAGAGAGAAAAAGAGAGAGGGAGGAGAGAGAAATGGAATGAGTGATGGAGAGAGCAAGTGGGGGAAGGAGACTGAAAGAGAGAGTGAGAGAGAGAAAGAGAGAGAAGTAGACCGATGGAGAGAGTGCAGGAAGGAGACGGAAGGGGGAGACAGGAATGGAGGTTGATGGAGAGAGAAAGAGGGAAGGAGACAGAGAGAGAGAAAGAAACTGACAGAGAGAGACAGACACAGAGAGAGGAAACTAACAGAAAGAGAAAGGGAAGGAGACTCATGGAGAGAGTGAAAGAGAGAGGCAACAAGACAGAGAGAGATTGATAAGGGGGGAGTGGGAAGGAGACTTGCTGTGAGTGAGAGATGGAAGGAGACTGACAGTGAGAGGAATGGAGACTGAGAGAGAGAGAAAGGGAGAGGAGGCAACAAACAGAGAGGGAGAGGGAAGGAGACTGTCAAGAGAGAAAGAAGGAAGGAGACTGATAGAGAGGGAATGAGACAGAGAGAGAGAGAAAGAAGGAAGTAGACTGATAGAGAAGGAGATTAGTGGAGAGAGAAAAAGAGAAATGGAAGGAAGCTGACAAAGAGAAAGAGAGCAAGAGATTGATGGAGAGGGAGGGAGACTGACAGAGAAATAGGAAAGGAGACTGATGGTGTGAGAGAGTGATATAGAGAAGGGAAGGAGCCTGATAGAGAGAGAGAGGGAAGGGGCCTGATGGAGAGAGAGGAGAAGGAGACTGAGAGAGAGAGAGAAAGGGAGGGAAGGAGACAGAGAGACAGGGAAAGAGAGAGAGAAAGGGAAGGAGACTGACAGAGAGAGAGTGAGAAGGAGACTGACACAGACAGAGAGAAGGAGACTGACGGAGAGATAGAGAGGGAAGAAACCTGATGGAAAGGGAGGAGACTGAAAGAAAGAGAGCGTGATGGAAGGAGACAGAGAAAGAGAGAGTGAGGGAAGGAGACAGAGAGTGAGGGAAGGAGACAGAGAGAGAGAGAGAGAGAGAGGAAAGGAGATACAAAGAGAGAGGGGGAGGAGACAGAGAGGGAAGGAAGGACTGAGACAGATAGGGCATGAGACTAAAACAGATGGAGTGAGGGAAGGAGACAGAGAGAGGGAAGGAGACAAAGTGAGGTTAACACAAGAAGTAAAAAAAACTGACAGAGGGAGAAACAGATGGGCAGAGACTGTCAGAGTGAGAGACAAAGGGGAAGGGGCACACTGACCGAGATAGAGAGAGGAAAGGAGACTAACAGAGAAAGAGAGAGAAGGGTGAAGAATGAAAAGGGTAGAAAGAGAGAGAGTGAAGCTGTCTTCCCACCATGTTTCTCAGTCACCTCACTCCCTCTTGTCCTCTGTCAGTGTCCTTCTGACAGAGAAAGGAGACAAAGAGGGAGAGAGACTGACAAGGGGAAAACAAAGGGAAGGAGACTGACTGAGGGGTACAGAGAGAGAGAGAGAGAGAAATAGAGCAATAGAGGGAATGACATTGATAGAGAGGTAAAGGGAATGAGATTGATGGAGAGAGATGGAGACTGACAGAGAAAGAGGAAAGGAGATGGTGAGAGAGAGAGAGACAGAGACAGAGAAGGAGACTGATGGAGAGCAAGAGAGAGAGAGGAGACTAATGGAGAGAGAGTGGGAAGGAGACTGACAGAGAGAAATCAGGAAGGAGGTTGATGGCACAAGAGAGAGAGGAGACTGACAGAGAGAGAGAGAGGGAAGGATACTGACAGAGATAAAGAGAAAGAGAGAAGGATACTGATGGAAAGTGCTAAAGAGAGTGAGATGGGAAGGAGCCTGACAGAAAGAGAGTGGGAAAGAGACTGACAGAGAAAGAGCAAGAGAGAGGGAGGGAGCCTGATGGAGTGAAAGAGAGGGAAAGAGTCTGATGGAGAGAGAGAGAAAGTGAGGGAAGAAGACTGACAGAGAGAGAGAGAGATGGAAGAAGACTGACAGAGAGAGAGAGAAAGAGAGAGGGAAGGAGTCTGAGAGGGAGAGAGAGAGGGAAGGAGTCAGAGGGAGAGAGAGAGGGAAGGAGTCTGAGAGAGAGATGAGACTGATGGAAAGAGAGAGAGAGAAGGAGTCTGAAAGGGAGAGTGAGAGAGAGAGGGAATATGACTGACGTAGAGAGAGAATGGCAATCATAAAAATAATCACTGAAAATAAACATATGAACGTTAGACATAGTAAGATCAGGCTAAATAATGCATATTAATATTGTAATTAGAAGTAAACTGAATTGTACTTTGAGTAGCTGAGCATATAATGCTCACGTGTTCAGTCTTCAGAAACTGCTGCTCATGGAGCATGACTGATTGCTCACTTCTTTCTTCTCCTCCTTTGTAAACCCCCCCAACAAAACACTTTGATTGCCAAATGGGTGTACAATGCATTTCTCTGAATTGATTTGTACTCCCCTCTGGTTCTGGCACTCAAAAGGTTAGAAGCAACTTAGTCCCAGTGAAGGAACTTAACTTCTCATCGTACTGCAGTCCTGATTATGCTTTTCCTTCTAGCCAGCATTGTAAAGCGCACATAAATTCTTATTATGTCTGAAGCTAACAGTAGGACAAAAATGATTTCCGGCTGGTATATAAATGGTTGTACCGTCAAAATATAATTGTCCTACCAAAGTGAACTACGAGTACTGGCAGACAGAACTTGACTTGCGGTCCAACATTCATCATAGCTTTTTGTTCCCACAAAGGACGCTAAATAGCATGAATAATTGGAACATCAAAGGAAAATAGCTAACGCTCGGTGTTTGACACAATGTCAGACATTGAGAATGAGCTAACAACAGTGACCCTCCCCCACCTCCGAAACACTAACCCTACCCCCTGGCCCTACACTACACCTAACATTAACAATAAAGTTTAAAAATTCTAGCCCTAACACTATCCCAACACCCATGTCTGTAACCTGGAAGTCTGAGGTCCAGCGCGGTCTCTAGCATTCTGATCTTGCTCTTGAATTGTTCTTCTCTAACCGTCTTTCTTGCTCATCTTCTTCTTCTGTAAAGGTTCTTGTTTATCTACAAAACAGAAAACATCATTGAAATCCAATGCCCCCTTAAAGGTTATCATTTTAACTCTACCAATCTCCTTATATAATAGGTGTACAATGAATTTGCTCTGCAATGCTTTGCACTGCCCTCTGGTTCTGGCACTCAAAAATTTAGATGTAACAGTCCTAGTGAAGGAACTCATCTTCTCATCGTACTGCAGTCCTGATTATGCTTTTCCTTCTAATCACCATTGTAAAGCGCACATAAATTCTTATCATGCCTGAAGAAGGGGCCCAGGTCGGTAAAACAAATGGTAGGGCAAAAATTATTTACGGCCGGCATGTACACGGTGTCAAACATCGAGAATGAGCTAACAACAGTGACCCTCCCCTTACCTTACAAACACTAACCCTACCCCCTGGCCCTACATTACTCCTAACATTAACAAAGTTTAATATTTCTAGCCCTAACACTATCCCAGCACCCATACCCCATAGCTGTAACACTTACCTGGAAGTCTGTGGTCCAGCTGGGTCTTCGGCATTCTGGTCTTCCTCTTGAATTTGTCTTCTCAAAGCTTCTTTCTTCTTTTTTGCTCTTCTTCTTTCCTCTACTGTAAACATTCTCGTTTCTCTATAAAAAATAATAGAAATCCAATAAAAGAACAAACACATAGATGTTGATCGTCAAGCTTATGCCAGCAATCAATAAATCTCACATGCAGGGTACTTTACCCATCCCTGCTTGGGTGTAGATTGTATATTCCTCTCGGATTCTCCTTCACTGTCCTCCAGATAATGGTCCAGAAATATAACCAACAATGAAAAACTGGACAGGTTTTAATAAAAGGATTTTAGTCTTACCTGTTAAATCCATTTCTCTTAGCCCATTTAGCTTACAAATACCATGGGAAGGCAGCTTCACCTAGTAGGTTGGAACAATTCTTCAAAGAAGTCACAGGGGCGGAGCCTCCCTATCCTCCTTAGAAGGCTACTTAGCTACTCCCTTCCCCAGTTAGATTTGTGATATAAAACCTACAGAGCTAGATAGCGAGAAGAAGAAGAGGTAAACTCCTGTGAGCATGGACCCAATAGGACTCCCACATCCAGCCACGGGGGACCAAGCATGGTCCCTTTCACTGGGTGGAGACATGTAAGCTATATGGACTAAGAGAAAACATGGTAGTGTTTGGCAAATGTGTGCACAGAAGACCAGGTGGTTGCCTTGCACAACTGATCAGCAGAGGCCTGATTCTTGTAAGCCCAGGAGGCCCCAACAGACCTAGTGGAATGCGCTGTGTTGCGAAAGGGAACAGGTTTCTTCCTGAGTTCATAAACCTTGCTTATGGTAGACTTGATCCAAGGCGCAATAGTCACCTTAGATGCTGCCTTACCAGCCCTAGGACCCTCAGGGATGACAAAAAGTGCATCAGTCTGATGGGCAGACTCAGTGCGGTGCACATAGAACTTAAGGCAGAGCACCACATCCAACAAGTGGAGATCCCTCTCCTTGTCAGAGTTAGGGTCAGGACAAGAGGAAGGCACAACAATCTCCTGATTGATGCGGAACATAGAGACCACCTTAGGAAGGAATTCCTGTGAGGTACGGAGAACAACCTTATCCTTGTGAAATACAAGGAAAGGCGGCTTGCAGGACAAAGCCTGCAACTCAGCCACTCTGCGGACCACAGCCAAGAGGAAAGCCATCTTCCACGCCAAAAGACGCAAGGGAATGGTAGCCAAGGACTCAAAAGGATGCCGCTGCAAAACTCCCAAGACAAGGTTAAGGTCCAACTGGGCAATAGGAACCTTATAAGTGGGGAAAGCATGGGCGACACCTTGAAAGAAGACCTTGACATCTGGTAAGGTGGCAATGTGTCTCTGAAAAAAGACAGAGACGGCTGAGGTCTGACCCTTCAATGAACTAAGGCTAAGGCCCTTGTTCACACCATCCTGCAAAAAAGACAGGATAGCAGGAAGATCAAATTTTTGTGAGGAAAGATCCCTGTCCACACACCATGCATGGAAGATAGACCAAACCCTTTGGTAGGCTTTAGAGGAAACTGATTTCCTGGCCTTAATCATAGTGGATACCACCTCTGGAGAGTAGCCCTTCTCCACCAAGATGGAGGCCTCAACAGCCATGCTGTCAAAGCCAGATGGTCCACATCCCCCTTCCACAGGTACCCCTGGCAAAGGAGATCTGGTCTGCTTGGTAATGGAAAAGATGCCTGGACAAAAAGAGAGAGTAGTTCCAGAAACCAAGGCTGTCTGATTCAATATGGAGCAATCAGGGTGGTGGGAGTTCCTTCCATCTGAAAACACTAGGGGATGCCTCTAACATGAGTAAAACATCTGTACTTTCCGGTTGTCCAAGGTAGCCATCAGGCCTGTCATGGGAAAAACCCACATCTGTATCAGGAGATTGAATACTTCTGGGTGAAGCTCCCACTCACCCAGATCCACCGTGTATCGACTGAGGAAGTCTGCTAGGATGTTTTCTACGCCTGGGATGTGCACGACTGAGATAGCAGGTACGTGATCTTCTGCCCAGGTTAAAATACCCTTGACCTCTAACCAAGCAGCGGGACTTATGGTGCCTCCTTGCTTGGTGATCAAAGCCACGGCTGTGGTGTTGTTGGACTGTACTGGAACCGGGCATCCCCTCAGATGAGAGGACCAATACATCAGCGCATGGGATATTGCACTGAGCTCCAAGATGTTAATGGCAAGAAGGGTCTCCTCTGCTGACCAAGGGCCCTGAACACTCATGTGACCCAAGGCTGCACCCCAACCGAGTAAACTGGCGTCCGTCGTCACAATGGTTGAGTTTGGAATCACAAAAGGTCTCCCTTTCTCCAGGTTGGAGAGGTTCAACCACCATTGAAGGCTCTGTGCCATGTCCTCAGGAAGGGAGATAGGATAATCCAGATGATCTGGGTCCCCCCTTGCAAACCTGTATCACCTCTGAAGGTATTTGGCATGGGTCATGGCAAATGGTACTGCTTCCATGCAGGATATCATCTTCCCCACCAGCGAAGAGAACTTCGGTGCTGGAGCTGCTGTCCATGACAGGGCAGAAGACACCTTGGAGGTGAGCTGCTGAATTGAATCCTCCGTCAGATAAACCATACTCTGCAGAGTGTTGAACCAGAGGCCAAGGAACACCAGATACTGAGAGGGAACCAGAGCAGACTTGTCCATATTCAGGATCCAACCGTGTTGAAAAAGGATCTGAGCACATTCCTGAACTTGGCGGTCCAGAAGACCCCTGGAAGGTGACTTGAGGAGAAGGTCGATCATGTAAGGTGTCCCCTGAATCCCCCTGGTGTGCAGGAAGGCAATTAATGCACCCAAGACCCGAAAGAACACCTGAGGAGCTGTTGTGAGCTTGAAGGGGAGAGCAGTGAACTGGAAATGTCCCATGTCGCAGGCAAACCTGTGGTGCTGCTGACTGTCCGGGTGAACAAGAATGTACAGATACGCATCCTGAAGATCCAAGGATGCCAGAAATTCCCCTGGACACATTGCTGAGATGACAGAACGCAAGGACTCCATCTTGTATCGGGTCATGACCACGAACTTGTTGAGAGCATTGAGGTCCAGGATAGGGCGGCAGCCAGCATCCTTCTTGGGGACAACAAAGAGGTTGGAATAAAAGCCTGAACCTCTTTATGGCTGAGGAACAAGTGCCAGAACTCCCTTGCCCAAGAGAAACTGGACCGCCCCATTGAAAAACCTAAGCTTTTCCTGCCCTTAAGGGGAAGAACCTGAAGGGGGGTAGGGATTAGAAGGGAATCCTGTAACCTTTGGAAACCACCTGTAATACCCACTGATCCTCAACAGAGCCTGTCCAAACACTCAAAAAGTAATGCAGGCGACCCCCTGCTGGGAGCAGACCAGGGTTCGGTGAGTCATGCCGAAGAATGTTTGGGGGTTTGGGTTTGGTGGAGGTGTGTTTAGACCTCCACTGCTGCTTGAGCTTGGGGGTGCAACGTGGTGCCTGAGGCGCCACCGGTTTCACCCTAAATGCTATGCTTTGTTTGGGACGAAAATGACAATGCCTCTTCACCTGAGGGTTGCGTTTAGGAACCTGAGGCAGCAAGTGGCCTCACTGATGAGGGTCTTCAGTTCAGGTACCCTGAAAGGGAAGAGAAATTAGTGATTTCTTAGAGATCAAGTCCACAGACCAGATCTCCAGCCACAGCACACGCCTAGCAGTCACAGAGAAGACCGAGGCCTTAGCTTCAAGGCGAACAACGTCAAAGAGAGCATCAGTAACATAGTGCTGAGCCTCAGAAATGTTGTCCAAGACAGACAAAAGGTCAGCCTTAGGGGCACCCTTGTGGACAGCAGCAGTCAGCTGTTCAGTCCAAACAGCAATAGCCCTATTGACCCATGCAGAAGCCAGTGTGGGTTTCATGGATGCACCAAGGGCAATGAAATAGCCTCAAGTTTTCTGTCTGTCACATCCTTAAGAGAGGAAATGTCCACAATTGCCAAGGCAGTGGACTTAGAGAGCCTGGAAATTGGGGAATCAATCTGAGGAGGAGTAGCCCATTGAGTCAAGGCAGCTTCAGAAAAGGGATACAGCTTAGAGAATCACTTAAACAGAGCTAGACGCTTGTCAGGAGTCTTCCACTCATCCAAGAGAATCTGATCCAGAGTGGAATTAGGCAGAAAAACAGTACAGGGCTTCTTGACGTCAGAAGTAGCCTGTGGCTCTACAGGAGTAGAGGGAATATTTAACACTGCTGTAATGAGGGCCTTAGCAGATGATTCAGGGTCAGCATCAAAGGAGTCACCATGAAACTGGGAAGAAGCCCCTTCAGAACACACACCATCCTCAGAGTCCTCATCTGAATCATCAAAGGAAGAATCAGCTAGATCAGGAATGCCAAAAACCTTAGTGGCCACAAAACTGAACAAAGAGGGGGGCCTCCAATACTGAAGAAACCCCTGGAGAGAAAGAGGAAACTGTGTAATTGTGGACTTTAAGTCCTTGACCCAAGGTGGCTCTTGATCATGGCTGGAAGGCCCTGGCGGAGATGCAGGGGCCACAGCACATGAAAAGCATAAGTGCCCAGAATACCCCATAGGAAGCCCCGATTGCTATGAGCAGCAGTATGTGAGGGGGGTCTGAGACACCCCTGAGTCCTTGGCCTTAGGCCTAGCCCATGTCCAAATGGATCCGACAACAGGAGAATGTAGTGTCAATATAGTAAAGGAAGACCCAAATACTGTTCCCCAGATTAAAGATTTCACCCCACAAAGCCTAAAGTGCACTTATCTGGTGAGCGAAGGGTTAACCTGAGGAGGAGAGCTGAGGAGACCAAGCCCTGCGTATGATACTCATGTAGAGAGGAAGCAAAATGGCAACCGCATAGGGAGCCAATCAGCAAACGGTCCGCAAAATGGGCGTTTATGGGAATTGTAGTTTTCCCAATACAGAGTATCAAAAATCAGAACAGAATCCCCCTAAAGCCCCCCAGACACTGAAAATGTCCACCGGATAGTTAGGCAAGGGGAAACAAGAAGATTGAGCCATCTCTCAACTCGGTACATGGAACAGTTGCAGAGATATGTCCCAAAACATCTGTCCCATAGAGATCAATGGAACATTGTAGTTATGCGGGAAATAAAAAATAACTCTTAAAATAAAAACTGTCTAACAAGTGCAAAAAAACACATATAGAACACCCATAAGCATGAAATAAACAAAGGAAAGTTAGAAAAAAAGTCTCCCAACTGACCAAAGCTGACAGGGAAGGGGTTAAGTGCCACAAAACAGCCCAAAATGCTCCAAAGATCACCAGAGCAGTAATAGATATTACCCAACATGAGTGCAGGAGTTATAAGGAACTCCAAGGAAACTCTTGTGTGGAAGGGAACAGTGGGACAAGTGGACCATGGCACTCAAAGGGTTGCTCACCTTTTTTGCAGGTCTTCTTACTTCATATTACCATTGCAAGGAAGACACCTCAGAGAGACATGGGTTACATGGATCACTCCCAGGGCTGAAAAGGTCCACAACCAGCTCCTGTAAACTGGGCAATCCACCAGGGGAAGTCACAGAGGCTTAACTAGAGGCTACCGGGCCCTGGTGCAAAATTTGCTATGGCCCCCCTGACAACACTGACCCCCCCATTGGCCATCTCCACATTGCCCCCAATCTCCTCATTGCCTCCATATTGCCCTCAGTCTCCACACTGCCCCTATTGACCCCCCAGTGTCCATCTCCTACCTCCCTGGTGGTTCGGTAGCGTGCCAGGGGAGAGGTCTGTGTCTCCTTATGCACAGACCTCTATACAGCTGGAGCTCCCGAGCAGTCCTCTCTTCAGTAATGCAGATAATGATGTCATCTCCCAGCGCTCTGCATTACTAGAGTGCCGGAGAGGGAGCTCAGCTGCTAGAGGTCTGTGATGAAGAAGACACAGACCTCAGCTGCTTGTTGGGGGCAGCCGGTCCCTTGCAGTGATGGGCCCGGTCGCAGGTGCAACACCTATTGTTACGCCAGCAGGAAACCAGTAATGGTAATCCAACTAATGGGGGAATTTTGACACCCCATATCTAAGGAAAAATAATAAAATAACTAAAAACTAAGCAGAACTGATCAAAGCCTTCCTATCAGAATGAGGAAAAAGGGAGTGGCTAGGTAGCCTGCTATGGAGGAGAGGGAGGTTCCACCCCCTGCACTTCTTTGAAGACTTGTTTCAGACTACTGGGAGGAGCTGTCACCTCCCCCAAGGTACCCGTAAGCTATATTGGATGACAGAGAAACATATAAATACACACATGTATATGCCTGCAAATACAAGTACATGTGAGCATACATATACACACATATACATATACACACACACACACACACTATAAGAACATTTTCTAAAAAGTATTGAGTAGCAGTTCTGAAGCAAATCATCTGTGCCATAGGACAATGGGTCTCCAGACCTCTCTAGATTTCAAAGGGTTAAAATCCCCATTTGTAACAACAGGAATATTTATGTCCCCTCTATGGTGCAGCTGCTTTGCCTTAGCAATGCCTTGCATATCCCCTGAGCCTCAATGGGTTACAATGAATCTCTTTTTCTAATTTATTAGAGGGGGTGCACCCTCCTCTCTCTACGGTCCCCGGTGGCTTTTTTTGCATTACAGTGAGAGGAAGACAAATGACCACATCATTATAGTCTATTGGGAACTCTCCCCCCCATAGAAATGAATAGCCAGAGAGTTCCATACAGCCTGCACAGTTAGTAACCTTTGGACATTTGTCTACTCTGCCTATTCAGAAATTCAATCTCAACTATAACACCACAAATGAATGCCTTGTGGACCAGAGTAGGGTGCAACGCATTCCTCTGGTCCTCAAGGGGTTAACCCCTTGAGTGCCAGAGGGGTACATAACGCATTGCAGAGCAATGCATTGCGTACCTCTCTGGCACTCAAAGTGTCAAATGGGTTGGCTCAGCACCTCATTACACATTCGGATGAAGGTAGACTGCTCCGGGACCTGCAGGAGTGTTGTACAACTATTACTATAAGGCCATAGGCACAAAAGAAAAGTGGAGTCATTCTGGGGCAAATCAGGGGAGAAATAAAAATGCCTATTTATTTAAATTGGGCTTTTAACCCCTTGAATGTTTAAGTGCCCCAAGCTGGCAACAGGATCCAGTGATTGGGACAGTCTGATGCATTATGAGTGCACCGTGCAGCCCACTTACACAGTTATTAGCAGAAAGATCAGCACCATTACATGCCTGACACTGGCAACAAGAGCAGCCAGCCTAATGCAGCACAATGCACTACCAGAGCACTGTGCAGCCCAACAGCACCATTAATAGTAGGGGAGTTAGCACCATTACATGCCCCAATCTGATAATAAAATCCAGGAACTGAGCCAACCAATGCATTATCAGTGCACCCCAAGCTGTCAGAATCTGGGGATTGGTCCTAAAGCATTATGAGTTCACTATGCAGTCCAACTGCACCACTGCAGGTCCCAAACTGGCAACAGGACCCAGAGATTGGGCCAGCCTAATCATCAGTGCCCTGTTTCGCCCACTTACACAATTATCAGTTGGAAGGTTAGTGCCATTACATGCCACACGGTGACAAGAGATGGGGATTGGGCCACCCAAATGAAGTGTCAGTGCACTGTGAAGTCAAATTACACCATTACTAGTAGGGAGATTAGTACCATTACATCTCCCGAGCTGGCAACAAAAAACACAACTTTAACCACAAGACCTGGGGCTTTAGTCCCCTCACCCACAATCTACCAACACCATTGCTTAACACTAACCCTGTGGTAGGGTAATCCTTTTTCCAAAAAAGCTATGAATGAATGGGTTAATGCCTGGTGATTGCCTGGTATTATATAAAAAACTGAAATGTGTAGTAGGAGCTGGAGTCAGGCTTGGCTTCCAGTGCCAATACCTTAGCTCCCAACTCCTCTTTCCATCAAGAGGTAGGTATAACTGAAGTATATACCAGGTGATCACCTAGTATAAAAATATTTTTAGTGCATTTTAGGGTGACACACTGTTTAAAGTTCATATCTCGGTTCCCCACCTCCTAAAACAGAAAAGGTATTTGTTGGAAAGTGAATAGTCTCCAGTTTACAGAAAAGGGCAGGTCAAGAAGATTTTAATTCCAGCTAACTGCATAATCACATGGCATTATAGACAAAATATTAGTGAAGCAGGAGCTGGAGTCTTAGGCTATCTGTGACCGTATCTCAGCACCCACCCCATAACTCATAAAATAGAAGGAGTACCGTTGTTGGAAAGGGCCTACAAGGTTAGACATCAAGCAGTTCATTCAAGGTGATCAGGTGTATACACATATAATTTATGCCATCTCTCCCCCAACTCCCATCATGACAGAAGTAGTACCCTGGTTGGAAAGAGGAGAGAACTCCCCATTCCAACAAAGGTATGCATGAATGGGTTAATACCAGGTGATCACCAGGTGTAAATCTCTACATAGGTGTTCAATATATTATAGGAGCTCTTGGGAGTTCTCTTTTAAAGCCCATATCTCACCCCTCAATGGAAAGTCTCTCCTTTACCAAAAAAAAGGAATCTACTGTTGTCTGCACGTCAGGTGAGCACTTCATCTCCTGGCAAAATCAAATATTTTGACTTTTTTTTGTAGCGCCATCTTCTGGAGATTTCATAGCAAACCTACCTTGTGTTAAATATGCCAATGACCAGTCTCATAAACGTACATAGTTTATTTCTTGTTATGTTGTGCCTGATATGCAGAAAGGTGCAAAATGGGGAAAAAAAAAAGTTTAGCATTTTTGTTTTCCAATTACTAACTTTGTATGGAAGGCATATGCATAAAAACATGGATTTTGGCATTTTAGAAAAGAGAGTTAATACTAAACTTAGAAACATAAGAATTTGCTAATGGAACATAGAAAACAAACACTACAGGACAGTTGTTTTTCATTCACTTTGATTTATTTAACTGAATTCCAGTAAAGGTAAGAGGCTATAGACAAATCACACTGAAAGTGCTGAAAACAAAACTGTGTATGACGTGGGTCTTTCACAGAAAAGCACAGAAAATTGCCATGCGACTGGAAACTGCAATATAAGCATAGCACAGAGAGGTGAAATGGCTTAGCAATGAAGTAGTAAATATGGGGACTCTATACACCTTAGTTATCTTTTTACTCCACTTCCTCTTCTTTAGGATTCAGTTAGAGTTAAACGATCTGGAACCCACTGGTAACGGAAGGGTTAATTCAATCTTACAACAGGATTGTGGGCAGTGACGGGGTATTTTTGTTTTAAATTCACATCTCAGTTGGCTCCTCCACTGTAGCAAAACCAGCACAATCTGACAATGGGGTTAGTGTGGTTGTGGGGAAGATGCTTGCAGACACCTTTGATCAGATAGGGCACCTCATCGGCTATTGCTTCCCAGCTTCCCCTGCCCGATCCTGCCCAGAGGAAGTGATGGATATCCAGCTACTTCCCTTGGGCTTACAAGGCCTCGCTTTGGCATAATTTTAGATCATTTTTCAGTGCTCCAGAATGAAACTGGAAATGGCTTCAACGGAATCAGTTTTGCCTTCCTCTGGATCAACAGGGGTGATACGGACTGGGCTGAACTTGATGGAGCATGACTTGTTCTTTATAGCCCCACCACCTTTGTTACTATGATGTGGCAAACAGCCGTTTAATAGATTTATTTTGCTAGAATGGGATCTAGGCCTAAGTGTCTAAGCCTGCCAAGAAAACAGATCAGTAGGTAGCTGCCTAGGAAATTTTCATTTCTCCCTTATGATGCAGTTGTTTGCTACAGAACTTCAACTTTTTAGCTTATTGATTACTGCCTATAAAGTGGACCTGTCACCTTAAGATTGGTTCATTTTAAAGGTAACTAAAAACTCTCTGTAATAGTTTTTGTAACAAACATTTTGGCAGTAGTGTGGCACTCATTGCTAATTAGTGTCTGTGCTGGCCCAACATTAGCACACACTGCACTATGAATTAATTTAGGCAGAAACCACACTCTGGGGTCATTTCTAATAGCTTGACTTAAAGGGATAGTAATGTTTCATAATAAAAGCAGCTCCAATTACTCTTCATAGTATTTGGGCCATGGAGAGTGTTATTTCAATACTGTCAGAGTTGTAGTTCAAGAGTAATTGAATGACAAAGTATCCCCCTCCTGCCCCTTTTACTGATGTAACACTGATCACCTCAGAGCAGCAAGACTGTCCGGATGGATCGCAGAAAGGGACAATCTTCAGTGAGCATAATGAAAAACCTGAAAAACCTGTCAAAGAGGGCAGGGTTTTCATTGTTCTCACAGTAAGAAGATTGTCTCTTGCTGTGAGCTGTCTGGTCTGTGCACCAGATTCCACATCTGAGGAGAGGTGGTTTACACTAGGTAAAAGGGGCGGGAGCTGGATACTTTATCATTCAATTACTCTTGAATTACAACTCTGACAGTATTGAAATAACACTCTCCATTGCCCAATTACTATGAAGATTAATTGGAGCTGCTGTTTTTGTGAAACATTACTATCCCTTTAAAACACGTGCTGGGAATTTGCATATAGTGCCACACTGTGCCACCAAAACATAAAGGTTAATTTATTTTCTTTTTTTTCTATTTGCTTTACAGAAAAGGTGCTAGATTTTAATTCTAAGCTTGTCTTAGGGGTGACAGGTCCACTTTAATATTTGCTACAAAAGTGCAGTAAACAGACAGTGGACATTCCCTTTTGAACTTAAAAAAAAAAACAAACAAAAAAAAAAAAACAGTAAAAATTGCATATTGGATTCTGGATTTTTTTCTGCAGTGGTAGGAGGTATTCACAGTCAGTGGACTTATTTCGAAGTAGATTCTGCTGAGAAAACAAAAAAAAATATTTTAGTGAACTTACCATTAACCCCTTAACGACCGGCCATGCAGGCACGTGGTGGTCACTAAAGGACCACGGAGATTTTTTTTTTTTTTTCCGATTCCAGACTCCCCGAGCGGTGTGCAGCCGCGGGGGGAGCGCGTAATTCCATGACGGTCATAGTACGTCATGTGTCGTTAACTCAGATCGACCCATGACGTACTACGACCATCAAGGGTCATTAAGGGGTTAAATCCTTTTCTCCTTAGACCATACGGAACACAAGTAGCATGGGTTTGAGTTCCCTCTTGCAGGATATCAGGGCACTCTGAAAAGATAGGGTCCGAGATGCACAAAGATTTGATAAGGGCTTAGAATGGCAATGTTGTGTCGGATCTGTGTTGAAGGTAAATCACCAACATGCACTAAGATGCCTTCGCCATCATATACCCATCAATCTGTCACCAATTCGCCATCATCGCAATCCACTATACCTTTGAAAGGTTTATGATTTTGTACTGAATACATCGACAATGGCTCATTTCCACATGAAAATGCAGGATAATGAGCTATTCTCATATTCATGTGGATGGGTTCATATCTGAATGTGGCTCTTTGCAACGTACACTAGGCTCTTGATAGCAGCCTCAGCTATCTGCGTTCACAATCCCAACACCACCTACCTGAGTTTGGCAATGTTGGGATCTCCCTGTAGTTCTCTATGGAGCCAGATGTCAGTGTGCAGTCTCTGCTAAAAAAAAGCAGAGACAGCATCTGCCCTCCCCTAATCATTTCAGTTGCATGGGGATGTGCATTGTACAATCCTGTGGCATTGAAAGGGTTAAAAGCCGCAGTAACATTAACCCCTTAAGGACTATTGACGTACCAGGACCATCACGGTGGTCCGGCACTTAAGGACCAGTGACGGTCCTGGTACGTCATGGAGTTCAGGGCTCCCTGTGCAGCTGCATGCCGCTCCGGAAGCCCTGAACCGGAAGTGGGGGGGGGGGAAAGCCCCGTGGTCCTCAAGTGCCGGCCGCGAGTGCCGGCCCTTAAGGGGTTAATATTCCTTTATTTTAAAATGTAACTCCTAATTCACAAAAATAAATAAACAAAATATGTGACAGCACGCTTTGACACTATGCCTCCATTATAAAGAGTCTCGCATGGTGGTTACAAGGTTTCAGTGTAGTGAGAATGAGGTTATCTCCAATAAACACTTACTGTGTTAACCCCACATGTGCCATGCCCAAAATGCTGCACACAATGAAGAACAAATCAAGAAAATTAAGAGGAAACAATGAGGCAAACTCTTTGAGGGGACTGCATAACCAATGTGTATACTGTAGATGAATGCCCCTCAAGGGTACAAATTCAGGTAGTCTATTCACGTGATGCAATCCCCGTTGTATGCTGGCACCCAAATTGTTAACGCTCAGAGCCCATTCTTTCATAAGTTGAAAACATACCAGACATTGACCATACTGGGTCAAAGCACATCCTATTACAGTATTACAGAGGTATAGTGTCCATGCCTGCTGTCACAGTTTCATTTTTTCCGCTTTTTGTTAATTAACCCCTTAAGGACCAATGTCGTGCCAGGAGCATCATGGCTGTCCTGGACTAAAGAACCAGTGACGGTACTGGCACGTCATGGAATTCAGGGCTCCCGGCTCGGCTGCACGCGGTTCGGGGATCCCTGAATAAAAAAAAAAAAAATGCCCCTGTGGTCCTTAACCCTTTGAGTGCCAGAGGGGACAGAATGCATTGCTTTGCAATGCATTCTGTACCCCTCTGGCACTCAAAGGGTTAACTGCACGGCCGGTCCTAAAGGGATAGTAATACAACATTTAAACTTTATCTCCGAGTATTAAGTTATTTTAACATATTGAACTATTTATATTTACTCACAGATTTGTAGTTCAAAAGGAATTGAAGTGCAAAGTATCCCCTTCTGGTCACGTCACTGTTCCTCTCATGCAGGTCAGGATGGAGAGCGGCGAGGGACAGTCGTCAGTAAGCAAAGGAAAATCCTGCCCTCCTTCCTCAAGGGGGTCACGTTTTTATTTTAGTTCCTGAGTGAAGTGTCTCCCTCGCTGCATCCGTCCAGCCCAGTGACCAGATTGCAGCTCTAAGGGATAGTGGCCAGAAGGGGTGGGCGAGAGGCAGGGATCCTTTTCAATTGCTTTTCAACTACAAATCTGTGAGTAAATAAACATAGTGCTGTATGTTAAAAAACTTGTGCTTAATAGTCGGAGATAACGTTTAAATTATGTATTACTATCCCTTTAAGGGGTTAAGAGCTACATTTTAAATTAAAGAAATATTAACAACAACAAACAAAATGCTGTTAATAGTGCAGCTTTTAATCCACTCAGTGCCACAGGGTTGTGGCACTGAAAGGGTTACAGTAGCGATGCTGTTTTTAGTGCTATCATGCCTGGAAATGCAAGTAAAATACTAAATTTATTAGAGATATGAATGTGAAAAAACGGTATTCTCACTTACCCAGTGTTTTTGCTCTTTTTGCTGTTCAGGATGAAAAAATTAACATGTTAAATATATGGTCATAAATGTTTATTTCTTGTATAAAAAAATGCACATTTTCATGGACATTATATGTAAATATATACTCACATTTATAATACACATAAAATCACAGATATAATAGTAGGCACTTAACCATTTGAGTGCCTGAGGGGTATACAATGCATTGCATACATATGAGAATAATACAGCTTACAATATTATATAATATAAATCTATATTTAAAATATGTTCCTCTAAACACAAGTAGTGATACCTGCAGGGCACTGGGGCTTATGTTTCAAAGGAAAGAGGTGCAATTCTACAGCAAATCAACTGCACCATAGTGGACAAATAAAAATTCCCCAAATCCCAACTGATTTATAATGGACTCCAATGCATTGTACTGGAGACCTCGTTAGCACCCAAAGGGTTTAAAGTGGACCTGTCACCTTAAGATCATTTTAGTTCTCCTTAATGAATTAAAAACTACTTATATGTTGTGCTAGCCATTTGTTTGTAATATGGAGAAATTAAGTTTTTTTCTTGATATCACTTTATGCTAATTAGTGTATGTCCTGGGCCAATATCCCACATATTATGTTATGAATGATTCTAGGAAGAGCCCAGACACTGGGGGGGGGAGGGAATTTGTAATTGCACAGCAACTGACACATTTGGCCAGCAGTTATTAGCATACTGTGTAGGGCTATGTCATGAACTAGCATAAAGTGCCACAATGTGCCACCAAAACATAAAGGGTACCTTCTCAAAAACAATTTATTATACAGAAAAATGTCTAGTACAACATATGGCTAAGGCCAAACTTAGCCAGAATCAGGAATCATAGTCGAAGAACTGCAGCGAGGTCAGATGAACACCAAGGTCGAATACCGGAATCAACAAATAAATAGAACTCAGTAAACACAATACGGCTCAATGAATGCGCGTCTTCCAGGCATTCAGGCAGGGTATAAAAAGGGGTGTCTTCCAATGGGAGAACAGCACTGAAGTGATTGACATGAGTAGGGCGGAGAGTAGCTGAACAAGAATGATCGACATGAGCAGGCAGGCGATCATGACATTGGCCATAGGTATATAGTTTGCAAGCCCCACTATTTCACAGTCAGGTAGAACGCCTGTGGATCCATGTCTTGGCGACTTAGAAGGTCCACCAACAAGTTTTCTACCCCTGGAATGTGAACGGTGGAGATGGCCGGAAACGTGGGCTTCTGTACTTCACCTCGTACCATGAGGCGTACCTTCGAGTTCCCCCCGATGGTTGATATGAGCCACGGCGGTGGCGTTGTCCGACTGGACTCGAACTGGATGTCCCCTTAATGGAGAGGTCCAGTACACAAAAGGGCGAAAAGAAATGCACTGAGTTCCAGAACATTGATGCACTGAAGAGAATCCTACACAGTTCACCTGTCCTGGACCCCCAGATGATCAAGCACCGCACCACAGCCACTCAGGGTTGCATCCGTTGTGACCAGGGTCCATTCTGGGATCACAAAGGACCTCCCTGTTCCAGGTTGCGTCTGTGCAACCAATACTGCAGGTTCCTTCCTTCCAGAGAGAGATATGATGATCCAGAAAGGCCTGATTCCCATGCCAATTCTGGATGACAACTTGGATCAGGGATCATAGAAAATAGAAAAATATAGGGAGCCCCATAGTGTAAAGTCATTTGAACATCACATAGAAGAAATATTTAATATTTGAAATTGTAGAGGTAAATCTGACAGAATTCGCAGAGAAATCCCTGTCTCCACTTTGCTACATCCAGAAATCCACCAAACTCCAAAGGCATCCCTTTGATAAGGAATGAATATTCCCCAATATAACGCTCTGTGGTAGAACCAGTAAAGTATAGACAACCATCAGTGCAAAAATAAAAAAAAAACAAAATAAAAAAATGAAAATAAACTGGAATGGAAATAATATATATAATGATAATGATGCTGCTCGGCTCCAGAAAAAGTTAGACTATTTTACTGTAAGTATAAAAGTTTCATGCATTGGAAACAATGTAACAATTAATAAAATATATGTATAAAAAAAGGTCTAACATGTTTCAGTGCTAAACCACAGCTTTATCAAAGACAAAACATGAGATACCTGGTGTCCTGAGAGTAAGGCACCACCTCTAGTGTTGACACTAGCCCAGAACTTTCATTTATTTCCTGACCTTAGCAGAGGGCCACTCCAGGGCTTGAAACACCTCCAACATAATCTGAAGGATCTTTCCTCTGGGTGGAAGACTTTCCCAAAAGAGTGTTGAACCTTATGCCGGAGAACCCCAGCTCCTGGGACTGCACTGGAGATGACTTCGACATGTTCAAGATCCACCCATGGTAGTCCAGGAGTTGAGCACAGTCTTGAACATTTTGGGCCAAGAGCTCATCGGAAGGAGTTTTGAGCAAAAGGTCTTCCAGATAGGGTGTCACAGAAATGCCCCGGGTGTGAATGAAGGCTGCTAAGGCCCCCATGACTCTGGTTAACACCCTGGGAGCAGAAGCCAGGCCAAATGGCAGAGCAACGAACTGGTAGTGCTTCAAGCCTATCACAGTCTCCCTTTGAGGCCAAAAGCGAGCCTGTGCTCTTACCTCTGTATGGCCACCAGCTGGCATGGCCTCTGGCCACTTCCTCATGGCTTAGTCATGTTTCAGGCACTGGCACGACGCCTGTTTATGGGCCTACTCTGTTGGGCCTAACTGGGTCCCGCTTCCTTATGCAGCTTTATAAACCTCATTGAGGCTAGGACTTGTTGACCTTTTGTGGTGTTCCTGTGTGCATCTAGTTTGTTCCTCTGACCCTTGCTTGGTTTACATTGTCTCCTGGTGTTCGATCCTTGGCTTGTCTGACTACTCGCTCTGGTTGTGACCTAGGCTGTGGATGACTTCCTGATCCGTGTATGACTCTGGCTTGTCTGACTACCCACTCCGTGCTGACCTTTGCTGTGGGTGACTACCCGATCTGGTTCCTGACCGTGGCCTGTCTCACTGACACTCCGTTTGTGCCTCGCTCCTGTCTGACTACCACTAGTCTGATCCAGGGCGTGCTCCTTTACCTAGTAGCTCAGCTACGCTTACCTGTTGCCCGGCTTCCCTACGCGGTGCTACCTACGCTCTGTGCCTCTTAGTTGCCTTCGGTAAGATAGAGTGCAGTTTGTCTCGCTCCTTGCCTCAGTAGTGCACTCCTATCTGGCTGCATCTATCTAAGCACCTACTCTGCTGCCTTGAGTGGTGCTACCAGTTACGCTATTGGAATCGGTGGTCTATTCGCTCTGTACCTCCGCTGGGTACGCTCCTGTACTAGTCCCATCGTTCCTTCCTGTTGTGGTAGAGCCAAGTCTGGTTCTAAGACTCAGTACCATAGACCTATGGTGGTTCAGTGTCAGCTCCTGGGTAGTGGACTAGAACTGTCCTCACATCTATCTCCCCTCTGACTGAGGAAGTGTTCATTATTACTGCTAGTATTCTGATTATCTATTGCTGAATAAACTGGTTTAAATTCACTAGTACTGTTTTGTGTGTTTCTTTACCGAGAGTCCGTGACAAAGCCTTAGGCAAAATGCAGATAGCGTTGGTTGTCAGTTGGAAAGGGATGTTAATGCATGCATCCTGAAGGTTCAGGGATGCCAGATACTGCCCTGGGCACATTGCTACAATGACAGAATGTAAGGATTCCATCTTGAAGATTGCAGTCATCACATACTTGTTCAGACACTTGAGATCCAAAATGGGACGACAGCCCCCATTCTTTTTAGGACCACAAACAGTTTGGAATAAAAACCTGAACCTTGCTCCTGGGAAGGTACTGGGATGAGAACCTTTTTTCTAGCAGAGAGTTCACTGCCTCCTAAAAGAGCCTTGCCTTGTCTGATGCCTTTGGCACCATGGACAAGAAGAAGCGTAACGTAGGAAGAGATCTGAAGTCTATGCAATACCCTTCTGAGATTACCTGCAAAACCCAGCGGTCTGCGACTGAGGATTCCCAGGTGTCTCAAAAAAGACAAATACGCTGCCCCTACAGGGACAGGCAGACCAGAATTCCATGAGTCATGAGTAAACTGGCTTGACAGACTTAGCCTTTGAAGCTGCTTGCTGGGCTTGGCAGGGGGTCGCGAGTGTGAGTCCTGCAATGCCTGAGGTCTTTGCACCTCTGTTTGGCGGTGGGAATAAGAAAGACATAGTTTCCTGTTATGATAGGACGTTTAGAGAGCATTTGAGGTAGCAAGGTGCTAATGCCCCAGTAACATCACTAATGAATCTGCTTTGAGGGATATTAATTCTTTGATTTAAAAATATCTAATATTGTAGTTGTTCTGTAAATTACATATGCTCTTCTGTTGATGAGTGCTGCTCTGGGCTCTCTCTCCCTCTCTCTCTGCATGCAGACTGACAGAGCGGAGCACGTAGAGAAATGGAGAGAGAGCCCAGAGCAGTGCTCAGCAACAGAAGAGCATATGGAATTTACAGAACATGATAGGCCTTCAAGATCTGTGTGGATTTCTCTTTTAGAGGAGGTGTTTTCTGGAGTGGTGAAGGGATAATCATCTGAACTAGCAGACATCAGACATGACATTAGATTGGGATGTTACATAGAGCAACCTAAGAATCTTGCTCTTTCATGCAGTGTGAAATTCTCAGCTCTCCATTTTCATCATGGCAACATGATTCATGCAAGATGTGGTTGCACGCCCTTTTTTGCGTGCAATTTTTTAAAAGTGAACTGATCCAGAGTGGCATTAGGGACCAAAGACTGTAAAAAATGTCCTACACCTCTGGAAGACGTTCGTAGAGTACATCAGGGGCCTGAAGGGTCTCCAAGACAGCCCTAATAAGAATCCCCATAGGAGTAGGAAGAGTCCATATCTTCATATTCCCCTTCCTCATCCTCCCCATCCAAAATGTCTTCCTCAGAGGAGGCCCCTAGAAGTGTAGGAACACTGTCAGAGCTGTGGGTCACATATTTAAGGGTAGTGGGGGGGATTCCAGGACTGAAGGACTCCCTGGAGTGAGAATGGAAGCTGGGCCACTGCAGAGATCAGAGGTTTTACCCAAGCTGACTCTTGTTCACTGCTGCAGGGCCGCGGAGAAGTAGTAGGGGTAACAGTACAGGAGGGCCAGAGCGATTCAGAATACTCTTTAGGGAGCCCTGTTTGGCATGCGGAACAGTAAGCAAGGGAGCTAAGTGATGCCCCTGAATCCTTAGCCTTAGGTCTAGCCCCATGTCCCTTAGAATCTGACATCCTGACAGAAGAAGTGTCTAAGACTAGTAGAAATCACTAGTAACAGTTCCCCCAGACTAATAATTAACCCTAGAAAGCCCAAAAAGGTATGTATCTAGCAGACAAAGGGTTAATCTGGAGAGGGTCTGCCTCCATAGGGGAAGAGAGAAGTAAAATGGTGACTGCAAAACTAGCAGACAATCAGAAGAAAGCCTGCGAAAAAGGCATTCTGGGAAACAGTCTTTTCTGTTGCTTAGTAATACCACTTTGTGACAGTTTGAAATGGAATACGTTTTGAATTAAACATCTCCAAGCAGGGACAGACCTCCAATTTTTTTTTCCGTAATAAAATGTTATTGAGCTTAAGAAGCCACCAAAAAGACACAGTGATGGAATGAATCTGACACAGTGGCGACTCCATCATTCATATTTAGGGGGGTCACATGGGGGGCCAGAGACAAAAGTAGGGGGGCAATTATAAATGTCCCCCGACAACCTCTCTCTGTGTCTCAGTGTCCCCGCCAGCCACTCTCTGTGTCTCTGTGAACACGCTAGCCCCTCTCTGTGTCCCTGCCAGCCCCTGGCTGTGGCAGGTCCAGGCATCTCTTCCAGACCTTGCATAACAGCGCTGCGAATGGCCTATTTTAAGGAAAAATTCTCACTGCACTCCAAAACCAAAGTTGTTCGCCTCTGAGGGGAGGTGGCTTGCAATAGGTAAAAGGGGTGGGAGGGAACACTTTATAATTTACTTACTTGGAACTACACATCATAAAAGAGTGATAATTCCGTTGTACATGGCCCAAATACTATAAAGAATAATTGGAGCTGCATTTATTTTGAAACATTACTATCCCTTTAAGATAATCCCATTATCAAAGATATGATAGAGGCCACAATTATCCTGAGAATCTCCTATCCAAATATGGCTATGATGGTAATATTGTCTAGGGTATATTGGGGAGATGCAGTAAGGTGTGATAAAGAGGGGAAAAGAGAGATGACTTCACCAGATATCACTTCTCCAATTCCTATGTTATTCTTTAGAGCCTATGCACTAAGATGACTTCATCTTCGGGGGTCTTAGTGCATAGGCTCCATAGAATAACATAGGAACTGGAGAAGTGATATCACTGAAGAACTGGCACACAAACAGTTAAAGAACTACAACCACAGAGATGTATGCTAAATCTTAAAGGGTCAGGTACTCTGCAACACACATGGCTAATGGGACCTAGTCACATATGGTGTCAGGTTTTAGATTAAGTTTAAATAATGTTCCCAGCTGGTATTCAAGATCCCACTCCTTATGCTTATGACTAGGTCCCAATAGTACATGTGCTCAAGACTACCGGACTAACATTTAGCAAGATAAGCTTAAATCAGAAATAAACAAATCCATTTATTTAACTTCTTCCAAATCAAACCGTACTTAGATTAGGTCAGTATATTTCAGTAAACTGCCCCTTTACAGGTGTTCAGCTTTTAGGAAAAATAAATGCACGTGACGGAAAATAAAAAACCTAACCCCCATAGGCATATTAACTAGACCAAGACAGTATTTGATCACTGTCCAGTTTCCTATCTAGCACACACACAATCCAATTGGATTTGGATGCAGCCATAAAACAAGCTTCAGTTTAGAGGCCCCACCTCTGTTTCAGAGGGAATGCTCTCTCTGGATCGGCTTCAGCCTACAAACTGGCAGCATTTCCCCTCCAGCACTCCCTGTAGGTCATTCTCCCTGGGTTTCCACTGGTAGTCATAGAACCACAAATACTGACCCCATACCTGTCCCACAGTAGTCATAGAACCACACATACTGACCCCATTCCTGTCCCACAGTAGTCATAGAACCACACACACATTGACTTCTCAGCCTTGTCTCACTGCACTAGTATCCATAGAACCACCCATACTGACCCACCCACATAGTATTGGTGGCAACTGCAAAGACTTGACTAGGAGATCCTGAAGATCATCCCCAAGATGGCCCCCAGTTCCTCAGTTTGCTTAACCAGTGAGGTTACTAACAATAAGATGAATGCATAGGTACATGTGAGTGGGATTTATAGTGGCCATCCCCACATCTATGTTTGCTCTCTAGCCCAGATGTAGGCACCATATGGCTTTCCAGCTACTGGAGACTACAACTCGCACCATCCCAACCAGTAGTTGGCTAGTTGAGGATGATGGGAGTTGTAGTTCCCTGCAGCTGGATGGCCAAATGTTTCCTCCCCCTGCAATAACCTGTTCCTACCATGGAAAGTACAGATATCCTCACCTGCCACCTAAGGCAGACTGCTTCTACATAGTGAGGTACAGACATTATCAGAGTCCCTACATGGACATATACAGATAGACATAATGTGATCCTCCTGGCACCAAGTCATAGACATAATCTTAGCCCCCTGGCACCTAGGCTAGCTATGCCTTTATATAGGGCTATATACATCACCTGTGCCCCCTACACTGATAGGCTTAGATATTATATTAGCCCCTGCCCCTAGGCTAGCTTGCCCTGTTGCGCAGGTATAAATATTGTGACCACTACTGGAGTGGTATAAACATCTACACCTCTTTTCCTCAGTTAGGCAGGTACAGATTCTGAGCTCCCCTCTACCCTGACCCTATTGGAGAGGTATAAACATCTGAGCCTCTCATCTCCCTAATGGGGAAGTATAAACATCAGAGCTCCCTTTGCCCCTGTTGGCCAGGTAGTACTGACTTCCAAACCCCCCTTTGTCCCTGGCCTCACCATCCACTAGTACCTTGAGACTCCTGTGAACTGGCCTCTCTATGATATTCAGTCCCTCTAGATCCTCGATGTAGCCATTGCCAAACAGGCTGCCCTAGAAAGGAAGGAGCCAGTGGGGTGCATCCGTGTGTCAGACTAGGCATCATCAGCAGGCACAGAATTGGGGGAAGTGAGGACTCATGATGGTTCTTCACAACATGGCAATGGCATTATCGATCCAGATTTAAGCAGCCCGCCAAGGCGCCAGCCTGAACCACTCCTCGTCACGAGTCATATCGTGTAGCTGTATATTGGTGACAGTATGATTTACATGCTTGTGTCCTATTACAGCACCCTAGCCTTGCCCCTGCTCACACTGCAACCTCAAGTCAAGATTGGACAGCTCAGCTGTCAGTTAACTTACACTGCACAACCAATGAGAGAGGAGTATCCTGTCAAAGCACTCCTCATTGGCTGCAGTGAGACTCAAGGAAGCGGGTACTGGGCACATCTAATGTCATCAGTACCTGCTTAGGACAATCGGGCAGGGAACTCAGTGGCAGTGTGGCACCCCCTAATGAGTGGTACCCGGGGCAGGTCAGGAGGCGATGGTGAAGAAAATTGGGGGGCACAGTACAATGTAGGGCCGGTGAAGCCACTGATCTGACAGAATACCACTGGAATAATAACTACCACACAAACTTGGTCCAGTTTTTCTTACATCAGCCTCATTGTGTGTGTAGTTATTTAACAGGCTGACTTACTTCGAAACATAGAATGTGACGGAAGATAAGAACCATTCGGCCTATTTGTTCTGTACATTTTTCCTACTGTAAAAACCTCAAACCTTATTTGGTCCTTGGTCTTATGTTGAGGACAGCCTTATCCCTATCCCATGCATGATTACATTCTGTCACTGTATTAATTGCTGCCACTTCTGCTGGTGGGCTAGTCTACTTATCTACTACTATCTGAATCAACTCAAACTTTCTTACATTACACTTAAACCTCTGGCCCTCTACTTCTAGACTATGGCCTCTTGTCCTAACATTTTTACTTGATTTGCATAGACCGGTGAAAAACAGAATTCATAATATTAGCTATGTAACAGTTCTATCATGCCTGGAAATGGACAGTGACGAAACTATAGGGGTCGCACCCGTGACCGGGCCCCCTCACTCCAGGGGCTTGGCCTCCCCCTGCGACCCCTCCGCCTGGTGCCTGCAATCTCCCTCCGGTGCTCTAGTAATGCAGAGCGCTGGGAGATGACATCTCCTAGGTCTCAGCATTACAGAAGAGGACCGTACGGGAGCTCAACGCTCCAACCCGTCTCTCCTGCCACTCCACTGGACCACCAGGGACAGGGAGGAAGGAGATGGGGGCATTGTGGAGATGGGGAGGGCATTGTGGAGGGCCCGGGGGCCAGTGTGGTCAGGGGTCCCATGGCACTTCTTGCACCAAGACCCGGAGGGTTCTAGTTCCGCCTCTGGAAATGCATGTAAAATACTAAATGTATTAGAGATATGAATATGAGAAAACGGTATTATCACTTACCCAGTGCCTCCTCTCTTTTAGCTGTTCAGGATGCAAAATGAACATGTTAAAAATGCCAAAATACGGCCCTAAATGTTTATTTCTTGTATAAAAAAATGCACATTTTCATACACATAATATATGTAAATATTATATACTCATACATGATACCATAAAATCACAGATATAATAATAGGGACTTTGAGTGAATGAGGGGTATGTAACACATTTCATACATATGAAAATAATACAACTTACCATACAGTATAATGTAAATCTATGTTTAAAACACGTTCCTTTATACACAAGTAGTGATACCTGCAGGGCACTGGGGCTTATGTTTCAAAGGAAAGAGGTGCAATTCTATAGCAAATCAACTGCACCATAGTGGACAAATAAAAATTCCCCAAATCCCAATTGATTTATAATGGACTTTTAATGCAAGAAAGGTCTCCAACGCATTGTTTCAAAGTGTATTGGAGACCTCGCTAGCACCCAAGGGAGTTAAAAAGTGGACCTGTCACCTTAAGATAATTTTAGTTCATTTTAATGCATTAAAGACTACTTATATGGTGTGGTAGCCATTTGTTTGTAATATAGAGAAATTACATTTTTTTCTTGATGGCACTTTATGCTAATTACTGTATGTCCTGGGCCAATATCCCACATATTGTGTTTTGAATGAATCTAGGAGGAGCCCACACTCTGGGGGGGGGGGTAAAAAGCACAGCAAATGACACATTTGGCCTAAAACAGCAGTTATTATCATACTGTGCAGGGCAATGCATGAACTAGCATAAAATGCCACAATGTGCCACCAAAACATAAAGGGTAACTTCTCAAAAAACAATTTATTATACAGAAAAATGTCTAGTACAACATATGGGAAGATCTTAATTCTCTTTAAAACAAACTGACAGGCCAAACGTAGCCAGTAAGGAACCAGGAATCATAGTCGAAGAACTGCAGCGAGGTCAGACGAAAGCCAAGGTCGAATACCGGAATCAACAAATAAATGGAACTCATGAAACACAATACGGCTCAAAGAATGCGTGTCTTCCAGGCGTTCAGGCAGGGTATAAAAAGAGGTGTCTTCCAATGGGAGAACAGCACTGAGGTGACTGACATGAGTAGGGAGGAGAGTAGATGAACAGGAATGATCGACAGGAGCAGGCAAGCGATCATGACATTGGCCATATAGTTGGCAACCCCCACTATTTCACAGTTAGGTAGAACGCCTGTGGATCCATGTCTTGGTGACTTAGAAGGTCAAACAGCAAGTTTTCTACCCCTGGAATGTGAATAGTGGAGATGGCTGGCACATGGGCTTCTGCCCAACCTCGAATGTACTTCACCTCGTACCATGTGGCGGCACTTCGAGTTCCCCCCGACAGTTGATATAAGCCACGGCGGTGGTGTTGTTCGACTGGACTCGCACTGGATGTCCCCTCAACTGAGAGGTCCAGTACACAAAGAGCGAGAAGAATTGCTCTGAGTTTCAGAACACTGATGCACTGAAGAGAATCCTACGCAGTCCACCTGCCCTGGACCCCCAGAGGATCCAGCACCACATCCCAGTCGCTCAGGCTGGCGTCTGTTGTGACCAGGGTCCATTCCGGGATCACAAAGGATTTTCCCTGTTACAGGTTGCATCTGTGCAACCACTACTGCAGGTTTCTTCTAGCTTCCAGAGAGAAAGAGATCAGACGATCCAGAAGGGCCTGATTCCCGTGCCAACGCTGGATGACAACTCGGATCACAGAAAACAGAAAAATACAGGGCACCCCATAGTGTAGAGTCGTTTGTACATCAAATAGAAGAAATATTTAATAATTATACTCAGAAGTGTGGTAGTCAGAGGTAAATCTGACAGAATTTTCAGACAGAGAAATCCCCGTCTCCACTCGGGTACATCCAGAAATCCACCAAACTCCAAAGACGTCCCTTCAATATGGAATGAATATTCCCCAAAAAGGTACATATCTGGCAGGCAAAGGGTTAATCTGGAGAGAGTCTGCCTCTGCATAGGAGAAGAGAGAAGTAAAATGGCGACTGCAAAACCTGTGAAACAGGCATTCTGGGAAACATAGTCTTCTCTATTGCTTAGTAATACCTACAACTGTGTCCGTGGATCATGGACCCCCAAGACACTCTGGACATGAACCGGATCAAAGGGCATGAGGAGACAAGAAGAAAGAGCCCAGTCTGACTTATGTATGTCAAACAGTTGCAGAGATATGTCCCAATGAAGTTTACCCACAGAAGTTAAGTTAATGGAGTAAAGATGGCAGTGGCACGGGAACCCATTCTTAAAGGGGCCATGCACTGTAAATGCAAAAAAACCCAATGACCCCAGGGAACATGTGGTAGGCACCCAACAGACATACTACTAAAGGGAAAAGCCCCCCAACCCAGCCAGAACAGCAGGGAATGGGTTAACTATCCCAAATGCAGCTATCCTTGTTCCATAACCCGTGAAAATGACTTAGATAGATAGATATCTATTATTAGATATAATAAAGATACCCAATGTGAGTGCAAGAGCCCAAGAGCTCAGAGAAACCTCTGCATGGAGAGGCACAAGGTAGGTACCAAGGCACTCAAATGGTTACTCACCAATCTTCTTACTTCATGTTACCATTCAAAAGAAATCAGAGCCCTAAGGTACTCTGCTAAGAGGAAAAACTTGGGTTGCAAGACTCTCTCCACAGGGCTGCAAGGGTCCACACAGCATTTGCAAACTGGTCAGTCCACTCCAGGAGAAGGCTAGTATTGGTGACCCACCCAATGGGGGAAATTTGACAGCCCCATATCTATCATAAAAAAATAAAATAAAAAAAAAAAAAAAAAAACCAAGAGAAGAATCCTGGCCATGTTTTCACCTCAGAGAGCACATCATAACTGGAGTATGGTTGAGCTGGAGGAGTGGTTGGGAATCTCCACCCACAAGACTCTTTTTGAGATGTGTTCTGCCCTCTGAGGAGGAGATCAACACCATGGTACCTGTGTTCCTTACTGGACGACAGACAAAAGCACCATTTAAATCAATGTGGATATTTGGAATTATTTTGTCTGCTATGGGGTAGTTGTTTTGCTTTACACTTTCTTCTTTTTCCTTTAACACCTACAGCCCAATCAAGTTGTATCTGCTTATACAAATGGTAATAGGGGGTACATTTTTTTTTTTTTTTTTAAAAGGAGATGTAAGACTGCCTAAAAATAAATAACCACCAGGCTCCTATGATATGCACTTGTGCCTTTGTACAAGAGGTAACATCTTCAATCAGTCTTGGGTTGTTAGGCCCATGGAGACGGACATGACAGTTGCTGGCAGTATTTTCAAAATGAAGCAGGCAGAGGAGTGCACAAAGCATTAATCTGAAATGCTTTGCACACCCCACTGACCCTTAATGGTTTACGATTATCATATGCAGTTTTGTGCCCTGTTAGCAACTGTCATGTCTGCCACCATGCACATAACATCCAGGAATGATTGAAGATGTTACCTCTTGAACAAAGACACAAGAACAAAATTCATAGGGGCCATTAGGAATTTCTGTCCATAATGAAGTAAGTGAAGGGTTATTATTAGGAGGTGTTCGTTCTCCTTTTAGGTTCAGTGAATGGAAATGAATCTGAATCTGTGAGAAAATATCAGGTGCAATACAACTGCATTTAATATATATATAAATAAATACATATATAATATATTTTTAAAGTTATAATAATGTTTTGCAATAAAAGCAGCTCCAATTAATATTCATAGTATTTGGGCCATGGAGAGTGTTATTTCAAAACTAACAGAGTTGTAGTTCAAGAGTAATTGAATGATAAAGTATCCCCCTCCTGCCCCTTTTGCTGATGTAACACTGCTCACCTCAGAGCGGCAAGACTGTCCGGATGGATCATAGAGAGGGACAACATTCAGTGAGCATAAAGAAAAGCCTGAAAAACCCGTCAAGGGGGCAGAGTTTTCATTGCTCTCACAGTAAGAAGATTGTCCCTTGCTGTGAGTTGTCTGGTCTGTGCACCAGATTCCACATCTGAGGGCAGGTGATTTACACTAGGTAAAAGGGGCGGGAGGGGGATATTTTATCATTCAATTACTCTTGAACTACAACTCTGACAGTATTGAAATAACACTCTCCATGGCCTAAATACTATGAAGATTAACTGGAGCTACGTTTTTGTGAAACACTACCATACATACATTACTATATATACCTTTGTAGATAGTGTGTTGGAGACAGTGCATATATGCACAGGTGAAACACATGGAAGATAAGAAAAATGTGTATCAATTCTGGATAATTAATAGACAATACAGTTGGACAAATAGACAAAAAAACAGGATGTAAGAGAGAAGAAAATAAAAATAAAAGTAAATGTATGTGACAAAGCATAAATGTTTATCTCACAAATGGCTAAAAATATGCATCTGAGCCTACTATGGAGATACAAAAGTATAAACAATCATTGAGATATATAGAAATAATGTATAGATGACCCCTGACATAAAAATGCACTGAACAGTATCGTGACAATGTAGATAACCAATAGGTGTATAGACAATAAAAAGGAGAATCTGGTACAGGTGTAGCCTTACTCTCAAGAGGTCTTGTATTCATGAAATGGGATGCCATGGGACCACAGTTCGTACATCATCATCATCATAGGCAGAACGTAGGTGTCAGCTGAACTGCTGGGCTCCGGTGCTGTGCAATGTGGAGTCCAGTAACTGTGCTGCTTGCTGTGTTATGATCATTGAGAGATGCAGAGAGGGTGACACCTGGGGCAACTCAATCAGTGCCCTGTTGGAGATCTCTCCGGATGCAATCTCTGTCGCCATCTATGATGTTTTGAGATGTACAGAGATGGCAACAGCAGTACAGATACCGGTGTTCCGCCTATGAAGATGGTGGCTGACTTGTGATCCCACAGCATCCCATTTTGCTGAATACAAGACATCTTGAAAGTAAGGGTGCACATGTACCAGATTCTCCTATATCTCTTACATCCTGTTTTTTGGGTCTATCTGTCCAACTGTATTGCCTATTAATTATCTCAGTACTAGTACACTTACTACGTTTTTCCTTCTCTTCCTTTTTGATCTCATGTGCATATCTGTGCTGTCTCTCACACACAACCTACCATTGATTATTCGGTTCATTTCTGGATCTGAGCATCATCTGGGAATAGCTGCATTGTTGTAAAAAAAAACTAAACAAATAAGATAGACATCAACATTAACACAGGGGCTTAACACCTTTATGATGAGCAGTCAGGGAAGTAAACGTCCCTTAAGGACAGCTGTGGTCTTGGTAGGCATGTCTCCCCATATGACTAAAGATGTGTACAGGCACGCCAAATGGGGGTCAGAGAGAGAGCTCCGGTCTTGGAGTGGTCAATTTCAGATCCCACTAGTGCTTACAGCACTGCCACAGGAGAGCTGTATGTATAAATTTTGTGACGTGCCAGTACTGTCACCAGCCCTTTAGGGACAGTATACATATAACACATAATATGTCATATTTATATAATTGAATGTCGTACTCCATCCCCTTTTGGCAGACTCACTACTGGTACCGGTTCAAACCCATCTTTGTTTAATATTTAACACTTACCCACATTTGTGTCTCGAATGGCTGAGGAAAAATAAAATTATGAACACATTACATCAAGGCTGTTAAATTAACAGGTTTCCTCTACATTCTATTACATTAGTCCTTATTTATAAAAAAAATTGGAGCAACTTTGGGCCAAACCAACAGTACCACAGGGGAAACAAACATTCTCTAAATTCCCTTTGATTTAAATGGGACGTTAAAGTGGAACTACCACCGCTACTGTGCAGCTAGTCGCCAGATGGGGAATTATTGGGGGGGCAAGTTTGTTAGCAGTGGTAGTTTCACTTTAAAACATGTTGCATGTTGGAGAGTTTCCATCACATTGCAAAGCAATGTGCGGGCAACCTCCCAAGCATACAAAGGGTTAAAAGCCCCATTTAAAAAAACAGAAATGTTTATTGACCCCTATAGCACAGTTGGTTGGCTGCAAAATTGCTCTGATTATTTATAATCAGAATAAATAACAAGTGTTGCTAATTGTGAAAAACAATAGAACAGATTTGTTATGTTTCATATTGCTTGGGAAGAGAAATTTACAAAGAAACTTCTCAAAATCAATAAAGAAGCAATATGGGTATTTTATAGAATATGTTCAAATATGTGCGTAAAACACATTTCACATTTTCATGCATAATGCTGACAAAATAATTATATCGGTCACTCATACAGTTCTCTCTTGTTACTGAGCAAATAGAAAATTAAAATATATTAAACATTGTATATGCATTTTCACATTTTTTCAACCCCTAATGACAGTCACCTTAACAACCATCACACACAAAAAAAAAAAATTGCTATATGATTCCGGAGTCCCCGAACGGCGTGCAGTCGCATGGGGACCCGGACTGCCGGTACTACTTCCGGGACTTACCAGGTACGTCCTCTGTCACTAAGTGACAGTTTTTGCGGGACGTACCTGGTAAGTCCTTTGTCATTAAGGGGTTAAATGTAAATATGTTTATGATCAATTTATCAATTGATCTTAGAGTGCTTCATTGAACTGGGTCATCACAGATCAAGCAGCATATCAAGGGTTAAAATGTTGATTTGCCACGCAGTACTCTATGGAGCATTAAGTCCGATTCCTACTTATTCCCATTATGATATTATCTCATACAGGCAGCCCATCTATGTAACAACACAATTTGTTTCAGAAGAGAATGGTTAAGCTATTAAACTTGCAAAGAGCTAGGAGGTCAGATTCACACAAATGGTTATTGCAGGCACTAAAGTAGATGCAATGTTTAAGAAGCCGACATGAGAATCTTGCGCTTTGATGCAGAGCAACATTCTCATGTCGCCCTTTTACTCACGGCGACATGCTTAATGTGCCTTGTAGTAGCACAATATTTTCTATGCAACCTTTTAATAGTGAACCGAGTAAGGCACTGCTTCTAGTGTTGACACTAGCTTGCCCAGAACCCTGTTTTCCCTGACCATGGCCTAGGCCCACTCCATGGCCTGAGACACCTCCTGCATAACCTGCAGGATCTTGTCCTCTGGCAAAAATACTTTCCCTAGGTGGGTGTCAAACCTCATGCCTAGGAACACCAGCTCCTGGGATGGTACTGGAGATGACTTCAAGATGTTCAAGATCCACCTATGGCAGACCAGGAGAAGATTATATTCTTGGACATGCTGGTCCAACAGTTCCTCAGAAGGAGCCTTGATCAAAAGGTTGTCCAGATAAGGGGTCATAGAAATGCCCGGGGTATGAATGAAGCCTGCTAGGGACCCTATGACTCTGCTGAACACCTGAGGAGCTGAGGTCAGCACAAACGGCAGAGCAATGAACTGCTAATGCTCGAAGCCTAAGGCAAAACGCAGAGAGCATTGGCTGTCTGGATGAATCGTTATGTGCAGGTAGGCATCTTGAAGGTCTAGAGAAGCCAGATACTCCTCTGGGCTCATTGCTGCAATGACAGAATGCAAGTATTCCATCTTGAAGTGTACAGCCTCCACATACTTGCTGAGACACTTGAGGTCAAAAATTGGATGTCAGCTGTCATCCTTCTTGGGAACCACAAGCAGGTTGGAATAAAAACCTGAACCTTGCTCCTGGGGAGGTTCTGGAACCAGAACCCTCTTTTCCAGCAGAGAATTTGCTGTAATCTGGAACCGCCTTAATTTGGTTGGCTCTGTTGGAGCCTTGGACAAGAAGAAACGAAAAGGAGGAACAGGCAAAGACCCCACCCATGCGAACTGGAGGACCAGGATTCAGCGAGTCATGCGGAAACCGGCTTGACAGACTTAGGCCTTGAAGATGTTCTCTTGGGCTGCCACTGCTGTCTGGGCTTGGCAGAGGAGCGAAAGTGGGTGGCCTGCGAAGTTTGCGGCCTTTGTGCTTCCGTTTGGCGGGGATAAAAAAGGATGCAGTTTCCTCACCATAGTTGGATGTTTGGTGGGCATCTGAGAAAACAAGGTGCTCTTGCCCCCAGTAGCATCGCTAATGATCTCCTTTAGCTCAGGTCCAAACAGGGACTTGCCCTGAACGAGTAAGCAATGCAATGACTACTTGGGAGATTGGTCCACAGACCAAATCTTAAGCCACAGCGTCGAGCAGTAACTGAGAAGGCTGAGGCTTTAGCAGACAGCCGGACTGCCTCAAAAAGATCCTTTGAAATATGTCTTGGCCTCTTTCATGTTGGCTAAAAAAGATCAACAGATCCACCTTAGAAGCATCCACCTGAACAGCTTCCACCATCTCTTGACCCCACACTGCAACAGCCCTGTTAACACAGACTGAGGCAAATACAGGCCTCAATGCAGCCCAAGAATCAAGTTTTTTTATCTGCCACATCTTTCAGTCCTGCTGCATTCGCTAAAGCCAGAGCAGTGGACTTGGCTATCCTGGAGACTGGGGGGTCCACAGTAGGACGAGAGGCCCACTGTGCCCAAAACTGCCTCTGAAAATAGGTACTGTATAGAAAACCTCTTAGTGATAGACAACCTCTTATCAGGGGTCATCCACTCATCCAGAAGAATCTGATAAAGGATGACATTAGGGGAAAAAACAGTAGAAGATTTCTTATGTCTCTGGAAGACATCTGCAAAGGAAGGCCCCTCATCAGGAATGTCAGAGTCCTTAAGGGTCTCCAAAACAGGCCTAATAAGTCCCTCAGCTGAGGGAAGGGGGTCAGCCTCATAAGAATCTCCACTGGAGTAAGAAGAATCCATATCTTCATATTCTCCTTCCTCATCCTCCCCTCCTGAAATTTCCTCCTAAAAGGAGGCCCCTATGAGCTCAGGCATACGCTGAGATCTGAGGGCCACTATCACGGTACCCGTGCTATTTGGCGACATTCTATCAGTTTCCACTCCTGCTTACACTATTGGCTGCACTGTTATTGTCCCGCCCAGCATTTGTCCTTAAATGCTGGGTTCCAGTGCCCTTTCGTGGTGTTTCAGTACCAGCGCTTGTTCCTGTTATTCGTGTGATCTCCGTGTACTGACCCGGCCTGCCTGACGACTCTGCATCTTGTTCCTGCCTACGTACCGACCTGGACTGCCTGACTAATCTGTCTCTCGTTCCTGCTCCGTGTACTGACTTGGATTGGCTGATGTTCCTGCTTCGTGTACCGACCCGGCCTGGCTGACGTTCCTGCTCTGTGTACTGACTCGGATTGGCTGACGTTCCTGCTTCTGTGTATGTGGTTCCAGCCTTGCTGGACTACTGGCTACGTTCCTCTCCTGCTCGCCTTATCCGGTCTCCAGTTAGGGAGGTGTCAGGAATCCTCACTGTCTCCTGACAGTTCGCTGCTGTGTGGTCTCCATTGCCTCAGTGTCGCCTAGGCGACATTTCTGTGCCTCCTCTCATCCGTGCAGTCCCCGGTTGGGTGCCTCCCAGGGCAAGTTGCTCAGTCTCCGTTATTGCCACGGCAGTGCCCAAGTTGCTCAGTCTCCGTTACTGCTACGGCAGTACCCAAGTTGCTCAGTCTCCGTTACTGCTACGGCAGTGCCCAAGTTGCTCAGTATCAGTTACTGGTACGGCAGTGCCCAAGTGGCTCAGTCTCCGTTGCTGCTACGGCAGTGCTCAAGTTGCTCAGTCTCTGTTACTGCTACGGCAGTCCTCAAATTGATCCGGTCTCCATTACTTTTGGGCGTTACTCGATTTGGTGCTCTCTCCTGTTGATTGAGCTTCTTAAAGGGCCTTGCACTGTTAGGGCCTGTCAGTACTATAGGCCTAATAGTAACCCCTTCAGTGCTGTCCTACTGAGAATCACACAAGAACTGCCTGACCTGTGTCAGTATATAGAACTCTGGATTACCTGCATATACTGGACCCGTGTGGGCTTACCTCTTAATAACCTGTCTTGTGTCTGTATTATACTGTGTATATATTACAGGACCTGTGAGGGTTATTGTTATTATTATTGTTCAATATAATTGTGTTTTATCCAAACCTACCGTGTCTGTGTGTCAAACAAACCGTTACAGCCACATACCTGAAGGTAGTGGGGGGCTTCCAGGACTGAAGAACTCCCTGGAGGGAAAGAGGAATTGGGGCCATTGTGGACAACAGTGATTTCACCCAAGCTGGCTCTTGTTCAGTGCTGGAGGGGCCCAGTAGAGTAGTAGGAGCCACAGCACAAAAGGGGCCGAGAGATCCAGAATACTCTCTAGTGAGCTCCATTTGACATGAGAAACAGTAAGCACAGGGGGGTCATTGATGGCCCTGAGTCCTTAGTCTTGGGTCTAGCCTTATGTCCCTTAGAATCCAGCATCCTGACAGGAGTAGTGTCTAAAACTAGTTTAAACAACCAGTAACAGTTCTCCATATTAATAAATCACCCAAACATAACCCAGAAAAGTACTTATCTGGCAGGCTGTGGGTTAATCTGGAGAAGGAGAGCAAGGAGAGTCTGCCTCTGCAAAGGATAAGCAAGAGAGAAGAAAATGGCGACTGCACAACAGGCAGCCAGTTGGAAGAAAGCCAGTGAAATGGGCATTCAGGGAAATGTAGTCTTCTCATTTGCTGTTACCTAGCAATGCCTAAAACTCCATCCTTGGGATTGCCACAGCCCTCAAGACACTCAGGACAAGAGCCGAATGAAAGGGAATGAGGAGACATGAAGATCCCTCTCTGACTTCTGTATGTCAAACAGTTGCAGAGATATGTTCCAATGAAGTTCGCTCATAGAAGTCAATGAAGCAAAGATGGTGCGGAGAGGGAGACATTCTTAAAGGAGCTGCACACCTGAAAACAGGCAAAATTTAAAGGTACCCCAAAAAATCCAGTGATCCCAGGCAACATGTGGTGGGCACCCAAACGACAGGTCCTTAAAAGGAAAAGCCAAGGAAATGTCTGCAACCCAGGTAGAACAGCAGGGAAGGAATTAAATATCCCAAATGCAGCCATCCTTGCTCCATAACCCAGGGGAAGAACAGGATACATATAATAAAATACCCCACCTGAGCGAAAGAGCCCAAGGGCTCAGAGAATGCCTCTGTATGAAGAGGTTTCTTAATTCTTCAAGTTAACATTGTGAAGTAAGCAGAGTCCTAAAAAGGACACTGCTGGGTTGTATGATTCTCTCCACAGGGCTACGAGGATCCACACAGCAGCTGCACACTAATCAATCCACTCCAGGGTAAGACCAGTAATGGTAACCAGCATAATGGGGGAATTTTGACAGCCCCATATCTATAAGACAATAAAAAAATCTAAAAAACAAAGAGAATTGTCCTGGCCATGTTTTCACCTCAGAGAACACATAATAACTGAAGATGGAAGGCAGGGCAAGGGTTGAGCTGGTGGAGAAGCATGGAGTGTCCACCCACAAGAATCTGTCTTTTGAGATTTGTTCTGCCCTCCAAGGAGGAACTCAACCCAATGGTACCCGTGTTCCATATTGGACGAGAGAAAATCCTATTCTCTCTTACGTCCACTATGGTACACAGGTACCATGGGGATATACCAACACTAAGCTCCCAGGGTGGGAAGAAGGAGAAAAGACCTCACTTCTGTCCCCATGATACCAGAGTTCCCAAAGACTATCCAGAATCAAAACAGCCCAAAATAAAAATAGTGTCAACAGACACTGAACAAGCACAGCACACAAGAAACAAGAGCCAACAGGGCTCAACCTTTTGAACAACAGTAAGCATGCAAAAAATGAAAGCCCTAGACAGGGAGAACTTGTTGAAGGAGCTTTCAGCCAAAATTACTTCAGTGGAAGCCAGAACATCAACAAGGTAGTGTTTTGCAAAGGTGTGCACAGAAGACCAGTCGCTGCCTTGCACAATTGCTCTGCCAAGGCCTGATTCTTATAGGCCCAAGAAGCCCCCACTGACCTAGTGGAATGTGCTGTAACCTTGAAGTGAACAGGTTTCTTTCTGAGTCCATACTCCTGGCATATGGTAGCCTTAATACAAGATGCAATCGTAAGCTTGGATGCAGGCCATCCAGCCCTAGGACCCTCAGGTACAACAAAAAGAGAGTCAGCCTTGTGGAAAGCCTCAGGTGCACATAAAATTTAAGGCACCACATTTAACAAATGGAGATCCCTCTTCTTGTCAGACTTTGGGTCAGAGCAGAACGAAGGAGAAAGATTGTGAATCTCTTGCTACTATGACAGAATGCAAAGATTCCATCTTGAAGAGCTTAGTCAATTGTTGAGACATTTTAGGTCAAAAATGGGATGTCCTTCTTGGGGCTACAAACAGGTTGGAACAGAATCCTGAACTGAGCTATGGATGAGGAACTGGGATCAGAACCTCCTTGGGTAACAGTGGGTCCACTGCTTCCTGAAAGACCGAAACCTTTTCTGGCTCCTTTGGCACTCTAGACAAAAAGAAATGAAATGGTGTAAGGGATGCAAAATCTATACAGTACCATTCCGAGATTACCCTCAAAACCCATTGGTCCACTACCATGGACTCGCAGGCTTCTCGAAACTGGGGAATACTCCCCCCTACTAGTAACTGCGGACCAGAATTCCGCAAGTCAAGAGGAAGACTGTTTGACAGACTTAGCCCTTGGAGTTGCTCGCTTGGGCTGCCACTGATGTCTAGGCTTGGTGAAGGAGTGTGTGGGAGGCCTGCGAAGCTTGTGGCCTTTGCTCCTCCATTTGATGGGAATAAAAAAGAAGTAGTTTCCTTGCCATAGTTGGACATTTAGAGGACATTAGAGGCAAAAGTGTTCTTGCATCACTAATAATCTGCTTTAACCCAGGTCCAAAGAGGGACTTGCCCTGAAAGGGCAAGGAAATCACTGACTTTTCAGAAGATTTAGCTGCAGACCAAATCTTAAGTCACAATGTGCGTTGCGCAGCAAAAGAAAAGGCAGAGGCCTTGATGGACATCAAGAACCAACAAGTAATCCATGGAAACCTCGGCACGTACAGCCTCCATAAACAGTGACTGCCCTATTAACACCGCCAGAGGCACTGCCGCACCAGTGGCCGCAAAGTTGGCCCTAAGAATATAAGTTTCTTATCCACTGGATCTCTGAGTCCAGCTGCATCTGCCAAAGGCAAGGCAGTAGTTTTTGCCAACCTGGAGATAGAGGGCTCCACCACTGGAGGAGAGGCCCACTTTGCTAAAGCTGCCTCTGAAAAGGCGTACAGTTTAGAGAACCTCTTGGTAATAGACAGCCGTTTGTCTGGAGTTTTCCACTCATTCAGAATAATCTGTTCCACAGTGGCATTAGTGGGAAAAAATGGTGGAGGTTTCTTACACCTGATAAGTCTCCGAAACAGCAATAATGAGTCTCTTAGCCGAGGGAAGGGGGGTCAGTCTCATAGGAGTCCCCAAAGGAATAAGAAGAGCCCATATCATTATATTCCTCCTCCTCCTCATCCCCTTCAGACAGTTCCTCCTCTGAGAAGGCCCCTGGAATCTGAGATTCTGAGATATAGGGGCCACATATTCATTTATATTTCTGAAGGACAGAAACATTTTTTCCCAAGCTGGCTCTTGTTCAATGCTGGAGAGCCCTAATGTGGTATTACGGGCCACAGTACATGATAGGCAGAGAGATCCGGAATACTCTCTAGGAAACCCTGTTTGATACATTAAGCAAGGGGGGAAAGGGATGCCCCTGAGTCCTTAATCTTGGATTTACTCCCATGACCCTTAGAATCTGACATCCTGATAGTAAAAGTGTCTCAAACTTGAACAAAACCAGTAACAGTATTCCAAGATTAATAACTCACCCAAGAAAGACCAGAAAAATCACTTATCAGGCAGACGAAGGGTTAATCTGGACAAGGAGAGCAAAGAGAGTCTGCCTCTGCATAGGATAAGCAAGAGAGAAGTAAAATGGTGACTGCAAAACAGGCAGCCAATCTGAAGAAAGCATTTTGGGAAACCTAGTCTTCTCAGTTGCTGTTACCTAGCAATGCCTGCAACTGCATCTGCAGATTGCCATGGTTCCTCAAGACACTCAGGACATGAACCGGATGAAAGGGCACACACACACAGACACACACCCATATACATATGACAGCACACAGACATACATATAATAAAAAATGCATTCCGTATACATCTATTATTTTTATTCTACCTTTAGCATGGCTGCAAATATACAAATATAGTAAAATAATATGACATTTACCCAAATTACGTTTTCTTATATCTGACAGAAATAAAATATTAAGTTAATATTACCAAATATGTGACATGTTTCAATGATATTAATATATCTTCTTTATATAGTACAAGTACAATATCATAAATAATACAAAATGTCCTCTTTATTAGTGTCCTTACTGATGACAATTGACAAGGCGAAAATATTAAAAAGTTCTAGAATTACAAATGCCAAAACTATGTTTCAGTGTTACATTTGTAGTTAAAGGGATAGTAATGTTTTATAATAAAAGCAGCTCTAATTAATCATCATAGTATTTGGGCCTTGGAGAGTGTTATTTCAATTCTGTCAGAGTTGTAGTTCAAGAGTAATTGAATGATAAAGTATTCCCCTCCCTCCCCTTTTACTGATATAACACTGCTCAGCTTAGAGCAGCAGGGAGTGTCCAGGTAGATTGCAGAGAGGGACAATCTCCAATTAAGATAAGGGAAAAACCTGAAAAACATGTCAAGGGGGGCAGGGTTTTCATTGTTCTCACAGTAATAAGATTGACCCTTGATGTGAGATGTCTGGTCTATGGACTGGATTCCACATCTGAGGAGTGGGGGCTTACACGAGGTAAAAGGGGCGGGAGGGGGATACTTTATCGTTCAATTACTCTTGAACTACAACTCTCACAGTATTGAAATAACACTCTCCATGGCCAAAATGGTATGAAGATTAATTGGAGCTGCTGTTTTTGTGAAACATTACTATCACTTTAAGGAATTTCAGTGAATACACCCACAACATGAATTTATTCCACTTGCTGTGATAACATGCTGTTCACATTTTTGGTGTTTTACACAGGAACTTTTAAAAGGGAACTCTAACCACTAGTAAATTTGTCTTCATCTTAAAGGAACACTAATGCTCCATAAAAAATTATTCTTGTTTTGTAGAGGTTAATAAAATAAATTATGTGGCATAAATCCTCTCTCTCAAACCTTTACGTTTTGAGAGATATTCCTATGTAAAGTTCCTCCCTCCATCCCCTTCTCCTGACGTCAGCACTGTTCTGACAGCAGAAAATCCCGGTCCCGGGACCAGCTGGAGGCTCTGCAGTAGAGCCAAAATTGCCTTATTTAAAAAGAATTACTTCATTGGAAAAGTCTTCAAAGTGAGCCTGGTTTGCAAACACATTTTGTAGACCTTTACACTGAAGTAGATCTTTTTAAATAACGCGATTTCGGCTCTGCTGAAGAGCCTCCTCGAGTCAGCCAACTCGAATCTCTTGCTGTCAGCTGTAAAGGGAAACTTTCAATGTGAATATCTCTCAAACCATAGCGGTTTGAGAGACAGGATTTGTGCAACATAAAAAAATAAATTAACCTCTAGAAAACAAGAATAATTTTTATGGGACATTACTGTCCCTTTAAAGTTCTCTTGTAGTGAAGCTGTAATGTGTTTTTTTCCCAATATAATTCTTTATTGCCCAAGATATTGCCTGTTAAAGTTATGCTTGAGAGGTATGTTCTGTACCGCTCTGTCCCACAGCCTCTCAATCCTCCTTTGTTCCTCTCCCCAAGAATTGCCTCCTTCCCTCCTCCTCCTCCAATGATGGAGGATTCTGGCATATGGCATGGAGTGCTCTCTTGCAAATGCGCAGTCAGGTCATTGTACAGGCACAGACTGAGAGCGTTCATGCGCTCAGTCCTTTATAAAAAGTGGCAGTCCACTTGCCTCTGTGGGTATTTTTAGTTTGGACTGGCACTTTTTTAAAGGACTGAGCTTATGAACGTGCTCAGTCTGTGCCTGTACAATGGCCTGGATGCGCATTTGCAAGAGAAAGCGCCAGGTCATATGCCAGAATCCTCCATTATCGGAGGAGGAGGGAAAGAGGCAATCCTTGGGGAGGGGAACAGAGGAAAACTGACAGGCTGCGGTACAGAGCTGTCCTGCAGCCTGTACACAACTGACATCACCAGAATAACTTTAAAAGGCAATATCTTGGGCAATAAAGAATTATATTGAGAAAAAAATGGACAACAGCTTCACTACGAGGAAACTTTAAGATGAAGACAAGTTTACTAGAGGTGAGAGTTCCCCTTTAAAGGCAAGCAATTCCAATACCGTCAAACGTAATAATGATACTTCATTTGGGACTTTATTACCAAAAAAACAAATCTGGTGCCTTGGGCTTCTCCAGCTGTGTAAAACAAGGTACTCCCACTGCTGGAAGATGGTTTATTCCAAAACCGTAGCAACTCAAACTCACATTAACAATGCCGCCTGCATGCCATTTAGCTCCCCTGGCATCCAGGCAGTTATTTAATTGCATTCTGTTGGAGAAGTGAGCCAGTTGCTGCAATTCCCACACAATGCGACAGTAACAGCTGCACCACTTTATGACAGTCTGAACTGCAATAAAGTTTCAATTAATCATCATTCAGTCATGGGAGTACAACTGTTTTACTCATCAGAAAAATAGTTACCATATTTTTTCATAATATAACATAATTTATTATTTAACACTTACCCAAATTCTTCTCTCTTTCACCTGATGATAAGTAAATGATAAATATATGTTAATATCACTTCCAGCCAAAATAACTCAATGTACATTGTAGAAAACAATCACTGTGGCAATAACCTGCAGAAATCACTCACTGCCACAATAATAGGATTTTAGTGTTCTTACCTGTTAAATCCTTGTCTCTTTAGTCCATATGGAACACAGGTACCATGGGGTTGAGCCCCTCCTTCTGCAGGGTAGGGCACATCACAACAGACAGAATTTATGTAGTGGAGACACCCTTCTCCTCCTCCAGCTCAATCCCACACCACCCACTAACTCCCAGAATTCATGTGGCCAAAGCAACACAAGGAGAAGTAAGTGGGGAAGAGAAGAAGAAAATCTCCAGTGAGAAATACTCTAAGACTACTTCTCTGTCCAAGAAAGCAATATCACGAAGGTCCCTTTCTCTGGGTGGGAGACCTGTATTCCATATGAAGTAAAGAGAAAAGGATTTAACAGGTAAGAACACTAAAATTCTATTTTCTCTTATGTCAAATATGCAAGACAGGTACCATGGGGATATACTAACACTAGGCTCCAGTGGCGGGAAAGGAGAAAGGACCTCATGCAAGTCAGCATGATACCGGAGTTCCCCAGTACTATCAAGTATCTGAATAACCCAAGCAACGGACACTGAATTTACACAGCACACTGAAAACAAGAGCCAACAGGGTTAAAAAACTACTGAACAACAACTGTCAGAAAAAGAAGTGCCGGTCCCTAAACAGGCAGAACTGCCTGCAGGACCTTCTGGCCAAAGCTGGCCTCAGCGAAGGCCAAGACGCTGACAAGGAAGTGTTTGGTGCAACTATGCAAGTAGGACCAAGTCGCTGCCTTGCACAGCTTTTCAGCCAAGGACTGGGTCTTGTAGGCCCAAGAGACACAGACAGATGTGGTGGAGTGCTCTGTGTTTTTAAAGGGAACAGGTTTACGCCAGAGCTCATACACAAGTCATATGTTAGCGTTGATCCAAGAGGCAATAGTGACTTTGGAGGCAGCCTGACCAGCTCTGGGACCCACAACGGTGACAAACAGAGAGTCAGCCTTGAGAAAAGGCTTAGTAAAGTGCTTGTAAAACTTAAGGCAACACACAACATCCAATAAATTGAGGTGTCTCTCCTTATCAGACATAGGATCAGGACAAAAAGAAGGTACAACAATCTCCTCATTGACGTGAAACTCTGAGACCTCCTTTGGAACTACTGCCTTTTCCTGATGAAGAGAAGCTTATAAGACAGGGCTTTTAACTCCCCTACTTTCTGCACCGATAAAACTGCAAAACGGAAAACCATCTTGAGTATCAATTGGTGCAGAGATGGAAGCAAGAGTCTTGAAGGGAGTCATCTACAAAACACCCAGAACCAGGTTAAGGTCCCACGGGGGAATGAGATCCTTGAAAGAAGGGAAGACATGAGCCACCCATTGAAGCAAAACCTTGACACCTGGAATGATGGCAATAAGAGAGAGCAGAAATCTGAACCTTAAGGGAGCACAAACCAAGTATTTTGTTCACACCATCTTGGAGGAAAAGACAACACAAAGGGAAGCTCAAAGGCCTGCGGGGACACATTCTTGTCTGTGCACCGCTTATGAAAAATAGACCACATCCTGGTATGAATTGGAAGAGACCGGCTCCCGGGCCTGTATCATGGTAGATATGACCTCCAAGGAAAATCTTTTTTGCTTTAGGAAGATGTCTTCAAGAGCCACGCAGTCAAAGCCAGTTAATCCACATCCTCATGCAACAGGTGACCCTGGAGCAACAGATCTGGCCTGAAAGGATGGTGGATCGGATCCTGAACATAGAGACTGACCAGGTCTGCAAACCACTCCCTCTTGGGCCAGTAAGGAGCAAGTCAGAATGACAGACACCCCGTCCATTCTGATCTTCCGGATCACCCTGGGGACAAGATAAATCAAAGAAAAAAAATAGGAAAGGTGGAAGCTCCAAAGAATTTACATTGTATCTGAAGCAAAAGCCAGAGGATCCCCCATCTGGGAGCAGAACTTTAGAACCTTGCTGTTTTAACTGGTTGCCATGAGGTCTATTGCTGGTCCACCCCACTGTTGGTCAATCAGGTAAAACACTTCTGGATGGAGTTCCCAGTTTCCTGAATCTATGTCTTGGCTACTTAGAAAGTCCAGTAGGATGTTTTCTACCCCTAGAATGCGAATGGCTGATATGGCTGGAACGTAGACCTCCGTCCAACAGAGGAGACCCTTCACTTCATGCCAAGCCACTGTGCTGCAAGTTCCTCCCTGGTGACAGATGTACGCCATGGCCATGTCTTTGTCTGACTGCACCCTCACTAGTACTCCTGAAAGAACCAGAGTCCAATGGACAAAGGCTAGAAAATCCCCCTAAGTTCCAGGATGTTTATAGGCAGCAGACTCTCATCCCAACTCCACCTGCCCTGGCCACCTAAATAACCCAGAACAGCTCCCCAGCCCCTCAGGCTGGAATCTATGGTGACCAGAGTCCACTCCGGGATCACAAAGGGCCTCCCCTGCTTCAGGTTCAGCCAATGTAACCACCACCAAAGATCCCCCAAAAAGAGAGACATCTGCTGAAGAATATGGTCCAGGTTCCTGGACCAGTTCCTGAGAACAATCCTCTGCAGCAAACTCCTGTGGAAATGAGAGTAAGGGACTGCATCCAGGGTTGACAAAAGCCGATCCAACATGCTCATGAAATATGTGATCATGGCTGAGGACCACTGCAATGCCCACAACACGTCCTGAGACACAAGCAGAATCTTCTCCTCCAGAAGGAAGACCTTCCCCTGACATATGTTGAACCTCACCCCAGAACCCGGGAAGGAATCAGAGAGGACTTCTGCAGATTCAGACTCCACGGGTGGAATCAATGTACTTATATAAAGTTAAAAGTACTTACTTGGCTGAAATAGTTAAAGTAGTACCTAAAGAGGGAGGGGTTATCCTCATGCATTGCACTTTGAAGTAGAAAAGGAAGAGGACCAGTGTAGAACTGCCTCTTTGCATCCCCTAAAGTCTTATGGATAATATCGTCACTTGCATATCCCTTTCCAAAATGGCATGGCGGCCCTCCAGTCATCACACTATAGCACCCTGATATCGGGGTGAGGGAGCCCAAGGGGAACAAATATGCAGCTCAAAGATAGCATAATAAGCCCACTTGCACCCACCAGGATGAAACCTGTGATAAAGAGTCCCAAGCTCCATCTGTACCCCAATCCAATATGGCCACTGCGCATTGCCCTTCTTTAAAGGAATTGCAGCACTAAAAACCAAAGGTGCACTAAGCACCAGTGAAGAGACAAAGTAAATGTCCAATAAAATAAAAAATAAAACAAAATTGAAAAAAAATGAAACGTAATTAAACAAAGTGAATAAAATCCCCCCTGAAAATGAAGGGGATAGTGGGACAGACAGAAATTAACTGAGTACCACGCTAGCAAAATCAGTGCAGATAGGATAAATGTGGTTGCCAGACAAGAGGACAGGGACATACTCTAAATGCCTGTGAATTCTAAAAGCAGAAAACCTTTTTCTCTCCAGTCATTAGCCTATGTACCATACAAAGTTTTGCTCAGTCCAACGAAGTATAACTGAGAGGAGAGAGGCTGATAATGCCATTCATTCTCCGTCAGGCAAAGGTCCCATTTAGTCTGCACTGTGGTTCAGACCGACAATGGAGTCCAGAGATAGCAGCCCCCTCAAATGGGGATTACACAGCCCCATCCAACAGACAAAAAAAAACAAAAGAGAAGGCTAATCAAGAGAGTCTTTGCCCGTGCACACCCCATGAGGTCACTTTTAAAGCTGAGCATGTTGGGTGAGGGTAAAGTGAAGTAGGGAGGGAGTCTCCACTTCCGAGAGCCTTTTAAGGCAAGTGCCCTGCCCCCCTTCCCCGGCTGGAGGATACTTTACCCCATGTAAGAGACCCAAGAGAGAACCCAATACACACTACAGAAACTACTTGCTGGCGCAGTAACTTAATACAAACTGCAGAAATCATTCATTGCCATAGTCCACACACATACAACAGATCAATTATCAATATTTAGGGCCTTACCCACAAAACAAAAGAGGAGCAAATAAGGAGCAAACCAGCTGCGTTAGAGGGGAAAAAAAAATAACCTCCAATTAATTCAAATTGAACTTTTAACCTCTTCAATGTTGGAAAAGTCACTTTGCAACACTTTGGAGACCACGTTTGCATTCCCGGAATTAAAAGTCCCATTTAAATCAATGGAAAGTTTGGAGTATTTGTTTTTCACATGAAATGGCTGGTTTGCCCATTTATGAATAACGCTCATAGGGGGATATGAATCAACAGGTTAAAACATAGGTTTTAAATTAAATTGAGAATTATTTAATCCTAGTTACAAACCCTTTGAGTGCCATGCGTTGAGTGCAATGTGTTGCATACCACTCTGGCACTCAAAGGGTTAATGCTTTAAGGATCATAGGAGTTTTCAACACATTTGATACTGCAATAAGGATCTTTAAAGACACTTATCAAATAGCCAGTGTGGAAGCAGGGATTCATACCGTGTTCATTTCTGAAAGATCTAGCAAGACATGACATTTCCAGGAAACCTGTCACTGATCTGACACTGAAGGTTAAGTGACAGCAAAACTCCCCAGTAAGTAGTTATTTTTAATCTTTGTTAACTATCAACCAAAATAAAGTCCCCCCCCCAATAATTAGTAATATAGCGATAAGCTTACAAATAGTACTATTATCCAGCAGAAGTACTGCGTTACTCAGAAATCATACTTCTTCTGACACTGACGGCCAGGCATCATCACAGACATCTTGGCTTACTAATATATGTGCGCCTACGCTGTCCATCCCGGTCTCCTCTAGGAGGCGCTGCATTGTACCTTAAGGTAACAGGAAGTGACTGACGGTGCAGGCACGCAGATACCTCTAAAACCAGAAGCCTTTTCGTCAGTCTGAGAAGAAGTAGGATTTCTGAATAGGTGGTACTTATACTATTTGTAAGCTTATCACTATATAAATAATTATTGGGGAAACTTTATTTGGGATGATAGTTCCCCTTTAATTTGTTTTATTCTAATTAAATATATCTTGACAAGTTGTCAATGACAACCATGCTTTGTTGTAACCAATTATAACTTGACAACTATGCTTAGGGCTGAGTTGGAGGGGTTAACCTTTGGTGCATATATATATATATATATATATATACACATTTCTAAGTCCAAAACAGGAAAATTTCTGACTTAACATAAAAGAGTGAAGACTTGTTTTGTTTTAGACCAGCATGAGCCAAAATAGAGGAAATAGAATAAGATTTAGCACATAAAAATTGAGGCCAGCCTATGCAGTAATTCACAATAATCTACCAAATACTGAATTTTTTAATTGACGTGTTGATAAATGTGTTCTTGTAAACTTCCCATTCTCAAAAGGGATTGATTGTATTTGCAAATTTTATACAGTTAATGTTTGGTTATAAGAATGACACAAAAGGATGCCTCTTGGTCGTTATCAAAAAGCTTTCTATTCCAATAATTAATTTACTTTTAATTACAACATATGCCCCGTAGTGTTGGTAAAATAAGTTTAACACTTACCCGCGGCATCTTCTCTTTTTTCTGATAGTTAAATAAATTACAAACACATGAATAAAGGTTATTTAGAAATATGTGACATGCTCATTTTATATTTGCCCATTTTCTATGGGTAGAACAAGACAATCAATGATACTATTTACCATGACACTTATTGATTGATATAGCGGAGTACATTATTTTTTATACATTCTTCTCCAGACACAGCGTTTCTCACATTTTAAAAATGTTTGAGGGAAAAAAATAAATAAATCAATTTTAAAATATAGTCTGGAAATTTACAAACATACCATTCACAATTTAGAATAAAAAATACAATATTTCAAAGTGGTCCTGTCACCCTAAGACATGTTTTATTTATTTTGTAGCCAATTAAAATTTGCCTATATGCTGTACTAGCCATTTTTCTGAAAAACAAAATATTTTTTGAGACCTTTATATTGTGGTGGTGCAGTATGGCACTTTATGCAAATTCCCTACACAGTATGATAATTAGCTGTGTTCAAGGCCAAATTACCCCTCGCTGTGCTATTAGACACAACCCCACTGTATGAGCTCTGTGTAGAAATGAACTGAGCTACTCTAAAATCATATACTGAAAGTATATGATTTTATAATTGTACATGTTAAACAATTTCCAAAGCTTTTCAGTCCTTTTCACACCTGCTGCACAGAAAACAAAGTGACCTCCATGATAGCTCAAGGTGATAAAAGACATAATTTTTAGCAGAAAAAAATCCATGTACACTATAAAAGACAAAACCTGTGGGTCTCTAGTGAGCCACAGATTGTCTGATTGATAGTGTGTTTCCATCGATACCACACTATCCCATATTACTAGACATGTTTAAAGTCATTGGAGTGGTTTATTAAAATATTTAATGAATTGTCACGGTTTTGTTAAGAACACTCAGACAGTTAGGTAAGGTTAAAAGCTTTATTGAAAATAAATAACAATAGCCCCACTCAGGTCCAGATGAGGTCCGTACCAAGATTTTCCAAATCTGACTCGGGTCAGGGTGAGAACACACACAGTAATAATAATGCAACATAACTGTGATGATCTTGGACTTGCAGGCAGAATTCGTAGATAGTTTCAGGAACAAGAATATCCTCAACAGCACCACATCGCAGTAGGTGACACAAGCGATGGGTAACTGCAGGGCAATTCCCTAGCAGACCAGGGATATCGGAGGCAGCACAGACAGCGTACAGGTAGACACCTGCCCCTAGAATTCTAGGGTTAATGGAGGCAACACAGGCAAGGCTCTGGCATAGGACTGACCCTAGGGGTTTAGGGTCAACGAAGACAACACGGATAGGACTCTGGCAGTGGCTTGACCCTAGAACGCTAGGGTTATCGGAGGCAACATAGACAGGACTCTGGCAGCGACTTGGCCCTAGCACGCTAGGGTTAACGGAGGCAACAGACACCAGACACTGGCAGTATACTAACCCTAGACCACTAGGGTTAGCGTAGGCAACACAGGCAGAAGTCTGGATCAGACTGGACCCTAATACTATAGGGTTACCAGAGGCAACACAGACACTGGTGTGTGATTGGGCTCCCACAGGCCTCAGGAGACTAATGGAGTGGGAAGGCCTAACAGGCACTATGCGGTAAGCGAGTGGGAGAGAGCAAGGTAGGTAACGTAGCCGGTCAGAAACCGGTGTCGCCCTATCGGTACACAGAGGTAGTCAGCCAGTCCTGTTAGCAATGGAACCAGAAGCTCAACCAGGTCGGCACACACGGAATATACAGCCAGTCTAGATGGACAACCAGATACTAGCCCAGCCAGGTCGGTGCACACAGAGTAGTCAGCCAGTCCTTAGTAGGTAACGGAATCGGGTATTCAGCCAGGCCAGGTCAGACACACGGAGTCAGTCAGCCTGTCCTTAGTCAGTAACAGAATCGGATACTCAGCCAAGCCGGTTCGGTACACAAGGAGTTAGACAGCCAATCCAAGGTCAGCAACGGAATCGGATCACTGGAGCGTTAGGAACTAAACGTAGTCAGGTGAGCCAGGTCATACACGGAAACAGGAACAAGAACTTCTAATCGCTAGTTACGGGTACACCACGAAAGGGCACCGGTAGAATGACAGGAGGGAGTATTTAAAGGCAAACCCTGGGAGGAGTCACCAACACAGAGCCAATAAGAATAAGGTCAGGGTAAACCCGGAAGTAACAATGTCGCTCAGTACAGAATCACGGGCACCGTGATATGAATATAACTGAAATCTGGCAACTTTTGCTAGAAGGGTGATTGAATATGGTGTCACACTGTAGCTCTTACCTGTTTTAATACCAAATATTTCTCACACCACTTACTATATAAGTCGTCTTTAGAAAGCATGCCAAATAATCTGTAAGTAGCTATTATTGCAATGGGGCAGGAAAACCACGACAATGCTGCGAGTCATTCTATCTGTATTATTATTAGCTCTCTAACTACTGCTGGGTACGACATAAGAAAGCTATGGCCAGATTGGCTACAGCCCATAGGGGAACCTCTGGCAGGCCAGACAGCTTGAGACCTGCTTGGAGTGAAGAGAGACACACACTAGTAGCCAATGAGCTACCAGTAGCTCACCAGCTACTTCTTGGAGACCCTTTATCTAGATTTATTCATAGCATAATGTGCAGCAGTTCTGACCCCCACAAACTAATTAGCATACAGTGCCAGAATGTGTCACTGACAAATAAACAGTTAATTTCTCAAGAACTAGTTAAATCAAAATGTAGGAATACAATAACCGGAGAGCGCCCAAATAAATAAACAATATATATTTAATAGCAATACAATTTAATAAAGACAGTATTCAACCCTAAATTATGGTACCATAATATCAAAACCTGAAGACAAAAATATTGGCGATAAAAAAATATATAAAAATACAATTAAAGTTCACCGTATTATAACTGGGCAGCATATCCCGATAATGTCTATAAAGGATTGCATGTAATCAGTATTTTAAAGGTGAGGAAATTAGGTTCAAAGAAGCCAGAAACTCTCCCAGACACATTGCTGCCATGACAGGATGCAAGGACTCCATCTTGTAGTGAGTCTTGATGAATTGAGAGACTTGAGGTCCAGGATAGGACGGCAGCCTCCATCCTTCTTGGTAATCATAAAGAGGTTGGAATAAAAACTTCTCTTCAGCTGAGGAACAAGTGCCAGAACTCCTTTGTCAAAGAGAGACTGGACCGCCCCATTGAAAAGCCTGAGCTTTTCCTGTCCCTGAGGAGAGCGAGAAGGGAAGAACCTGAAGGGTGGTAGGGATTTGAAGGGAATCCTGTAGCCTTCAGAAACCACAAGTAATACCCACTGATCAGCATCAGAGCCTGTCCAAGCACTCAAAAAGTGTTGCAGGCGGCCACCTTCCGGATGCGGACCAGGGTTTGGCGAGTCATGCTGAAGTAGGTTTGGTGGAGCTGTGTTTAGGTCTCCATTGCTGCTTAGGCTTAGGGGTGGAACGCGGGGCCTGAGGCACCACCAGATTTGCCCTATACTCTTCACTTTGGCGGGGATGAAAAAAGGGCTGCTCTTCAACTGAGGAGTGCATTTGGAAACCTGAGGCAACAAGGTGCTTTTGCCCCCAGTAGTTTCACTGATGATGTTCTTCAGTTCTGGGCCAAAAAAAAGGTACCCTAAAAAGGAAGATAAATCAGTGATTTCTTGGAAATTAAGTCAGCAGACCAAATTTGTAGCCATGGCAAATGTCTGGCAGTCACAGAGAAGGCAGAAGCCTTGGCTTCAATCCTAACAGCATCAAAGAGAGTGTCAGTAACATAGTGCTGAGCCTCAGAGATATTGGCCAAAAAGGGATAAAAGGTCAGCCTTAGGGGCACCCTTGTGGACAGCATTCGTCAGCTGTTCAGTCCAAACAGCAATGGCCCTACTGACCCAAGCAGAAGCCAAGGTAGGCCACAAGGACGCACAGACGGCGGTGAAGTTAGCCATCGAATCAGCGTCAAGCTTCCTGTCAGTCAAATTCATGAGAGTTGAAGAATCCGCCACTGCCAAGGCAGTGGATTTGGAGAGCCTGGAAATGGGGGCATCAACCTGAGCAGGAGTGGCCCACTAAACCAAGGCAGCTGCAGAAAAAGGATACAGTTTAGAGAACCTTTTAGACAGAGACAGGCACTTGTCAGGAGTCTTCCACTCATCTTGCATAATCTGATCCAGAGTGGGATTAGGCAGAAAAACAGTACGAGACTTCTTGCTCCTTTGAAAGACGTCAGAAGTAGACTGGGGCTCCACAGTAGTAGAGAGAATGTTTAAAGTAGTTAAAACAGCCTTTATGAGACCCTCAGCAGAGTGTTCAGGGTCAGCTTCAAAAGGGTCACCATAAAGGTGGGGAGAAGCCCCTTCAGAACACACGCCGTCCTCAGACTCTCAATCTGAATCCTCTACAGAAGAGTCAGACAGGAATACCTGGGGGCTTAGGGGCCACATACCTGAAGGAAGTGGGGGGCTTCCAAGACTGTAAAACCCTCTGAAGAGAAAAAGGAAACTGTGCCACAGAGGACTTTAGGTCTTTGACCCAATGTGGCTCTTGTTCATGGCTGGAGGGCCCACGTGGAGACACAGGGGCCACAGTGCAAGAGGGGCATTAGTGACCAGAAAAGCCCATAGGAAGCCCTGAATGGCAAGAGGAGCAATGTGTGTGTGTGTGTGGGGGGGGGGGTATCAAAGACGCCCTTAGTCCTTAGCCTTAGGCCTAGCCCCATACCCTAGAGGATCAGACATCCAAACAGCAGAACGTATCAAAACAGTACAGGAAGACTCAAATACCGGGATTGAAATAAACGTTTAAAATGAAAAATTCCAAAAAGTACTAAACACACAATTAGAACCCAAATAAAGCATAGGGAACACATAAACTCAAGGGGAAAGTGAGCACAATAAGGGATGGAAGGGTTAAAACACACAAAACAGCCCAAATGCTCCAAAGACTCAGACAGACAACATAGAAATACCAAACATGAATGCAAGAGATACACAGAACTCCATAGAGACCTCTGTGTGGAGGGGAACAGTGGGACAAGTTGACCATGGCTCTCAAACAGTGGCATAACTATAGGGGTCGCAACTGCGACCGGGCCCCTGCGACCCCCTCCTCCTGGCGCCACAAGCTCCCTCCCATGCTCTAGTAATGCAGAGCGCTGGGAGATGACATCATCTCCCAGAGCTCTGCAATACAGCAGAGGACAGTGCAGGAGCATGTCGCACCAGCCCGTCTCTCCTGCCACTCCACTGGACCACCAGGGATTGGGAAGTAGGAAATGAAGGCATTGTGGAGGGCCCAGGGGCCAATGTGTTTGGGAGTTGGGGGGGCCCATGGCACTTCTTGCACCAGGGCCTGGACCGTTCTAGTTACGCCTCTGCTCTCAAAGGGTTGCTCACCTTTTTTGAAGGTCTACTTACTTCAGATTACCATTGAATGGAAGAAGTCACAGAGAGACTCCCTCTGGAGAGAGAGAGATATGGGCTGCATGGTTCTCTCCCAGGGCTGGAAAGGTCCACAGACAGCTCCTGTGAACTGGGCAATCCACCAGGGGAATCCAGTAATGGTAATCAGCATAATTGGGGAATTTGGACATCCCATATATATATAATAATATATAATAAAATAACTAAAAACTAAGCAGAACTGTTCTCAGCCTTCATACGAGGAAGTAGAACAAATCTATCTGGGTAGCCTGATATGGAGTAGGGGGTGGCTCCAGCCTGCACTTCTTGCAAGAAATGTTCCAACCTATTGGAAGGAGCTGTTGCCTCCCCATGGTACCAATATACTATATTGAACGATAGAGAAATAAACATTTCATCTAATTTAGGTGGGGTTATTAATCCCCCAAAGGGCAATTATCACATTTTATCAAGTCTGCTACAATACGGTCTGGCTTTGGTAAAAATAAAAAAAATAATAAAAAAAAAGCCAGAAGCTGCTCTGGTGGCGCCAAAATAACCCCTATCAACAGTTCAGGGAGTCAAAAAAAAGTGACAACCTCTGCTGAAAAAACAGGATTTGAGTGGGCATCGCCCACAGACAAACTGTGATTGGTTGTGAAGCCTGTTACAAAGGGTCTAAGGGAAAGTGCATTGTCCGAGACAGGAAACTGTCCTGCATGGTGCAACACAGATAAAGATAGGGCACATTGTGGGACTCTTGAAACCCCTGTTCTGTTCACCTGTTGCTGAGCCAGCGCTCATAATGCCACCCCAGAATAATCTGCAGGTTTGCGAGCAAGGGGAACAGATCTGCTGACAGGGAGACTATCTTATAATAAATGCCGGTTAAATGATACAGTCTCCAACACATTGATCCATAAGGCTTTGGATATCTCTTTAGAACAGGAGGAGTTAAAAACTCCATATAAATCAGTGGTAATTTATTTATACCCTATGCTGTAGTTGGCTTAGCTTAGAAACGCTAATGCTCGATTCCTTCATTCATCAGCCTCTACATTTCATTGACAAAACCATATTTTATTAACCTCAAAAATCATGTACAACTTGTGATTTATATTGTAAGCATGACAAAACCAGGCACTCGCAGGACTCTCTGTCTTAAAATAGAGCTGTTACCTACACAGGTTTTAGCCTCATTAAATGTATAAATTTAAATACCTATAACTTTTTGTTCATAAGAAATGTTAGTGGCACAGTTTGGCATTTAATGATAATTAGCTTATGCGCTGGGCCAGTATTACCACACACTGTGCTATGAATTAATGTAGGCAGAGCCCACACACTGGGAAGTGTCTAATAGTACAGTGAGTGCTGTCTGGCCTTGAGCAGAACTAATTTGCATATTGTTCCATGAATTAACATAAAGCGCCACAATGTGCCACCAAAACATTAAGTTACACATCTCAAAAACGATTTATTTTACAGAAATAAGGCTAGTACAACAAACAGGCAGGTTTTAATTCTCTCAAAAACAAAGTAAACTTGTCTAAGAGTGAGAGGTCCACTTTAATCCCTTAACGATGGCAGTCCTGGGGAGTGGATTCCCCTTAAGGACCACTTTGATCTAATTTGGAGCGTTGGCACAGGTGACTGATCAAGTGTGCAGGCTCGCTGAACGGGGGCCTGATATTGACTACTCCAGTCTTGAAGTGGTCAGTTTCAGACTCTGGTAGTGCTCCCAGAGCTCCCGCAGGAGCGATGTGAGCAAAAAAATGTGCGTCATGCTAGGATTGTCATTGGTCCTTTAGGGGAATTTACCAATGGTGGTCCCAGCACGTCACCAGTCACTAAGGGGTTAAAGGGGATTTATGGCCTCTATATAACTTAGGCTAAATAGTTAGGTTCTATAGCTAATCTGACTAAAAGTGTCTTTATTTTGTTATTAAGCTTTATTTTGTCTAGATTGAAATTATAAAGCCTTCCCTACAGCTACTTCTGTATAGACTGCGGTAACCTGCTCTGTAACCGCAATATGTTGCTCTGCCTCTGCTCCCCTCCCTCTATCCAGCCTCCTCTGATGAAGGAGGCTTTCTGTTTGTAACCTGGAGCAATCTCATTGGCAGAGATCAATATCTAGCCAATGAGACCGCTCCATCTTACAGACAGAACACTCTGTCATCGGAGGAGGCTGGATAGAGGGAGGGGAGCACAGGCAGAGTGACGGACTGTGGTTACGGAGCAGGTAACCCCAGTCTATGCGGAAGTAGCTGCAGGGAAGGCTTTATAACTTCAATCTAGACAAAATAAAGCTTTAAAAAAATTAAGACACTTTTAGTCAGATTAGCTATATAACCTATTTATCCTAAGTTATATAGAAGCAATAAACCCCCTTTAAGAAGTGGTACATTTTATTTAAGAACATATACATGTATATATTACATAATGTGGTAACTTACTCACTGCGCTTTCTTCATTATCTGATCGGAAATTAAAAAAAAATGCATTACTGTTACTAGGCATGTTTCTTCAATTTATTTTACTATGAACAGTATTCACTTAAAGGGATAGTAATACTTCATTTAACTTTATTTTATTTTGTAGGCATTAAAAAAACATGAAGAATGATAAGTCTTATTTCTCAAACCTTTATGGTTTAAGAGCTATTCACAAGCAAAGTTTCCCCTCCCGTCCCTTTTACCTAGTGTAAGCCATCTCTTCTCAGATGTGGAATGCAGTCCATAGACCAGACAGATAACAGCAGGGGACAATCTTCTTCCTATGAGAACAATGAAAGCCCTGCCCCCCTTGACAAGCGTTTCAGGTTTTTCCCTTATCTTAACTGAAGATTGTCCCTCTCTGCAGTCTACCTGGGCACCTCCCTTCTGATCTGGCTGAGCAGTGTTACATCAGTAAAAGGGACGGGAGGGGGAATCTTTGTCATTGAATTACTCTTGAACTACAACTCTGACAGAACTGAAATAACACTCTCCAAAGTCCAAATACGATGATGATTAATTAGAGCTGCTTTTATTATGAAACATTACTATCTCTTTAATGACAGATGTCATGGAGGCAGATCAGAAATCCACAGCAAAATTTGGACTACTGATCAATTACCATAATATTCATAACTAGAAACCTTTTTGCCCTCAGCCCCCGGAGTACCAAGAAGGGCTAGAGGGGGTAGTGTTCACATGCGAGTCACTTCATAATACAGGTGGGATTGGGAGAAGGGAAGGCAGTGTTTGCTCTTTAAATGGGCAGGAGGTGGGCAAAACAGGGTGAAGGACTGGGCGGGGCTATCTGGGAACTCACCAATCAAGAGAATATACCTCTGTCAGCGGAGACACAGTAATTAACTCTGAAAAATAGGAGGAGTCTCTAGGGCAGATTTGGAGAGTTCTCGTGTATGATAATATTTTCTCAGCATTTAGAAGCAGTGTTCATCAGCCTCTTCCCTTCTGCTGGGGGGTAAGACCGATGCTATGGAATACATTTAATATTCCAGTGTCAAAGAGCTGAAAAATCATTGCAATGAAATAACTTGGACATCCCTCTGGCACTCAGTGGGTTAACATTGGATTTTAGTGTTCTTACCTGTTAAATCCTTTCCTCTTCAATTCAATCTGGAACACAGGTACCATAGGGATATACCAACACTAAGCTCCCAGGGTGGGAAGAAAGGACCTCGCGCCTCTCCCCATGATACCGGGGTTCCCTAGGACTATCCAGAATCAGAACAGCCCAACAGAAAAAAGTGTCAACGGACACTGAACCGTCACAGCACACAATAACAAGAGCCAACAGGGCTCAAACAACTGAACAACAGTATGGTAACCAGGCCAAAACTGGCGTCACAAACACAAATGCTCCTGCGCTCACTTAGAGTGTTATCAATATTAGACAGACAAGAAAAAAGAAAATGGAACATATACTCAGAAACAGAAAGCACCCAGAAATAAAACAAATAATCAGTCCTAAAAAATATATAGGCTACAGTCCTTTCTTTTTTTCTCGTTTCTAGCTTGAAATCCTCCAAAGACTTAAACTCCGGAAATGCAGCTTGTAGTCAAGACGTTGGATAGGTTCTCAGAACATACAAAAAAGAAAAGTGCAATCCACTCTAAGTGTAGTCTATTGGACTCTAATTTCGAGTCAATATAAGATATAAATAAATCCCTTCATCAGGGTACTCACATTTCCAAGAGGCCAACCCGCCTCTAGATAATTTCACCTCGACTAGATCTGACCTCCAGTCATGGTCTCTCTCCTTCGTCTCCCAGTTGTACCCCTTCTTTGTCCTCCTTCCAAACAGATTTTGCTTTTTCTTTAGACGAGATTCTCCCAAGGGCTATGCATTACCTTCAGTCCATTTATCCTATATAATAATTCGCTAAGTTGTGTGTAACGCCCGACATGCGCAGTAGACACTGCTGCGCGTGCGGCAGTCATGCGCAGTACAGACTGCCCGCACCGCAGCTGATACAGAGCTGGGCACTCCGAAGGAGCGTCCAGCTCTGTATCAGCAGTGGCGCGGCCAGTCTCTGCTGCGCGACTGCCCCGCGACCGGTTGCCAGAGGCACTGTGGCCCGTGTAACGGGCTGTTCAACTAGTCTTTATATATTTCACTATGGGCAGTAAACCGCCACTTTAAAGGGACAGTAATGTCCCCGAAAAAATATTTTGCATGTTGTAGTGCTTAAAAACTTGAGCTAAATGCAAAAAAATGTATCTCTCAAGCCGCTATGGTTTGAGAGATATCTGCATTTAAAGTTTGATGTTTCCTGCTGTCAGCTGCAAAGACACGGAGGCTCTGCAGCAGAGCCGCAATCACGGTTTTTTTTTTGCAACAAATGACTTTGGAATGGTCTAAAAAGTGTGCTTGCAAACCAAATGCAGCGGTTTGAGAGATACTTTTTTTGCGTTTAGCTCCAGTTTTTAAGCACTACAAAATGCAAAATATTTTTTATGGGCTATTAACATCCTTTTAAGGGAGCTATGTGCTCTCACCCAGATAATAGAGGAATGGGGATAGGAAAGATGTGGGCAAAAACAACTGAAAAAGGAGTTGAAAATATATGGAAACGTACAAATGTATTTAAAGCGGAACTACCACCTCTTAAACACTTTAACTTGAATAACTCCCCATCTGACGACTAGCAGCCTAGTAGCGCTAGTAGCCATAATTATAAACTTATTCAGAAGAAATATGTATTCTTACAGGGCTGACAGCAGCAAGGAGCGCAGACATCTTTCCATAGTAATGTCCGCGCGCTTGAGCTCAGTCCCTTTTGGAGCCGGACAGTTCCTAGCAACGCCTCCTAGACCCGGCTGGGACTGACAGCGCAGGCGCGCAGACGTCACTATGGCAAGATGTCTGCGCTCCATGCTGCTGTCAGCCCGGTAAGAATGCATATTTCTTTTGAATAAGGTAATAATTCTGGCGACTAGCGCTACTAAGCTGCTAGTCGCCAGATGGGGAGTTATTAAAGTTAAAGTGTTTAAGAGGTGGTAATTCCGCTTTAAAAATCACTGCTGTTTCCCAGGTAACAACCCATTCAACTTAAAAACAGCACCAATAAAATAAAATCTCCCTACGCGGTGTTGGAAATTGCCGATGCCCCCATTCTTGTCAATGTGGCATGGTAAACTAATGCAGGGCTCAAAATTTCCACTCGCCACTCGCCAGTGGCGAGTAGAAATTCATCCCTGGTGGGTATGTTATGGCTTGCAGTGGCGAGTAACTTTTCAGGTCTGGCTAGTAGCAAAGGATTTCAAATTTTAAGCCCTGAACTAATGGATATATCCACTTTTGAGACGCTTACCTCTCTTGTGTCTGGTTCACAACAGTCTTATGATTCCGTATGGACTCCCTGGATTCAATATATGGTGAACGCAGATAAAACTTTGGAGCCTTAGGTTCCTAGTCGGTCTGCTAGTACTTATCAGATCCCCTATCCTATCTATTTATGTGGCACATTAATCTTTGGAACCCGTGTTCTGACCTGTATTCTTGAAGACATAGGAGTTTCCTATATGAGTTGCCGCACGTCCACCAAGCCCCCTTCCTGCATATTTCTTCCCTTCCTCTCTAGTCATATATTTTCCCCTTCCTTGACCTCTTCGCCTCTTTCATCTTATCCTCTCCCTCCTCATGTGTTCATTCTACCGTCTCTTCTTGTGTCCTCTTTCTTTTTTCTCTCTCTTCTTTACTCCTTTTCATTTGACACATCGTACCTATGCCAACAGCACTGAAACATTATACTCTCCTGTTCATTTTGAATATGCCTCTGCTGTTGGGTCATTGTGCTCATTATCATTGTGTACACTGATGTATACATGTACCATTATGATGCCTTTGAACTCGACTCCTGTGTGGGTCATGTTTGTGTAAGATTTCCATGTACATGATGTCTTTGTGCTGTTGTGTTCAATATTTATTTTTCTTAATAAGAAATAATAAAAAAAATAAAAATAAATCTCCCTACAGATTTCGAAAAGCACAGCTACTTTTTCAAGGGAAAAAATATTTATAATGATGCACTCCTCAGCCATTTACAGACTCACCATAAGCTTCATCCTGCCAGAGTACAACCTCCTTCCGGTTTTCTGAGCAAACGCCAAAGGCCATCACGTGTGAAAAGCGACTTCCGGGTGTCTAATTTCCAATGTATATCATATGTTTGCTCTCCTCTCATGGCTTCAGCCAAAGCCAGAACATCCACACAATAGTGTTTAGTAAAGGTGTGCAAAGAGGACTAAGTTGCTGCCTTGCACAAATGCTCGCTAGAGGCCTGATTCTTGTAGGCCCAGGAGGCCCCTCACAGACCTAGTGGAATGTGCCTTGACCTCACAGAGAATAGGTTTCTTTCTCAGTTCATACACCTGGAATACAGTTGCCTTGATCCAGGAGGCAATAGTGACCTTGGAAGCAGCTGCACCCCCCCCCCCCACAAGGACATTCAGGTATGACAAAAATGGTCAGCCTTGAGAAAAGGCTCAGGACGGTGCACATAAAATTTAAGGAAACTCACCACATTCAACAAATGAAGAAGCAATTACAGAGAGGTCCTAAGCACCGCCTTATCCTTGTGAAAGATCAGGAAAGGTGCCTTGCAAAAGCCTGCAGTTTAGCAACCCACTGGACTGAGAAAACTGCCAGGAGAAATGCCATCTTAAGTGTCAGTTGATGCAAAGGAATGGAAGTAAGGGGCTCAAAAGGAGGCCTCTGCATCACTCCCAAAACCAGATTTTGGTCCCACAGAGGAGTAGGAGCCTTAAAGGCAGGGAAGGCATGAGCCACCCCTTGAAGAAACACATTGACATCTGGAATGGTGGCAATACGTCTCTGAAAGAACGCAGAAACTGCTGAAATTTGAACCTTCAAAGAGCTCAAGCTGAGTCCCTTGTTCACAACGTTGGAGAAAGCATAACACCAAAGGAAGGTCAAACTCCTGCAAAGGCACAGACCTGTCCACGTACCAAGAATGGAATAAAAACATACCCTATGGTAGGCCTTGGAAGAGACAGGCTTGCTGGCCTGAATCATAGTAGAAATGACCTCAGGGGAGAATCCTTTTCTCCTCAAGATGTGGGCTTAACACCCATCAAACCCATCTTTTCAGCATCCTCTTTCCACAAGTAACCCTGGAGTAGGAGGTCCATCCTGGGAGGGAGGTGAAGCGGATCCTGAAAGGAAAGACTGACCAGGTCCGCAAACCACGCCCTCCTAGTGCGGTAAGGAGCAACCATCCTGATCTTCCTGAGTACCCTGTGTACGAGAGGAACTGGAGGAAAGACATAAGCTCGATGAAAGTTCCACTGAATCGATATGGCGTCCGTGGTGAAGGACAGAAAATCTCCCCTTCCAGAACAGAAGGTCTGAACTTTCCTGTTTTCCCTGGTGGCCATGAGCTCTATTGTGGGTACACCTCACCGAAGCACAATTAAGTGTAACACCTACAGAATGAGTTCCCACTCTCCAGGCTCCACATCCTGGCAACATAGGAAGTCCACCAACACGTTTTCTACCACTGGAATGTGCATGGTGGAGACTGCCAGAATGTGGGTTTCTGCCCAACCAAGGATGTACCTTATCTCGAACCAGGTGGTGGCACTTTGAGCGCCCCCTTGACGGTTGATGGCATTGTCTGACTGAACCTTCAGGGGTCTCCCATTCAAGTGTGAGGTCCAGTACGGCAGGGCCAGGAGAATCACCTTGAGTTCAAGAACATTGATGAACTAAAGAGACTCCTCCACAGACCACCTGTCCTCGACCACCAGGTGATCCAGACCGCACCCCAGTCGCTTAGTGTCAGAGTCCTGTGCTTAGTGTGCGGCCGCTTCGGGGTACTGGGCAATATCGGGTCGGCTCCGGCAGTGCTCCTCCTCCTTTACCCTGCAGGTGTAAGCCAGCTGATGCAGTGAAGCATCGCGGTGATGTCATTGTGACTTCCTTGAAGTACCGGCTGAGCCTTCATTCCGGTGCTTCCGTATTGAGCCAGTGTGTGTCTCCCTTTTTGGATTGCTTCTGTTAATCTTAACCCAGGACTGCCTGACCACTCTTTGCCTACTACTCTGCCTCCAGTGATATTCAGTGCATCAGACCCAGGACTGCCTGACCATTCTCCTGCCTGCTCCCTCAGTACCGTTGCTGCCAGTGTGTGTACCAGACCCTGGACTGCCTGTCCGCTTTTACAGCCTGCTCCCTCAGGTATCATACATTCTCCTTTGTGTTGGGGTTTGCTTACATGTACATTCTCCAGTATTAGGGGTCTGTTCTCCTCTGCCTGCTTTTGGGTCCCTACTCTACTGTTTAATCCTGCTCTGGGTTCGCCTAGCATCTTTCATAGCAATAGCTTCCTGCTTATCGATACTGTAGGTCACCCTTCCGTAGGGAAGTTTCAGTGAGCTTATATTGCATTCCTCAGCTGGGGAACTGAGCTTACACTTAGGTTGGTGTCTGTTGTGACCAGAGTCCTTTCTGGTTTGATAAATGGTTTCCCCTGTTCTTGCACCGGTGCGGCCATCACTGAAGATCTCTATAGGCTTCCTAAGAGAGGGAGATTTGGTGACCCAGGTGTGCCGGATTCCCTGTCCAACTCTGAAGAAAATGTCTCTGAAGCACCCTTGTGTGTACCTGAAAGTAAGTGTAGACACTAGCTTGCCCAACACTCTCAAATACTCCATGATCATAGCCAAGGGCCTCTCCAGGTCCTGAGACACCTCCTGCATCACCAGAGAGAACTTCTCTTCTGGTAGGAAAATTTTCTCTGGACGGGTGTCAAACCTCATCCCCAGGAACACCAGTTCCTGAGAAGGTACCGGAGAAAACTTAATCATGTTCAGGATCCACCAGTGGTGGACCAGAAGCCAGGCACAATCTTGTATGCTGGACAAGGAGCTCCCCTGAGAAGATCGTCCAGATAGGGTGTCACGGAGATGCCCCTGGGGTGAATGAAGGCTGTTAAGGCCCCCATGAATCTGGTGAACACTTGGGGCACAGAAGACAGGCCAAATGACAGAGCTGTAAAAAAGTAGTGATCATCAGACCAAATCTTAAGCTGCAATGTGCATTGCACAGCAACAGCAAAGGCTGAGGTCTTAGCGGGCAATCTGACCTCCTCAAAAAGAGCCTCGGATACTAAGTATTGACCTTTTTAATGTTGGCAAAAACAACCAACAGGCCATCCTTGGAAACCTTGGTACGTACAGCCCCCATAAGCTGTTGACCCCAAACAGCAACAGCTCTATTAACCCAGGTGGAGGCAAAGATAGGTTTAATTGCTGCACCATTGGCTGCAAAGTTGGCTCTGAGGATGGAATCCACTTTCTTATCTGCTGGATCCCTGAGTCCAGCTGCATCTGCCAAAGGCAAGGCAATAGTTTATGCCAACCTGGAGACAGGAGGATCCACAGTTGCAGGAGAGGCCCACTGCTCTAAAACTGCCACTGAAAAGGGGTACAGTTTAGAGAACATCTTTGTAGAGGACAGCCGTTTGTCTGGGGTCTTCCACTCATCCAGAAGGATTTGGTCCAGAATGGAAGAGATTTCTTACGTCTCTAGAAGACATCCATATAAGAAGACCCCTCATCAGAGGTGTCAGAGACCTGAAAAGACTCAAAAAAAGCTCTTATGAGTCCCTAAGCCAAGGGAAGGGGGTCAGTCTCATAGTAGTCCCCATAGAAGTAGGAAGAGTACGTATCTTCAAATTCTGCCTCCTCATACTCCTCTTCAGACAATTCCTCCTCCTCTGAAGCCGCTAACATATGAGGAACACTCTGAGATATAGGGGCCACATATTTATAGGTAGTGGGGAGGTTCCATAACTGGAGAACCCCCTGAAGGGAGAAGGAGATTTGAGCTACTGAGGACAGAAGTGTTTTCACCCAAGCTGGCTATTGTTCAGTGCTGGAGGGCCCTGGTGGGATAGTAGGTGCCACAGGACATAAAGGGCAGAAAGATGTGGAATACCCGTCTGACTTAAGGAACAGTAAGCAAGGGGGTAAGTGAAGCCCCTAAGTCCTTAGTATTGGATTTACTCCCAAGACCCTTAGAATCTGAAATCCTGACAGTAAAAGTGTCTTAAACTAGTACAAGACCAGCAATACTATCCCCAGATTAATAAATCACTGTAGAAAGCCCAGAAAAATAACTTATCTGGCATACGAAGGGTTAATCTGGAGAAGAAAAGCAAAGAGTTTGCCTCTGTGTAGGATAAGCAAGGGAGAAGTAAAATGGCAACAGCAAATCAGGCAGGCAATTGGAAGAAAGCCCACAAAATGGGCATTCTGGGAAATGTAGTGTTCTCAGTTGTTGTTGCCTAGCAATGTCTACAACTCTATCTTGGGGGTCCGTGGCGATCTGCGGTCACTCAGGATGTGAACTAGATGAAAGGGCATGAGAGAAGAAGAAAGAACCCACTCTGACTTCTCTATGTCAAACAGGTGCAGAGTTATGTCCCAGAAAAGTTCACCCATAGAAGTCAATGGACCAAAGATGGTGTCGTTGGCAGCGCGGACACCCATTCTTAAAGGGACCGCAACACAATTTTAGGCAGCAGTAACCAAGTAATCTAGAAACCCAGAACCCCAGGAACATTTGAGGACAGCCTAAAAATGGGACCCCAGAAGCAAAAAAGTGAAAACAGACCCACAACACCCCTAAACAAAGTGAAAACGAGCAGAGAAGGGGCTAACCCTGGGAAGCTGCAGGTATCCTTGCCCCAAGCACAGGCATAGAACTAATAAAGTAATAGAAATACTCAACATAAGTGCAAGAGCCCAAGAGCGGAGAGTATAGTGAGGCACAAGGTAAGGACAATTTGGAACAAGGCACTCAAAGGGTTACTCACCAGTCTTCTGTCTTCAAGTTACCATTGTGAAAGGAAGCAGAGCCAGAGAGCCAGCAAGATTCCCTTAACAAGGCTGCAAGGGTCCACACTGCATCTGTAGACTGGTCAAACCACTCCAGCAGATGCCCAGTAATGGTAACCAGCCTAATGAGGGAATTTTGCAAGCCCCATTTTTCATGGAAAAATAATAACAAATTAAAAAATTAAGAGAGTGTCTCTGCTCCATCCATACTCTTCAGAGGACACATTTATACTGGAAGCGGGATGAGGGTAGAGCTGAAGGAGTAGCTGGGAGTCTCCACTCACAACACTGTCTTTTGAGCTCTGTCCTGCCCTGCAGAAGTAGGTACTTAACCCCATGGTACCTGTGTTCCATATTGGCCGTAGGAGAAAACCCTTATTTCCCAAGTCTTAAGTTCATATCCTGAAAAAATATTCCCAACTAACAGGGAGGACAATACTAAGAGGAAATGGAACAATTCTGGGGGATAAAACATTGCCACTGATTTAAATTGGGCCTTTAACACCCATAAATGCTTAAGAGGTCTCCAACATATTGCAAAGAATTCAAGGGTATTAAAACTATAATTTAGCGTGGGCAGGGCAAGCTGCCTACGAAGCTGGATGAGATTTTTTGAGCTCTGCAGCTGCATAGCTAGTTTTTACTATTTGGAAGCCTTATTTTCTACTTTTTTGCTACCTGTATTGCACCAGAGCTCCCTTGGGTGTGCCTGAGGCTTTCCCTGTGCTTGGAAGTTATTTTAAGGGAGACAGTGGCAGCATTAACTGAGTTTCATATCTCGGGCCTTGTTTGCACCCAAAGGAACAGATGGCAAACATGGAGTCTGCAGCTGGGCATCACATATATCTCATGAGGGAAGATACTGTTCATCTTTCGACCAGGGAAGAGCTTATGGCTCTGGTGGAGGAAATTAGGCTGGCAGTACGGGCAGAGGTTGCCGGTCTACATTCTGCTGCTGTGCAGAGTGAGTCGTGTTCGCTGCCATTGTCACCAGAAAAGGTGTCTGATGTTCAACAGCATGCATTTGAGCCAGTAAATCGCTTCCACGAGGAGACCTTTTGGAAGACCACACGGGTTCTCGCGTGGTGCTTGAAGATAGTTGCTGGAAGAGTATTTACCGTACTAGAAGTCTGCCTCGGACTGCCAATGCACTTCAGATGGTGGCCGCTCTAGCAGATTCATGTTATGTGGGTTTACAGCAGCTGGAGATGTATGCATTACCACTTTCTGCTTTGGAGTTTTCTAAGGTCATGGCAGTCAATTTTCCTTGGGATACAGGAATTTGTGGTCTATTGGATGACCGGAGGACCCCCCTGGGGTCTCCCGCTGCTCCACCTTATTACTCTAGCTCTTATGCATGGCGACGCCAAGCTGGTGATGCGGACTTTCTTTACTTCTGGCACCTAGAACTCTTACCTGATCTTCGGCCTTTCCCCTCCGAATATGGGGTAGAACACTCTCCTGGACGCTCTGTCTATCGTGTGCTATTACGGGCCATCCCCCTTGGGCCCAGGGGGTCGGTCTACGTTTTGATATGTTTGTTCTGGGGAGCGGGCGGTGTTACAGAGCTGGGGAATGTTATTTTCTTTATGTGATTTTAAGTAGCCATTCTGTGGGATTTCTATAGCTCTTTCTTGCTCACATTACCAGTTATCTTGTGGATTTCTGAGGTCGGGGAAAAGTGTTCTCTTTGCTACTGTTAGAATTATTATTGTGTGTTCATACAGAGAAAGATGTTATTTTTGCAACTGTCTGAAGCACCATTGTGTGTTCAATCTATGATGCTCTGGGAGTGGGTTATTTTATCTTTCTTATCTGATACCTCTTATTGTTGCCTCAGAGGCAGGGGTGTTTTGCTCATGACTCTTATTCAGGTTAACATACTTATTGTTTGTATGCAACTTTCTGTGCTCCTTATTTTAGCTTCACCGATTGCAGCACTGTAATACACGTTAGTCATAATTGGACTACGGGTTTCTAATATGCATCCTGTCCAATTTATCTTTTGTCTTCCTTTGATTACCGCCCCCCAGGACCTCTTAGAGGTCTAAGTGTGTTAACTCCACAGGGGGGCGGGTCCAAACCCGAGTCACTCTGTTCACGCAGTGATATCTCATTAAGGTTCCCAGTTCAGCATGAGAGACTACGTTCAGCCGTTTTCTTTTTCAGCGCTTCAAAATTTTATTTGCCTGAGGCGGTCTGAGCATTATTAGGGACATAATTTAATGTTTTGTAATTCTAGCATTCAAGCTATTGTATGTCACTGAGTTTAACGATACTTATGTCTAGAATGGCACATATCTTTTCTTTACACATCTAGACGTGTTGTTGCTTCTTACATTCTGCACCCTTTCATTGTTGACCTCTGAAGGAGCTTCTGTGTGTATTTTGATACTGCCATGACCAATGTATGTTGTGCTTTACCCTTTACACTGCACCGTTGCTTTTGTAAATTGGTCTTATCTTTCAATAAAGCTTTGAAAATGAAAAAAAAAAAAATAAATAAATAAATAAAAATAAAACTATAATTTAAATAAGTGGTCGTTATGGACCAGGGACCAGACAGACACCAAAATATAAAGTGCAAAACACCTTTATTAAAATAAAAGCAAACAAAGCAAAATCGTGATCCAGAAGCGTAAACCAAAAGACAAGCCGGGGTCAGGAACCAAGACGGGTACTCGGCCAAGCCGGGGTCAGGAATACGGAGATCAGTGAAGTCAGGAACAATCCAGGAGCCAGAAGGGACGTCGGAGGAAGCCAGATCATACACAGGTAGTCAGCAATGCAGTAGAACACGCTTGCAGCCAGAAGCAAACACAAGGGCAATCAGGGAGTGAGCCAAGCTGCTTTAAATACCCTGGGAGCGTTGGCTATTGGCTGACATCAGTCAGCAAACACAGAGAGGTCAGCTGATTCAGCAAAGGGAAGACAGCAGTGATGGATAGCAGAGCACTGGCTTAGCTCAGACAGCAGAATCGAGCAGCAGAGTACAGCAGCTCAGCCAAACCTTGACAGTACCCCCCCTCAAAGACCCCTCCGCGGGGAAGGACCAGGCTTATGGGGAAAACCTGAATGAAAAGCATGGAGGAGGGCTGGGGGCATGCACTTCTGCGGCTGGAACCTATGAGCGCTCTTCAGGACCGTACCCCTTCCAATGGACCAAATATTGAAGCCTCCCTCGGAACTTATGAGAGATGACTATGGAGCGGACTTTGAACTCCTCATGGCAGTCAACAGGCACAGAATGGGGCTGAAGAGTGACCCTCTCCCCAACCTGGTAGGAGGGTGTGGGTAGGCATTTACGATTAGCCTGGAGCTCCTGGAATTGTTGCGAGCATCGCAGTGATTCTTGGACCTGCACCCATGTGGAACGGATTCACTGGAGATGATCCGCCAATGCAAGAATCCCCTGGGGAGAGAACAAATCTGAAATCATGGAGGGTTGATACCCATAATTCACCATGAAGGGGGAGAGCCGGGTAGAAGCCGAGACAGAACTGTTATGAGCAAATTCCGCCCAAGGTAGCAGGTCCAACCAATTATCCTGATGGTCTGAGATGTAGCACTGCAGGAATTGCTCCAAGGCCTGATTAGCCCTTTCCGCGGACCCATTCTATTGCTGTTGATAGGCTGTAGATAAGGAGAGTTGGATACCTAGTTGCGTACAGAAAGCCCTCCAGAATCTCGAGACAAACTGGCTACCCCAGTCGGAAACTATGACTTTGGGAACCCTGTGTAGCCGACAGACTTCCTTGACAAAGCCCATAGCCAACTCTTTAGCGGATGGGAGTTTTTTGAAAGGTATGCACTGAATCAGTTTAGAAAATCAGTCAACGACCATGAGGATGACTGTGTTACCTTTAGACAAAGGGAGGTTAACTATGAAGTCCATGGCAAGGTGTGACCATGGCTTCTCCCAATTAGGTATGGGTTGGAGAAGGCCCACTGGAAGGTGACGGGGTGATTTAGTCTGCGCACAGACTGGACAGGAAGTGACAAAGGCAGCAATATCTTTGTTAAGTTCTGGCCACCAGAAAAGACGGGAAACTGACCAGAAAAGCAGATTATCACCGGAATGCACTGCTGACTTCGTATTATGATATGTGGAAAGTACCTTGGTACGGAGGTTCCTAGGTACAAAACAGCACCCAGAAGAAGTCTTAGCAGGTGCTACTTGGGCGGCCCGTATTCTCTCCCCGAAGGGAGATGTAATGCTTGTAATTATTGTGGCAAGCACTCTGTACGGAGGGATAATAGGACTAAGAGGGCTGTCCTCCTTAGCGCCCGAGAACTGTCTGGATAGGGCATCAGCCCGGACATTTTTGGTACCCGGCAGGTACGAGACCACATAATTAAAACGGGACAGAAATAAGGCCCATCGGACCTGTCTTGGAATCAAGCGCTTAGCTTTAGACAGGTATATGAGATTTTTATGATCAGTGGGGATTAGGACTGGCACTGAGGTTCCCTCGAGCAAATGCCTCCATTCTTTGAGAGCGAGTATTAAAGCCAGCAACTCACGGTCACCAGTTTCATAGTTGCACTCTGCAGGGAGTGAATCAATATGCAATATGAAACCAATTCCTCTAAATCTCTGGGGAGGTCCCGGGCTGCAGTCTCATCTTTAACTGTATCCAAAAGCCCATTAGAGAAAGCAGCCACAAGAGCCTCATTATTCCAACCAACCTCGGCTGCCAGGGTACGAAACTCTATGACATAATCCGAACCCGTCCTTGTACCCTGCTGGATGGACATTAGGTGCTTGGCAGCCGAGGTGGAGCAGCCCGGTATGTCAAATACCCATTTAAAGGATGCCACAAACTCAGGGTAATTGTACACAATAGGTTTCTGCGTCTCCCAATGGGGATAAGCCCATGCCAAGGCCCTGTCAGAGAGTAAGGAAATCACAAGGCCCACCATACTCCTATCATACGGAAAGGACTGTGGTACCATCTCCAGATAGATACCGACCTGGTTCAGGAAACCTCTGCACTGGTTAGGGTCACACCCATAACGATGGGAAGCGAGGCGGACCCAGTCATGCCTCTAGCAACACTGGAATCACTATTGACAGTTGGAGAAGGAGTGGCATCAGCTATAGGGGCAGCCTGCACCGGGAGTTGCTGAGGTGGTGGAGCCAGATGGGCAGTACAGAGCAACAAAGTCTGGAGGGCTAACGCAAACTGGTCCATGAGCTGGTCTACCTGGTCCAGCCTGTAAAAAACTTTCTGTGGATTGCCTGCTCCTTCTGAATTCATGGCCCTTGTGTACTGTTATGGACCAGGAACCAGACAGACAAAATATAAAGTGCAAAAAAAGGATTTTAGTGTTACCTGTTAAATCCTTTTCTCTTAGTCCATACAGGTTACTGGTAACTTTGGGTATGTGATCCGCCCCTTTAAAGAGGCAGGAACAATTCTAGAATTGTATGCAGGGGGTGCAGCCTACCTTCCCTCCTTGGCTGCAGCTAGCCAACCAGCTCTAGAAAGATATGAGACACTAACTATTGACTAGATAGTGAAGGGAAAGAAGACTCCTGTGAGCATGACCCCAAAGGACCCCCAGGGACTGCCATGGGAGAGCCAAGCATGGTCCCTTGACAGGGTGGGAGACCAGAAAAGGATTTAACAGGTAAGACTAAAATCCTCTTTTCTCTTTCGTCCAATACAGGTTACTGGTAACTCTGGGATGTCCAACCATTGAGTTTCCCAGAGGCGGGAAGTAAGGCAAGGACCAGGCGCAAGACCCCCAAAGTCACCAGAGCAGATATGAACCATCAGAGATAGCCCAACAAACAATGAAGTGTCAATGGACACTGAACAGGGGTAACAACACCCCAACTGTTACACAGCACAGTGAACTAGAGCCAACGGGGCTCAAAAGTGAAGGAAGCACCAAGAACCGAAGAAAATCCTACACAGGCAAGACTGCCTCCAGGATTTTCCTCCCAAAGCTGGCGACAGCCGATGCTAGCACATCAACATGGAAATGCTTCGAAAAGGTGTGCACAGACGACCAGGTGGCAGCCTTGCACAACTGATCAGCAGATACCTTATTCTTGTAAGCTCAAGAGGCCCCAATAGATCGAGTAGAATGAGCCGTGACCCTGAAAGGACAGGCTTCTTCCTCAGCTCATAAGCCTTATGAATAGTGGACTTGATCCAAGAAGCAATAATCACCTTGGATGCAGGTCTTCCTGCCCTAGGTCCCTCAGGAATGACAAACAACGTGTCTGATTGCCTGATAAACGCAGTGCGATGTACATAAAACTTTAGACAATGCTCCACGTCTAACAAGTGGAGATCTCTCTCCTTGTCAGAGGTGGGGTCAGGGCAGAAAGAGGGCACCACAATCTCCTGATTGATGTGGAACTCCGAAACCACCTTCGGGAGAAACTCCTGAGAGGTGCGAAGCACCGCCTTTTCCTTGTGAAACACCAAATATGGTGGTTTACAGGACAGAGCACGTAACTCCGCGACATGACATACAGACACAATCGCCAGGAGAAAAGCCATTTTCCACATCAACAGGTGTAGAGGAATAGTAGCCAAAGACTCAAATGGAGGGAGCTGAAGAATGCCCAAAACCAAGTTAAGATCCCATGGAGGAGCGTAATCTTGAAGCAGGACGAGTATGAGCAATCCCCCAGAAGAAAACCTTGACATCAGGAAGGATGGCACTGCGCCTATGAAGAAAACAGAGAGAGAGGACGTCTGAACTTTAAGGGAACTCAAACTGAGGCCCATATCCACACCGTCCTGCAAAAAAGCCAGGACTGTAGGCAAATCCAATTCCTGAGACAGGTCCTTGTCAGCACACCAAGATAGGAAGGCAATCAGAATGACTGGACAACGCTCCAGTTGTAATTTCTGTAACACCCTGTGCAACATTGGGAGGGGAGGAAAGATGTAGGCCAGAGGGAATAACCAAGGAATGGACATAGCATCCACCGCCAGAGCTAGAGGGTCCCTCCATCGAGAGCAGAACTTCGGAACCTTCCTGTTGTGTCTTGTCGCTATCAGGTCGATGTAAGGAAGACCCCATTTCTGAACAATGAGGGTGAATACCTCTGGGTGCAGCTCCCACTCTCCACTGTCCACTGTGTGTTGACTGAGGAAGTCCGCCATGACGTTGTCTACGCCAGGAATGTGCACTGCGGATATGGCATAAATGTGTTCTTCTGCCCAGGACAAAATAGCCTTGACCTCTAACCAAGCGGCGACACTTCTTGTTCCGTCCTGCTTGTTGATGTAATCCACGGCCGTGGCATTGATGAATGAAGGTCATAAAATATCGCCTGAAGATCCAACACGTTGATGGGAAGGAGAGATTCTTCCGGAGACCACCGACATTGTGCACTCAGGCGACCCAGGACCGCTCCCCATCTGGAGAGGCTGGCATCCGTCGTCACCGTGGTCCAGAAGGAAACTAGGAAAGACTTGCCCTTCAGCAGATTGGAGAGGTTGAACCACCAGGACAAACTCAGTTCCACATGAAGAGGAAGTGACACCGGCATCTTCAGAAGGTCCGGCTGAGCCCTGCACACCTGGATCACAAACCGCTGGAGTTCTCTGGTGCGCCAATGCAAACAGTACCGGGGTCAGGAACCAAGACAGGTACTCAGCCAAGCCGGGGCCAGGAATACGGAGATCAGTGAAGTCAGGAACAATCCAGGAGCCAGGAGGGACGTCAGAGGAAGCCAGGTCATGCACAGGTAGTCAGCAACGCAGTAGAACACTTGCGGTCAGAAGCAAACACAAGGGCAATCAGGGAGTGAGCCAAGCTGCTTTAAATACCCTGGGAGGGTTGGCTATTGGCTGATAGAAGTCAAGTGAGCAAACACAGAGAGGTCAGTTGATTCAGCTTGGTCCAGAAAAGGGAAGGCAGCAGTAATGGATAGCAGAGCACTGAATTAGCTCAGACAGCAGAATCGAGCAGCAGAGTAGAGCAGCTCAGTCAAACCTTGACAGTGGGACGTTGGAAACTATAATTTAAATCAGTGGGACATTGAGATATTTTTATTTGTCCCCTACAGTGCAGTTGGTTTGCCCCCAGAAATCCAAAATTATCTCCACTTTTCTTTATACATAAGCCCCAAAATTCTGTAACATCACAGCAGCTTTAGCAACTAACTCTCACCAGTAGTGATAACGGTTAGTCAATACATTGGATACCCCTCTGGCAGTCAATGGGTTAAAGAAGAAGTAAACTTATTTTGGAAAAAAAACATATAGGGCTTTTCCTGTTGAGTAACAGATGGATACTCTCAATGCCAGGAACTGAATCTTTCCAGAGTTATTACAGTTTAACCTGTTAGTGGTTTACATTAATATTGTCCTAGTGGTAAGATTTCAGTTCGTTATTGTGACAAATTCTATGGGAGTGGTGAGTCACTGACAAACTGTTCTCTACAGAATGTGCCAGATGCAGTGTCTGCCAGATGTCAGTTTGTACTCCTATGAAGTAATGACTTTTACTTACTTCCTGAAAATTCGAACTGTTGTAACTTTTGAGTAAAACTCCTGACAACAGTTGGAGTACCCTTGTTCTATTCCTCAGGAAAAGCCCTCTAACAGTTTGTTTTTCATTAAAAAAAGGCTATTGCTCCTTTAATAACAGCCTCATATTTACTTTTGGCCATATTATGGACTATGAATATATCAAATGGACAAAACACTTACCCAGTTGTTCCTTTTTTGTAGCTAAAAAGAAATAAAATAAACATATTTATTGTATCAGCATCAATACCTGCAAGTTTCTTCTATACAAATTAATGTTTGGGGCCAGTGTTTAACCCTTTGAGTGCATTACGAAAAGTTGATGGTGTACCAATGGTATACTAAAACTAAGCAGAACTCTTCTCAGCCATCTATCCAGGGTCTCGTAACAAGTCTATCTGGGGCGGGGGCTAGTGGGGTAGCCTGATATGGACGAGGGGGAGGCTCCACCCTGCAATTCTTCTAGAATTGTTCCAGCCCACTGGGAGGAGCTGCTGCCTCCCCATGGTACCTATGAGTTATATTGGACAGCAGAGAAAACGTTTTAATAACATCTCTCAGCAGTGGAAGCTGCATAAACCCTGCAGATTCTAAAGAAATCTTTACCCTTTGAAGACCGGAAGCCAGGTAACCGCACAGACATCTCGTCTGCGCACCTGCGCCGTTAGTCATGGTCTCCTATAAAGGTGCCAAAAGGTAACAGGAAGGGATTCTTTAGAATCTGCCACTTTTTTATAGTTAACACATGTATTTTCAAGCTTGTCGCCATATGCTTAATGAATGCACGGCGACTTATTAATAGGTGAAAGTTCCACTTTAAAATGGTCTGAACCTAAGTGTAGACAATCATCTACTATTACCAGAAGAATAACCCTTCTATGCTAGAGAGGTCTCCGATGCAGTTGAGACCCCTCTACCATCCAAATGGGAAGACAACTAATTTATAGAATGTAGTGCCTAGAACAGGCTTGAAAGAGAATATAAATAGCACCCACCACTTACTTTCCTAAGGCCAGGAAATCCCAATGGCCCCTATGAATTTTGCCATGCGCCTATGTTCAAGAGATAGCATGTTCCATCAGTGCTGGATGTCATGTCCATGGAGGTAGACATGTTTTTTTAATTGATGCAAGTGGAGTGCACACTACTTTACCCTTTAATGACTGCATTGTTATGCGATGCACTGCACATCCCTTTGATCCTTACAGGGTTAAGATTACCATGTGCAGTGAGAGAAGTTTGAGGTCCTATGGTCTTGCCAGCAACTGTAATGTCCGCCTCCGAGAACATGACATCCAGGACTGATTGACGAGGTTATCTCTTGAACCAAAGAGAAATGGAAAAATTCAGAGGCCATAAGGATTTTCTGGTCAAGGAGAAGAAAGTAGGGGGTTAATAACAGGAGTTGTTAGCACTCCTTTAAAATGACCCTTTTACCTCCAGCAGAGTTTTCTACTCTTCTCTACTTGCATCAGACTAGTCACCAGTAAGCCTGTGACTAAGCACAAAAATCTCTACCAGACAAACAGGCACGAGACAGAGGAGAACGGTTCTGAGGAAGGCTCGGATGTGGTAGAACGCCTGACTGCTGGAGGTTCTAGGCAGCACTATGACATTTATCTTATGACTGGGAGAAACCACGAAGAAGCAGATATGTCAGACTTACCCAAAAGGCTCTCTTGTTTTTCTGAGAGAAAATAAAATAGAAAAAGAGGTTAAGGTTTCTAAATGCTAGTATTAATCCTTTGAATGCCAGAGGGGTACGCAATGCTTTGCTCTGCTCTAGCAGTCAAAGGGTTATGAAACAGGGCAATGACAACCCTTAAAGTAACACTAACACTTCCTAATTAATAACCCCCCACATGCACACACACCTTAATCTGGGCAGAAAATCCTAACTGCAACTATGAATCATATCAGCTTGGATTTCGTCTCCAAAATTACTCTCCAGTTGGTAATGGATATCACGTCCGTGGAGGCGGACTTGATTTTTTGTTGCCCGACTGCACAACCCCAGACTCCTTCTCCTGAAGTGTTTTTAGGAAGGACACTATTTGGAGGACACTGGGATTCCAGTAGACTGGCGATTAAGAATCACTTTGGTCTCCACAGACATGATATGACAATATATCTGAATTAATTAAAAATACATTTTTATGAAACCATTCCACATTACACTGATTTATAGTTGGAATTAGGATTTTCTGAGCAGATTAAGGTAAGAGGGGGTTCATTAACCCTTTAAGGCCCACAGGGGTGCTCAACACATCACTGGTACTGGGTAGTAATGTTTCACAAAAAGAGCAGCTCCAATTAATTTCCATAGTATTTGGGCCATAGAGATTGTTATTTCAATACTGTCAGAGCTGTAGTTCAAGAGTAATTGAATGATAAAGTAATCCCCTCCCACCTCTTTTACATAGTGTAAGCCACCTCTCCCTCAGATGTGGAATCTGGTCTTGAGACCAGACAGCTAACAGCAAGGGACAATCTTCTTACTGTGAGAACAATGAAAACCTTGCCCCCACTGACAGGTTTTTCAGGTTTTCCCTTATGCTCAATGAAGATTGTCCCTCTCTGCGATCCATCTGGACACTCTTGCTGCTCTGAGGTGAGCAGTGTTACATCAGTAAAAGGGGAGTGGGATACTTTATCATACAATTACTGTTGAACTACAACTCTGACCGCAGTGAAATAACACTCTCCATGGCCCAAACACTATGAAGATTAATTGGAGATGCTTTTATTGTGAAACATTACTATCCCTTTAAGGTTTAACAGGTTACGAGGAGAACTGGTGCAATTCTGGGGTAAATCAAGCTGCACCACAGGGGAAAAAAAGTGTATTTGATTTTAAAGGGTTTATATCTCTTTGAAAGCTAGAAAAGTCTCCAATTAATTGCTTTGCAAAAAGCCCCATTTTAATTAATGAAAAATTTTGGGATTTTTGTTCTACAGTTGATTTGTCACAGTTTTGCTCCAATACTTTTTACCACATTGGTCTCTAATGGCTGGATTACATTGCAGGCAATATATGTTATGACTAGATGAGTCAGAGGGAAAATTTGGGCATAAATCCAGTGAGAACGTTTTCAGCTGCAATGGAATCCCAATCCAAGAGCAGTGCCCAAAATGTGAGGCAATATACAGCAGGCATAACAAACTCAAGTAGTAGTTGAGCAACAATTTCATACACACATAAGGACTACATACTCCGCAATTCCTTCTAAAACTGGCAATATACTCAACAATCCACTGTAACAAGGGCCACATACTCAACAGTTTCCTCTAAGAAAGGCCACATGCTCAGTGACTTCCTCTAAAAAGGGTTGCATACTTATGGTGCTATGCAAGAAACGTGCGCAATCGCTATTTCCCATGGGAAAACCACTAGGGAATAGGTTTGAGCATGATTTTGTTGAACTGTGCATGAAAATTCAAGACTACCGAACGGCTGCGTATATTTTTTTTTTTTGTAGCCGTGGCTAAGATTAGTGAATCTGTGTGAGCGGAATAGCGAATGCGCCTAATGCAAGAACTGCTATTGCGAATGAATTTATACGTCTGTGTACTGTTGTCGTAAAATGGAATTTTTCATGCGCAATTCAAGAAGCGTTCGGTATTTAGCTTCCTGGATTAGAATATGCACAAAATCTATTTGCGCACAAAAATGCCTTTATCCGATGCAAATGTTTTTTGCATCTCACCATTAGTGATTTTCTCTAAAATGGGTGACATACTCAGATTTCCTCTTCAACAATTCCAGCTAAAAAAAGCTTCATACTCAGCAATTCCCCTCTAAGGAGGATTGAAAAAGTGACTGCGGATGCCTGCACTATTTTGTTGGAGAGGTCTGAAGAGAGCGATGAAATGTAAATAGTTTGCTGCTGTGCTGTGACTGTTCTGATAATGAGCCATTTACCTTATTTCTAGAACATGAGTATACAACTGCTGGCTCTCTCAATGTTGGAGACTACAATAACTATCATCCACAACCAGCCAACAGCAGCAAAGCCGATGGTTGTCTACCCATACCATAGACAGTAACAGCAAAACAATATGATCAAAACTGGAATTTGGACAAAAAAGGCCACAATTAAGTTCAAATGAGAAATCTTGTGTGAGCATGTGTGTGTGTGGGGGGGGGAAGGGTTTGTCACAGTTCATTAGCTAAAGGATTGCATTCTGCAGCACAATGTTTCACATGCCTGATATATAACAAAAACCAAACAAAAGTGTGTCGCAAAAGTTCTCTTGTAAGTGTAGTAATTCGTACTTATGTAATCCTTCACCAACACTAAAGGAAACAAGTTTAGGAAATCTACTCACAATCTTCAGAGGCTATACCTGCCCCTAGGTAAGAGAGCTTTCACTGGCTCTCATTCCAGTAAGGTGTACTTTGATCTTCACTTTGATGGATCTTCCGATCTGGCAAATGCTCAACAGGCTTTTATGGTAAAAACCAACTAACTCAGGTGATTGACTCCCCATGGTATTAAGCAAAGGCTATACCTTTTTATATCCACCGAGGCCAGCGACTCATTATGTAGTAGTAAAAGATACACTACTAAAACGTAAATAACATGTAATAGCTGTATTTAACAAATCTTAAACAAGGACTAAAAGTTAAACATTAGAACGACAAAAAAACAGGAGAGCACAAGAAGGCGCCCTAGTGCAATGAAATCCTGTGGGACTAAAGTTCCACCACCGTAGTACACCCCACTTGTGGGTACTCACAAAAGTATTGGCTATCGGTCACATATATGACAGACAGCAACAGAGCATCAGTGGGTAGGTCGTTCCTGACCTAGAAACAGGCAACTGTATTGTAGGCTGCTCCTCCTCTCCCCGCTCTCTCCAAACGGAAATTCAACAACAGAACACTCAAAAAAGAGAAAAAAGCATAATACAGTACAAATGAATATATATGACATGTAATTTATAAAGTGTGCACTCACGTTTGGGTGTAGTCAGCAAGTCTCTCCAAGCAAGAGTGTCATCTTTACTTGCTGACTACACCCAAACGTGAGTGCACACATTATAAATTACATATCTTATACATTGATTTTTACGGTATTACTCTATTGGGCGCCCCCCTTTTTTCTCTTCTATGAGTGTTCTATTGTAAAAGTTAAACATAGCTTAATCAGCCTCTTTTAAAACAAATAAAAGCAAATACAGATACAATATGCCTGAAATACAGCCTCACTAGCAGCGGCTAAAATTGTGTACTGCAGACGTCTTCGAACACAACCCTACAAGTGCTCCTCAGGCACTGCTATCTACCAATCCACTGAAGGCGTATAGGCCTTGAACACTGTCCAGGCTACAGAAAAAAATAGAAATACAAGTACATTTATAATTTTTTATAGTACCACTGTGGCAATGGAGTAGTTAAAGGAGCAAAATACACTTTTCGATGTAAAATATATGATATTTAGCTTATCCTGCAGATTAAAACATGGTTACACCTACTTCTAGAATATTTGTCATTCAAAAGTTATCACAGCTCAAATATGTTTTTGGAATTTTAATTAAAACGGCAGTTTTATATTGTGGACCCCAGGTGGCACTGTTGCCATCACATAATATGGAAAGCTGGTGAATGCAATATACAATAAATTGAGATAAACAAGTTTACTGCTCCTTTAAAGCAACATAACCATTTCAGTGTCAAACACCAACACCTCACAAGGCACCTTACCAGATAAAACTGCAAATCATTGCAATGCAATCCTGTCCAGTCCCAGCGGCACCAAAGGGATTACAATAATGTAACACTTTAATGACCAGGGTTTGTGAAAAGCATTGTACACCCACCTTGTCCTTGAAGGGTTAAAGTAAACTTTAAGCCACACACACTACCCACCTCACCCTCATCACCATGGCTTAACATCTCTGTTACCAGAGGGCCTGCAACACATTGCAGTGTAACTTGACAAGATCCCCAAATACTTTTTCATGATTAACTAAAATAAAATGAAGACACAGTGGCCTGAATAGTGATTGAATTTGCTGCTTTGGCCATGACGTACATACATATAATGATGTGGACATAAGTGCATTATATTTACAACATAACTTCAGTACTTACTCAAGTCATTCTTCCTTTTGCCTAAAAAAGAAATTAAACATTTATTGTACCAAAAGCAATGCCTGTGTGTTTCCCTCTAAGCCAGTCAATATTTGTTCTGTGGTTCACTACATATCTACATAATAACATTTCAGTACCAGCAGACAGTGGAACAAGGACATTAATCCTTTATTCTGCAACATATTGCCTACATAAAATCAATGTATTACATTTTAGGTTGTAGTTATATAACCAGTCCAGAGTATGCTACTCTTATCACCACACTAAGGTACCCCAATTTAGGCATGTTGTAACCTTAATTTGCTCTGCCTTGAGAGCCGAATCTCATCTGCTTTTCTCTTTATAATGGAGAGAGATTCTCTGACTAGTATTTTAGAGTGTCCTAAAAACAATTAACATTGCACTTGGGGGTGAGAGGGCTGCATGGACCAACAAACGCTGGTTAAACTTCCAAAAAACATAATCTGGACTGGAATTTCTACATAATATATATAGATAGATAGATCGATAGATAGACATACAGATATACAGTATATAGATAGATATAGATATATACACACACACACTATACCACATATATATTTTTTTATTTATATTTGGAGAGCTTTTCCTGTTGATAAAAGCGAGAGTGCTCTGACTGCTGGGTGATTATTAATTCAAATGTTATAATGCTGAAAGGTAATGCCTCTCGATTTAAGTGTCTGGAAAGCTTTACATCAATCAACCAAAATTTCCCATTGGGACCAATTAATCACTTCATATAATCCTATATAATAATTTGCTAAAACGTGTGTAACGATGCAGTCATGCGCAGTAGACTGCCCATGACAAGGCTGATACAGAGCGGGACACTCCGAAGGAGCGTCCAGCTCTGTATCAGCCGCGGCGCAGGCAGTCTCTACTGCGCATGACTGCCCTGCAACCGACTGGCAGTGGCACTGTGGCGCGTGTAACGGGCTCTTCAATTAGTACTCTTTATAAGGTACTATCTGCACAACATTCGTTAACCCCATAGCGACAATTAACTTACCAGGTACACTTAGTGACAGAGAACGTACCTGGTAAGTCCCGGAAGTCCGGGTCTCCATGCAGCTGCACGCCATTTGGAGACTCCAAACTCGTTTAAAAAAAAAAAAAAAATGTTCCACGGGCATTAAGGTGACAGCCGCATATGAACACGGCTGTCACTAAGGGGTTCATTACCATAATCTATATATCTGAATAACTCAAACTAGTTTTCTAAATAAAAAATACTAATACAACATTTGGATTCTTTGAAGGCTCTTTCATAATCAACAAAGTTGTTTTTAGATTACAGGTCTCCTTTAATAAAATAATTTGAATACTTACTTAATCTGCAACAAAAAAAACCTGGTGGAAGATAAAACAAATAATTTATTATCAGTGTGTAACTAGATTACGTCTATAGAAACATAGTACATGTCTCCCTTACAGTAGATACTTACACAATAATACACTTACTCATATTGATTAGAACTTAGCATTTACAATTAAACATCCTCAAATTGCTATTGATTTAAATGGAGCTTTTAACCCCTTGAATGCTAGCAAGCTTTCCAACGCATTGCCAAGCATCAATACATTAGGTTAGAAAAACATAACAGGCGTCAGAGTAATACCTCAACAATGGTGGACTTTAAAATGCTGCCTGGTCCATTACGGTAGGGTGGGGGTGGGTACGCTCTACTCAAACTTATGGATGGACACTGATGGCGTTTGGTATTGACCCCTTGGATGTTAAAGAGGTCTAGCTGGTGATCTCTCTAGAACCAAGGGGTTAACCTATGACATCTGTATTGTTAAGACAGATGTATAATTACACATAGCTTGACCCCTTGGATGTCAGAGAGATCTCTAATAAGATCTCTACACCGTCCAAGGGATTAATACAGAACACCACCAGTATTCATCCATAAACTTGAGTATAACGTACCCCCCCCAGCATACATTTTGCTCAGATTTATTTAATCTTTACAATAGCCATATATCTATCCCAAGATTTCTTAATTCAAACGTTATTACAGACCAAAGTATGAACAGAAGATTTGCTCTTACCAATATAGAGCTATAGAATAAAATGCAGTCTCTACACCAGGAAGCACTGTTACTATCAGTTTAACTGGAAAAAAATGAAACAATGAATGGCTCCCTCGAAAAGACAGCACTTTTCTTCTCCCTGAGGAGAGCGAGAAGAGAAGGTCCGGAGAAGGAGGAAGGGAGGTGAAGGGGATCCTATACCCCCTACCACCACCTGCAAAACCCACAGGTCCGCCATAGAGGCCTCCCAAGCAGAAAGGTAGCAGTGCAAGCGGCCACCTACCTGCGGGTGGGGACCCGGATTTGGCGAGTCACACAGAAGAAGGTTTGGAAGCCTTGGGCTTAGCGGAGGACTTGAACCTCCATTGCTGCTTAGGGTTGGATGAGGACAGCGGAGCCTGAGGCACTACCTGGGTCGCCTGGCGCAAGTCAGCCTGAAAGGGACAAAAAAGCCAATTCCTTTTGACAGGCGCCTTCTTCTTCTGGACCACTGGCAGGTGAGTACTCTTCCCTCCAGTGGCTTCACTGATCAGATCCTTGAGATCAGGCTTAAACAGTGAGTTTTCCTGAAAGGGCAAGGACAAGAGAGCCCTCTTGGAGACCATGGAAGCAGACCACATCTTGAGCCAAAGAGCACGTCTGGCTACCACAGACATAGTTGATGCCCTGGCAACCATATGCACAGCATCAAACAGGGCAGCAGAAACATAATGCTGAGCCTCAGAGATGTTGGCAAGAAGCCGTAACATGTCAGTAGTAGGAGCCCCCTGACGGACAGCTGAAGTGAGCTGTTCAGTCCAAACAGCCACAGCTCTATTCACCCACACCGCAGCAAAAGCGGGACGCAGGGCAGAACCAGCCGTCGCAAAAATAGCCTTGAGTGCAGTCTCAAGCTTCTTGTCAGTCCAGTCTTTTCAGAGCAGATGCATCAGCCACAGGCAAGGCAGTGGACTTAGAAAGCCTGTAGACAAGGACATCCACTTTGGGAGGATAAACCCACTGAGCTAGGGCCGCTTCAGAGAACTGATAAACCTTAGCAAATTTCCTAGAGACAGACGGTTTCCTGTCTGGAAACTTCCACTCCTCAGACACCAAGCGGTCAAGGGTGAGGTTAGGTGGAAAACAAGTATGGGGCCTAACAGGCTCCTGGAACACATCGGAGGTATCAGAAGAAACCTCCTGCACCAAGGGAATATGTTCAGGGTTTTCAACACAGCCCTGATCAGGCCCTCAGCCGAGGGAACAGGATCAGCCTCAAAGGGATCCCCAAAAAACTGAGAGGGACAGCAGAGCAGTATTCATCATCAGAATCAACCAATAATTCCTCTTCAGAGGAATTAGACACATCAGGTACCCCCGGCGGTTTAGGCAGGGAAGATCTGATAGGGGTGGAGGCCTGTCAATAGTGGAAGATTCCCTGCAAGGTGGATAGAAGGCGTTGTAAGGTGGACCAGAGGTCCCTGGTAGTAGCCTTAAACTCTTGCATCCAAACTGGCTCAAGTGCATGGCTGGAGGTCCCTGCGGGGGATTCAGGGGCAGCAGCGCATGCTGGGCAAACATGACCTGAGTATTCTTTAGGTAACCCTGAGTGACATAAGGAGCAATGAGCAATGGGGGACACAGATACTTAGTCTTAGGTCTAGCCCCAAGGTCTAACTGAACAGACATTCTCACAGTCAAATGGTCAAAGTATCAGAAACACCCACAAAATACTGTGTATGATAAATAAAATCACCACAGAAATGCTAAATTAGACTTATCTGGTAGGCGAAGGGTTAAACTGTTGAGGAGAGTCCAAGCCCTCCGTAGGATACTCAATCAGCGAAAGCACAAAATGGCTGCCGCGGCAGAAGCCAATCAGAAATGATCATGCGAAGCACGCGGTCGTAGGAATTGTAGTTTCACTGAAAAAAGTACCCCAACAGTGCCCGAAGCCCCCTCAGTCCCCTAACATGCCCAGAACATTGACCAGATAACAGAGCAAGGGCAGACCAACCAAATGAGCCATCTCTGACCTTGCTACATGGAGTGGTTGCAGAGATATGTCTCAAACTGTAAAGTCCCATAGAAGTGAATGGAGCAATGGCGTCTATGTGGTAAACACGCGTCCGGAACACAAAATTAACAAGGTGAATACCACAATGTAAAACCACTCAAAAGCCCACGAGAACAAGTTGGCAGACCCAATAAACACTGGTCCCAGTAGTGCCCACAACGCCCCAAAAGATGCTAAGCAGCAGCAAAAGAGTTAAGTTACCACAGAAACTTGATCCAAACACTCCACAGACATACAGATAAACCCAATGAGTGCATGAGTATGTCATAGGAACTCCAAATGAGACCCCTGTGCGGAGGGGAAGCATGGGACATGTGGACCTCAGAACTCAAAAGGTGCTCACCTTTTTCAGCAGATCTTCTGTCTTCAGATTACCATATATCAAGAAGAAGTCTCAGTGGGCAACTCCTGGGGAAAAAAATTTGCAGCCAAGATTTTCCCCCCAGGGCTTAGGTCCACAAAAGCACCTGATAAACTGAGCTATCCGCTTTTGGGTGATGGGAATTGTCAGTGATGGTAATCCGGCTAATGGTGGTATCCCATATCTAACAGACAATAATAAAAAAACTAAAACTATAGCAGAACTGTTCTCTTGCCTTGTGTCTTGAGCAATGAACAAATCTTACTGGAAGGGGATTGGCTAGCTGCAAGCTAAGGAGAGGAGGTAGGCTCCACCCAGCAGTCACTTCTCAGAATTGCTCCTGCCTACTTAAAGGGGCTGATCGCCTACCCAAAGTTACCAGTAAACTGTACTGAACAACAGAGAAAAACGCCTTTTTCAGTTGTCAAACAGATCAAGAACACTCTCCAGAGTGTAGGCACAGACTTATCAAAGAGTACCATAAAGAGAAGACTACACCAGCATAACCTCAGAGGGTTTGTCACAAGACGCACGCCATGGGCAAGAATCAGGAATGGCCAGCGTACATGCTGCTAAAAACTACATAAAAAATACACAGAGTTCAGGAACAAAGGATTAAAGAAGAAAATTAATCTGTACTAGAGTGATGGAAAGAGCAAAGTGTAGAGTTTGAAAGGAACCATTCTTGATCCAAAGAATACCGCCACACCTATGAAACATGATGGTGGTAGTGTTATGACTAGGGCATATATGGCTGCCATTTGAACTGGCTCACTTTTTGTTATTGACAATGTGTTACGGTTTTCTGACACACAGACCAGGATGTAACATAATATACAATTTATTGAAATAAAAATGAACAACACTGCCCCTAGGGGCTAGTAAAGTTAAGAACAGGCAATATGAACAGAGGATGGAGTAAACTGCAAACAGTAGTGCATAGAGGGTTAAGTGGAGCAACTGGTAAGGCTCAGGCTAGATTGGCCAACGCCCAGGGGATATATAGCAGTCTATGGTAACAGTCTTTAAATGTAGATCAGGAACTCAGGAAAAGCGCTGTAACACCCTTGAAGCATAAACAGGTTGAGCCCCTGTTGCTCTGAGCTGAGCCCGTACCACCACAGTGGGCTTATGAGGATTGCAACTGCCAAATTGATGTAACCAGAATAGGAATCGCCCTGAATGAGTATCGAGTAACCCTGCGTCTGCCACTGAAGTATGCCAGCCCTTGGGAGGCCACAGTAGAATGGAATTGCCCAAGCTACGAAGAGCCGATGCACAGAGTAGTGCAGTAGATAAAACACTTTGAGCGAATGAGGTACTGCCCAGACACCCACAAGGTGTGACCCAGAATCCTTGTTGCAAGAGCGAATGGACTACCAGTGTCAACCAGCGTGATCACGATGCTCACCGGGCATCGAACAGGCGGAGCTCTGCAAGGACTGGTATAGCGTAAAGCGGAGGCTCAAATGTGTTAAGGCTCAGAGAATCACCGGAGCTTGGCAATGAATCAAATGGCACGTAATCGGAGGCTACCGGCAGTGCAAGGGTTAATCTGGTACATTTGAAATGCTCAGCGAGAACAAGGCAGGCAACCTCGGCTGCAGCGTAATGAGCTAGGAAACAGACAGGAACAGTAGCCGGAACCGGATGACTGAGTCGCAGGAACACCACCGGAGAGTGGAGCAGTCACGGAGCAGGATCAGGAGCCAGAACCGGGTCGAATCACGGAGCGGAGTCGTCAGCCAGAGCCGGGTCGGATCACGGTGCAGGGTCGTCAGCCAGAGCCGGGTCAGTTCACGGTGCAGGGTCATCAGCCAGAGCCGGGTCAGTTCACGGTGCAGGGTCGTCAGCCAGAGCCGGGTCAGTTCACGGTGCAGGGTCGTCAGCCAGAGCCGGGTCATTTCACGGTGCAGGAGCAGAAGGAGAGTCAGACTAGCCGGGTCGGTACACAGGAGACACTGGAGATCAATAACAAGGCGCAGCAACACAACACCACGAAAGGGCAATTGACAAGTGCCCAAGCCTCAGTATATAAAGGCACATCCTGGGCGGGCCAATCAGACTCCTCCAATGCAAATGTATACCTACAGAGATTGACAGGGAATCACGGGGACAGTGATAGTACCCCCCTCTCAAAGACCCCCTCCCCTGCCAGAGGGTCTAGGTTTATGGGGATATTTAGAGTGAAAGTTGCGCATCAGTCGTGGAGCATGAAGATCCGTATGATCTACCCAAGACCGCTCCTCAGGCCCATAACCTTTCCAGTGGACCAAATATTGCAACTTGCCTCTAACTCTCCTGGAGTCAATTATGCTCTGAATTTCGTATTCCTCTTGGCCTTGTACATTCACCGGCCCAGGAACCACCAGCGTGGTAGTATAACGGTTGCACACCAAGGGCTTAAGAAGGGACACATGAAACACATTATGAATACGCATAGCCCTGGGGAGCTCCAATGCGGGGTTAACCTTGCGAATGATCTTAAAGGGACCAATGAACCGGGGAGCCAGTTTGTTTGACGGTACTTGCAGGTTAAGATTCCTGGAGGAGAGCCATACCCTGTCCCCAACCTGGTAGGAGACCGCTGGAAGGCGTCTGCGATTAGCATGCCGCTGATGTCTCAGGAAGGACTGACTGAGGGACCGTTGTACCTGTGCCCAAGTGGAACGGAGCTGCTCCATGTGCTCATCCAGAGCCGGAATCTGTTGGGACTGAAATGAGTCCGGAAGTAGGCAGGGTTGGAACCCATAATTAACTAGGAACGGAGAACTCCCAGACGATGAATTAACTGCACAGTTCCTGGCGAACTCCGCCCATGGCAACAGGTCGGACCAGTTATCATGATGATCAGTCACGAAGCAGCGCAAATACTGCTCAAGTCCCTGATTGGCACGCTCAGCGGCCCCATTGGTCTGGGGATTGTAGGCAGAGGAAAATGACAATTGAATGCCCATCTGGGCACAGAATGCCCTCCAGAATCTAGACACAAACTGGCTTCCCCGATCAGACACTATCACACTAGGAACCCCGTGCAAGCGGAATACCTCCCTGACGAAAATTACTGCCAATTCCTGGGCCGATGGGAGACCAGAGAGGGGCACGAAATGAGCCATTTTGGAGAACCTATCTACCACCATCAGAATGAAAGTGTAGCCCTTAGACAAAGGCAGCTCTCCCAAGAAATCGATGGATATATGGGACCAGGGACGGTCGCCATTGGGTACTGGCTGGAGTAACCCCACGGGAGATGTCTGGGAGTTTTAGCACGGGCACAGATAGCACAGGCAGCGGTAAATGCGAAGCAATCTGCTCTCAGAGAAGGCCACCAGAATGTTCGTGCCAATGACCAAACCAACTGATCCCAGCCAATGTGCCCGGCTGCCTTAGATGAGTGATAGGTCTCGAGTAACTGGGTGCGAAATGGTTCGTCCACAAAACATCTGCCAACTGGGGTTTCAGGAGGTGCCCGTGCTTGTGAAGCCAAGATTTGCTCCCCCAGTGGTGAAGTGATGTTGGTACGAATAGTGGCCAGGATCTTATCTGGCTGAATTATAGGCACTGGCGCTTCATCCCTCTCAATGTCTGTGCAGAATTGTCTGGAAAGAGCATCTGCTCTAATGTTTTTGGACCCCGGCAAGTAGGAGACTATGAAATTAAATCTTGACAAGAAGAGAGCCCAACGAGCCTGGCGAGAAGACAGTCTTTTCGCCTCAGACAAGTAAATTCGATTTTTATGGTCAGTGAGAATTAAGACAGGGGTCCTAGTGCCTTCCAGGAGATGTCGCCATTCTTTCAAAGCCAAGATGATAGCCAACAATTCCCTATCACCAATTTCATAATGGCTTTGGGCACTAGACAGTTTTTTGGAAAAAAATCCGCATGGTCTCAGGTTACCTCCCTCCCTGGGTCGTTGGGAGAGAACTGCCCCTACCCCAACCTCGGAGGCATCAACTTCCAGGGTAAAAGGCAGAGTAGGATTAGGATGGCACAGAATAGGGGCAGATGCGAATGTCTGCTTGAGAGTAACAAAGGCCTGTTCAGCTGCCTCAGACCATTGAGAGGGATTTGTGCCCTTATGCATTAAGTCAGAGAGAGGTTTAGTAATCGTAGAAAAGTTCTGAATGAATTTTCTGTAATAGTTGGCAAAGCCCAGGAATCTTTCAATAGCTTTTAGCCCCTTGGGTCGTGGCCAGTTAAGGACTGCAGCCAACTTCTCTTGGTCCATAGCTATGCCATCTCTAGAAATCACGAAACCCAAAAAGGGTACTGGAGAACAGTGAAATTCACATTTTTCGAGTTTACAGAACAATTTGTTCTTGCGTAATCGAAGCAATACCTCAGAAACATCCTGTATATGCTGGGATAAATTAGCTGAGTGGATCAAAATATCATCCAGATATACCACTACACAGGACTGTAACATATCGCGGAAGATATCGTTGATGAACTCTTGGAATACGGCAGGTGCATTACATAAACCGAATGGCATGACTAGGTATTCGTAGTGCCCTGACCTTGTATTGAAGGCTGTCTTCCACTCATCACCGGCCTTGATCCTTATTAAATTGTAGGCAGCTCGTAAATCGAGTTTAGTAAAAATAGAGGAGCCTTTCAGCCTATCAAATAACTCTGTGATGAGTGGAATGGGGTATGCATTTTTGGACATGATCTTATTGAGCCCACGGTAATCAATACAAGGTCGCAACTCGCCATTTTTCTTTTTCACAAAAAAGAACCCTGCACCTGCCGGAGAGGATGATTTGCGAATAATCCCCCTTTTGAGAGCATCCTCAATGTATTCCTCCATTGCCTTAGTCTCATCACATGACAATGGGTACGTCCTACCCCTCGGTGGAACCACTCCCTGGGGCAAATCAATAGCGCAATCACATAGCCGATGCTGCAGCAGAGCGCTAGCCTCCCCTTTACTGAAAACGTCGCTGAACTTGCTGTATTCAGCTGGCAGAGAAGGGGAGGTACACAGAATCTTAACGGGCCGAGATAGACAATGATTTGTGCAGTATTCTGACCATGCTTTGATTTCACATGTCTGCCAGTCAAACTGGGGATTGTGCACTGACAACCAAGGGAACCCCAGAATGACTGCATGATGGGGTGAACGGATAATCTGAAAACGAACTTCCTCCTTATGGAGGGCCCCCACAGTCATAGTGAGGAGAGTAGTCTCCATTGTGATGAGTGCTGGTTCAAGAGGTCTGCCATCAATAGCCTCAATGGCTAACGGAGTATCTCTTTTAGACAGAGAAATATTATGTCTTTCAGCAAATGCCTGGTCCATGAAATAGCCAGCAGCACCAGAATCTACCAGGGCAAGTGCTTCCACAACCTGGTCGCCTAGCAGAAAACTCACAGGTATAGTGGGTTTCAAGGAGCAAGGATCTGAAGACGACTGTACACCACCTAGGGCCTGTCCCCCAAGGTACCCTAGGTGCGTGCGTTTCCCGGCCTCACCGGACAGGTGCGCAACAAATGCCCACTTTTGCCACAATATAGGCATAATCCTTGTCTTTTACGATACGCCCTCTCCTCCTTAGTCAGTCTAGTAAAACCAATCTGCATAGGTTCCCCAGTATCAGGTACACGGACCGGAGGAATGGGAGGAGAGGGTGGGTTAAACAATCTCTCATGCCCATGGATTTTGGAAGTTGCCCTCTTAGTCAAGCGCCTCTCGCGCATACGAGTATCAATGAGTATCACATATTCGATGTACTCATCCAGATCGGTAGGTACCTCCCTGGCAGCAATTTCATCTTTGATAGCATCCGAGAGCCCTTGGGCAAATGCTGCCAGGAGTGCCTCATTATTCCATGCCACCTCTGCAGCTAGAATCCGAAATTCTATAGCATATTCGGCTGCAGTCTGATCGCCCATTTGCATTGACAACAGTTTTTTTGCCGCGGACGTAGCTCGCCCAGGTACCTCAAAAACTCTACGGAACTGTTTAACAAATTCTTTAAAGCACAAAGTGCAAGGCTTAGCCTGTTCCCATAACGGATTTGCCCATGCCAGGGCTTTGCCAGTTAATAGGGATACCATGAACCCCACCTTGCTACGGCCACTCGGAAAGGCATGAGGTGTAAGTTCGAGGAAGATCTCTAGCTGATTAAGGAAACCCCTGCACAGAGTGGGTTCACCATCGTATCTTACTGGTAACGGCGCCGCCGCCGTTAGACTTTTCTGTGGGACCAAGCATTGACCAGAACTAGTATCCGGTGTCATGACTGGGGGGACCACCGGATTTTGATTCGGCTTATCAAGATGTACCGTACGTTCAAGCAAGGTCTGCATGGCCAATGCCAACTGATCTAGGCGTTGCTCGTGAACATCCATCCTCCAGTGGAGGTTCTGTGTATTACCGTCACTCTTCCCGTCTGAGGTCATGGCCCTTTCGTACTGTTACGGTTTTCTGACACACAGACCAGGATGTAACGTAATATACAATTTATTGAAATAAAAATGAACAACACTGCCCCTAGGGGCTAGTAAAGTTAAGAACAGGCAATATGAACAGAGGATGGAGTAAACTACAAACAGTAGTGCATAGAGGGTTAAGTGGAGCAACTGGTAAGGCTCAGGCTAGATTGGCCAACGCCCAGGGGATATATAGCAGTCTATGGTAACAGTCTTTAAATGTAGATCAGGAACTCAGGAAAAGCGCTGTAACACCCTTGAAGCATAAACAGGATGAGACCCTGTTGCTCTAAGCTGAGCCCGTACCACCACAGTTTGCTTATGAGGATTGCAACTGCCAAATTGATGTAACCAGAATAGGAATCGCCCTGAATGAGTATCGAGTAACCCTGCGTCTGCCACTGAAGTATGCCAGCCCTTGGGAGGCCACAGTAGAACGGAATTGCCCAAGCTATGAAGAGCCGATGCACAGAGTAATGCAGTAGATAAAACACTTTGAGCGAATGAGGTACTGCCCAGACACCCACAAGGTGTGACCCAGAATCCTTGTTGCAAGAGCGAATGGACTACCAGTGTCAACCAGCGTGATCACGATGCTCACCGGGCATCGAACAGGCGGAGCTCTGCAAGGACTGGTATAGCGTAAAGCGGAGGCTCAAATGTGTTAAGGCTCAGAGAATCACCGGAGCTTGACAATGAATCAAATGGCACGTAATCGGAGGCTACCGGCAGTGCAAGGGTTAATCTGGTACATTTGAAATGCTCAACGAGAACAAGGCAGGCAACCTCGGCTTCAGCGTAATGAGCTAGGAAACAGAGAACAGTCAGAATGTCGCCAGCGCGACCGGAGTACACAGGAGCAGCAACCGGACAGGAGCAGTAACCGGACAGGAACAGTAGCCGGAACCGGATGACTGAGTCGCAGGAACACCACCGGAGAGTGGAGCAGTCACCGAGCAGGATCAGGAGCCAGAACCGGGTCGAATCACGGAGCGGAGTCGTCAGCCAGAGCCGGGTCGGATCACGGTGCAGGGTCGTCAGCCAGAGCCGGGTCAGTTCACGGTGCAGGGTCGTCAGCCAGAGCCGGGTCAGTTCACGGTGCAGGGTCGTCAGCCAGAGCCGGGTCAGTTCACGGTGCAGGGTCGTCAGCCAGAGCCGGGTCAGTTCACGGTGCAGGGTCGTCAGCCAGAGCCGGGTCAGTTCACGGTGCAGGAGCAGAAGGAGAGTCAGACTAGCCGGGTCGGTACACAGGAGACACTGGAGATCAATAACAAGGCGCAGCAACACAACACCACGAAAGGGCAATTTACAAGTGCCCAAGCCTCAGTATATAAAGGCACATCCTGGGAGGGCCAATCAGACTCCTCCAATGCAAATGTATACCTACAGAGATTGACAGGGAATCACGGGGACCGTGATACAATGTGACTGTTGAAAGCAACAGGATCAATTCTGAAGTGTGCAGAAACATTTTATCTGCTCAGATTCAACCAGATGCCCCAAAATTTTTTGGAAGACACTTCACCTTGCAGCAGAACAGTGACCAAAAACATACTGCTAAAACAACCAATGGGGGAGATTCACTAAGCGGTGATAAAGAGGTGATAATGTGGAGATGACTTCCCCAGTTTATCTCTTCTCCAATTCCTTTGTTATTCTGTGGAACCTATACACTAAGGTTTCTTCAGCTTTTGAAATTGTAATGAATAGGCTCCATAGAATAACATAGAAACTGCTAAAGTGATAATCTGGAGAAGTTAGCTCCACTTTACCACATTTTTATCACCTCTTTATCACCACTTAGTGAATCTTCTCCAAGGAGTTTTTCATGATCAAAAAGTGCAAAGTTCTTGACTGGCCAAGTCACTCACCCAGCATGATTCAAACTGAGCATGTGTTTCACTTGATGAAGACTGAAGGGAAAAATGCCCAAAAATCAAACAGGAACCGAAGACGGCTGCAGTACAGCCCTGGAATAGCTTCACCCGGGAAGATAACCAGAGCTTTTGGTCTCCTAAATGGAGGGACTATGCATAAAAAGGGCTACAATTCCTACACGGTTCATGGATGTAAATACTCTCAAAATAAAGTTGACAGTCTGAACTTTATACTCTTAGTTGTTGTGTCATTTCAAGTGCTTGAGTACAGAGCCAAAACAACAAATATTTTGTCACTGCCAAAATACTTATGGACTGCACTTTCTCATTAACATTATCTCCTCTCTGTCACGGTTTGGCTGATCTGGTCTAACACTCTGCTGTTGATTACCCCTGCCTTTCCTTCGCCTGTGTCAGGCTGACTCAGCTGATGATTAATGAACTGCCTTGACCTCTTTGGTTCCATGGTTACTCACCTGACTGTCGTCAGCCAAACCCTTCCAGGCTATTTATAGTAGCCAGGCTCAATTCCTCCTTTGCCTTGTGTTATTTCTGGCTGCAAGTAAGTTCTCCTGGTTCCGATTATCCGTGTATGGCCTGGATTCCTCTGATGACCCTTCTGGCTCCTGACTTGTTCCTGATATCACTGACCTCCATATTCCTGACCCTGGCTTGTCTAAGTACCCGTCTTGGTTCCTGACCCCCAGCTTGTCTTTTGGTTTACGCTCCTGGATCCTGGTTTAGTTTAATAAAGGTGTTTGCACTTCATATTTTTGTGTCCGTCTGGTTCCTGGTCCCTAACACTCTCTCACTCTATACTGGTTTCCTGTTGGACCTCACTGCACCATTACATTACTCGTACACTTGGACACTTCCTCATAACTTCACGCCAGGAAGCTATAAGCTGAATGTTCTGCCCCACGGTTCCTTATGGTGATTATCATTTACCTCTTCCTATTGTGTTACACTGCGGCTGGACCATTCTGTAACTGCAAGTCCTTAGACGTTTTGTATCAATTCCCGCACCTCCATGTAGCTTTTAAGCACTAGTATGCAGGACCCTCTTATCATTCTTCTTCTGGTGACTTTTAATGCTGATTGTAAATATAGTGGTATCTAATGTGCCTCAATTCTACCTTGTTCTATTATCTTGTAGAACTACTGAATCATGCTGCAGAATGTGATGGCTCTTTAAATAAATGGTTATTAAATAAAAAAATATATATATATATTTATTATCCACTGGATTTTTTTTTTTTACTAGTCACAGACAAGTCAAAATTGGCAAGTTTACTGCTCCTTTAAATCTCTGATCGGCATTAACACAATCCAATCATACTTACTGTATTTTAACAGTATGATGATCAAACTCACTATAGCACATACAATCAAACAGATGGCCACGGAAACAAAACGATAAACCAGTGTGTGATCCGCTTTCTTGAAGAAGGTTTCTAAAATGCAAAGGACATATAACAATGTTACAGATAAATAAGAGTGAAGTAACATCTGCCCTACACCACTTTATTATTCTTAGTAACATGTAAGTCATGGCACAAAGAGGGGTGGGTAACCCTCAGTAATCTTCCAGTAGTCTGACAATTTACACAGACACACCCCTAATGAATCTCTCAAAGCAGCTCATTAAGCGTTGGCCTCCAACTCCCGCACCTTGTGGTGTGAACAATTTACATACAGGTGCACACATGCTGCTTATGTTCATGAATTTAATGACAGCAAACCTGAAATTCCTTGTCAATTAGATGAGCAGGAAATTGGGGCAGAGCTACACTAGATTCTTCTGCACTATGTTAGTACATTTATACCTGTGGGAATATTTGTTTTGTCCCCTACTGTGCAGCTAGTTTTCCCAACTTCTTAGTACATCAGCCTCATTAAGAATCTGTTCATAAAAAAAGGGATATTAATGTTTAAAAATAAATACACCTTTGATTATTCTTTACAGTTTTGGGACCATGTAGAGCTTTATTATCATTCTCTACGATGTGTAGTTCCAGAATAACTGAATCATAAAGTGTCCCGATACCACCCCTTTTACCTGTGTAATGCTGCACAGCAAGACCATCCAGATGGATTGCAGCAAGGGACAATCTTAAGGATAACCCTGCCCTCATCTTTCAAGGGGGCAGGGTTTTACTTATGCTCCCAGTAAGAAGATTGTCCCTTGCTGTGATCTGTCCGGTCAAGAGACCAGATTCCACATCTCAGTGGAGGCAGCTTACACTAGGTAAAAGGGGTGGGAGACAGACACTTTATGATTCAATTACTCTGGAACTACACATTGTAGAGAATGATAAAAACGCTCTACGCAGCCCCAAAACCTATAAAGAATAATTGAAGCTGCATTTATTTTGAAACATTGCTATCCCTTTAAGTATTCATGCACTGTTAACCCTTAATGACCAGAGGGGTGCACACAGCATTGCAAAGCAATGCACTGTGCAACTCTCTGGTCCGTACAAGGTTCAACAACTGGATTCCAGAACAATCTGCAACGCATTGCCTCACAATGCACTGCAGACATCTCTAGCATCCACGAAGATATAAAGGGATAGTAATACTTAAAATGTAAAAAAAAATGTTGAAGGGTTTATCCCCCTGAGTAAAACAAGAGTACTCCCACTGCTGAAAGGTGTTTCATTCAAAAGTTATTAATTTTCAAAGTTGAATTTTTTAGGTGCAATATCACAGTGGCCTGAAATTGTACAGTGGTGCTGTTGCTACACCATCCTATGGACAGCTCTGCTCCATAGAGCTGGCCGGCTCAAAAGGGACTGACAGCACAGGCGCACGGACGTCACTGTGACGAGACGTCCTTGCTTCCTGTTCCAGTGACCGTCAGAAAAAGGCCGAAATCTTCAGAACCGGGTAATATTTCTGGCAACTAGCGCTACTAAGCAGCTAGTTGCCAGATGAAGAATCAATCCAGGTTAAGTTTTTACGGGGTGATAGTTCCCCTTTAAAGTACTAAAGCAGAACTACCACCAGTACATTAAAGTACTAAAGTGGAACTACCACCCCTTCTAAACTTGCCCACAAATAATTACCCATCTGGCGACTAGCTGCTCAAAAGTGCTAGTAGCCAGAATTATTACCTCGTTACTGAGAATTCCTACTGCTCCCGATACGGACAGCCAGGAAACAGAGCAGACGTCTTTGCATAGTGACGTCTGCGCGCCTGCACTGTCAGTCCCAATCTACTGTAGGAGGCGTGGCTAGGAGCCACACACATGGCACCAGAAGGGACTGACAGCGCACGCGGGCAGACATCACTATACAAAGATGTCTGCGCTGTTTCCTGGCTGTCAGTCCCGGGAGCAGTAGGAAATCTCAATAACGCGGTAATAATTCTGAGGACTAGCACTATTGAGCAGGTAGTCGCCAGATGGGTAATTATTTGGGGGCAAGTTTAGAAGGGGTGGTAGTTCCACTTTAAGGATGCCACTCACCAATCTGGGCAGTGAACGGGACAGACAGTCAATAATGCGAACTTATTCGGCATAACAGAGGTATGCCTTTGCCTTTCGCTATATTAAAGTGGATGTGTCACCTATGCACAACATCCTCTAAAAAGTTAGGTGACATATCCAATAGCATTAAAATGTTATTATTATTATTTTATTTTAAGCTTCCATTTGGTTAAAATGTAACTTATAAAAGTCTGGCCTGCAGCCCGACACTCTGCCTCTGCTCTCCTCCTTCCTCCGATGACAGAGGCGTCTGTAAGCTGGAGCGGTCTCATTGGCTAGATATCGATCTCTGCCAATGAGAGAGCTCCAGTTTACTGACAGACGCCTCTGTCATCGGAGGAGGGAGGGGAGCAGAGGCAGAGCTCTGTAACCGCGGAGAACTGCAGTCATCCAGAAGTGGCTGCAGCAGATACTTTTGTAAGTTACATTTAAACCAAACTGAAGCTTACAAAAATAATAATAATAAGGTTTTAATGCTATTGGATGTGTCACCTAACTATTGTGCATAGGTGATACATCCACTTTAATAATGGATTGGGGCAATATTATGATGATGATAGTTCCACTTTAACACTTAGGGCTGTATGTTCAAAAGAAACATGGAGGATTTCTGGGGCAAACCATTTGCACTACACGGGAGAGCTAAATTCACAATGATTTAAGTGTGGATTTTAACCCTTTGAATGCTAGAGATGTCTGCAACACAGTGCAAAACGTAGCAGACCTCTCTAGTATTCAAGGGGTTAAAATCCCCATTTTAAATCAAAGCGACATTTTAGTTCTCCCCATAATGACAATGGTTTGCCCCAGAACACCTCTACTCTTCTTTGGAGAAATAAAATTGGGTTCCTTACATTTAAAATGTCTCCAAACTAGCATGTCAAAGCATTTTTTTTTTTAGTTCCTAACATTGTAATAGTGCGTCTGATCATATATTAGCGGTTGCTGCTGAATAGAGAATACATCAATTATTGCACATACATTGTATCAAATTTGCACTTCATGATAAAATGTATAAGTTTTCCTGTACAGAGAAATCCAGAAGTGATATTTATTCTGTAAAGTAGCACTGCTGTATGTGTACAGGCAGCAAGACCTAAGGATCAGATTAAATCATCCTACAGGAAGTATTTTGTCAATCTTTCCATTAGTTACTTTTCCCAATACCATAATGCTTTGCTTACCCAACCTGCAAGTCACTGGAAATGATCATACCCTAGTCTGTTTCCTTATGATGGTGTCAGCAAAGTACGATTAACGCTGTATTCCATTTCTGGGTTTCTAAGACCTAAATGCATTAATTTGCATTGTGCTTCCTCTAGATGATTTGCATTAACTGACACACAATGGCCTGTCCTTCATCTCACATTTTACCAACTTCATTTGAGTTAATTCCTAAACTATGCATCTTATGAATCAGCTTTCTATGTGGGACAATGCTAAAAGCATTACTAAAATCCAAATAAGCTAACATCTACTGTTCCACCCCAGTCTATTATTTGAATAACGATCAAACATTTTAATTAGAAGACAGATGGGATATTACCATATATTATCCTGTAAGGATGTGTAAAAGTGGGATAAATCTGAGTCCTAGGTCACAATGGTGATTTTGTTTCTGCATAATTTATCTTTACATAATTTCCCTTCCTGTTTATTGTTCCATGGTAGCATTCTCCACGTTTCTCTAGTTGTGCCCCAAACTCCACCCACTTATGTCTTCTTAGAGTAGAAGGAAAGAAAACTTCAGTTGGGGAGATTGGATCCTCGAGTTCAGCAACAAAGAATCATGGACATGATATCAAGTACTAATTAAAGATACATTTTGAGGAACCAGTTCACACAGAAGAGAGTCATACTAGAAACTAAGCGTTTTTCTGCACAGATTAAGATAAGTGGGGGGTTACTACAAGGAGTTCTCAGTGTCCCTTTAACAATAATAATAAAGCAATCAAGTAAAAGATTAAGACATTTCTTAAAAAAAAAACAAAAAAACCTCATACTGAAAATGAATCATGAATCACAGTTAGACAATGCTTATTCTCAAGAGCTACCAAAAGTGCAGGTTTCCAGGATCTCTCTGCCTGATCACAGGTGGGCCACTGACTGATCCGCCTGTCCTTAACCCTTTGAGTGTCAGAGGGGGGTACATACACTTCTGGCAATAAATGGGTTAAGCAAAGAGGTCCTGAAAACATTAACTGATGGTAGCTCTTTAGGACCAGGAAGGGGTACAACCTCTGATCCTTCAGGGGTTAAAGAGAACATCAATGAATCACCAGCTGTTTCTTTCACTGAACGCACAGTATGCTCACCTCCAATCTCTGTGGCCAACACTTTTTCTAGATTCATCCGTTCAATTCTGACAGAACAAAAGACCTTGGAAGGTGTCTTTATACTGATGGCAGTTTTCACATTAAATAGGCGATTTTGTCCTTTCATTGATATCTTCTCAGACGATTCCAGCCACTTCCCTTCACTATCTTTCCACATCACTGCTGGTTCAGGAAACCAACCAACAGCTTCACAGGACGCAGTTAAGGCGCCATGCTTGTAATCCTCAATGGTGATAAGTGGATCTTTACCTATCACTAGAAAGGGAGGAAAAGTTACATCAGATGTGCAAAGTAAAGAAAAACTAGAGCAGTTCTGAGGCAAATCAACGACTCCTTACAAGAAACAAACATTCCTCAAATGCTCATTCATTCAAACCTACATATATATATGTGTGTGTGTGTGTGTATATGTGTGTGTTACAATGGTTTTCCTGCTGGGAGATGCTTCATTCAAAAGACATTACAGGCAAATATTATTATTATTGTTATTATTATTACATAAATCCCCCTGTTAACAACACAGCCAACTGGCACCTAAAACGCTATTTGTTTGTTTTTTTTTGTTTTTTTTTTAAATAATGCACTCTATGGGAAAGCTTGGGCTGTATACTACATATATCCACAGTGAAAGTGAAAGAGCCTTCTAGTCACCACAATAAAAAAACATTCAGTTTGATTTTAGCCCTTTGAATGACAGACGGGTACAGAATGCATTGCAAAGCAATGCATTCCATACCCCTCTGGCACGCAAAGGGTTAAAAACTTTGGGATGTAATAACACTGTTATGGAAAACCTCCCATCAGTGGGGGAATGCTCGATTTACTTGCACAAAGTATATATTCATTAATTTAGTACTATAAATATTAATAAAACAAGTTTGGTGCCCCCTTTAAATGGCCTTTAAACTTTTGGAATGCTAGATGTCTCAAATGCATGGTAAAGCAATGCACTGGATACCTTTCTACATACAAGGAGCTAAAAGACCCGTATAAATGGAAATACCACACTATGATTTTGCAGATCTTAATTTATTTGTATTTACCTAGATAGGAGTTCATCACAAAGCAGTCAGGTGTATCTATATAATTACTGTGTGTGTCAGAAGGACTTACCTAGGTAGGAGTCCATCATACAGCAGTCAGGTGTATCTATATAATTACTGTGTGTAACAAAAGGACTTACCTAGGTAGGAGTCCATCATACAGCAGTCAGGTGTATCTATATAATCACTGTGTGTAACAGAAGGACTTACCTAGGTAGGAGTCCATCATACAGCAGTCAGGTATATATCTATATAATTACTGTGTGTGACAGAAGCACTTACCTAGACCGTTGTCATTCATACAGCAGTCAGGTGTATCTGTATTACTGTGTGTAATGGAAATCATAATGGACACTGTAAACACTAAAACAGCAGAAAATGAAGTCGCCATCACCAGATGTCACTATCCTGCAATGAAAAATAAGACATTTTGTCATAGGATATATCTAGAGGTAAAATGAGTTGTTATACAAGTATATACCGTAATATCTTGGGTATAAAACATAGGTGTAAATTATACCCAGGATTTTAGGTAAAACAAAGTATATGTATAATACACATTCCCTTTCCCTCCCTCTACCTACAATGAAGTTAAATGCTGCTCTTGATCTCTCTCCACCTTCCCTACCACACCTCAATGCAGTATATTTGCCCCCATTCCCTCCCATAATTAAAATGCCCCCTGGATCTCTCTCCCTTTCCCTCCCTACCTCCACCTCAATACATTTATCTGTGTGCCCCTCTTTCTCTCACTCTTCCCACCTCCATTAACAGGACCCCCTCCCAAGGAGGCAGCCTGGTGATCCATGAAGTAGGGGGCATGCTTGCCTCCTCCGAGGCTCTACTGCCTCCTTTCAAGTTTGAGAGATATTCGCATTTAAAGTTCCCCCTCTCCTGATGTCAGCTGTAAAGCTGACAGCAGGAGATCTGTGTCGGCCGTCATGAGGAAGCTCTTCAGCAGAGCCGAAATCGCGTTATTTAAAAATAACTACTTCACTGGAACAGTGTACAAAGTGTGCTTGAAAACCAGGCACATGTTGTAGACCTTGCCAATGAAGTAATTATTTTCCAATAATGAGATTTCGGCTCTGCTGCAGAGCCGCCGGCTGGTCCCCGGATCAGGATCTACGACTGTCAGCAAAGCGCTGACGTCAGGAAAAGGGGAGGGAGGGGGGAACTTTACAGGTGAATATCTCTCAAACCGTAAAGGTTTGAGAGATAGGATTTGTGCCACATAATTTCTTTGTTTATACTCTACAAAACAAGAAAACATTTTTATGCGACATTAGTGTCCCTTTAACCTCACATATGGACGAGAGAAGGATGCATTCAACAGTGAAAATCTATCCCTCTAATCCTGATCTCTACATACATGCTAAAGATGAGAGATTACCAAGATATTGGTTACTTTTAGAGATCCCATCCATTGGACTGCCCTAGAAAGATTTTAAAGTGTCATTTTGTTGTATATTGTTATTAAATCATATATATTTTAGATAGAAGTGCTCTCTATGTTTGTTTTTTCTTTCTGAATTTATCTTTTGGGCTGTATTTCACACTCCAGCCTTTTAGACTGTATTTGCTTCTTATTTTTAGCTCATTAGCTACTGGGTTTTATATGTTTCAATGGATCTCTTTTCCATTTATAAGGTCTACACATCCCTGTAGACATATTTTTTATTTATCTATATAAGTTGCGTATTGTTTGGAAAGGATAGAGTGGCCTTCTATCACGGTGCCCGTACATCCTGTTCTGAACGGCGACGTTGTTATCATTGCTGTTTCTGATTGGCTGGTCATAATTGCTTCTACTAGGGCTTGCCTTTATATATCCTGGGACACCCTCCCTTAGGTGCCCTTTCGTGGTGTACGAGTTCCTGAGGTTATTTTGTGCTATTGCTTATTCGTGTATGACGTGGCCTGCCTGACTACGTTCCTGTGTTCCTGTTGCTGCTGTTCTGTTGCTGACTGTATCCGGATGAGAACCCGCTCCGTTGCTGACCATATCTGGCTGAAGAACCCGCTCAGTTGCTGTCCGTTTCTGGCTGAGAACCCGCTCCATTGCTGACCGAATCTGGCTGAGAACCCACTCCGTTGCTGATCATAGCTGGCTGAGAACCTGCTCCGTTGCTGTCTGCATCTGACCAGTGCACCGTTCCGTTGCTGACCGTATTTGGCTGTCCACAGCGCTGTGGCTGTTGCCAACCGTGGATTCCTTTCCACGTTATACCGTGTGTGCCCGTGCCACTCGGTTACCCCGTGAGGTCACTGGTTTACAGGGCCTTGCATTTGAGTCTCGGTGTGCGCCGCGTGGTGCTGTTATCTGTCGACCAAAGGCTGAGCCCCATGCTCAAGCTGCTCTTTAACCGCCTAAGTACCGGTACAGTGTTGTAATACACTAATACTCTGATCACTCTCTGTGTCTGCCTCCCTAGTATAGCGCTGGGCTCACTCCCTCTGGGAGTTGCAGTTTCTCTCTGGGTGTTGACCATTAACCCTGTATGTACCTGGAGCTGCCAGGTAAAGCACTACCGTTCCTTACTGCAGAGCATTGGCTCAAGAGCCAGCGTTGCATATTCCACCTTGTAGGTTGAAGGGACACTGGTTGCGTTCCTATTACTTACCATCTATCGATCACCACTAGCGTTCTAGGGTTATCCTGTAGCAGCTGCCTAGGTCTCCTGTAACCCATCCAGGGTTATCTGCTTATACACGGTTGCCTCCTGCCAGCAGTCTTGGGTCTTGGTCAGTGTTGCCTCACTCCAGTTGGGTCAGTACCCAGGCGTCTGGGTTGTGCCAGTCCTCCACTAGTGGGTTTCATGCCACAGTCATCCTGTTGTCGTTCCTGGACTGTGTACCCTCTACCTTGCCGGTTCTGCCAGAGGCCTTCACTGTCAGTCGGTTCTCTGTCCATTCCGATTGCCCTTACGGGCTCCAGTACCCAGGCGTCTGGGTTGTTCATATCCTATTAAGTGGACCTCCTGTGTTGGCATCTAGCCATCAGTTCTGTACCTTCAGCTCGCTGGTTCTGCCAGATCCTGCTTATATATAATATATATATATATATATATATATATATATATACTAGCAATATGGGACGGCGTTGCCCGTCACTGTATTAGGGTATGTATTACGTAGCATATGTTGTATATGGTGTGGTGAAGGCATTTCCATTTTGTTTGTTACACACACACACACACACATATATTATATATACAGGGCTCAAAATTTGCACTCGCCACTAGCCAATGGCGAGTGAAAATTTAGCCCTGGCGAGTAGAAATTCATCCCTAGTGGTTATGTTATGGCTTGCAGTGGCGAGTAACTTTTCAGGTCTGGCTAGTGGCAAAGGACTTCCAATTTTAAGCCCTGATATATATATATATATATTTTTTTTTTGTTGTTACCAGTCATCCTGATTACCTATTCTGGTCCCTATCGCTGTAACACATTGCATATTTACCTGTTCTGTATTTTGGGTCTTAGGGCCTACATTCGTGTACGTACTTTATTCTAATAAAGTTATTTTAACCTTACAGTTCTGTCTGAGTGTTCATCAAAAACCATGACACCTTCCTTTTAAGTTGTAGTTTTATATTTTTCATTACAATTTTTTCTGAGTTTTGGTTATATTAAAGGGATAGTAATGTCTTCATTAAATAAAAAGTAATATTGTAGAGCGTAAAATAAGAAATCCATCGGTGCTATTCCTATCTTTCAAGCCTTTATGGTTTGACAGTTAGAGCGTTCTAAAGTTTCCCCTTCCCTAATGTCAGCTGTGAAGCTGACAGACAGAGATCCGAGTCGGCCTACTCGTGGACGCTCTTCAGCAGAGCCGACATAGCATGAATGAAAAATAAATACTTCTTTGGAATGGTCTAAAAAGTGTGCTTGCAAACCAAGCACATTTTGAAGACCGTTCCAATGAAGTATTTCTTTTTAATTTGTGCTATTTCGGCTCTGTTGAAGAGCCACCTGTCAGTCCCCAGACCAGGATCTCCTGCTGTCAACTTACAGCTGACGTCAGGAGAAGGGGAGGGAGGGAGGAACTTTAGAACGCTCTCTCTCTCAAACCATAAATGTTTCAGGTAGGAATAGCACCGATGGATTTCTTATTTTCTGCACTACAATATTACTTTTTATATCATTAAGACACTACTAACCTTTTAAATATATATGTTGGTTGTGAAAATGTAAATTTTTTAAAAGCTATGCATCCCCAGAGTACACAATAACAATTATACACCGTTTCATCTACATGCATGGCATGCAAAGACCCATAATTAACACACAGCAAAAGGAATTTTCAACTTTATGAACTAAAAAGTACATTCCACTGGTTACATGGTATAACTACCCTAAAACAACTGTAATATATATAATAATATAATTACAACTCAGTAACATTTCCCATGTTTCCAAATGATGGAGCTAAAGAAAAAAGAAGCCTTTAACATTTCCAACCCTTTAAAACTATGGAATGTCCTACTGTATTTGTTAGTTACTGCTCTTCTAAGAAAAAGTATAGCCCATTGCTATGAGTTGACATACTATAGGGGGTGTAAGAAGCACAAAACTACTCCATCTACAAGCTCCATTTTATTTTATTTTCTTATAACATTTTTTCAAGTATCTTTTGTGTTACAACTACAAAAATGAAAATCTAGACAAAGTGGTCCATTCAGGAAAGTATATAGCCAACAGAATCAAATGAGTTGTAACTTGCCTTTCTACCCAGAAATTGGTGCTATCGGAAAAAAACACATCTTATTAAACTTCAATCACTTGAAAGGTTCTAAAAACTTTCACCAGCATATAATTTCCTGCTGTATGCAGTATGAAGTGCCAGGCCAAGAAAAACTGCAGACAGTGAATGTGTAGTTCTATTTTACAATTGAGACAGCAGAACAAGGCTAAAATGTCAGCGTATTTGTGGTTCTGTGACTACCAGTGGACAATGGAACAACAGAGGTGTCAGTGTATCTACCCATGAGATAGTGGAACAATGCTGGAAAGTCAGATAGTGAATGTGTGGTTCTATATCTACCAGTGGACAGTTAAAGGGATAGTAATACTTCATTTTAATTTTATTTTATTTTGTAGGCATTAAAAAAACATGAAGAATGATATGTCTTATCTCTGAAACCTTTATGGTTTAAGAGATATTCACAAACAAAGTATCCCCCCCCGTTCAACCAGATCAGAAGGGAGATGCCCAGGTAGACTGCAGAGAGGGACAATCTTCAATTAAGATAAGGGAAAAAGCTGAAAAACTTGTCAAGGGGGGAAGGGCTTTCATTGTTTTCATACAAAGAAAATTGTCCCCTTCTGTTATCTGTCTGGTCTTACAACCAGACTCACATCTGAGAAGAGATGGCTTACACTAGGAAAAAGGGGCGGGGAGGGGAACTTTGCTTGTGAATATCTCATAAACCATAAAGGTTTGAGAGATAAGACATATCATTCTTCATGTTTTTTTAATGCCTACAAAATAAAATAAAGTTAAAACAAAGTATTACTATCCCTTTAAACAAGGCTGTGGTGTCAGAATCTGCATGTATGCTTCTGTGGCTACCAGCGGGACAAGTCTGGGGAAGCAGACAGTATATGCAGTTCTGTAGCTACCAGCTGACAATGGAACAAGGCTTGGACAGCAGGCACTGTATGTGTGATTCTATGTGACTAGTGAGATCGTTGAACAAGCCTGGGGAAGCACAGTTTATGAGTGGGTCTATGGCTACTGGGGAGGTGGAACAAGGCTGAGACATCAGACACTGTAGATGCCGTTCTATGGCTACCGCTGGAATGTGGCTGGGATGTCAGGCAGTTTAGGTAAGATTCTAGGAATACCAGTGGAACAAGGCTGGAAAAGCAAATACTGCACATGGCTTTGTTTCAGAGGGGGTGTCCAATTTATTGAAAAACAATAGGTTGGACACCCTTGTTACGGTTCAGTACACTCAGACACGGTAGATGTTGGTAAAACCAAATTTTATTAATGCACACAAGGAATGAGGTAACCCTCAGGGGTCCAGTAACAACAGCAGTAACTGACACAGGACAGGATACAAGCGAGTTAACCCACACGGGTCCAGTATTTATAAACACACACAATACTGACACAGGTCAGGTAAACGAGTTTGATACAGTGTATGAAAGTCCAATGTGACCAGTGGAGCCACTGGCAAAATAGAAGTACTACGAAGGCCCAATGTCGCCTATAGGCAGCGGGAGGCGACAGTGACAGGACTGCAACAACAGGCACGGATCACCTGTAGGAGGATGCAACGGTGGCCGCCCACCTAGGCTAGGCATCAGGTACACCACAAAAGGGCACTTGCAGAGTGACAGCCCAGGGTATAAAAAGGCTGTCACTGGGAGGAGCATTACAGCGCAGCCAATAGGAGAGCAGCAATAGCAAGATGAACAGAATGTCGCCCAGATCACGGGCGCCGTGATAGTACCCTCCTCTCAAAGACCCCCCTCCAAGAAGAGGGACCAGGCTTATGGGGGTACTTGGCATGGAAATTGCGCTGTAATCTGGGAGCATGTAGGTCCTTGGAATCCACCCATGAACGCTCCTCTGGACCATAGCCTTTCCAATGGACCAAATACTGCAATTTCCCTCAGAATCTGCGCGAGTCAATAATATTTGCACCTCATACTTAACCTGGCCTTGTAGTTGAACAGGCCCTTTCGTACTGTTACGGTTCAGTACACTCAGACACTGTAGATGCTGGTAAAACACAATTTTATTAGTACACACAAGGAATGAGGTAACCCTCACGGGTCCAGTAACAACAGCAGTAACTGACACAGGACAGGTTACAAGCGAGTTAACCCACACAGGTCCACTATGTATAACACACACAATACTGACACAGGTCAGGTAAACGAGTTTGATACAGTGTATGAAAGTCCAATGTGACCAGTGGAGCCACTGGCAAAGTAGAAGTACTACGAAGGGCCAATGTCGCCTATAGGCAGCGGGAGGCGACAGTGACAGGACTGCAACAACAGGCTCGGATCACCTGTAGGAGGATGCAACGGTGGCCGCCCACCAACGACTACATAAGGCTGGTCAGAGCTCGTGCCAGAACGGAGGCCCTACCGAAACTACCCACCACCGTGTGCACGTACTACCCTCAAGGGTTAATGTGAGATAGTATAAAATGGATGGCAACCGGAAGCGCACAGCGGAACCAAATGGAGATTCAATCGCGCAGAGTAACGGAGCCCAACTGTACCAGAGTGGTAGTAACGGAACAAGGTACTTCCCCCAAAGGGGTTAATAGCGCTATGGTCTGGATAACGGCAACCACCGGAGGCGCTCAACTGAACCACATATAGACCAAGCGAGTGCAACACGGTGTGGGGGCACACAGAGACTCTGACCCCCGGCAGAATATAACCGGCAACCGGAGTACCGGAATACAAGGAGGCCCAATAATGAGGAAACGGTGCCAGGCAGGCAACAGCAGGAACAGTCCTGTAAAGCCCAGCCGGGCACAGGAGAAGAAGGAACCACCGACAAGTCGATTCAGTACACAGCACTGGAACATTAGCCAAGCCGGGTCGGTACACGGAGCAGGAACCTCAGACACGCCGGGTCGGTACACTGAGCAGGATCGTCGGTCTTGCTGGGACGGTACACGGAGAAGGAATGTCAGCCAGGCCGGGTCAGAACAGGAAGCAGGGACGTCAGCCAATCCAAATCGGTACACAGAGTCAGGAACAAGACAATGGAGTGGTCAGGCAGTCCGGGGTCATACACTTGTATCAAGACAGCAAAACTAGCGCTAGGCATCAGGTACACCACCAAAGGGCACTTGCAGATTGACAACCCAGGGTATAAAAAGGCTGTCACTGGGAGGTGCATTACAGCGCAGCCAATAGGAGAGCAGCAATAGCAAGATGAACAGAATGTCGCCCAGATCATGGGCGCCGTGATAACCCTGCTGGTGCACACACATACACACACACACACAATTTTTTCTACCTAATCAAGAAATTGTTAGGGGGCCATAAGGATCTCATGTTGCCCCTCCCCCAAGATATTAAGGCAATCAACAGTGGTGACAAGCAGATGAGTATGATTCCAACTGCTTTTATGTCACCGAACATCCAGGTTCAGTGGACAAAATCGTAGATAGCCACTCACATCGATGATGACATAAGACACTTTGCTCCCCCAGACCAATGTATTTTCAAGACTTGACCCTCACCCACAGTGATCTGCTCCCACTCCTCTCCATGTCATCTGCTCCTTCTCTTCCACGTGTCAACTGTTCACTTCCCTCCCTGTGTTATCCCCTACCACATCCCCTCAGTGTGTCATCTGCTCCCTCACTTCCCTATTGCCTCCTACTGGATCATCCGGCCCCCTTCCTTGTCACCCCACCCCCCCTGCCATAAGATGTCAAATAATGTATGAGTGTTCTGTGCATACTACTGGACAGTGGAACAAGGTTTTGGAACAGTGTAAGTGTGGTCCTAGAGCTACCAGGGGGACAAGTCTAAGTGGCTCTGGAGCTATCAGCAGTGGCGTAACTAGAAGCCCCCGGGCCCTGGTGCAGGAATTGCCGCCGGGTCCGGGCCCCCCTCCCCCATCTTCAAGTTGCCCCATGCACATCTCCTTCCTCCATCTCTCGCGCTGTTCTTAGTTATGCAGAGCACTGGGAGATGATGTCATCTCCCAGCGCTCTGCATTACTAGAGCGCTGGGAGATCAGCTGAGCTGCTGCGGGCAAGGCTGTGGGTGAGTGGCGATGGGTTCTCAGGGGGCAGCCGGGCCTCTTGGAGTGACGGGCCCGGTTGCAGGTGCGACCCCTATTGTTACGCCACTGGCTATCAGTGAAACAAAGGTAAGGTATCAGACAATATATGTGTGGTTCTGCAGCTACCAGTGGGACACTAAGTCTAAAGAAGAAGAATGAAGAGGAGTACAGATGGAGAAAGAAGATGACAGATGAAGACCAAAATGACAGATGAAGATAACAGATGAAGGAGAAGAAAGAAGAAGATAGACACTTACAGAAGAAGAACAACACCCAGGTGCAGAAGACCCTGCTGGACATCAGAATTACTGGTAAGTGTTGATTTTATTTTTTGGCTGTTTAACCCTTTGAGTGCAAGTGGGGTATGCAATGCTGTGCAATGCATTGCTTTTCCTACTGGCACTCAAAGGGTTTTTTGTTTCCCATTCACACACATTTTTAACTTATTTTTACATTACACACATTTCTATAAGTACTCAGGATGCATTGATATGGGGTTTAGGGCCCGTGTCCCTTTGTTAACCGAGTGGTTAAAGAGAGGTGAATATAACTTTTTAGCATTTCATGGAAAAATGAAACTACCACCGCTAAACAACTTGATCTCAAATAATTCCCCATCTGGCGACTAGCTGCTCAGTAGCGTTAGTCACCAGAATTATTACCTTGTTAAATAGAATGATCCATTCTTCTCGGGCTGACAAGCAGTAAAGAGCGCAGACATCTTCTCATAGTGACATCTGCACATTTGCTCTGTCAGTCCCAGCTGGCTCTAGGAGGCGTTGCTAGGAGCCGTTCGGCTCCAAGAGGGATTGACAGCACAGACGGGCAGACGTCATTATGGCAAGATGTCTGCGCTACGTCCTGACTGTCAGCCCGGGAAGAATGGATAATCCTATTTAACAAGGTAATAATTCTGGTGACTAGCGCTACTAAGCAGCTAGACACCAGGTGGGTAATTATTTGAGCTCAAGTTGTTTAGTGGTGGTAGTTCCACTTTAATATGGTTTGTAGGGGGTCAATAGGGATTATTTTGAGTTGAGTTGTGGTCTTACAGTTTTGTGGCGGAATTGTAGTTCACAACACGCTTATCATTATCTTTATGCTTGCCGACATGCATTTGTGCACATATTCTTTTTAGAGGTGATAAACCTTTAAAGCGGAACTACCACCCCTGTTCAAATTTGGCCCAAATAAATACCCATCTGGCGACTAGCTGCTCAGCAGCACTAGTCGCCAGAATTATTACCTGTTATTGAGAACTGTGACCAGATGGAATAACTTACGACTATAGAACTTGAAATATTGATCCCCATGTTGTACATTGTGTGACATAATGTAATAGTTTGGATGGGGTTACTGTAATTCCTTTACAGGGATATGAAAGTTGGGAGCCAGAGTGCAGAAAATAAAGGCTATGCCCAGCACTCCTGCTTGCTTCAGATCTGGGTAACTTGGCTAAACAATGACTGGAATGTTAATTAGCTCCTGCTGTGCTTCCTTGACCAATCAGGGGAGGTTATTATGGTCCAGTCAAAATGCCCCTTTTCCAAACCCTACTTTGCATTCTTATCTGGATAGGAGTGACTGGAAATGTAGGCCATTATCTGATTGGTCAAGCATAGCAACACTGTCCCAAGCACTAATTTAAATTCTAATCTTGATAAGAGTGTCTGGAAGTGTATATAAGCAGTGTGTTTCATCAATAAAGCTGTTCTGTGCTACCCTCCTTAATACAAGTCTCGGCTGTATTTCTGGAGGGGACTTAGGCTGGGGATTCTCACCTTAGCCATTACAGGAGCAAATTCACTTTCCTCGCCGGTCTACTGGCGTAGGGCCTCTGGAAACCCTACCTAGGGTTCTGCAGCTAAATTCACTATCTCTGCCAGTCTGCCAGGGGGCAGCATCCAGTTGTTCCTGCCTGAGCATCCAGGACCTCCAGGAAGCAGCAGGGCTCCAGCCGGCCGTGGAAGAGGGCAGCAGCAGTGGCGGTTCAGGAACCGACGGCCCCAAAAGGGTCCGGTAAATCCTGGTACCGTCACAAGAACTGAATTATACACTGTTCCCGGACTGACAGTCAGGAAACAGCGCAGACATCTTTCCATAGTGACGTCTCCGCGCCTGCGCTGTCAGTCCCTTTTGGAGCCGAACGGCTCCTAGCAACGCCTCCTAGAGCCAGCTGGGAATGACAGCGCAGGTGTCCAGACGTCAGTGTGGAAAGATGTCTGTGCTGTTACCTGTGTGTCAGTCCGGGAACAGTGTTTAATTCTCAATAACCAGGAAATAATTCTGGCAACTAGCGCTATTGAGCAGCTAGTCGCCAGATGGGTATTTATTTGAGCCAAATTTGAACAGGGGTGGTAGTTCCGCTTTAATTCTTTGTTTAGGGGATTCCTGTTCTAAGGGTTCACTTAATTTTACTTATTTTCTTTTCATGGCATATATATTCATTTGTTTAGGTAGGTATGGGGTTACCTTTTTCACATAAATAGCGAAGTCTTTTATTATTTTGTATACATCACTTCCGCTTGCTTCTCTTATCATATATCCCCAGGATTGGTTGATTAAGATTTAAAAGACAGAGAGGTTACTGAGGCCGGCGTCTCTAATCATGACTAACCACACAAGATACGTGAAACGCGTTGATCGGTGAGATGCTACATTGTTACATGTACTGTGCAGCTCCATGACTGTAAGTCTCTCCATATGGTAAAATGTGTATGTCAAGAAGTAATTTGCTTTGGAGTCATTCTGGAAGTTTTTATTCATATATCATAAGAAACGTGTTTTTAGGAATGTGGATTGGGCACGGAAGTGCGGTTCTTCAGTATTTTGTTAAATTCAAATTATTTCCCATTGTTTCCTATGGGTTAAAATTTAGCACCCAAAGTGGATTTTTTTCCATTCTGTACTGTGTCACAGCATAACTGACTGTGATTTGAAATTACTGATGGTACTTTTATTTTTATTGTGGTCAATTGGTCCGAGTCCCTAAGGACTAACAAAAATATCCCATTCATTTAAATTGTACTTTTACATGTGAATGCTATAGTGAGACCTCCATTGAATTAAGACCTCTCAGGAATTCAAGGGGTTAAATGTTCTGACTGTTTATTAGACCTACTATGCTGCAGTATGACTGGAAACCCAAATATGGTTCACTCACAGAAAACGAAAAGCTTTCACTCTCATTTTGACGTCTGAGGCACCATGATGCAGTATACCAAACTCAGAATACAAATAAACCTGGGTGCTATTTGGATTACCCCTTTGCATACCAGAGAGGCATCCAACGAACATCGTTGCAATGCGTTGGATACCTGTCTGGCACTCAAAGGGTTGACTCTTTCTGTGCCAGATGAGTGCACAACGCATCCCTTTGATTGCTAGTTAATCCTTTACGTGCCAGCTGTTGGGGACTGCAAGTCCCATGATCCCTCCAACAGCTGGAGGTACAATAATAAAAAAAATCTGCCATATTGTATATAGGAATAAGTTACCTTATTATAGTGGGCAACCTGCTGCTGAAGTAACTGAACCGCTTTTAGGTAGAGCTTCACAGTTAAATACCTTTCGCTTTCGACTCAAGTTTCTTTCAATTTGACACATTGAAATAGCCAATCACACCTAGGGGCAGAGTCTAACTAGGCAGTGTAACCAATCATGTGCATGGAACTGTATGTCAGTAAATACGTTCGATCGACGAGACGGGCACGCCTTCCATTCTAACAGAAGCGCTTGTCAAATACATTTACGCGAACCCCGTTATTAAAATACAGGCCAAGCGCAATATTTCTTAGGAATCGAAACAATAACCTCCGGAATACTGGGATGCAGTTGGTTTGTTACAGAATTACTCAGTTTAACATTTGTAAATAATGCCCCATATGTCCAACAAAGGTTTGAAATTAAGCTGATTCACAGAGTTTAGAGTACACTGAAGAGGTGTACCACAAAGACTGCAATCTATATTGCAGTACAGAGTTAATTTCATTACTGATATAGGCTGGACCATATAGATTAAATCTATAGATGTCTAACGAAGTACCCCAAATTCTGCATTATAGATGGCCACATAAACTACAATCTGCTTAAATGCCCAGCAGTTTCTATTATACAGACTTGACCACAGAGCTTACAGTCTACAAGAGCAGTGTCTCACATTTTGCATTAGATATACATACTTGACCATATAGATTAAAATCTACAGAAGTGCCTCAAAATTTCTATTATATGGGCCACAGATCTTACAATATGTAGAAGACATGCCTAAAAAAGTTTGCCACGTTCTGCATTACAGATGCAACATGACTACGGAGCTTACAATCAGGAGAAGTCCCCCACAGTTTCCATTAGATACAGATGATCACAGAGAACAGTCCTCTGAAGTGACTCACATTTTCCTTTAGAGATACGGATTTGGCCATATAGCTTACAATCTATAGAACATGTGCCCCAGTTTCAATTACATAGTGTGGACCACAGACCTTACAATCTATAGGAGAAATTGGCCTACAGTTTCCATTATAGTTACAGACTGGACAATAGAGTTCACAACCAATAAAAGAGTCCTACAGTTTACACTGCAGCTACAAGCTGGTTACCTCTGTTTTCACTCTATAGGAGAAGTGCCTCACATTTTCCTTACAGATACACCACATAGTTAGCAACATAGCTGACAGTCTAGAGAAGATATGCTCTACAGAGATTAGTCTATAATCAAAAAATCCACATAGTTTGCCATCTATAGGAGAAGTGACCCACAGTTAACATATAAACAGACTGGACCACCATCTTACAATGTATAGGATATGTTCTCTACAGTATATTACACATATAGACCGCACCACTAATCAATTTGCACTGCAGAATAATTGCCACAGTTATCAATGGCCAGGCTACGAAATTTTAAGCCTTGGACTAATTTGTATCTGAGGTGCAAAATATGCCTCAGTAACATGAAGGGAACAATTGCTGCCATTTTGGTAATCGTTCCTTGTAAAGCGCTGCTCTGATAAATATTTGATGAAGCACTGAGTATGACTGACTGCATTTTGTGAACATGTATTTTTTTTCTTCACCCCGGTACCCTGACAAAAGGGCCACATTGCCTGGGAACGCGCTTGTCTCAGGTAGATGGTGTAGGAAGAACTGGGGATGGAGATTGTTCATAGGAGCAGATAGCTAGATGTGTTACAGTACAGTGTAACAAGGAAGGGAAGTGGAATAGGGAGGACACTCCTATCTTAAAGGGATAGTAATACTTAAAATGTAAAAAAAAAATGTTGTAGGGTTTATCCCCCTGAGTAAAACAAGATTACTCCCACTGCTGAAAGGTGTTTCATTCAACAGTTATTAATTTTCAAAGTTGAATTTTTTAGGTGCACTATCACAGTGGCCTGAAATTGTACAGTGGCGCTGTTGCTACACCATCCTATGGAGATTTATGGTCCCCGGACCAGAGCTGTCCATAGGATCGTGTAGCAACAGCACCACTGTACAATTTCTGGCCACTGTGATATTGCACCTAAAAAATTCAACTTTGAAAATTAATAACTTTTGAATGAAACACCTTTCAGCAGTGGGAGTACTCTTGTTTTACTCAGGGGGATAAACCCTAAAGCATATTTTTTTTACATTTTAAGTATTACTATCCCTTTAACTCATTCTAACAGCTTTGCAACATTGAGTTAGTGATGATGTTAAGAATGTTGGCACAATAATGCCCTTGCTGGAGAGGACTGTTCTTTCAAACAGCTGGCAGAATAGCCTCTCTATTGCTGATGGAATCTTAGTTGGTCGCGGACCTGAACAGATGGTGGTGGTAGGGGATAATTTAATTATAAAGGGTCGTCTCTACAGTCAACCAGTTTGCAGTCTTCCTAAGTGAGTGGGTTCGACATGTAGTGGATCAGGTTGATAGATTGTAATGGTTAATGATGGTAACAATGACTGTCAGTGGGAGATGGAGGTTTATTAACTCTTTGAGTGCCAGCGGGGTACAAAACGAATTGATTTGCAATGCGTTGCATACCCCTCGGCACTCAAAGGGTTAACAACTAGTATAAAGGAAGATAGGTTCACAGTTTTCGGACTGCTGGCTCATTTGCACACATGTCCAGTGATTACTGGAGGCCTGCTTACCTGGATAAAACTCCTGTTGCTATCGCTAGCGGTCCTTTTTATCTACCACTTCCTTTTCAGTCTATTGCTTGTTCTATTGCTTGACTCTGTGCCTGTCTCTGTGTGCAGTTTGCTGTTACTGTCTACTGATCAGTAGGCCTGACTTGGCTCCAGATTCTGACCTGCCTTTGTCTGACTCTTTGGTACCTTGCTTGGCTTCAAAGAATAGTAATATCTCATTTAAACTTTAGCTCTGAGTATTATGTACAGGGTTTTTTTAACATATTGTGATATGTATATTTACATACACATTTGTAGTTCAAAAACTACTGAAGCTGAAAGGATCCCCCACCCACCCCTTTCCCCTTTGTCACTCATCCTCTCTGTCTCATCCGGATGGAGAGTGGTGAGGCAAATCTTCAGTAAGCAAAAAGAAAATCCTGTCCTCCATCATCAAGGAGGGCAGGGTTTTCCATTTACTTACTGAATGAAAACTGTCCTTCGCTGCATCCACCTGGTCCCGTGACCACCGCCAGAAGGGGCAGGAGTGGGGGGGATCCTTTCAGCTTAAATAGTTTTTCAACTACAAATCTGTATGTAACTATATTTAGAGCAATATGTTAAAAAAACTTGTACCTAATACTCGGAGCTAAAGTTTAAATGAGATGTTACTATCCATTTCAGTCTTCCAGATATCAACCCTGGTTTGTCTGACTTCCTCTGTCGTCTGTTCTTGTTTGGTATACGGTACTTCCTGCTTTGTGTGTGACCTACTGCAAGATCGCCAGGGCATTCATTATCTGCCGCTGAAGGTGTACGCCAGTCCCAGTGATCTGTGTGCAATATGCTGTGTGACCATCAGTCCTGACCAGTATTCATCTGCCATTGAAGGCATATGTCGTTCCCAGACTTCTGCTGCAAGACCACCAGTCTAGACCATTCTTCATCCACCACCTAAACATTTGATGAATTTCTGTCTCCAGCCTTCCTGGACACCCACTGTACAGACCTCTGGAAATTTGCCTGGATTTGCCATCTGTTATGGTTGTCGTCACTAAGCTTCTCCAGCAAACCTCTACCCTGTGTACCACTTCCCGCCCTGGTGCTACTTCCCTTGGTTGAATATGTGCATCTAGGTACCTACTTCTCACCGGTGTTTTTCTGGGTCACTAAGTTCATTGGTGCGTCTATCCTGATCTGGCTGAACTGGTGATCTGGCTGAACTGGGGTTGGATATCTGGCCTTGCTGTCAGCACCTCTAATATTCCAGCTTTGACTGCAGCAAGGACACACCAGCAACACGCTCTACTCAATGCTCCCTACCATCACTACTACATAGATGGCACATGTTTCCACCAGTCATGACAGATATTAATAAATGACCCTTTGAGAATGTTATGACACTGTTATATGCAAACTGGTAATCTAAACTATAAAAGAGTGACCACAAATTCTATGTCCGTGCCACACACACACCCCAGAGAGGCAGCTAGGAGGAGATTTGCATATGTCCTCTACACTGCCTGAGCCCAGTATTACACACACAATTGTAATACACACACCCTGGGGCTGGCACAGAAGAGCACATATGCAGATCTCCTATACACTGCCTGAGCCCAAGATACACACCCTGGGGTGCAGCTAGGGAGGATATTAGCATCTATTTTACACAGTTCAGAAAAAAAAACAAAAAAATGTCTGACTCTCACCTGTTGGCATCAAAAATTTCACCCACCACCACATTCTGTTTTTCCTTCAAATATGTTTTTCCTACAAATATGCTCTTCCTTGCACTACTATGTGAAATGTCCCACTGTGTTGCTTCCCTCTCCTGTCAGCTTCTTAGAAGCAGCCTTAACAGCATCTGTATGGAGGAGTGACAGCCGGCTCGACAAGCCGACAGTGGGGATAACAGGAGGTGGGGATGCAGCTGCATGATTGCAGAGTTTGGAGGTGGATGCTGCATCGGAGCCTGGGTGACACTGGCCTGAACTGCGGGACTGCAGGCTGCCACTGTCAAAGCTATAGAAGTTATGGGTCCCACTACAGTTGACTATTTTTCATGGACTGTGTGCAAGTGGAGGTTAAAGTTACTTGAGCTGAGCTGTAATGAGGGGAAAGCCGAGTTTAACCCTTCTACTGCCCCCGGGGGTACGCAACACTTTGCCTACCTCTGTGCCAAAGAAACTGTTAATATCCCAGTAACTCCGCTTCCCCGCATTCCATCTCAGAACAAGTAAGTTTGACCTCCACTTGCACAAAGTCCATCAACAATAGTTAACTGTACTGTATGTGGGAGTTGGGGATGGCTTTCACACATCAGCTTTAGAAGTGGCATGGAGGTCGCAGTACTGCCAGGTCAACCGCTAACCCTCTATGGGTTGCCATCATGGAGGTGAGTACAAGGAGCACAGGCTCTGATATGTACACTTCGGCCCCAATTTAATATAAACAATGGCCTTCATGTTTAACTACATGTTTTTTCTTGTCGCTATATTGAACCGATACTGAGACAGAAAATTGTATTCCTGAACCCTTTCCTTTCCAGAGAGGTATCCAACGTAATTCACATACCTCTCTGGCACTCAATACTTTAGCACCTAGAGGCTGCCATCAATACACAGATGTAAATACTTTCATTGCCCAGAGGTATGCAACAAATTTCAAAGCATTTTGTTGCATACCCCTCTGCCACTCAGATGGTTCACAGCTGTGCCATCTTTGTTGCATGAACACATACCTCCCAACATTTCAAATGACCAAAGAGGGACTCTGTTGCTTTAGTTAGTGTTTCTGGGTGCATGGCAGGTAGGTGGGGCATTTCCAATAGTGTTTTGGTCATTTTATAATCTATTGACACCTCTTTGTGTAACTGAATAAATTATTTAGAACAAGACCAAAGTATATCATTTTCGCAGACTAATTTATGAACACATATACTGAGTTTAATCAAACATTAATGTGAGTTTTATTGCTGTGAAGCAATTTGATACACCAATATAGACACCTCCGAGTCTGATCTCCTAAAAAAGAGGGACAACAGGGCAAGAAAGAGGGACAGAGGGATTTCGGTCACAAAGAGGGACTGTCCCTCCTAAAGGGGACACTTGGGAAGTATGTGAACGAGCACAAACTAATTTATAGTAGTGTAAATGAAACACAAGGGAAATGTGACAGTATTGCACAAACACTGTGATTTGTAGGTAGATAGATACAAGAATGCTTGCATTTTAAGCACAACCTAACATTCACATAAACACCAGCTCTATTAAACCATGCTCTTCTCTCCCTGCCATCCCTCAAGTTCGCTGCCTCCTTTTTCCCTGCAAGCCCTCCCTTTTCTAAACATCAAGTACTAACTTCTAAGTGCTTCCTGCTCTGACTTTCCTTGCTCTTATCTCCGCTGCTACACTGTGCAGTAGTTGCTCTATCTATGGCTAACACCCAGATCCCAGTGCTGCAATTTTTAAAGGGATAATAATACTTAAAGTGTAAAAAAAAATATGTTGTAGGGTTTATCCCCCAGAGTGAAAACAAGGGTACTTCCCCACTGCTGAAAGTTGTTTTATTCAAAAGGTATTACAGCTCAAAGTTGAATTTTTTAGGTGCAATATCACAGTGGCCTGAAACTGTACAGTGGCGCTGTTGTTACACCAGAGCTGTCCATAGGATGGTGTAGCAACAGCGCCACTGCACAAATTTGAGCTATAATAACTTTGAATAAAACACCTTTCTGCAGTGAGAGTACCTGCCCTTGTTTTACTCAGAGGGATAAACGCTACAATATATATTTTTTTACATATTAAGGATTACTATCCCTTTAAGTGTCCTTACAGTGCTTTTAGGGGATCAGCATGCATTCGGGGCTCCCACCACCACCATTTATGATTGCTGAGGGAGTCGGGTAGTATATATTGTAATAACTAAAGGTTTTTTTTTTTTACAGGATGCATATATACGATCAAGTCAGTTAATACAATATACTATTTCATAGGACATTAGATGCAGGTTACCTGTTAGGACAGAGTGGGTTAAAGGACTGGTCCCACTCTATCTTCAAAGGGAAGGGGACAGCTGCCACAACAGCACAGCGTCACTGGGTCATGTGACAGGGGACAACCCTTCCCCAGCACTGAACCATGGGGCTGCTAGCAGTGAGGCGGTACGACAGGGGGCACAGAAGTCACAGAGCAAGAAAAGAAACTCAAAATCCAGGAGGACACAAAAAACAAGAACAGGACTATGTATTAACCCCTTTCACTGCTAAAGGGGTATCCAAGGCATTGCAAAGCAATGTACTGGCTACCCCTCTGCCACTCAAAGGGTTAAAACAGGGCACTATAGTGAGCTGCTTGGAAGCCAATACAATCAGCAAGGACCTGGAGGCTGTATGTGACTTTTAACCGTTTGAGTGCCACAGGGGTATCCAATCCATTGCTTTGTCCAGCACTCAAACAGATAAAAATGAATGTTCACGTCTAAATCTCTACTCTGCCCCCATGGCACTGATACTACAAGCATATCCTACTTCATCGTATAGACCAGTGGGATTCTTTCCATTTGTTAATGACCTACATCACTGCTCATTGTAGGAAAGCCAAAGACAATGGGAGTTTTAAACCAAAAGCTGGAGAGCCATAGGTTGTCTTCACGTCAAATACACTGTACACTAACTGTACAGCTCACTGTACACATACTATAGTCAATATATATAACACTCCTACATGCTAATGGTCCATATGTGCAAAAGCAAACTGGTGTTTATATATGTTTTCATGGATTTTCTATACATATATTGCAAGGCTTGTCTCACTGATCTGCATTTAAACAAATAGCAATGCATTTCACTCACACACCTCTTTCACTACATTTACATATCCAATCACTGACAACTAATACAAACCCCAAGAAAATAATTAACACCATCAGCACATTGCTACATATATACATGTAAAGAGCTTGCACTTGCAAATCCCCCAAAAAACGTTTCTGTATTCATGTAATCTCCAATCCGGGTGCTGTTAAATGGCTCACATATTATCAAAAATAGGAATAAATGCACTCATGGTTTCTGGTTATAACAAATGTATTAAAATCACACCATTACAAAAACCAGCAGAACAGCAACAACGTTTCGGTCCTCTCTATGGGACCTTCCTCTCTAGCTTGAGGAAGGTCCCATAGAGAGGACCGAAACGTTGCTGCTATTGTGCTGGTTTTTGTAATGGTGTGATTTTAATACATTTGTTATAACCAGAAACCGTGAGTGCATTTGTTTCTATAGTTGATAATATATATGTATACTACCAGTGTGGGACGGAGTTGCCCATCTGTTTATTTTATTTTTTAGCCAATGCTTATCCCTTTGAGTGACAGAGGGGTACAGAACACATTGCAACACATTGCTTACCCCTCTGTCACTGAAACGGTTCATGTGAGCTGCATCACACAGGACTGTATATATATATATAATGTATATGAATGTACAGTATATATCATGGATTGTAATGTACACACAAGTGTATATATAATGTATATTAATGTACACATACCCTGTGTGTGCCATGTGCATTAATATACATTCTATATACACTCCTGTGTACACAGTGTGTTAATAAACAATACATATACACTCGTGTTTCACTGAGCCTCACATTAACCCTTTGAGTGCTACAGGGGTACACAATGCATTGCAATGCATTCATTAGCCCTCTGAAACTCAAAGGCTTAAGCCAATGGTATAACTATAGGGGTCGCACCTGCATCCAGGCCCGTCACTCCAGGGGCCCGGCTACCCCCTGCGACCCCTCCGCCTGGTGCCCGCAATCTCCCTCCGGCTCTCTAGTAATGCAGAGCGCTGGGAGATGACATCATCTCCCAGCGCTCTGCATTACAGAAGAGGACCTCACAGGAGCACAACGCTCCAGCCTGTCTCTCCTGCAACTCCACTGGATCACCAGGGATTGGGAGGTAGGAGATGGGGGCATCGTGTAGGGCCCGGGGGTCAATGTGGTCAGGGGGTGAGGGGCCCATGGCACTTCTTGCACCAGGGCCCGGAGGGTTCTAGTTACGCCTCTGGCTTAAGCATTTTTAAAAAACAAAGAAACAGACAGTCAACGCTGTCCCACACTAGTACATTATAAAAAGAAGTTGCTGATCATTTGCTTCACGTCACCTAATACTGTTTAGTTTGAAGAAGCCGAATTGCTACTGCTAATTAAAAAATGGCTTCTCGGTTACCATTAAGTAACCATAACGGAAGATTTTAACTACTCTGATATTGACTGGAGAAATGGGACGTCCAGCACGGCAAAGAGAAATACTTTTATGTTCTATGAAAACTTCCGATCCCAAATATTAGATGACACAATAAGAAATGTGGACTTTCTGGACCTAGTGAACTCAAAACAATTCTGAAACTGTATGGCCAGCACTGAATGGATGAATGAATATATTTTATTTATATAGTGCCACAAGGGTTTAGACAATACAGGATAACAAATGCTTTGAAAAGGGAAACACTGGAAGTGAGGTCCCTGCCCAAAAGCTTACACTGTAAAGTGGTGTACAGATTACAAAAGGGTCAAGTGCGGAATACAGTGCTAGAGTTCTGGTCAGGATAGGGAACACATAAGGTAAGTAAATTATCAGAGCCTTATATGTGCAAAGTTAGTGCTTTCTAGCTTCTTGAAATTTTGTTGAGGAGGTGTAATTATAAACTTGACTTAAAGACCGCAAGGAAGGTTCAGTGGCACAGGGTGGGTGGTAGACTACTCCACAGAAAAAAAAAATTAATATGTGATAGGGCTGTAGACACAAAAGGAGCTGAGAGAAGATCATAAGTGGTGCGACGGGTTATAGCATGAGATCAGAGTGGAAATGTAGGAAGAGGTAGATGAGAGAAGGGTATTGAATGAGAGCAATATTTTGTAAGATATCAGGAGAATGAAAGGCAGCCATTGGAGAGATTGGAGGAGGAGGGGGAAGGGACAAACCTAGATGACATTAAAGGTAACTCGTGCAGCAGCATTCTGTATTGATTGAAGTGTATGGAGTTGGGAGGCAGGAAGGCCAGAGAGAAGAAGGTTACTGTAGTCCCTGCTGGACAGAAAGACTGTTTGAGTAACAATTTTAGCTGTGGTTGAACAGAGGAAGGGACAGATCTTTGCTGTATTACACAAAAGAAAGCAGAAGGATTTAGAGATGAAGTTAATATAAGGAGAATATGAGAGAATATTGTCAATTATTTCCCCTAGGTAATGTGCTTCTGATACTGGATTTATGGTAGTATTATTTATGTTCACCTGGAAGGGCATTACTGGGACAGGCCTAGGTGGGATGAGTATTAGTTCCGTTTTAGACATGTTGAGCTTGAGGTGCCTATAAGCTATCCAGTCTGAGATAGCCGAGAGGCAATCCATGACTTTAGTTTGAATATCAGAAGTCGCTTGAGGTGTAGATAAATAAAGTTTGGTGTCATCTGTTTAAGGGTGATATATGAGTTAAAAAGATCTCCAAGTGTTATTGTATAAAGAGCAAATTAAAGCAGTCCTAGAACCTTGAGGAACACCAACAGAGAGGAAGAACAGGAGAGGATGAAAAGGTGCGGTGTAGACACCAATGGATCGTTCAGTTAGATATGAGGACATAAGTCCAGTGCTATCCAGTGTCTAAGGAGTGAATAATTTGGAGGAGAAGAGCATGGTTAACTTTGGCAAAAGATGCTGAGAGATCAAGCAGATCTCTCAACAGATCAAGTATTGAATAGGGACCTTGCAAAGTGGGAATGTGTTGATCACTGACCACTCTTGTGAGAGCAGTTTCTGTGGAACGAGCAGTGTGAAAGCCAGACTGCAAAGGGTCGAGCAGGTTGTGCGTGTTAAGGATGTCAAGCAGGTGGGAGTAGGTTAGGTTTTCCAACAGCTTAGGGGAGAAACCAGTCGATAGCTAGAGGGTGTGGTGCTGTCAAGGGAATTGTTCTTGAGGATGGGTGTTACTATGGCATGTTTAAAATCATCAGAAAAAGTAGCAGAGACAAAGGAGAAGATAAAAATCAGATAAAAAAACAGAGGGATTAGAGCAGGGGAGAGGGACTAGATGAAGTGAGAGGGAAGCAGATCGAGTGTGCATGTAGTGGGAGGAGAGGAGGATAGCAGGTTAGTCAATTCTTCCACCATAATTAGTGAAAATGAGTGGAAGAATGGGAACAAGGGAGGATAGGAAGGTATTTACAAGGGGTGATATTTTCCCAGATGGAATCTATCTTGGTTTTGAAGAAGTTGGCAAAGTCTTGTGGTTGTATAGAGTTTTGGAGGGAGACAGATGAGGGGTGGAGGAGGGCATAAAAGGTAGAAAAAAAGGCGGTGGGGGTTGGACTTATTCGTGTAAATTAGTTGTGAAAATTATACTTATTTTATCCAGGGACGGAGCAGAGTTAAAGCAGGAAAGGAGGAATCTGTAGTGCAGAAAGTCTGACAGAAACTTGGCTTCCCCCAGAGTCATTCAACTGAATAGGTACAGGAATGGGGAAAGATACCGTTCTTATTAAGCCTCGGCTGTGTAGAGAGAAAGGAGCATGCAGGTTCATTGATGGACATAGGACCAAGTTGTAAGTTTTGACAAGGCTACTAGTGTCAGAATTAGTGGAAATGCATGAAAGTCCAGTAGCCAAGGAGGACTGGACAGAAGTAAGATTGAGTGATGTGAGGATACGTGTGAAGCGGGGAGAGGTAGTGGGGATTGCAGAAACTTACAAGCAGTACTGAATGTTAGAAGATGGTGGTCGGATAGTTTAAATGGAGATATTAAAATTAGAAAGTGCACAGCCTCTAGTGAACACAAGGTCTAAGAAGTGACCATCATTGTGAGTACTAGCAGCTGTCCACTTGTGTAGTCCAAAATAATCTGTTAGAGAAAGAAAGCAGGCTGTCCAGGAGACCGAGGGATCATCCACATGGCAGCTGAAGTCCCCCAGAAGAAGAGAAGGTGAGTCTGACAACAGGAAAAATGAAAGTCATGATTCTAAGTCAGAAAGGAAATTTGATGGTGTACATCTGGAGGTAGGTGGGCAATAATAGATCACTGCAAGCTGTAGAGAGAAAGGAGCGTAAAAAAGGACAGCATGTGACTCAAAAGAGGAGAACAGAGTGAGGTGGGGGCAGAAAGTGGTTTGTAACTACAGTTTAGAGAGTGGCAGTAAAACACCTCCCCCACGTCCTGTCTGGTATGGAGTGTGAGGAAACGAAAGACCACCATAAGATATTTCTGCCCCTAGAGCAGAGTCGGATTGAGACAGACAAGTTTCAGTAAGAGGAAATAAGTTTAGGGAGAGGGAGAAAAAGAGATCATGCACAGAGTTCTACTTGTTAATAAGGAAGCGAGCATTCCAGAGAGCACAGGGAAAGGGAAGAAATTGTGGCTGAAGACAGGGAAAGGTGACCTTAATATAGGATCATTTGAAACTTGTTATGGGAAACTCGTTAACAAGGGTTAAATCGAAAAACATTAAACTTTAAAAAGGCTAATTTTACAATGCTAAATGCAGTGTTAGGGGAAATATTTAATCTTTAAAGGGATAATAATGTTTCACAAAAGCAGCAGCTCCAATTAATCTTTATAGTATTTGGGCCGTGGAGAGTGTTATTTCATTACTGTCAGAGTTATAGTTCAAGAGTAATTGAATGATAAAGTATCCCCCTCCCCCTCCTTTTACCTAGTGTAAGCCACCTCCCATCAGATGTGGAATCTGTTCGTTTGACCAGACAGCTCACAGCAAGGGGCAATCTTCTTACTGTGAGCATAAGGAAAACCGTGTCCATTGATTTTTGGTTTTTCAAGTTTTTCCTTATGATCACTGAAGATTGTCCCTCTCTGTGATCCATCCTGACAGCCTTGCTGCTCTGTGGTGAGCAGTGTTACATCAGTAAAAGGGGCGGGGGCGGATACTTTAGCATTCAATTACTCTTGAACTACAACTCTGACAGTACTGAAATAACACTCTCTATGGCTCAAATACTATGAAGATTAATTGGAGCTGCTTTTATTTTGAAACATTACTATCCCTTTAAACATAGAACTGCATAAGTGGTTACATTTGTTCCAAATGATTTCTGGAAACAAGAGGAACAAATTAAGTTCAATGTTGCTTAATATGGTTTGCAGGAAAAATAAATATTTCAAAAGCCTGTTTCTTATTGCTTAAGTCGGAAGAGTCAGAGTCACCATTTAAAAGACAAGGAATGAGACAGAATATGCAAATATTCAATTAGGTTAGCTAAAACTGAAAAAGAGAAACCTAAAATGTCCACAGGTATATAACTAAAAAGATGAAAGCTGGTATTGGGTCTCTTAAAACTAAGACAGGTGAATTCATTCTTGAAGGTAAGGCAATGGCTGACAGTTTAAACATATTTTCTTCTGTATATACAAATGAGCAGCAATGACAGGATTTGCAGACAGGACAAATCACAGAATTTCTTCCATCATCTACATAGCTTACTGGGGACAAAGTACAAGAGAGAGACTGGAAAAGGTTATGGTGAATGATAGTCCTGGACTTTATGGCATACACACAATGGTACTTAAGGAGTTTAGTTCAGGAACAACAAGGCCATTATACTTAATGTTTATTGATTTGGTCTCTGGGCATAGTGTACTGAAATTGAAAGAAAGCAGATATAGTACCATTATTCAAAAAGTAGGCAAAATCTTAAGTAACATCTCAGGTGTAATACACAAGTGGGGTACAAAATAAAAAACAGTCTGCTCCCATCCTCCTAAATATGCTGCTACCTTCACCTCCATCTACTCACCCCCTCCTAGGCTGCTGGGACATCTGTGAAGCGTGCGGCATGTTTACATTTGTCATCCTCTTTCTACACTGTCCTGTGAGGACCTGGGTTAATGAAAGATAACGGTAATTCCCTTTGAGGACCTGAAGGTCCTTGCAGAGCACTACTGTAAATCCAATGTATAGTGCAAGGTGAATAGAGGGAGGGGAAGGTGGCAGCATATTTAGGTGCAGGGACGGAAGGAAGAAAGTATAATTTTTTTATGGGAAGAGGGAGGGAAAACAAGGGTGCATATTATAATTAGGCACTCTTGTTTTCCCCTAAAATCTTGGCCATGATTTACACCTGCGTATTATACACATGTGCATATTATACCTGAGATTTTATGGAAATCCAGGAATTTGTAATATCTGTGAGTTTGGCTTCCAAAGTGGGTAAAATATTAGAAGGATTACTAACCAACAATATTCCGGATTATGTTACAACCAACAACGTTATTAGTAAGAGTCAGTATTGTTCGAAAAGGATAGTAATAGCAAAAAATAAATGTCCATCCGATTGTTCGCGGTAATTTTCTATACTGAATACTATGTTCGGAACATCCGTTACCTTTATATTTTGCTTGAAAATTCAATGACAAGTTTCCTCCTCCCTCCCCTTTTGTGCACGTCACGCTAACTTTCCTCAAAGCAGTAAGCAGGTCCGGCCTGATCGCAATGAGGGACAATATTGTGGCAGCATAAAGAAAAACCTGGGCAGGGTTTTCCTTACATTGGGGGGCAATGTGAGGGCAATGTGGAGATGATAGGGCAATGTGGAGATGATGGGGGGCAATGTGTGTGCATGCATGCAACAGTGACAGAGACAAAGACACATGCAACAGACATACACACACATATAGACACAGAATCTCACACACACATGCACTGAGATACATAGAGTGAGACAGACACACTCATACATGCAATGATACACACACACATGTATAGAGAGAGACACACTTGACATGAGCCATACATATTTATTTTGGGTGGGGGGAATCTCGGGTGAGATCTTACACTCTTTTTCCTAGGACTTGACCCTGTAAAAAATATATATATTGTAGGGCTCTTCCTGTTGAGTTAAATAAGAAATACTTACTAAGAGATACAGATTTTCAGAGTTATTACAGTTTAAACTCTTTTTTTCCCTACATCAACACTACCTTCAGATTACAATTAGTTATTCTGCTGCATTCTCTAGAACAGTGTTTCTCAAAGGATTTTTTCTGGTGCAGCCAATGCAGCCATAGTCATGTTCTGGTGGCCACAATAGCTGATTCCTTGTACAAGTGGTACAATGTGATTAATACATGAACAGTTGTATATAAATATGTGCAACAACAATAAATCTATATCAGATTACAATTTTAGAATTCACATAGGATTGCAAGGTTCTTATATATTAGTAACTGGTTATACATATTCCATCCCCAGTACTCATTCGTAATCCTTTTCTCTTCCACTAGCCAAACTCCCACTTCCCCAGCCATAATACCCTTGCACAAATATAATTCCCCTTGCCAGGATTTAACACCTCAGCCCAAATGGATTCCTAGCCAAAACATCATTTTCTTTGACCAGCTACAACCAATCAGCCCCAGTACAACCTCCCACCCCCAACCCCTTGCCCTGCCAGACTCCCCCTTTTGCCTAGAATTAATAATTCATGCTCACTTTTTTCTACTCTTCAGCTTGGTGAATAAGGCCCTTTGGTTTGTACCACTTGACTGGTAGCCATGATGGAACCACACACTGACACCCACCCTTGTCCCAATTTAGCCATAGAGCCACATGCATGCACATTGACCCCCCAGCCTTGTCCCTCATTAGCCACACAGCCACACACACACTGACCCTCCCAGCCTTGTCCCACAGTAGCCTTAGAACCTCACATGAAGACCCACATCCTTGACCCACAATAGCCATAGAACCACTCACATTAATGACCCCACTGCAATGGTAGCCATAAACTCAGAAGCCCTGTCCCACTGCCACTTGTAGCCACAGAACCAGACACACTGATCCCCCAGCCTAGTACCACTGAACTGGTATCCATAGAACCACAGATTCTGACCAGCAGCCTTTAGACACTGCACTGGTAGCAACAGAACCACACATACTGACCCCCTGCCTTGTACGAACCACACATTCTGACCCCCAGTCTTTAGCCACCGCAATGGTAGTGATTCAACCGCACAAACTGACCCCCAGCCTTTAGCCACTGCACTGGTAGCATCAGGGTATCCTATTGAAATGTCGCCCACTATTTGACGACCATCACAATGATGCATTTAAAATGTCACTAGCATGAAAAGAATGTTGCCCGCATCAAAAGGGAGACATTCTGATGTCGCACACTGCAATGGTCGCCAAACAGAGGGCGACATTTCCTGTCTGCTAAATAAAATGCTCACCTCCTCTCCTCTTCCTTATTCCGTCTCTTCGTCTGGCACACAGTCTCCTCTCGGACCTGAGAGGAGACTGACAGCCAGACGGAGATACGGAGTAAGCAAAATGAGAGGAGATGAGCATCTTATAATTGCAGTGGTTAATTTAAAAAGCAAGGCCTGATGCTTGTGATAAAAAGCCAGGCCTATTGCTTGTGTTAAAATAGTGTCATGTTGCACAGTGCTGTGAGCCTAAGTCACTATCTTTCCACTCTCATAGTCACTTCTAACTCGATTCACTCACCTTGACGTGGCTCAAGACAGTACTTCTTCCTGTTATCCCTTGATGGCTATCCTGACTTTGTGTAACAGAAAGACTTTCCTAGGATAGAACCCTTCACAGAGGAGTCACATGTATCTTTATAAGCACTGTGTATATCAGATGGATTTTTAATATAGGAGTCTTTCATGTAAAATTTTTTGTGAAGTTCCTTACCTATGAAAATCGCCACTGAAGTCTAACTTAATAAACACCACCTCTCAAAAGGCAATAGGCTTCATATATGCAATTTCTTGAGATTCCCATATCTAACTCTTGGTCTTGCAGTATCTCTGTCTGTCTCTCATCGGTGAAGTCAAAAGGCATGTGGACTTGAGAGAAGACTGAAGGGCGGAACCTGAGAGGAGACTGAGAGCCAGACCGAGTAAAGAAGAGGAGAGGTGGTGAGCATATTATATTTTATTTATTAATCAGTGCTACTGTCTTGAATTGCGCAGCACTATTTTCAGGGTACAAATTAAAGAAGACCAGAAATGTTGCATTCTATACAGGGACGAATGCTGCGTGCAACATCAGAATGTCACCACTTTTCATGCAGGTGACATTCTGATGTTGCCCTTTTCATGCAGACGACATTCCAAACGCACCATTTTGTTGGTCACCAGCCTTTAGCCACTGCACTGGTAGAGATAGAACTACACAAACTGACTCCCCAGCCTTGTCCACTTTGCTGGTATCCATAGAATCACACATAATACTGACCCCCCTAGCCTTGTCCCACAGTAGTCATAGAACTGCACATACTGACCTCCCCCAGCCTTGTCCCACAGTAGCCATAGAACAACATACTGACCCACCAGCCTTGAGCCACTTCAATGGTAGACACAGAACCACACAAACTCCCCAGCCTTTTCCTGCTGCACTAGAAGCCATATAATCACACATAGTGACCCCCCCAACCTTGTCCCAAAGTAGCCACAGAACCACACATATACACCTCCATCTTTGTTCCACAATAGCCAAAGAACCATTCACATAGTGACCCCATTGCAGTGTTAGCCATACCCCAATCAGCCTTGTCACTTGTAACCACAGTGACTTATACCAGTTTCATTGAGCATATAATTTTAAAAGGTCACCTGTTGTAACTGAGCTCAGGCCAGATGCCATCTTCCATGGCGTGATCCATCCTGGTGTGCTCTGTTTTTACTGTGCAGTGCCACTATATGAAATGACAAGTGCTGCACGAAAGCAGCTGGGGTGGCTGAACGTCATACTGTATATAGATTGGTTGGTGGGAGAAATGTCCCACTACTCGCATCATCCCCATCTAGGGATCATGAGTAAGCGTTATCAACCACCTAAGTGCACATGAGCACCTGAGGGTAAGGCCCCAGCCTGTCAAGCAAAGCTAAAACTTCCGGAAAAACCGTGCCCCCCTCATAACACAGATATTGAACCACAACAACTGAGCCAACAAGAGATTGAAGGACAGCTACAGTCACTCACATGCACCGCCTCTCTCTGTCTCGCCCAAAACACTAAAGAATTAACCTGGATCCAAAACCGCCAAGGAAGTAAAACTGCAAAATAAAACACCAATGCACCTACTCCTCCCAACATCAACCCCTTACATGCCAAGAACCCCATCCTGCCTCACATAAAACCAAAACCTGGCAGATTCCCAATGCCCAATCCTCCGAATAGAATCCTTACCCAAACCCAACCTGTCCACCTCAGTGGAAGCTCCAATGCAGAAGGAATGCCCCCTCCAAAATCGCCCGCACTGATACCCAACCTTGAGAGCCCTAACCAAAAACCCAAAGCAACTGAAAACGAGTGAGAGGACTGCCGTCTCTTTGCACAAAGAGAGGACCCGTACCCAAGTACTAAATAGACATAAACTGCGAACCCTACCCACTGGACAAACGTCTAAGTCAGCCACCGAAAAAAGTGACACCAAAGTGCCAGAGCCATAGATGTCCATCTTAGACATACAAATCTGGAAAGACAAAGAGCCCGAAGACAGATAAACATCCTCTACCAAGATTCCACCTGGATGTGCCTTACTACCGCTAACCAATTCCCAGATCCGCAGAGCTCAGAAAAAGGCAAAGCAATAAGCCGCCCTAAACAAAACCACCTCGTAAGCATCACTGCATATCCCTGTAGAAGCTGCAACCGCAAACTTAAACCCAAAAGCCAAACCTGAAAGTTTGCCCGCAATGGCCTCTGGAAAGAGATCCCTACCAAGATAATCCCAAACCAACCATGAAACACCCTCAACCCGTTCATTGTCACCTCCAAGGGACCCAGCCAGGCCCTCCAGACTGATTCAGTTGTTCTACCCTTTCTAGAAAGGAACTAAATGTTTCAAAGAGGGCACAGGATATGGAACAACCCATGGGGAGGAACAAATTGACATAATAAGCACCATCCACCTTACACCCCAGCAGGTGGTGACTATTGGTACACCGGAATCAGCTGAAATGCCGACTCAATATCCGCCTTTGCAAACCACGCACCCCACCCCGCCTGTTGTGCCAAACAAACGGCTTTGTCAAAAGAGTCATAAGACACACTGCACAGTTCCGGATCAATGGCATTGTTGACCAACCCACCGTGAGGAAAAGACAGATGATGGATTAAATTAAACAAAGAAGAACATTTGTGGGGAAAACGCTCCCCAATGACACTAGTGAGCATAGAAAAAGCCAGCACCCAGTCCCCAAATACTTTTGGTATCTTGTGATATTGTTGCCTTTCCTTCTCCTCCTTTTTGGAATACTACTCATCCCATTCGTGTAGGCAGGCCCAAGGCCCGTACCTGCCTCCCAAAGGAGGAAGAACTCAGGGAATGGCTCCTCCCCTGGTCCATCAACCGACTGGAGTCCCAATCCACCCGTGGAGTGGGCCGCACAGAAGCACCCTTAGCAGCATCCAGGCCACATTCTGAGCCTAAAGAACGGGAGCCGCCACCAACCCCCCACCAGACACAGGCACCAAAGCTGGATCCTTGGCAGACCTCTGACGAGAACTGGGACTCCTCATTCCAGAGCACCTCACGCTGGGGCTAAAGAGGTCCAGAGGCCTGGCACACATACTCCACACCAGCCAAGTTGAGGGAACCACAGAGAAGTAGTAGCAGACACCTCCCACCTCGCAAGCTGTTCCTGGAGCTACAACCCACCTCCATCCACCCAAAAACGCTGAACCTCCTCCAGAAGCAACTTGGAAGACATGGTAAGCCACAACACATGTTGATTTCCACTTGTTGTTTTGTGCAAAAGGAAGTAGCCACTGCTTCACCTTTATTTATATATCCCCTTTTCTTCCTCCCTTTTTAATCCTAACCCCCCCCACTTCTTCTCCTGAACCAATCCTAAACCTTCTTACTTAGACACCCCAGCCCAGACATGATTCCTCTTCTTAGTTCCTGGTGGGGAATCCTGGACTGGAGAGGAGGGTACAAACAGAACTGCTGCGGTTCATGTGAAAGGCAAAAGCAAGAATGCTGAAGCTGATCCTTGAGGGCAGAAGCATGTAAGGGGCTGATGTGGAGGTGACCATTATTTAAAGAAGAAAAAAAATAAAGTGCCAATTATAGAACAGGTAAGTGGCTGATGTGGAAGCCACACGCAATATTGCATGCATGGTGGCCTCACGCAACATTGCTGGTGGCTGCACTTGAGAACCACTGCTTTAGAAGATGTGAGTCACTGACAAACAGTTCTCCATAGAATGTGATATAAACTGCTATGTCATTTAGAGCCTTCAGGAAGTAAATGAGTTATAATTCACTTCCTGACAATTTGAACTCTTATAACATTGGAGTTTCCTTGTTTTACTCAGCAGGTAAATTGAACTTTTTCCTGTTGGTCTAAGGTTGCAAGCAGACTGGCTCAGGGTTCAGCCCTGGGCCCAATGCTTTTTAACTTGTTTATTAATGATCTTGAAGTAAGTATGTATAGTAATGTCTCAATCTTTGCTGATGACACTAACCTGTGTAAGGAAACTCACACAGGACAGGATGTTTTGTTTCTCTACAGAAGATTTTAATAAAATGGGTGAATGTGCATATAAGTGGCAGATAAGGTTTAATCAAAATAAATGTTTATATAGATTATACATTTGGGTTGCAGAAACAAGCATTTTACCTATATGCTATGCTTGAGAATGCTTGCTAGGGAAAGATTTTGGCATGCCGATAGACATTCCTGGGAACTTTAATATGTTGTCTCCCTGGAGGGGAGTCCTGTGGTGCAGAAGGGGTGAGAAAAATGACACGAGTCGTGTTAAAAAGGGGCGGGGCTTAACCACGAGTGGTGGGGCAGGGCTTAATAAGGGTGAAACAAATGGCAAAAATAGGCTGGGGAAGGAGGAACAGAATGGGAAAGAGCATCTGCCCCGGAGACCCGGTAATGCAGAGTCAAAACCGGAGTCTCTGGGGCAAGTCCATAGAGTTCCCAGGTATGCTGATAGATAATAAACTTAACAACAGTGTAGTGTTTGTCTGTCAGTCACTGCAAGTGCCAGTAGGGTACTATCATGTATAAAAAGGGATGAAAATATAATTTTACCTCTTTATAAATCCTTGACAAGGCCTCATCTAGAATATGGTGTATAGTTTCGGGCACCAGTTTTTAATCCATTAATGAACAAATAAAAGTGCAGAGATGTACAACAAAACTGCTAAAAGGAATTGGAATATCCCCCTTAGAAAGAGAGATTATCCAGACTACTTTTGTTTACAGTAGAGATGATACGTCTAAGGATTGATATGCTTACTATTTACATAGGTAATCAAGGTCAACACAAAGAACTCTCTGGGAAAATATATGCTTTTATAACAGTAAAGCTGTTCTTAATAATTATTTGTTCCATTGCACACTTTTCAGTAACAAAGTGCTGCACAGGAAATGAGTGACCTCCGTTACAGCTCAGGGTGACAAAATTCTGTTACAGGGCTTAAAAATGAACAGAGGAAATCCAGTAGATGACAAAAGTTGCGTCTCTTCAACGAGCGACACTTCCTTATTGATGGTCAGGGCCGGATTTACATCTCGGGAGCCTGTAGGCACAGAAATTTGAAGCGCCCCCCCCCTCCCCGTGGACCATCTGCACTGGATACCTCCACAATGCTCCTAATCTCCATGTTGCCCCCCCATCATCTCCATATTGCCCTCACATTGCCCCCCTTCAGCTCCATATTGCCCTCACAATGCCCCCCATCAGCTCCATATTACCCCATCAGCTCCACATTGCTCCCCATCAGCTCCATATTGCTCCCCATCAGCTCCATATTGCCCTCACAATGCCCCCCATCAGCTCCATATTGCCCCATCAGCTCCACATTGCCCTCACAATACCCCCATCAGCTCCACATTGCCCTCACAATGCCCCCCATCAGCTCCACATTGCTCTCACCATCTCCACATTGCCCTCCATCGGCTACAAATTGCCCCCCATTGGCTCCACATTGCCCCCATTGGCTCCACATTGCCCTCTATCGGCTCCAACTTGCCCATTAGCTCCACATTGCCCTCACATTGCCTCCCCCGTTGTCCGTTTCCTACCTCCGTGGTAGGAGATCTGTATGTGCCTCCTTTGGCACAGTCTTGCACCTGATGGAGCTCCCGCGCGGTCTCCTATTCAGGAATGCAGAGCGCTGGGAGATGATGTCATCGCCCAGCGCTCTGCATTCCTACAGAGCCGACGAGGGAGCTCCATCAGGAAGGCACAAAACTGGGGGGGCGGGCAATGTGAGTGGGTGCCGCCGGCGCAGCCAGCGAGGTGGCTAGTTTTTTTGTTTTTTTTTTAAAGAATATTTTAAAAGAAAAAATCCAAATGGCAGGCGCCCCTCGTTGGCGTGCACCTGTAGGCAGGTGCCTACTTTGCCTAATGGCAAATCCAGCCCTGTTGATGGTGCCTTGCCATCTTTAAAAACATATACAGCTATGCATGTAAGTGGATATGGAGCCATGAGGTTGGCCTTTATTCTCTCATCCACTTTGACACCACATACTGCTCAAGATACTTTCTATATAAGTCATCGTGATAACGCATGCAAGCTTATCTGTAACCAGGAAGTTATTCAAGAGCTATTACAACACTGTGAGGCAGGAATCCTATGAATAAGTTGTGAGACATTGTGGGGCTTAATCACAAGTGGGGGGCGGGACTTCTAAAACAAAAAAATGGCTTGAAGAGACTGGGGAAGGAGGAGAAGAGGGCGGGGATTGGGAGAAACAGGGTGGGATTGAGCAAAAGTAGGCAGAGTTTACACAGAAACTCCCCACATCCAAAGAATCAGACTGCTCCAGAGACCTAGTAATTCACTGTCAAAACCGGAGTGTCCCCGCCAAAACCGGAGAGTTCCCAGCTATGATTACTATCAGATCTATGGTCAGTTACTGCTAGGTACCAAAACCGTGGACAGATTGGCAGCACCCAATCAGAGATCAGATTTCAACCACCAGACGTACACCTCAGGCTGGCCACATAGCTGGATACTTGATTGGAGTGGAGAGAGCTACTCTCTGATAGCACTTGTTGGTACTTCTGTATGAAAAAGAATCATATTCTCCAGTACAAACACCTGAATTGCAGCTACAGGAGTAAGAAGCCAAAGTCACAGCAAAGAAAAATATTTTTGTTTTTAAAATACAAGAGTACAAACAGTTGCAGCTGCTCTCCACTAGGTGGGGGTATGCCCCTTGGGAAGCATAGCAATTGACTGCACACCTTTCTCCTAATCAGAGGCAGATCATTTTATCACACTGGTCACACAATGTAAATCTAATAAACATCCCTTCCGATAGTCATTGACTTCTCTTAAAAGGCAACTAACAACTTCTAATAATGACTACACCACTTATCAAACTATGGCCAGAAAACCCTAATGGCCTTAATGAATTTTGCCCTAACATCTTCATTTAGTCCTGAATGTCTTGTCCATGAAGGCAAATATGACATATGCTGGCAGGACCCCAGGACACAAACTCCACCCACTTCAAATGTTAATCTTAACCCTTTAAAGGACCAGAGGGGTGTGCAACTCATTGCATCTCAATGTATTCAGCACCCCTTTTGGTCCTTAAAGGGGCAAGTAAGCTCATGCACTCTTCATGCTTAAGTTTAAAAAAAAACAAAAACAAAATGCCATTAACTGTCATGTCTGCCTGCATGGACATGATCTCCAAGACTAACTGGATAGGATATCTCTTGAATAAAGGCATAGTGGCAACATTCACAGGGGCCATTGTGATATTTTGGCCATGTTGAGGCGGACATCACTATAGCAAGATGTCTGCTCTCCGTCCTGCTGTCAGTCTGGGAAGAATAGTAATTTCTCTTTAATATGGTAATAATTCTGGAGACTAGCGCTACTGAGCAGCTAGTCGCCACATGGGCAATTATGTGGGGCAATATTTTTATTGGGTGGTAGTTCTGCTTTAAGAGTAATGATAGACGACAGACTTCGCAGCTGTGGACAGAGTCACTCAGCTGCTGCAAGAGCAAATAGGGTACTAGGTTGTATAAAAAGGGGCAGGGCGCAAAATTTCCACTCGCCACTAGCCATTGGCGAGTGAAAATTTAGCCCTGGCGAGTAGAAATTCAGCCCTGGTGGGTATGTTTTGGCTTGCAATGGCGAGTAACTTTTCATGTCTGGCTAGTAGCAAAGGACTTAAAATTATAAGCCCTGAAAAGGGGTATAGATGCGTGGGATGCAAACATAAATCTACTTATATATAAATCCTTGGTAAGGCCTTATCTATCTTATTAGAGAGGAAACATCTAAGGTGTGATTTAATGACCATTTACAGATATAATCAAGGTCAATACAAAGAATTCTCCAATTAATTATTTACTGTATTAACTGAGCTAACAACAAGAGGTCATCCGTTAACACTAGAGGAAAGGCGCTTTTGACTAAAACAAAGGGAGGTTTTTATTTACAGCAAGGGCAGTAAAGATATGGAATCTTTTGCCTCGGAATGCTGTGGAATGCAGATACCGTAACTCATTTAAAAAAAAGTAATAGATACCTATCTGGCACAGAACAATATTGAGAATTATGACAGATGGCTTCAATGCAGATAGGATGTTGATCCAGGGAAATATCTGCCTGCCATTTGGAGTCAGGAGGGAATTTATTTACCCACTTGGTGCTTTCCTTCCTCTGGATCAACTGGGCTGATTTGGCATACGCTGGACTTGATGGACGCATGTCTTTTTTCAGCATCATCAACAATGTTTCTATATTACTAAGTATGTACTATGAATAACTGGAGTACTTCCAGTACAAACCAATTGCACGTTTGGGGTACAAATAAAACTCTTAAAAGGTTTACTGATTTGAATGGGACTTTTAAATCCATGAATGCTAGAGAGGTCTCCAACCCATTGTTTTGCAATGAGTTGAAGACCTCTGTACCGTTCCTAGAAGTGAAAGCGTAATTTATATATATCTTTATTAAGGGTTGAAACGAGGTAATTAGATAGTCACAGAGTCACAACATGAAATAAGCAATGAAAAACATTTACTTTGTAACATCCAAGTATGACAGCAAAATTTGCTAAATCATTGTGAAGAAGTTGGTACAAAGATTATATTGGGTGACACAAAGTATTCAAAACATGTCACAGTATTTTCTTACGGGATCTAGACCTATCAGATCAACCCTTCTTATTGAGAAGATTAAGAGAGAAAATATGATAAAGAAGGACAGAAAAAGAGAGTTCTGAAGAGAAAGAGAAAAGAGGGAAGGAAGAGAGTAGGATAGGTGTCAAGATCAGAAGTATAGGGGGGAATACGGGGGGGGGGGGAGTACACAGACCTGGGATTCATTAGGGAGCCTCTGGTAAGACTATTACACCGTCATAAGTTGAAGTGAATGCCAATGGGCTGTCATAGGCTCTAATAAAGATATGTCTTTTTTTTATTTCCGCAAGGAGAGACGGACGAACAACAGCTGTTCCTCAACTTTATTACACCAAGCCGAGATACATGGGGGAAAGGAACATTTCCAATTCAATGTTATAAGAGCTTTTGCCGTGTTTAGCATAGTAAATAAATATAGTTGCTTGGCTCGATTGATATAGGGCAAGTTTTTGAACAAAAGGATCTGCCAAGGATCCCTGGAAAGCGAGATAGCCAGTATATATTCTGTGTGTTTTAGGCAGGATGACCAGTAAGAGGATAATTGTGGGCAGAACCACCATAAATGGGAAATGATCCTTTGTTAGTGTTACATCTCCAGCATTCCCGAGATATCTTCTTATCAAAAGAGTGTAATTTGGTGGGGGTACAGTACCATCTAAATAACAATTTGCAGTTCATCTCTACATAATAATTAGAGATGGATGAGGAATGAGTGTTTCTCCAGATCCAGTTCCAATCTGAGAAAGAGAGATTCTCCCTTAGTTCTCGTTCCCACGCCTGTGCCTAAGTTTGTTTCAGCTCAAGGTCCTGTGATGATAATATTTTATATTTTTTACCTAGAAATACCCTAGGCTGCAATGGAGATTTTTCTAAGAGGAATTCTAAAGGAGAGCGTGGTCTGTGAATTGCTGAATTAAAGTAAGTTTGAGACAAGAAATGTTTGATTCGGAGAGGTTTCCATACTTCAGCCGAAGGTATATTAAACCGCTTTTGCATGGAGGTGAAGTCTCTTAAAAGTGAGCGTTCCCACAAATTTTTTAATTCTACATCAGGGATAGAGGACCATGCTGGGAACTGTTTCGATGGTTAGGAGTGTGGAGAATTTATAGGTAGAAAAATCTTAGAAAACGGAGACGGATCAGATAAGAGTCTTTGGGATTTATTAGTCATAATCCAACATGACAGATTGATGGACATTTTTATTGGTTCCCCCATGGTGCAGTTGGTTCACTCCCGAATTCCTCTTTAGCTTCCCGAATATGAACCTTACTACACAGCCGAATTTAAAGACTGATGCACTAAGAAGAAAGTGCATTTCCAATGCAATATGAACCACAGGTGATAAATACACATTTGCATTGATTTAAATGGGTCTTTTAACCCACTGAATGCTACAGAGGTCTGCAACACTTTCTCACATTTAAATCAATGGTGCTTTGAGAGATAATTACTTCATGCCTCCCACGTGTCCCTCTTTAGGAGATATTAGGGGTTCATACCTCCCAAGTGTCCCTTTTTAGGAGATATTAGGGGTGTACATACCTCCCAAGTGTGCCTCTTTAGGAGTTATTAGGGGTACATACCTCCCAAGTGTCCCTCTTTAGGAGATATTAGGGGTACATACGTCACAAGTGATCCTCTTTAGGATATATTAAGGATCCATGCCTCTCAAGTGTCCCTCTTTAGGAAGGACATTCCCTATTTGAGACACAAATCCCTCTGTCCCTCTTTCTCACCCTGATGTCTCTCTCTGTGTGAAGTGTATATGTGTATCATATTACTCTACAGCAATAAAACTCCCATTATGGTTTGTATAAACTTTGTTATATGTGTTTACAAATTAGTCTGTGTAAATACTTTGGTCTTGTTCTACATAATTTATTCAGATACACAGAGAGGTGTCAATAGGTCCTGAAATAACCTAATAATTCTCGCTAATGCCCCGCCCCCAACAGCCACGCCGCAGCACCACCACCTGTATTTATTTATTTTTTTTAAATTGTACCATTACTGTTTCTGTACAGAGCTGTGTACATGTTTGGCACTATATATATAAACAGATTCAATGCAGTGCACATCCCTTCTAGTGCTCAAAATGTTAATATTTTCCATTTAACAAGAATAAAAAAAACTTCCTTATACTACAAATACTAAGTTACAACATCGAACTGATACAATACGTCCTTATAATGACCTTGCTCTAGTCATGCCTTTCTATTGTGATGAAAATTAACTAAGAACTGTGGTATGTTAAGAAATAGAGGTCTCCAACACTTTGCCACATTTAAATCAGTGGTGCTTTGCGAGATTATTATTTCGTACCTCGCAAGTGTCCCTCTTTATGTGATATTAGGGGTCCATACCTCACAAGTGTTTCTCTTTAGGAGATCTTAGGGCTCCATACCTCCCAAGTGTCCCTCTGTAGGAGATATTAGGGGTTCATACCTCCCAAGTGTCCCTCTTTAGGAGATATTAGGGGTCCATAACTCCCAAATGTCCCTCTGTAGGAGATATTAGGGGTCTATACCACCCAAGTGTTCCTCTTTAGGATATATTAGGAGTCTGTACCTCTCTGAGTCCGTTCCTCCCGTGTCCCTCTTTAGGAGATATTAGGGCTCCATACCTCCCAAGTGTCCCTCTTTAGGAGATATTCAGGGTCCATACCTCCCAAATGTCCCTCTTTAGGAGATATTGGGGCTCCATACCTCCCAAGTGTCCCTCTGTAGGAGATATTAGGTGGTACGTACCTCCCAAGTGTCACTCTGTAGGAGATATTAGGGGTCCATACATCCCAAGTGTCCCTTTTTAGGAGATATTAGGGCTCCTTACCTCCTAAGTGTCCCTCTTTAGGAGATATTAGGAGTCTGTACCTCTCGGAGTCCTTACCTCCCAAGTGTCTCTCTTTAGGCGATATTAGGGGTCTGTACCTCACAAGTGTCCCTCTTTAGGAGATATTAGGGGTCCATACCTCCCAAGTGTCCCTCTTTAGGAGATATTAGGGGTCCATACCTCCCAAGTGTCCCTCTTTAGGAGATATTAAGGCATCTTACCTCCCTAGTGTCCCTGTTTAGGATATATTAGGGGTCTGCACCTCCCAAGTGTCTCTCTTTAGGAAGGACATTCCCGCTTTGAGACACAAATCCCTCTGTCCCTCTTTCTCACCCTGATGTCTCTCTGTTTAGGAGACCAGACTGTGTGGAGTGTATATGTGTATCATATTACTCCACAGCAATAAAACTCCCATTATGTTTTGTATACACTTTGTTATATGTGTTTACAAATTAGTCTGTGTAAATAAATACTTTTGACTTGCTCTACATCATTTATTCAGTTACACAGAGAGGTGTCAATTGGTCCTGAAATAACCTAACAATTCTCGCTAATGCCCCGCCCACCAGCCACACCCCAGCACCACCACCTAAAATTAAACTGTCCCTCTTTGGCCATATGAAATGTTGGGAGGTATGTTATTTGGTCCCTATGTTTCAGTAGGTTTGATCCAAAACTGAGCCACACCTTCCAAGTATAGGAATCTATGCAAATAGGGTTGCCACCCAGCCGGTATTTTACCGGCAGGCCGGTAAAAAATTGGCTTCTGTCCAACGTTAAGTCTATGGAGAGAATGCCATGGCCGATATTTTTTTTACAAAAAGGTGGCAACCCTATATGCAAATTGCATTGTAGGTCACAGTTATTTGGCATGTCCCTGCAGGAGACATTAACCAGCAACAAAATTACTATGTATTTATGTTTAGAATCATTAATACTAATCTAATTAGACTGTAAGCTCTTTGGGGCAGGGTACCTTTCCCAATTTATGATTCATTTGGTTCTACATATGCCCTCACTAAGAATAGCTCCAACTTATTCCACTGTGCTGTACAATAGGGATTTTTTTTAATTGCACCATTACTGTTTCTGTACAGAGCTGTATACATGTTTGGCACTATATATAAAGATACATACAATACATTATGGGTAGATGCAGGTGGAATAAGTTAACCCTTTCAGTGCCATGGGAGTGTGTAAAGCATGCAATGCACTGCACACCCCTCTGGTGCTCAAAGGGTTAATATTTTCCATTTAACAAGAATCAAAAAGACTTCCTTATACTACAAATACTATGTTACAACATCGGACTGATAAGATACGTCCTTATAATGACCTTGCTCTACTGATGCCTTTCTATTGTGATGAAAATTAACTAAGGACTGTGGTATGTTAAACAGATGAGTGATGCCTTTGCTAAACAGATACGCAAACAAATGTAAGTATTTTAATACTTAAAAATGCAAGCTATTTCACAGAAATCAAAATCCCATAAAATGTTTTCACAGTCTTTATCTGATGTCCTTAAAGACTGCAGAGAGTTCCTCATTGTTTTCTTTCCATGTAATTTGTTATATTTGTGAGTGTAAAGTGATTGGCAGGCTATTAACAAACACGTTCACTTTAAGGCCTTGTTCACACATGAAATACCAATCCAGAGACATTGCCACTACGCTGGTGTCACCCGTGTCCTGTGTTCCCACCAGAAGCTTTACACAGAAGGAGGCATGCAGTCAGCCTGATCATGTAGGAGTCAACATTATTTGATTGGATGGAGGTCATATGGTCCAGCCTATGGCTGCATCATTGAGAGGAGCTGCAATGCTATGCAGGCCTTCACTGCTGCAATTCCCAGGTAACCAAAGCTAGTCACTGGGGCATTCCATCAAGCTGCAACCTGGTAATCCATCTCTGTCAATCTCTGCATTATATTGGTGGCATGTGAACAGCCCCATAGGAAGCAACACATCCTATTTTTGGGCAACTGCATATGCTGATGATATCGCCCAACTGAGTGAATAAGTTGTCAAACCAAATTTCCTATATTTATTTATTTATTTTATTTGTTTTCACCTAATTTTTTTAGGCTTATGTCCCTGACAGCAATATCCCTGGATCCCTTGAATCCAAAGAGTTTTCTTGTCAGTTGTCCATAAAATGTAAACTGTAAAGTACTAAGTACACCCGTTGGTGCTATATAAATAAAAATATACCTGCATAAAACCAGTATAGTGATACAATGTAACACTCCCTGCAGCACTGAGTGCTCTGTATACAATCTTTTTTTTACATTATATCACAATCCCAGCTTTAAAGGGATAGTAATACTTAAAATGTAAAAAAAATATATGTTGTAGTGTTTATCCCCCTGAGTAAAACAAGGGTACTCCCACTGCTGAAAGGTGTTTTATTCAAAAGTTATCACACCTCAGACTTGAATTTATAAGGTGCAGTATCACAGTAGCCTGAAATTGTACAGTGGCGCTGTTGCTACACCATCCATGGACAGATCTAGTCAATTGACCATAAATCTCCATAGGATGGTGTAGCAACAGCACCACTCTACAATTTCAGGCCACTGTGATACTGCACCTAAAAAAATTCAAGTTTGAGCTGTTATAATTTTTTAATAAAATATCTTTCAGCAGTGGGAGTTCTCTTGTTTTACTCAGGGGGATAAACCCTACAACATATATTTTTTTACATATTAAGTATTACTATCCCTTTAAAGTCCTTGACATAAAGCTCGCTGGAAAAAGATAAAAAAGAAAGTGAAAATGGTCAAAAAATATTAAATATAAGCAATCTGAGTTTACATGTTATGCAGTTGAAGAATATGGAAAATGAAAATAAATGGCTAGTAACCCATTGAGTGATCAGTTTATTTACCTGCCTTGCCTGGTATTCCTGTTCCTGGAGAGGCAAGATTGATAGACTGCTCACAATGGTGTCAGCCACACATGACTGGATGATGCCCTGGTGGGCTGGCCAATTAGTGGAGATGATGATGACAATATGACCCCATACACCCATAGCTGGGAACTCTCCAGCAGTTTCTGATTCTCTGGCTGTGGGGAGTTTTTTTACTAAAATTCTGCTCACTTCTCCTCCTTCCCATTATGTTCCTTCCACTCCCTGCCCTCTTCACCTCTTTCTCCAGCCTATTCCTCCAAGATTTGTATGCCCCGCCCCCCACTCATGATTAAGCCCCGCCCCTTTGACATGGTTTTTGACATGGCTGGTGTCATTTCTCTTCCCCAGCAGCAGCACAGGACTCCTCTCTCCGGGCAGTCTATATGGAAAAGTTCCCAGGTAAGCATACACCATAATGCATATTGCTTCTGCTGCAACTTCCCTGTATTCGGCATTGAATGTAGGGAAGTTGCAGTATGTTACCTTCAGCTATATTCACGAGAGGTGATAGATACCCATGTCAACAGCCTGACTGGACAATATTTGTTCTATTTCTGGGCCATTATTGCAGTAATAATGTAATAACATTGATGTAACAGTCGCAGCCATGGCGATAAGCCGGTAAAGTCAGCACCAGTCTGGACAGATTTTATTAATCTTCTAATCTGTTGTTTTTAATAAACACTTACACTGATCCTTTATCACAGGGGTGCAGGGGTGTAACCACAAGGGGGTGCAGTTGTGACAAAACCCACAATCCAAGGGCTCCTGTCTGCCCCAGGGCCAAATAAGATCTGGTTACACCCCTGGGAGAATATTTATGTGTTAGAGTACCCAAGAGATAAGGATTGTATTTATGTTTGTGGGGGGGCAAACAAATTAACCGCTTGAGGGCCAGTAGGGTGGGCAACAAATTGCTCCACACCCTTCTGATCCTCAGAAGCTTTTACTCTAAAAATGTATCCTCATCTGAACATCCAGCGGCTGTGAGTGAACAATGGCTCTCATTCGGACTGATGTACTAAGAGAAAACTGGGCAAACCAGCTGCACCATAGGGAACAAATCTATAATCCTCATTTATAGATCTGTTCCCTTAAACCACTTAAATGATGGAGAATTCTCCAACTCATTATCTTCAACTCCTGTTTAAATCAATGGAAATTTATATTTGGTCCCTGTAGTGCTGTTAGTTTAACCCACAATTGCTCCACTTTTCATTAGTCTAAGGGCTTCACCGGGATGATGTACAAATTCACCAGTACAGCCCCCAGTAGCGAATGCCCCCAGTGCCAATTTCTGCACTTCTGGGTATGTAGTATATACCGGCCGATTATCACCACCACTTAGGACTCTGGTCCCAGCACATCCTGTTTGGTAGTCCCATAGAATGCACAGGGGACTTACATAGAATATTACATAGATCTAGATGGCAGAAAAGAACCATCTGCCCCATCCTGCCCACCCATTTCCCTATATAATAAAACAGTCTTACTGCATACGTCTCAGAATAGACCTATGTCTATGTAGCAGTCATTTCTGAATTCCCTAACAGTATTTGTCCCTAACACCTCTGCTGTTAGGCTGTTCCACATGTGTAACACCCTTTGTGTAAATTAGTACTTACAAAATGTACACCTGACTTAGAATCATGTATTAAATCATGACCTCTTGTTCTGGTATTAAGTCACTCCATTTCCTGTATGTCTTGTTAATACATGATTTTGATGAAAAGGGTCACCCTGAAATGCTCAAAGATTGCCCTACCCTTGGGGTAAGTGGCATTAAGGTGAGGAATTTGGGCATAAGCAGCTTAGTAAATTGGTGTTAGGCAGGCATAGGGTCTCAAAAATCTATCACAGTGCCTGATTTAGTGCAGAATGGTTTGCGTGCATTGAACCCACAGAGTCATAATGATGAAGGGACCATAACCCAGATGCATTCAGCACTGAACACAGGAAAAGTTCAGAAAGCCACATTATTATAACACTAGTTTTAAAGCCCTTGTACACGGGCCAACACTGCCATCGCTGCAGTCATGCGCAGTACTGACTGCCCAGGCCACGGCTGATGCAGAGCGGGGCACTCCAAATTCACACAGAAGTGCGCAGACATGACTGAATTCCGAGTGCCCCGCTCCGTATCAGCCATGGCAGTCAGTACTGAGCATGACTGCAGCTCGCGCAGCCATATCTACTGCGCATGACGGCTTCTGACAAATATCCTTAGCGAATTATAATATAGGATGTGATACCAACTCATGTGAACAGCTCAACCTGACTCCCTTCTTTTGTCCACTATGATGTTTGTCTCAGTAATTTTGTTGCAACCCTAGTCCTTGATTACCATGTGCAGTGAACAGAGTTTGAGGTCCTGTGGCCCTGCTAGCAACTGTCATGTCCGCCTCCATGGTCTTGACATCCATGTATAACTGAAGAGGTTACCTCTTGAACAAAGGCACAAGGGCAAAGTTCATGCGGGCCATTAGGATTTTCTGGCCATAGTAAGGCAAGTGGGAGTTTAGTACGAGATGTTAATTGTCCTTTAAACAACAACTTGCACCTAATGACAACATAGGTTCATCTGAGATTTCAAAATCACATATGTGCAATGATATCCATATTTTATTTAAAGCAATAGTTTATGAGATAGTTTGTTTTATTTATGTGTCTGTTTATGTGGGTTAGCTAGTACTGGTTGGCATGGCGGACTTCATTTTGTTATTGTTTATAACAGAGTGGGTAATGCAGTAGGAGATGCTCACTCTTTTCTGTATTTTGCAGTAGGTATATTATTGCTATGAGGAGGCAGTATGGGAAGGGAGCACCTAATTGGCCCAGGACTGCAATATATTAGACAATGTCCTTGTGACTAAGGCATTTTTATTAAAGGGCTAGTAAAGTTTCATAAAAACTGAAGCTACGATTGTTCTTTACACTTTATACTATTGCTGCCTGATGGCGGCAATATCTCTCTAGTTGCCGTACAATTATATTATAAAGTTTACCCCTCCCGCCCCTTTTACATAATGTAAGCCACCTCCCCTCAGATGTGAAATCCAGTCATAGGACCGGACAGCTCACAACAAGGAACAATCTTCCCTCTGTCAGTATAAGGAAAACCTTGCTCTCCTTGATGAAGGAGGATAGGCTTTTCCTTATACTGATACAAGATTATCCCTCATCGTGATCCTCCTTCAGTGCTGCAGCCAGATCACTGACATCCGTAAAAAGGGTGGGAGTAGTATACTTTATAATATAATTTCATCACAACTAGAGATATATGAAGAGTGCCACCAGAGGACAGCAATAGTATATAAACTATAAAGAGCAATCGTAGCTTCAGTTTTTATAAAACATTACTAACCCTTTATGCATCAGAGTGCACACAGCATGGGGAAGCATGGATAATCTGTTCTCTTTCAAATTCAGAGCTCATCTCAGAAGCCAACTAGGATTAAAGTGGACTCATCACCTTGAAAGTGTCACGGTTACAAGCAAAACAGGAGTCAGACGGTACTTTAATAACCTTTATTAGAAGTTATAACAACAAATATCACAGCGAATGCGAGGAAAGCGCAGAGGATGATCAAAGAAGCGAGCCACTATCAGAAATAGGAGGCCGCCCCTAGGTTCCCAAACTGCGGAGACTAGGCTGAAGCCAGTGGTAGTCTCAAATGCAAGATATGCCTCAATGTGACCCAAATGATCTCCCCAAGGACTCACATCTGCAGTCAGTGATGGAAAGGCTGTCTCATGCAAAGGAAGGCAAGGAGGGAGACTACTGACTCACGCCTGCAGTAAGTGATGCTAGAGTCTACCAGAGCCCCAGGTCTGCACCAGGTAGGATATCTGACTACAAGGAAGGCCACATGGAGGGGTAGTCAGATAGAGCCACAGATCAGCACCAGATAGGATGGTTAGACAAGCCAAGGGTCAAGGTACGCAACGGGTAGTCAGCCAGAGCCGCAGGTCTGTACCAGATTGGTTATCGGACTAAGCCAGGGTCATACACGGAGCAGATATTCATACAGAGCAACAGGTCAGCACCAGAACGGTTAGTTAGACAAGCCAGAGGTCATACACGAAACATGTAGTCAGCCAGAGTCACATATCTGCACCAAATTGGTTATCGGACTAATCCAGGGTCATACATGGAGCGGAGAGTCAGACAGAGCTGCAGGTCAGCACCAGAATGGTTAGTCAGACAAGCCAGAGGTTATACATGAAACAGGTAGTCAGCCAGAGCCGCAGGTCTGCACCAGATTGGTTGTCAGACTATTCTGAGGTCATACACTGAGTGGAGAGTCAACCAGAGCCACAGGTCTGCACCAGATTGGTTGTCAGACTATGCCAAGGTCATACACTGAGTGGATAGTCAGCCAGAGCCACAGGTCTGCACCAGAACGGGTAGTCAGACAAACAAATGTTTGCACACAACAAAACAAATGAAATGCACTGGACACCAACGAAAGGGTGAACGAGTCCAGTGTCCATGCAGCTTACGAAGACCTGCCCCTAAGGAAGGAGCAGCACCAAACTGGCAGGTCCCCTTTAAATGGTGCGCATGTCCATGCCCTTGGACGTGTGCCCGAAGTGATGTTACCCGCTGCGGCCGAATAAATCAGCACACAGAAGCGGCTGGAGCCGCGAGGAGGACAGCACGCAGCTGAGCTGCAAGGGGGAGAGGCTGCAGCTGTGCCATCTGAGCAGAAGATGCCGAGGAAGTAAGGATGCGGCCGGCTCGAGCAGCTGCTGCACGGACACGCTGACAGAAAGTTTATTTAAATATTTGAAAATTTCATCCAAAACTGCCTATGTGTCATGGTAACCAAAAGTCTAGCAGATGTCTAGTTTAGGAGATATTCATACATTTTTCTGGGCAAAGTGAAAGTGAATATTAACTGGCACTGCACAGAGCTTCATTAACATGTGAAAAATCTTTGAAACCCTTCATTAGCATATGACACATCACCGAAAGGACTTAATGAGCATATAAAATAACACTGAATTGCTTAATTAGCATATGAAATGTCACTAGTTCCACACGGGTACCACAATTAGCATACATTAGCGTATGGTAATAAGTGTGAATATCCTCTTAACTGTATATTTGCTGGTCTTTTGGTTAACATGACATTTAGGCAGTTTTTAATGTAGTTTTCAAATATGAAAACTTTATTAAGGTGAAAGTACCATTTTACGTGCCCGACGGTGCCACCCAGAAAATAAAGGCTAATTCCTCAAAAACTATTTATATTACAAACAAATCACTAGTACAACATATAGTAAGTTTTTAATTCTCTTTAAAACTAATCAAACTCATCTGATGGTGACAGGTTCACTTTAATCCGATGTGCAGACCTGTCTTTCCAATATGTGCAGAACAAGTCTATGCAGTGCTGCCTACGCAGCTTGATCAGGGCACACGTGATAGAGCCACCCATATGGAGAGAGTACAATTCCTTGCTCTGTGAAAAATGCTGAGAAAGGAGTGTTTGGGGGAAAACAACTTGTATAATGTGTAGATCTATTCACCTGTACAGGGTGTGTGTGGACTTTAGGATCTACAGCTGCATGCTTGCGTTGGGAAATATAAAAAGCACTAATCTCACCTAGCTTTATTTTCTCTCACACACTGTGAAACCGCAGACTCCAACATTATCTTTGAACATCTACAATAACCAAGGGGACGTTGGGACAAGAAAAAGCAGTTGCATGGGGTTTATAAAATGAAGCCCTTACATGCTCCAATGCATTGTGAAGCAGTGCATAGAAGACCTAACATTCAAGCAGTTTAAAGGGATAGTAATACTTCGTTTTATCTTTATTTTATTTTGTAGGCATTAAAAAAACATGAAGAACGATATGTCTTATCTCTCAAACCTTTATGGTTTGAGAGATATTCACAAGCAAAGTTTCCCCCTCCCACCCCTTTTACCTAGTGTAAGCCGTCTCTTCTCAGATGTGGAATCCAGTCCATAGACCAGACAGATAACAGCAGGGGACAATCTTCTTCCTATGGGAACAATGAAAGCCCTGCCCCCCTTGATAAGTTTTTCAGGTTTTACCTTTATCTTAATTAAAGATTGTCCCTCTCTGTAGTCTACCTGGGCACCTCCCTTCTGTTCTGCCTGAGCAGTGTTACATCAGTAAAAGGGGTGGGAGGGGGACACTTTGTCATTGAATTACTCTTGAACTACAACTCTGACAGAATTGAAATAACACTCTCCAAAGTCCAAATACTATGATGATTAATTAGAGCTGCTTTTATTATGAAACATTACTATCCCTTTAATGCTAGTCTATCATCAGTTGAACAGATATGATGTCACAGTAACACACTGATGATATCCTGTCTTTAATCCACTCAATTCTGAACATTCCGTTGGACAATTAGAGAGGCTGATAGTCTGACCAACTGCCCCAAGGCGGCGAATATCTATTTCCCTAAATTCCCACTGATTTAAAGAAGGCTTTTAACCCTACCACAGAACATAGGTGACCTGTAGCCTTTAAGGGGTTAAAATCCCTATTTAAGATCAAAGGGAATTTGTATTTGACCTGCATAGTACAATTGGTTTGGTCCAGACTGTTATATCTGGATCAGTGTCGAAATTATACTATGATGTCATAATCCCCATTTAATTCCATTGAATTCTGAACATTCTACAACTAAGAATGTAACAATGATCTCCCTATAAAAGAGCAGAACTTTAAAGGGATAGTATTACTTCAAAATTACTATCACTCATATTGTAGCCCTTAATAAACTGAGCTAAATGACACCAGCGGCTTCTCTCAAACCTTTATGGTTTAAGAGATAGCCGCTTTCAAAGTTTCCTCTCCCCTGATGTCAGCGTTCTGCTGCCAGCAGGAGAATCCGGTCTCTGAATCAAGAGGAGGCTCTTCAGCAGAGACGATATCTCGTTATGGAAGGAAAAATGATTCATTAAAACAGTCTTCTACGTGTGCTTGGTAACCGGTTTCTGGTTAAGGCAAGGCTGCTCTACACGCGCGCACTTTCAAAGAAGCGCTCTGAGCTGGATGGCAAGAAGGGAGGACTGAGCACTGCGCTGTGCATCTGCCCAGAACCCTAGGACCAACTTAATTGGAACCCATGCGACCTCACCAGGATTCTGAGGTATGAGGTTCATTTGCAAGGTGATGTAAGCCGCGATTAGGCAGGCCACATGGGACAGAAAATAATAACATAGTACTTTCAAAGTTTAAGATGAGAAAGAGGCAAAAAGCCTCCATCCTCCAGCTTGGTAGGACCAATATAACTGCAGGAGGAAGTGAGCTCACAGAATTTATATTTTTTGATTGGTCCTACCAGCTGGGAGGCGGAGCCAATTACCCACAGTATGCCATGGATTGGACACAGAGGAAATCAAATTCTCATATATCCCATAGATTTAAATGGGGTGTTTAACCTCCTAGATAGGCGTCCAAAGAACGGAGAGTCAAAAACGTAATAGGGTACATGTACTGAAGGCCAAAAACTACCAAACAACAGCATCATAGGGACCACTGGCGCAATTCAATAAGCTAGAAGTGTGATTCTGTAACAAACCACAATCTTTCAATAGAGTGGGAGGCACTCTCAGAAATTGGGAAGATCCCCAGGAGATATAGCTTGAACACCTTGGCGATCAATGCACTCCGTTGTGGGTAACACTGTGCTAAGTGACTTACTAAATCTAGGTAATTGCCAAAAAGTTTCAGGTATACACAGTGCCTCTACACACTCATATGACAAGAGGGCACACACCAAAGATGAAATCAAGGTCTTGACCCTCTTCACCGCACATATGTCATAGAACACATATAAATGCAGCAAAGGGATAGCAGGTAAGTCCAAACATGTCATAGATAAAGAGTATGATTCTACCAAAACAAACAGTGTTGCAGTCAGGTTTGCCTTCTTCCTCCACGGCTCTGATGCTGATCACGTCTGGCCTCCCTTACCGCACTTGCACAGCTTTGCTGTCGCCTTTTACTTGGGGTGCACGTGTCACACGTCGTGACGCCCTGCAGAGTCACGCTATAAAAGACTCCTGCCTGCTGGGTTTGGGTGCTCTTTCATCGAGTTCCCACGGATAGTATACCTCTCCTTCATTGTTCCATTTCTCTTTACCGGCTTTTGACCACTGGGTCCTTCTCGATTCATTATGCTTGCCCCTGACCCTTCTTCATTTTTGACCTTGCTTTTGAACTCTGCCAGCCCAGACCTCGGCGTGACCACCCATTTCTGAACCTTAGCAGTCTGCCCTGACCTCAGCCTGTCCCTCCCTACGGTTTTTGGATCCTCCTCTGGCAGGGGCCAGCATTCTGTGTGTTTGGGCAGTCTCTACTGCACATGACTGCATCGGCAGGCTCTACTGCACATGACTGCATCGGCAGGCTCTACTGCACATGACTGCATCAAACAAACATACATCTGGCCTTTTATATTATAGGATTATTTCCACCATAATTGTATTCATTATTAAAACTGACAGTCCTTGCCACGGTAAACATACTTGAACCAAGCATGGCCAAACTGCCTGGAATCCCAACCTTCTTCACCATCTTATACATTACTCCAAATGAATTACCCCACTGGCCATAAACCTAAGCTTCAATAGGTAACGTCACCCCCGTGACCTATATCCGGGGAATGACTTCCAAAGAGCTTCAGCCCGAGTATAAAACCACATAACTTTAACACATAAGTTATCAATATCTGTAAAAACAGGCAAGGACTACCTGCCCTGATGTGACAAAACACAATCAAAAACATGTTGCAATAGGGAGGGTTGCTTCTCCCTGTTCCTTCTCACTTGACTGGCAAGCTTCTTCCTGCCCCAGCTTACATAAACCCCGCAAATGCAATTACTCCTCCGTGGATACCCAACATCAGAATCCCCACAACATGCTTCCCCTCCCTGTACACTTCGTTTCCCTTCCGGGGAAGTCTTTACTCTAACCGAAAGCTGTTTCATGGCGTATTGGCACTTCGTCAAGGCATAATAGTGTATCTCTATTATGTACGTACTTCTTCAAGACACAAGAAAGTATCTCTGTTGTATCTTGGCAAAGTGCTGATATAGGACAAAACAGCTGTAACCTAATTAAGATAAACAGGCACTCACAATAGCTGAAATTAATCTCTTGATTTTCTTCACCACAAGTATATCATAGAACAAACATAGGTAAAAGGTAGTACCGTGTTAACTATAGAAAAAGCAGGAGACTAGTAGAGTAAAAGTGATACCTTTATTGGCTAACTGAAAAGCTGTAGCGGGATAGTGGGTAAGTACAAACATCACTCTAGCCAACAGCTGTTTTGTGCCATATCAGCACATTGTCAATGCACAATATAGTATCTTGGCACTTCTTCTAGACACAAAAGGGTATCTGTACTGTGGCTTGGCTCAGGGCCTATATGGCTAAAGTAATGTTTGGACTTGTGGGGAAATGGGGTGAGTGACAGTAAAGTGGACCTTGATATCCAGTTCGGTGAGTGCTCACTTTTCATCTTTCTTACAAGTGTTGATTATTGGGTATGAGTGTATGACGGCACAGGGACTACACTGGGGGTAGCTGAGACTTTTTGGCATTTACCCAGTCTATGGAAGTTTGGTCCATTTTTATTGGTGTATATGGAACTTGGTCTTTTGCAGTTGTTATGTGAAATAGATTTTACTTACAAAAAAGGATGCTGTTCTGGAACTTTATATGGCATCTGTAAAGTGGAACTTTCATCAACATTACATTTAGCCCCAAATCCTTAATATGTTAGCGATACATATATAAACTAGAGCCCGTTACACGGGCCACAGTGCCACTGCCAGCCGATCGCGGTGCAGTCATGCTCAGTAGAGACTGCCCGCGCCACAGATGATACAGAGCGGGACGCTCCTTCGGAGAGCCCTGCTCTGTATCAGCCTCGTCACTGGCAGTCTACTGCGCATGACTACAGCACGAGCAGCAGTCTATACTGCACATGACTACAGAACGCGCAGCAGTCTATACTGCGCATGACTGCGGCGTTATGCACATTTTAAATAATTATTATATAGGATACTTTTAATTTGCAGTATAAGTCTGACATAAGTAAGAGAGAGAACGTTTTCGGCAGGCAGGTAGCAGGGAACAGCACAGACATCTTACAGAGACGGCCCTGTCCGTCCCCTTTACCTCCACGATTGGTGAGTTGAATACCTTTGTGTCGAAAAGCACTGGAAGGGACTAACAGCGGAGGCGTAGAGAGCGCCTACAGCAAGATCCCAGCCGATGCTGCCTATTGAAAATGCTCTCTCTCTCTTACTTATCCTGGATTTATACTGCAAAATACAAGTATTTATATGTATATCGCTATCATATTAAGGATTTGGGGCTACATGTGATATTGATGAAAGTTCCACTTTAAATGACTACATTTGTGTAAAACGTTTGTGAAAATAACCTCATCGTAATTTACGTAAAAAAAATCTCCCAGCTGCACACTAGATGAACAAATACAAATCCCTCTTGATTTAAAAGGGACTTTAAACTCCTAGAAAGCTGAATGACATTAGCTTTTTTTTGCACTTGACTTTTATTGGACAGAGAACAATGGGTGGGGCTGTGGTGGAGTCGTATATATGGACTGGGGTGTGTAAGTGGGTGGAGCTAAAAAAAAAGCTTAGAATGCTTCGCTTAAAGGTACCTGAGATATAACTCTAGCCCTGACTAGAGACATTCTGCAATGTAAATATGATTTATGGACCATGAGATATATATATATATATATATATATATAAACCTATATCAAGTAGGCCTATACCTAATGCAGCAGATTGGTCAGCTTTGCTGCTTTTTACCTAAAGAATATACACTATTAAAGATTTGCTGTTCAGCGCTCATAGCCTCCTCATAGGCACCCATTTCACAAAGTGGTCTTTGGAAGGGGTCAGGTAACGTTATAATGTGCAAAGTGTTTACAGGGAGATGCAGGCACTTGGTTAAGCCTAGACCCACTGAAGTCATAAATACATTAATTACTGGCTATGGAAACCTCTCTAGCATTCAAGGTAGTTAAAAGGCCCATATAAAATCAAAACAAATTTGGGGAAATATCATTTCTCCCCTTCAGTCCAGATGTTTTTTTTCCTGAATTAGTCCAGTTTCCTTAGTATAACAGCCTCCCTGAGAGCTTTATCTGAGCTATTTCAGGAATGCTCACACAGGAACATTTCAGCAAGTTTCACACGAACACAAAGAGGCCATTTCTTGGGAACAGAATGTTATTCATCAGCCTCCGAGATTGTATGGTTACATTTCTATTTAAAGATAGACAAAACTTCAATTCTTAGTCAAAACAGAAAAAAAAACACCATATTGTTAGCTTTGTTTCCCATAAATAACTTCTAAAAATGAAAACAACAAATTACAGGTCATTGTAGGTCTCATAAATCCAAGAAAAAGAAAATCTGATGGACTCCTACCAGTGATACCACAATAAAAGAATCTAAATGTCTTTCTGATAAGCAGTATGCATGCAAAAGAATATGTATATTTGAGGCAAACTTCTTTGATGCTGCAGCTATCTCTGTGGTGTCCTCAGCATCACCTTTCCCAGTCTGGGCAGTAAAAAGAAGAAGAGAGAAGCACATTCACACTGAGAGTAGCCTCTGTATACCCGATATGAATCACTTAAGTGAATATACTTACAAGATAAATTCTTGTAAAGAAGGCACCAGTCAATAAAAAGTGGAACACAATCGGCCTGTGTGGGTTGTCTTCCAACCAAGTACTAAATAGTGAATCCATTGTATTCGTTCTCAAATCCTCAGCAGATAATAACTTGCTGTATTGTCGGACTTGAGTAGTCTTTTTGGGTGAAACAGAATATTTCCTCTAAGGCTAAATCTGTGATGCACCCAATATACACTACTCCACAGATATGACCCAATCTATGGCTTAATCAAGATGTTAAGCATTAGCGGGATGAAATGATTTGCATAAGAATACAGCGGATTCGCTATTTAATACTCGGTTGGAAGATAATCCACACAGGCCGATTGTGTTCCACTTCTTATTGATTGGTGCCTTCCTTACAAGAATTATCTTGTAAGTATATTTACATAAAGGGGATGTATTACCCCTGTACAACTTAGCATGAATCGTTAGCTTATAGAGCGAATATAAGCAAATGTGTATTAATTTTTTTTGTAAAGCTCCTGTTTGTCTAAACTGAAGTTATAATATCTGCCCTGCAGCTACTTCTGCATAGACTGTGGTTACCTGCTCTGTAACCGCAGTCCGTCACTCTGCCTCTGCTCCCCTCCCTCCATCCAGTCTCCTCCAATGATGGAGGCTCTCTGCCTGAAGCTGGAGCGATCTCATTGGCTAGATATCGATCTTTGCCAATGAGATCGCTCTAGCTTACAGACAGAAAGCCTCTGTCATTGGAGGAGACTGGATAGAGGGAGGGGAGCAGAGGCAGAGTGACGGACTCTGGTTACAGAGCATGTAACTGCAGTGTATGTGGAAGTATGTGCAGGGCAGAGTTTATAACTTTAATTTAGACCAACAGGAGGTTAAAAAAAAATACAAAATGAATACACATTTACTTCTTTTCGCTCTACAAGCCAAAGATTCATGATAACTTGTATTGGGGTGATACATCCCTTTTAAGCGATTAATATTTGGTATACAGAGGCTACTCTCAGATTGCATAGGCCTCATAAATCTCTACATATAATTAAAAGACAAATAGATCAAGATTATAGTCTCCATGTCTTGCGACCTATCAAAGTAGGTTTGATGGGAATAAGATAAATTTCAAAGTTTAAGACAGGTTTGGTTTATTTTCTACAGAATTAAAATCAGCCTTAGTGTTTTACTAGTTAACTTTCAATTAAATAAATAGGTTTTCACAAATTAACCTTTAGGCACACTATGGCACGTTATGCTAATTCGTTATGCTAATTAGTTTTGTTCCAGTCCAAATTTGACCCTCACTGTGCTTGTAGTCCCGCCCCTAGAGTGTGTGTTTTTGGGAACAGCCTAGACTCATTCATGGCACAGTGCAGGGTAATATTGGCTCAGCACAGAAACTAAACAGCAAAGTACCACACTGTGCCACAACAAAGAGGTTTATTAATTTCTCAAAAAACTATTTATATAACACGTGGGTAACATAACATACGGACTGTTTTTTAATTCTGTATAAATGAATAAACTTTAGACTGTAAGCTTTTGGGCAGGGACCTCACTTCTAGTGTTTCACTTTGCAAAGCACTTGTGCCCTGTGTTGTCTAAACCCTTGAATTGTAACAAGCTGCGTGTACTTGTGGCGCTACATAAATAAACATATTAATTCATTCATTCATTCAAAATTTATCTTAAAGTGACAGGTCCACTTTAAGGACCAATGCTTTTTTGCACCTTAAAGATAGTGTCAAATTTCAGGGTTCTAGTTATGTGTTCATTGTCTACCATGGACATAAAACATTTTTTTTAGTTAAAACTGGCTTTCTTTTAATGATATATGCAACTATATTTCACTTATTTTCATATTGATATTAAAGAACTTAAAAAAATGGGCAAACTGTCATGATTCTGTCTCTGAATCTCTGCATGTAATTAGCAGCTTTTGTAAAACACCCCAATGCCACTAATCCTCATGTTTTAAAAATATCCTATATGGGTAGGTTTTCTGAGTTATCTGATAATTAAAAGGTGAGAGGTGCACAGCTCCCAGGGAACTGATTCACCTAGTTTCCAGCAGTAAGAGAGGAAGCCACCTGTCACAGACAGCCATATTCCTCCTCTTGGGCACACACAAATGAACACTGTCATTTGTGATAAAGAACCATATACTTTTCTCAGTTAAGATCCCACAAATTGCAAGGGGCTAACAGCCATTGGCTACTGTGGGGAACTGATCTGATTGGCTCCTTGCAATAAGAACGAAACATGGTTGTCAGTGACAGCGCCTTTCTCTAGTGCTAGCAGTAGCTATGCTGTCACTTCTGCAACCTTATGCATTGGACATATTTACACGTCCCACTGACATAAAACCCAGATCATGGTGACATTTATATACATCTGAAATGTCATTAGGGGGTTAAAACAGAGGTAGGAAATGTTTGCTATTCTATTTTTGGGAACTACAACTCCCATCATCTTCAAGCAGTCATTAATGTGGGGATGATGGGAGTTGTAGTCTCCAACTTCTGGAGTTCCAAATGTTGCCCTTGTATAAAGGAACACACTATTGTTATAATACAACCTGCCCCAGCTCTTACACTCAAAGAAAAATCCTAAGTGTCATTTTATAACACAGTGCAACCCTCTGGATCTCCTAACCCCTGATGATCTGGGCTCACAATACAGAAGTGACACCTCAGCATCATGTGAAGATGGCTGTGAAACTCTGCACTGTGTGAAGATGGGAGTGAAAAAACAGGGTTATATCCAACTGCTTGTAGGTAGAAGCACTTGGCATGGTGTGAACCTAGGTGAGAACACAACATTATATAAAGATAATGATCATTTAATATAACCTCAAAATGAAATCTACTATAAACTTGTTTTAGCAAGGCAGAAAAACAAGTGTGGCTATTATGCATCCCTCTCACGGCTAGAGAGGTCTTCAAGGCATTGTAAAGCAATGTCATGGAGGCTTCACAAGCAGCCACATTGCGGAGGAGGCCTGTTACTACACTTTTGCCCAAGAACCAACAGTAAGGCTTAAGACAGTTGAAAACTGGACACACAGGAAAAATGCCCCTGCATGGTGCTGCAGCTGTTCCCTGTATCCATACAACAGGCTTATTCATATGTGTCCAATTCTAGTGGCTTAGAAAGGCCCTGGCTTTAGAGGATATGATAATCCAAGTTGTATGTCAGAGGATATAGAAGATGCAACTTCCCATCAATAGAACAAGTTAGGCCTTTGTCCACTAGGTGGTGCAGATGCTACCAAGTTTAGGGAAAAAAAATTGCTGCTGAAAAACAGCTTAACCCTTTAAGGACCATAAGGCTGTGAGACACATTGCCAAGCAATGCATTGCAGACCATTTGGTCTTTAAAAAAGGTTAAAGAAACAGTAATCCCTAAAATGAATCAGGGCTTTATATAGGGTTGCCACCTTTTTTTCAAAACAATACCGGCCATAGCATTCCCTCCATAGACTTAACATTGGAGAGAAGCCAATTTTTTACCAGCCTGCTGGTAAAATACCGGCTGGGTGGCAACCCTAGTTTTATACATAATAATCATGCACATTTAATTTGAGATCTCTAAAAGCCTAAATTGTACACTTGCTATTTTAATTCTTATGAGTGTAACTATGTAATCAGATTATATTGAGTGACAAGATAAAAGGCAGTTCATTTATTGAGCAGTGACGTAACTATTCATTTGAGAGCCCAGGGGCAAAATAATGTTTTGGGCCCCCTAATACAAAAATACATTTCACAGAAGCAGAACTAGAACATATTACACCCTGAGGCAGATAGGGACCCCCTTAGATGCTGGGTCCTGGCACAAATGCCCCCTCTACTCTCCCCCCCCCATAGTTATGCCCATGTTAATATCACCCACCCCTGTTGTATTCAGAAAGGTTGTTATCTTCTATCAGACAGCTTACAGACAATGCTGGACTATCACTCAGGAGACACCTATCATTGTAGTCCTAGGGTCCTACAGTGGATGCCTCCACGTGACTTATGTAACTCTAGATTTTAGAAATCTGATAATAAATTGAGAATTTTTACATATAACAAATTGCAGCACAAGATATTTAACCCCTTCGTGCGCCTCTAAAAAGGTAATTGTACCCCATATCATTATTAGGTGCTGTGTTCCTTTAATGTGCAGCACACAAGCATGCAAAACAGGACAAATGTAATAAGATATTATAGTAAATGTCTTGAAAATACCATTTTACAATATACATTTGCTATATGCAAAAAACAAAAGTGGCAATTCTGAGGCAAACCAGCTCCACCACAGGGGGTAGATTATAATTCAAATTGATTTAAAGGAGCAGTAAACTTTTTTTTATGAAAAAAATATATATTGTAGGGATTTTCCTACTGAGTAAAATAAGGGTACTCCCACATGCAAGAGATTCATATTTCCAGAGTTATTACAGTTTAAACCAGTGTTTTTTTTTTTTTACATTAGCAGTGCCCTCTAGTGGTCAAATTTGAATTAGTTTTTCAGTTACATCCTAATGGAGAGTAAAGTCAGTGATATTACAGTTCTCCACAGAATGTGATAGAAAGTGTCAAGTCACTTCCTGTCAGTTAGAACTATCAGGAAGTAAACATACAGTAAATTCACTTCCTGATTATTGAACTGTTATACATTTTGAATAAAACATCTGACAGCAGTGGGAGTAAACTTGTTTTATCCAGTAGGAAAAGCCCTATAAAATATGTGTTTTCATAAAAAAAGTTTACTGCTCCTCTAATAACATAGTAACATAGTTGATGAGGCTGAAAAAAGGCATATCTCCATCAAGTCCAGCCCCTTGTTGATCCAGAGGAAGGCAAAAAAACATACAAACATTGAAGCCATTTCCAATTAAGCCCCAAGTGGTTAAAAAAATCCTTCCTGGCTCCAAATGGCAGTCAGATAGTTCCATGGATCAACAACCTATCTGCATTAAAGCCAACTGTTATAATTATCAATACTATTCTGTGCTAGATAGGCATCCATTGCTTTTTTGAAAGCAGTTATGGTATCTGCAAGCACAGCATCCCGAGGCGAAGAATTTCATAGCTTTACCACCCTTACTGTAACACACTCCCTGCCTTTAATTTAAATGGGGCCTTTAACCCTTTGCATGCTAGAGAGATCTCCAACATACTTGGCCCCTGTTAGTTTTGTCCTTGTGCCTTTGTTCAAGATATAACATCTTCCATAAGTCCAAGAATGTCCAATGCTTCACGTCTTCTTGAGCTAACCTACTCATGTGATCTCCGGCAATGGACAGATTGCACCATTCATAGCTGGTACTGCCAGGATCCTGTCTTTACCAAGAGCCTGGAACTTTTCACAGTTTCCCCATTCCCTCTATCAGACCACAATCTTATATCCTTCTCTCTCTCTCTTTCTCCCACTCTGCCTCTCCCCCATCCCTCCCGCCGACAGATTTATAAGGGAAACCTGCTCGCTTGATCTACTTGGGATGGGCGCCTCACTTAACTCCAACCTTTCCTCTATTTTGTCCATTTCTGACACTGAAATTCTTCTTGTAACGGACCTTATGTCCATTATGGACTTACTAATTTAAAAGTCTGTGTACACGGGCCACAGTGCCACCCAGCAGCCTTGGTTGGTGCCCGGAGCCTTTCTGCTCGCTGCCCGCACTGCAGTCATGTGCAGTACAGAGTGTCCGAACCCACCACGGCTGATACGGAGCGGGGCGCTCTGAATTCGGACCGTAGTCCTCTCTGTGCACCTTCCTGGGAACAAGGTCACAGGAAGGTGCGCAGAGAGGATTCCGGTTCGAATTTGGAGTGCCCCGCTCCGTATCAGCTGTGGCACATTCGGGCAGTCTGTACTGCACATGACTTCAGCATGCGCAGTCTCTACTGAGCATGACTGCAGCGTGTGCAGTCTCTACTACGCATGCCGGCTTCTGACAAACATCCTAGCTAATTATTATATAGGATGTGTTACACGCAAGTGTTATGTTTACTGTACGTTCACATGTACCTACATTAAACACAGTGTTATATTTACTGTACGTTTACATGTATATGTATTACTGTATTTTCACATGTCCTCTGTGGTTCCCAGGTTCCCCATGCTTCTATGGCTTGCAGCTTCCACTTCTACTCTGGCTGCCTGGCCACATGAAAGTCTCCAAGATGTGTCAGTCGGAGACTCCCAGTCCCCAGTTTAAATCGTAGGCTGGTCCATCCTTTGTCGCTCTGATCCCCATTGGTTGGAGATTGGCGTGACAAGATTGTGTTCCCTGCAAAACACCTGGTCACCAGGTCAAAATGCAGGCGGCCTTCTGATTGGTCGCTGCTTGTTCATTCTTTGTCGCTCTGATCCCCACTGGCTGGAGTTCAGCACAGCAAGATTAAACTGCATTATGTTTACATCTGGAATTCTTGCCCTACATATGTTTCCTGTGTTCCCAAATAAAGTTGTTGGATCCTTGTTATCCTGTCTGATGTGTGTTATTCTTGAAATGGTCTAAAGAGTACCCTTTGAGTCCCATTCACTGGATCCCTGCTACTCCAGATCGGCACGGCTACCCCCTAGTAGCCGCATCAGAGAGATGGAAGCCCAGCAATGACGCCAAGGATCAATCAGTCCTTTCCTCTATAACTGATTCCTTTCTTAAACAACAACTGCTCCGTCCAGTTAATCCAGCACCTGCTTCCTATGTTCCTGCACTTGTTCTGGTGAATGTCTCTGGAGGAAATCTAGCTCACATGCAGATTTCATCCACTTTACATTTCTGCTGTCTTGCCTACATTCTGTCTTATCAAAGGCTAAACAGGGATACTAAACCACACTAATCCACAACAACAAATCTAACCCTTGCTGTCTCTTTGCAGCCTTTAACTCCTTGATCCATTCTTCTTCCACTGCTTTCTCTCACTCCATAAATTCACCAAAAGCTTTTGCTGAGCACTTCAAAGCCAAAGTAGAATCGTTTCACAGACAGATTCCTATTCTTCCATCAGTCTGCAAAATCTATCTCCCTAAATCCCTTCATCCTATTTTGACAATGTTACTCCAGTATCAGAGGCAGAAGTTTCTCAACTTCTCCTATCCACCCACCTCATCACCTGCTCCTTGGACCTTATGCCCTCCCACTTAAACCACTTGCCCAGTCCTTACAACTATATTAACACATATTTCAACACCTCTCTCTCCACAGGCACCTTCTCTTCTTCATTCAATCAGGCCAAACCCCTACTCAAGAAGGCCAACTTCAACCATTCCTGTCTCTCTATCGACCTGTCTCACTTCTACCTCTTACTTCAAAACTCTTAAAATGCCTGGTCTTCTCCCAAATAACTAAACTCTAACAATCTTTTGGACATTTTGCAGTCTGGATTCTGGACACTCAACTGAGACAACCCTTTTATAGTGTCTAAGGATCTGACTGCAAAATCCAAAGGCTACTCCTCTACAAAACATCAAGGAAAAAGAGTGCTCCACCGCTATAAAACAAACCAAGTATACGTTTCAGTGAGATGAATAAAATATCAAGGGATTCGCCATTTATGAAGGCAAAAAGTACAGGTGCCTAGCCCACCCAGGTTCTCCAGTCCTGAATATATAGACATAAAGCAAAGTACCGGGTGCCACTCCAAATCAGATGCTGAAGAAAATGTTGGCTTAGAGGTTTTGCTCCAGTGTATGTGTTTTTTGTCCCACCTCTGTGGTAATCTATGCCATTTTAGCATTTTAATTCAGAAATAAAGACTTGTTTTTATCAAGCCGACATTTTCTTCAGCGTCTGATTCGGAGTACCACCCAATACTTTGCTTTGTGGCTACTTCTCTACACTCATATCACTTGACTTATCCTCTGCCTTTGATACAGTTAAAGTGGAACTGTCATGGTTACACAAGTACAGCCATGCTACTACATAACCTTAATGTGCACAATAAAATATGTGTTTAAATATCCCAGTGTGTCCGTACCTGTGTAAGATCTACCTTTTATTGGAGAGACATGAGCAAAGAGAGCGCGTCCATCTTTGCGAAGTTGTTTGACACAGCACCTCTCCCTGTCTCTGTCAGTCACTGACAGGGAGACAGCCTCTGTGTCATGCCGCTTACCTCTTTCTTCCTCTGGGCCTTCCGTGTTGCCCTGTTGCATGGTGTTCCCCCTCTGTTTTGTGTCCAGGATCAGAGCGTCTTCCGGGTTCGTCGCGTCGGTGTAGGAATGACGTCACCACCTGGCGCGTATATATGGCAACATTTTCCTTCACTCAGAGCACTATCACAGTGTTCCAGTGGAAAGTAGACCTCTTGTCTGTGCTCTGATTTCCTAGATACGTTCCAGTTACTTGTATTAGCTTTCTGTGTATGACCCTTGGCAAGACTTCTGACTATTCCTTCTGCCTTTCGATCTGGACGTCTGGTGAGCTTCAGTGTATGACCCTTGGCAAGACTTCTGACTATCCTTTCTGACAAACGATTTGCATATCTATTGATCTGTAGTGTTGATCTTTGGCAATACTTCTGTTTGATCTTCCTTATTCTACTTTTGTATCTTGGGGAGTTTACTGCTACATTGTAGCCACCGTACTCTAGCCGCGCTCTCCATCCAATCGCTCTCCAGCCCTCACTCCCCACTGCAGGAGAGTCCGTACTGTCCACGGAGGGTCTATCCAGGTCTGGGTCCTAGCTCAACTAGGATCAGACATCTGGCTTCGCGGCCAGCAACTTTAATCCGGCCCTAGCCGCAGCACAGCCTTACAGTGACAGTCACTGCACTACAAGCTACGCTCTCTAAGCAACGCACTCTAGCACTCCCTCTCCTGCAGGTTAAAATCTGCTTGTTTTATCCTGCTAGATCCTGACACCCTGTTCCTCCTACTATACCAACAGGACCTGGATGTGCAAGAGAGTTGGAGCACGCCAGGTCACGAGGATATCCTAGACAAGCAGGAGGGATTACATAGTAATGGGGGAGTGGCAAAGAAATCTTGTGGCAAAGCTTGTACCGCATGGCTCAAGGAGGTGACGTCATCATTAAGTAATTTTTTTTTTTAATTTTCTCTCCATTACAAAACATTTTTTTAAAAACCATTTTAAATCTTCAGTACAGCTTAAACAAAGGAACATCTACAGATGCAATCATGTTGGGGTGAAAGTTCCCCTTTAACCATTCTCTTCTTGCTCAGATTCTCCACAACCTTGGCGTTAGCAATCAAGCTGCATCATGGCTCTCCTCCTATCTATCACAAAGATATTTTCTTGTTTTTTTCTGGCAATAATATCTGCTCTACAGTCCTTCTGTCTGTGGGGATCCCTCAAGGTACATTTATTTGGCTTCAAGTATCATCTATATGCTGAAGATACCCAAATTTATATGCCCATTCCTGATCTTTCACCACAAACTCAATTACAAATTAAAGACTGCCTCTTGACCATCTCATATCAAGATAAGCATGTCCAAAACCGATCTAATTTTCCCTCCAAGTTATCCCCCAACACCCAGCTTCCCCATTACAGTTGATGGTCAGCTCAGCACCCTGCCTAGGAGCCATATTTGATTCTTCCCTTTCCTCCTCCACTCACATAAAATCCTTGGCTAGAACCTGTCCCTTCTTCCTCCATAACATTGCTAAAAATCTGCCTGTTCCTGTCCCAACTACTAAAACTCTTGTGCATGCCCTCATTCTGTCCCACTTAGAATATTGCAATATACTACTAACTGGCCTCCTGGCTTCCCATCTTTCCCTATGCAATCTGTCCTAATCTCAGCTGTATGAATCCCTGCACTCTACCCAAAAAAAAGAACCTGCTCACATTATTCTTAGACATATCACAGCATCATATCACTTACAAAGCCCTTCTTCTTATGTTTAAAGCTCTCCACACTTGCCCCCCCCCCCTTATATCTCTACCCTCATATCCGCTTATGTTCTCGGCCTCCTCCTTCGCTCAGCACACAATGTCCTTCTTATTACATCATCCACACCCTTTGCCCTCTACCATCTCAGATCCTGTTCACTTTCTGCTCCCTACCAGTATCCTTTTAAAATGTTGCACAGAAAACAGAGGAAAACTACACAGCGCATTAACCATGTCACAGTGATGAAACAGGCGACATGAGAAGCTTGCAGTGCATCAAAACACGAGATTCTTATGTTGCCTCCTTAAACGTCGCTCCAACCCACCCGCAGCATCCAATTTAGTGCCAGCATTAACCCTTTGTGTGCCTCCGACCTCATGAAGCAGTCCCGGAGCAGGGTCATCACATCTGTCTCCTCACTGGTTTTATCCTCTGCAGTGTAATTCTTCTTCTCCATGTCGCAGTTCTGTACGATCCTCAGCTACATGGGATCCAGAGCCATCAACCCCAAGTTTAACTCACTGAACATCCCACTGAGCAACTACTCCCAGAGGACAGAGCACACAAAGGGTTAAAGCGAGCACTACATTGGATGCTGTGGGAGGGTTGAAGCGACATTCAAGGAGGCAACATGAGAATCTCGGGTTTTTATGCAGGGCCCTTTTCATCACAGTGACATGTTTAATGCGCCGTGTAGTTGCACGCCGTTTTCTATGCAACATTTTAAAAGTGAACCCTCCCTACCTATGGAACACCAGACCCCTCTCCCTATGTCTACAACCACCCCACTCTGTTGTTAAGTCTTCCCTATAATCTTATCTTCTGGAGCATTACACCACTCACTGCCTTTTGGCAAACTTGACACCCTCATTTCCTGTAGTTTGTCTTCTATTACCCATTTAGTCAGTAAGCTCCTTGAGGAAAGGACATCTCTCCTATTGTTTCTATGGACTGTGATACTTACTGCTGTAAGGACCTCTCTCCTATTGTTTCTATGGACTGTGATACTTACTGCTGTAAGGAGCTATGCGCACTGGGCAGCGCCATATTAATAAAGAAATACACACGTACATATCCATGGAGGCAGACATGACAGTTCCAGAAAAGTTTTCTCTTTTGCAAAATTAAGTAGGCAAAGTGCATGAACTATTTGAAGACCAGAGGGGTACACCCCTCTGGTTCTTAAAGGCTTAAGACTACCATGTGCAGTGGGCGGAGTCTGAGGTCCTGCTAGCAACTGTCATGTCCGTATCCATGGACATAACATCCAAGTGGTAATAAGATTTTCTGGTCATAGAAAGTTATGTGGGAAGGTTATTATTAGGAAGCTTTAGTTCTCTTTTAAATTTAATCCTGTCTGAAAATCACATTACATTAGTGGACTTTTGGCTTCTCGGACTTGTTTCCATATGAGAAGTATCACAAAGGTTGGAATACAGTCACCAACCCCATTGTGTCATGTGACACACCATATCAATGCCTTATGAACGGTAGGCACTTCACACTGCAGGTCTGATACTGCTGCACACTGTGTAAGATATTTGTGAATGACGGTGTGACTCATGACAGCTAACTTATCTGGGTGAAAGGTCCTCAAACCCATTTGAACTCTATATATTGTAATGTCGTGAAATTGTGATTCACTTCCTGCTCACCAAAGTACAAAGAACCAGTGGTGACGATTAGTGCGATAGAAATTACACCATTGTGTCCTCTGATAGATCATAATGAACCTTTATCCACAAACCCAAAACACATTCACCCCGAGGTCCACATACAGGCCCTGAAACCTATCAAAGAGCAGCATATTTATGGTTAAAGATTGTAAATAGGAGCTGAAATAAAACTAGAGGACCCCTTTGACTAGAAAGGTCACCAAAGCACAAATGTTGGCACATCATGGTTAACCCTTTGAGTGCCAGAGGGGTACGCAACACATTGCTTTGCATTGTGTTGCGTACCCCTCTGGCACTCAAAGGGTTAAAACTTCTAAATAGGACTTGAAAAAAACCTGGGATGCTAGGAGAGGTCTCCAATGCATTCTAAGACATCTCCAGCACTCAACGGGTTAAGGTGGAACAGTTTTTGTTTTATTTTTTTTAAGGAAAAGCATAAAGCATTTTTTTTTAGTTTTTTTTTTAATAAAAGTACTATATGGGATAATGGGTTTATATATTTTTGGGGAGATGTACGCTGCAGCTCATTTTCTGTGCTCGGTTGTTGGGTTACTACTCATGTACCCGCACTTCCGCATATATACTAAAAAGTGGAAAGTAAAATGTTGGCCCTCCAGCTGTCAGAAACTACAATTCCCATCATCCCCAAACAGGCAACAGCTGGGAGTTGTAATCCAACAGGTCTAACAACTGACTGCTGCTGTAGCACAGATCAGCCGCAATGCTTGTTTTAGCACAGAGTTATATGAGCCCAGAGCATTTCTCCCTGGCACACAGAGAGTTAACATTCATTCCCATAATGTGGCTTATCTATCGTTTAGTAAACTGAGAGCAGCGATGCATTGGAGGCCTCTCTAGCATACAAGGGGTTAAGCATAAAATTGGAAGGGGCCAAATTAAAATAAAAACAGTTCTCAAAGTACACTAAAATAATCAGAAACACACACATACACAAAATACAAATAAGACCAGTAATGTAAAATAAAAGTACTTACAAATAAGGTCTTACATAAGGGTTCGTTAATTAACCCTTTGAATGCCAGAACAATGTGCTGCACACCCCCTCAGGCATTCAATGAGTTAAGCACCATTTAATTGCTCTCTGGAATAGGGTCCTGGTAAATAATACACTTAAAGGGATAGTAATGTTTCACATAAACAGAAGCTCCAATTAATCTTCATAGTATTTGGGCCATGGAGAGTGTTATTTCAATACTGTCAGAGTTGTAGTTCAAGAGTTATTGAATGATAAAGTATCCCCATCCCGCCCCTTTTACCTAGTGTAAGCCACCTCCCCTCAGATGTGGAATCTGGTCTCTTGACTGGACAGATCACAGCAAGGGACAGTCTTCTTACTGTGATCATAAGGAAAACCCTGCCCGCCTTGACAGGTTTTTCCTTATACCCACTGAAGATTGCCCCTCTCTGCAATCCATCCGGACAGTCTTGCTCCTCTGAGGTGAGAAGTGTTATATCAGTAAAAGGGGTGGGATGGGGATACTTTATCATTCAATTACTCTTGAACTACAGCTCTGACATTACTGAAATAACACTCTCCATGACCCAAATACTATGAAGATTAATTGTAGTTGCTTTTATTGTGAAACATTATTATCCCTTTAATGTTTTTCTTGTACTCAAAGAGTTAATCCAAGTGTAGGCAACTTTTCTATTTCCAGATGTTGGAGGCTATAATTCCCATCACCCCTATCAGCCAAATAGTGGAAATGGATTTCCTTTTCCCCAGCAGCTGGAGTGCCAGATGTTGCCTGCCACGGTTTAAAGGACCACTAACACCTAAAATGTAATTAGGTTATATAACTGTAAGTGTGATGCACCTTCAGATAGCATCTGTAAAATTAAGATATTTCATTTTAGATCCCCAATGCCTAATCCTAAACTTGCATTTATAACACACCATACCTCCCAAGTGTCCCTCTTTAGGAGGGACAGTCCCTCTTTTAGACCCAAATCCCTCTGTCCCTCTTTCCCACCCTGATGTCCCTCCTTTTAGGAGATCAGACTGTGTGGTGTATATAAGTGTATCACATTGTTCTACAGCAATAAAACTCACACTAATGTTTGTATAAATGTCAGTATCTGTGTTTATAAATTAGTTTCTGTAAATAAAATATTTTGGTCTTGTTCTAAATCATTTATTAGGTTTCACAAGTAGGTGTCAATAGGTCATGAAATAGCCTAACATTTTTGGTGATGCCACGCCCACCAGACACGCCCCCAGCAACACCCCCTAAAACACAAGTGTCCCTCTTTGGCAATTTGAAATGTTGGGAGGTATGACACACTTGAAGATTGTAATATATAGACACAATGTGGTTAATTGCTTGTGCACTTTGTAAAAAGAGACAAGAGCTAAAGCAGTTTACTAACGTAGATTAGTACCCAGCATTCTGGAATACCTTATGCTAGGTCATTTACAGACAATACAGATCTTATCACTTTTTAATCTTTGGACTGAACACATTGTAGACATCCCTAGCAGCCAAAAGGTTAATCAGAAGGAAGCTGATTCAAAGGGAGAAACTGACGTACGCGTTACATAATTCTGTGCAGACTCAGTCGATCTTTATGTAATAAAGCTCTGCCTAGGAGAGCAAACCTCATATAGAACACAATGTTCTGCCAGACTCACATTCCTGGTCTCTGAGTCACTCTCAGCTGATTTAAGAACAAACTATTTCCCGTCAGATTCCTGATTTTCAGCACGTTGAATAAGCTGCTGGATAGAACATGTTTAAACATGTAATTAAAAAGTGCTTGGGAAGTTTTTTTGGAGTTGAATAGCTTGCTTGTGTTCTATTCCTGTAAATATTCGGATCAAAACAAACGCTGTTCTGTATAAAGTCTGGTAATGGATTTGATGAAGTCATCATTATGTTCTGTCTCACCACACGCAGGGCTCCATTCTATTGTGCCTGTTAAAGGGATAGTAATACTTCATTTTAACTTTATTTTATTTTGTAGGCATTAAAAAAACATGAAGAATGATATAAGTCTTATCTCTGAAACCTTTATGGTTTAAGAGATATTCACAAACAAAGTATCCCCCCCTGTTCAACCAGATAAGAAGGGAGATGCCCAGGTAGACTGCAGAGAGGGACAATCTTCAATTAAGATAATGGAAAAAGCTGAAAAACTTGTCAAGGGGGGAAGGGCTTTCATTGTTTTCATACAAAGAAAATTGTCCCCTTCTGTTATCTGTACTGTCATACAACCAGACTCACATCTGAGAAGAGATGGCTTACACTAGGTAAAAGGGGCGGGGAGGGGAACTTTGCTTGTGAATATCTCATAAACCATAAAGGTTTCAGAGATAAGACTTATATCATTCTTCATGTTTTTTTAATGCCTACAAAATAAAATAAAGTTAAAACGAAGTGTTACTATCCCTTTAAAACCTGCGTTAGAACTGAAAGATGTTCCAGTCAGTACACACATAGTTGTAACGTCGGAATTCTATTCCTTGTCCAGCATCTTCAGCAACAAGCATTGGTCGCATGAACTCATATTGTGGCCTAATGCTTCTCTCAGCATTTTGTTCCCACAACTCATGTTAAATAGTGTGGGAAGCGCAAATAACAAAGGAAACTAGCCAACGCTCGATGTTTGGCAGTGTCAAACATTGACCATGAAATGGTTACACAGTCACCCTCCCCTCACCCACCCAATCAGTAACCCTAAAAGCACCCCCTGCTTTAGTGCATACTGGCACACACACTAAAGGCAGCAAGGCCTGAACAACTCCCTTACAGTACATGCCTTGTAATTACATATTGATTCACAAGGAGCAGATGAAAACAATATCCAAAAGGCCCATACACTTCCTCACTGCATTCTCTTGCAGCAAGTAGATTGAGTAGCTTAATAAACAGACATTAGTCTAATAATATATGAGAGTTGGTACCGTGTTAGCCGTAGAAATACAGGATGCAAAATTTTTTGTAGCGTTGATACCTTTATTGGCTAACTAAACAGATTCAAAATGCAAGCTTTCAAGACTTCTTAGGTCTCTTCCTCAGGCATGTAATCTAAATTTTACAGACATTAGACTAAGGCAGACTTAGAACTAGGAAACAAATTCCTGTAACCCCCAAAGTGAGAGAATATCAGGCATAAGGAACTTGAGAGGGATGGAAGAGAGGGACAAGTGGGTATGCTGAGGATATGTCTCCTGGTTAGGCATTGGGTGGCTGACCAGGAAGTCCATGAAGGAAATGCTGTTAGCTACGGGGGATGCTGGGTCCCATCAGCCATTTTGGAGCAGACATTGAGAAGCATCCTCTTGTCCCACTGGTGCAAGTGTGTTTTGTTTTCTTTCTTTCCTTCCAGTGTTAGCCAGGGCCTCCACCCCCATCTGGATTTTTTCAGCTGGTGGTAGTGACCAGAACATGGTTGTCGACTAGGTTTTGTCAACACTGGGGTCAAAACCTGATGAGGAACCAGAGCTGTTCATGGATGATTCTATCTCAGCATCATACACCTTGGCCACTCCAGAGTATCAAAACTTTGCAGTGTGGTTATGGTGCCAGCTGGTTCTGGAGCTCACACCGCATCAGGTTTCTCTGTGGGGGTATGACCCTGGTGAGGTTAGTAGAGATGTTGCCATTGTTAGACAAGTATGCTACAGCTGCTGATGCTAAGGTTTTTGAGACAGTTTTTCAAGGGATTCCTTTTAGGGAGACCAGGGTAAATTGTCAAAGAAAAAAAGTCTAGTGGGAGTCTGTATTAGTGGTTTGTGAGAAATTGGACAAGGAGGTTGCATTGGGTGTTGGGTCCAAGGAAGAACCTGGGATGTTTGGGTTAATATATCGCTTTTCTTACCCAAGAAGGGTTTCAGTGAATGATGGAACTAATAGGGACCTCTGCTCCAAGCAAGACCTGGTTCATTTGTGCTGTGGATTTGGTTTGAGATGCTGGGACTTTTGCCCTAATGGCAAAACCTAACATGGAGTTGGCTTTCCATCTTCTTCATCTTCATCTGGAGTTTCCCAACTTATTAGGTTGCTGGTTCAACAGTTTTCTTCAGTGAGTTGCTCCATTTTGTGCACATACTTTGAGACCCATCTAGGGTGGGTGACAAAGGAGGAGTCTGTTTTTCAAGGGCTGGTGCACTATCTGGATGACTTCCATTGTGTTGTTAGGCATGAACAGAGGGAATGTTTGCACTTTTCTGTGGGTGGTGGTGACCAAAGCTCCAATGTTGGCAGTTGTGGATCGCTGGGATTATGAGGGAAAAGGAGCTGTGGAAAATGTGTGTGTGAGTGTGGGGGGGGCACCATATCCAATGTTCCTGTGGGGTCCAGGGAGATCTTGCAATTGCTTTGAATATTCTTGCAAAATTCCTCTTGTTCTATTCCATATAAGGCAAACATAATGTAAGAGAGGTTGCCACCTAGTCAGTAAAATACTGGCAGAGATCCAAAATGTGTCTCTCAGCTAAATATAAGGTAGCAAACCTAAATGTAGGTGCAATCTGAATCTGGGGTCAGAGCTTCACTTACAGTAAGGGATTGGAAGCAGGGGCCTATAAGGTAGTAACTGTGGCCTAGATTTTTCATTTTTTTGATCTTTTTTTGGCCTCGTTGTCCATGCAGCCATGTCCTCCAGCTTGTATGTCCTTGGCACTATGTAAATTTAACTCCTCATAGCAGTGGCATAACTAGTCATTGGAGGACCTCAGTGCAAAAAATCTTGTGGGACCCACGAACACAAACATATTCTCCTAGAAACATACTTAGAACCTATTGGGCCCTGAGGTTGATGCCTCCCCCCCTTGGATGCTAAGCCCTGTCACAACCGCCTCCTCTTCACCCCTGCTTCACAATACATTAATTACAACTTTAGTATCAAAGGCATAGTAATACTTTGTTTTATCTTTATTTTATTTTGTAGCATTAAAAAACACGAAGAAAGATATGTTTATCTCTCAAAACTTTATGGTTTGAGAGATATTCACAAGCAAAGTTTCCCCCTCCCGCCCCTTTTACCTAGTGTAAGCCATCTCTTCTCAGATGTGGAATCCAGTCCATAGACCAGACAGATAACAGAAGGGGACAATCTTCTTCTTATGAGAACAATGAAAGCTCTGCCCCCCTTGACAAGTTTTTCAGGTTTTTCCCTTATCTTAATTGAAGATTGTCCCTCTCTGCAATCTACCTGGGCACCTCCCTTCTGCCCTGGCTGAGCAGTGTTACATCAGTAAAAGAGCCGGGAGGGGGATACTTTGTCATTGAATTACTCTTGAACTATAACTCTGACAGAATTGAAATAACACTCTCCAAATTCTAAATACTATGATGATTAATTAGAGCTGCTTTTATTCTGAAACATTACTATCCCTTTAAAGAGGTAAAGGTGTCAAAATTGTTCAACTCCATACAAAGGAAAAATATACCCTAAATAGGCAAAAATACAAAATGTATTTTTGCAAGGGCTAATCAGGGATAGTCTATTGCTGGACCTCTGGCTGTTGGGGGCTACAACTCCCACCATTTCTGACCAGCCTTGGGCTGGGGAGATGTCCAACAAATCTATGTTATGTTTATCAGTGTGCATTTTGTGTTCACACTCACACTTTTAAACCTTTAAAAAAAAAAAAAAAAAACGGTCAACACATTGCATTGTTATAAGTTGCACACATCCTCTGGTCCTTAAAGGGTAGCCAGACAAGTTTTTGCCTGTGCACACACAGTCCAAACCTTAATATCCTTGAATTCCCCCCTTTGTGAGTTTGTCTTCTAGCCACACCATACAGTTGTTATGTTACAACCCCAGCAAACAAGCCACATATACTGGAGCCTTTGCACAAAGCTTTCTGTTCGTCAGTGCAACCTCGGAATGTTTATTCTGCTGAGTTCCATGACCCTGGATGTCTGGGGCATAAAATGAATCCACAGTGAATCACAGAAATTCAGTATTTGAACAAGAAATTAAAGGGCAACTATCCCTCAGATAGTTCTGTATCAGCAGATCTGATATCCTGAGAGCAACTCTGTCTCTTTAGTTGGGGGTTGTATTGTGAGTCCCAGTCAACCAACAGGGATGCATAAAGAGTGTGTTAAAGAAGATTCAAGAGAAGATTGCACAGCAAGACTGAAGTCTCTCAGTTTTGTCTCAATAACCTATGCAACACAGTCCACATAAGTCCCTCTGTATCCAGCGTGAAAGCCTGACAAAGGGTCTATGGAGGGTAAGCTCATAACCCTTAAAGTTTGCGACTAAGAACTCCTTTCATCCAGATTTAGTTCCAAGGGCTGACCCCCTCCTCAAAACTGTCTGATCTGAGACGTTATGAGGCTGCACACTGCATCACCTGCTCACAGAAGTAGACTTAGTAAAACATGATAATTGTCCTTTAAAGTGCAACTGTCACATTCCAACTCCCCCACCCCCAAAATCAGTGTATACCCCCCAAAAAAAGCTTAAAAATCCCATGAAACCTATATACTTCCCCCCCATGCTGAAAAATCTAACCTTATCCCTCTTCGTTAGCAAGAGGAAGGGTGCTGCCACCTTGATTAGGTTTCGTATGACTGCCTATGCCAGTTCACAACAGGAGCTCCATTCCCAGATGAACTCCTCCACTTGCATCCTCTATCCCCACACGCTAATGAACTTTAGTGCACATCACCTCCCTCCTTCTGCCAGCATGTCCGACTGCAAACCCTTACAGAATCGCCTTCGGCTCCCCTTTCACAAGGCAGCGTGCCATATGTCTCATTCATGCTCTGTCTTGTAATAGTGGAGCAGAAGATGACTCTGTAAGGGTTGCGGTCTGACAGGCTAGAAGTAGGAGTAAAGGAGTGTACCTGGACAACCTCAGAGAGGGCTGTCAGACAGTAGTTTGGGCAGCTATAGTACCGGATTAGTACAGAGCAGAGGCCACAGAACAGAGGCTTACCTGCAGACTACCAGAGATGTAGTTGCTGATAGCACAGTGAGGAGGCAACAGAGTGAGTGCTAGGCAGAGACAGAAAGGAATAGTTATATGGTAGTGTACCCAAGAGGCAACAGAGAGAGATAACAGGCAACACTACCAGCTCAGAGGCAATAGGATCGCACAATGTGGAGGCAACTTGCAATGCTACCAGCAAGGTAGCTGAGGCACCGGATAGGTAAAGCGAGCCCTCTGCTATAACCAGAGACAAGTGGTAGTCAGACAGGAGCGGGAAGTAGCACGGAGTGTAAGTCAGACAAGTCACAGTCAGGAACTGGATCAGGCAGTCAGCCACAGCCTAGGTCAGCACAGAGAGTGTAGTCGGACAAGCCAGAGTCATACACGGATCAGATAGTCAGACAGAGCCACTGGTCAAAACTAGAGTGAATAGTCAGACAAGGATCGGGCAGCAGGAGATATCTGAAGCCAAGCAAGGGTCAAACGAGCAACACTGGAATATGCACAGAAACACCACGAAAGGGCGATTAAGACCAGTTCGTGGGCAGATTATAAGGTCATTGCCGGGAGGCGGACCTCAATCGGCCACACAGACAGGAAGCTACAAAATAGCAAGAGCGACGTTAGAGACGCTCGCTTGCAGATAGCAGCAGACCAGAGGATGCAGCTCCACTCCCAAACCACCGGATCAGAATGCAGGCAAGCAAATTGTGGGCACCGTGATACATAGGCCATGAAAGTGGTGGTACACCAGGTCTATGGTTCCATCAACTTTATGAGCCATTCTGAGAGAATGTTGGCTCTAACAACAGCATGAGACCAGCAGAATACTACATGAGATCATCTTGGATAAATGCCATTATATGAGACCAGCAGAGCAGTGTTAAATCTAAGATGCGTCCTGAAAAAACTTAAAAAGGACCATTTATGGAGGGCTGCATTGGAATAAAATATGCAACATGTAGCCCTGCCCAGTTTTAATTGCTGTTTTAACTTTCAGTGCTGGGTCCTTCATTCTTACTCACCTTAGAGGGAACACTGCACTATGGTAATAAACCATTACATGGGTCCAGCAGGGTAATACACCATTACAGGAGATGTGCACTTCAATACACCATTACATGAGACCAGCGGGGTAATGTGCCATTTTGTGAGATTAGCAGGCCAACATACACCATGAGAAAGTATGATAGGAGGGCTAATCCACCAACTGCTGGTGGGGGATATTCCTTTCCTCTTGTGCTATTTCTCTGCACCTCAGTGCAGTTCATTTTTAGAAAACCAAGGAATGGATCCAGACGAGTAGCGTATCCCCATTCATTTTCACCTTTACCATCTCTAAAGCAGAACTCAGATCATACATTACTGCCAAATGCAGAATAAGGAATGTGAATTTAAATCAAATATAAAGAAGGAAATTCGAAGGAAAAGGGGGATTTAAAGGGATAGTAATGTTTCATAATAAAAGCAGCTCTAATTAATCATCATAGTATTTGGACTTTGGAGAGTGTTATTTCAATACTGTCAGAGTTATAGTTCAAGAGTAATTCAATGACAAAGTATCCCCCTCCCGCCCCTTTTACTGATGTAACACTGTTCAGCCAGATCAGAAGGGACGCGCCCAGGTAGACTGCAGAGAGGAACAATCTTCAATTAAGATAAGGGAAAAACCTGAAAAACTTGTCAAGGGGGGCAGGGCCTTCATTGTTCTCAAAGGAAGAAGACTGTCCCCTGCTGTTATCTGTCTGGTCTTACAACCAGATTCCACATCTGAGAAGAGATGGCTTACACTAGGTAAAATGGGTGGGAGGGGGATACTTTATTATTCAATTACTCTTGAACCACAACTCTGACAGTATTGAAATTCTACTCTCCATGGCCTAAACACTATGAAGAATAATTGGAGCTGCTGTTTTTGTGAAACATTACTATCCCTTTAAATGATTTAAAGTCTGGAGGAAGATAGTATTCTTTATTGAAATACAGGGAGTGCAATAAAGAGTGCAAAAATGAAATTACTGTAATCAAACTAGAAAATTATAAAGGAGAACAAGACTGATCCCAAAAATGTTTTTCAAATGAATAAGTAGAGACTAATTTAACAAGTAGAGCATTAGACCTTTCAGAAATCAGATGGGGACGTTGATTAGTCAGAATAAGGAAAAGACTGATGTTTTTCATCTTTTCATTAGTATGTACCAAGGAACATATGGTGATAAAAGAGCCTAAATACAATTATACCATTATTAGTTACAGTATTAACACTATAGGGAGTCAAGGGACAAATTGACAAAATTAGGTACAAACAAAGCATCAGCTCCTGTTGGGAAAAATCCAATGGTTCCTCAGGAGCCTAGTGCAGTGTGCAAGTCCGCTCTTTTTTTAATATAGAAAGACTCACAGACCCAGTGCCACAAGACCCATTGTGATGCCTTTATTTAAGAAAGGAACAAAACAGACCCTGGGAACTACAGACCTTTGAGTTTGACCTCGGTAGTAGGGAAATTGCTTGAAGGGATAATTAAGGACTTTATTCAGGAATGCATAGTTAAAAAGTAAAATTATTAGCAGGAATCAGCATGGTTTTATACAGAACAGATCTTGCCAAACATATATTTTGAGCTTCTGTGAAGAAGTAAGTAGGAACCTAGATAATGGTCTAGTTTCTAGTTGCAGACGTAGTAGATGGTGCCATACAGGAGACTAGCCTATAAAATAAAGAAATTGGGTCTAGGGGATAACCTTTGTAATTGGATAGACAGCTGATGGAAGGACAGTGAACAGTGTGTTGTTGTAAATGGAAATTTCTCAAACAATGACATGGGGCTATATAATTTTAAATACAACGTACTTCCACTTAGCATCAGTAATGTGTAGTTCTTTGATGTCAGTTTCCTAATATCTAATCCCAAACCTGCATTTTTAATGCATTTGTAGACTGTCCTATATAGAGACAATTTGGTTAAATGTTTGCACACTGCTAATGTTGTTAATGTACTGAGAGCAGTACCTGCTGTTCTTCTATACAGAAATACTGATATCTTATCTCAGGTTCATTAACAGACAATACAACAATATCACTTCTTACATACAAACCAAGACTGCTATTGGAATTGAAACTCTAGAGCAATGGAAAAAGCAGAAATGAGAGCCCCCTTCCCCTTAGAAAGCATATATAAGACTAGAGATTAGGTCTTGAAAACAAATGCAGAATTGTTCCTTTAAAGGAGCAGTAAACTTTTTTTTTTTATGAAAATGTATATGTTATATGTTATAGAGCTTTTCCTGCTGAGTATAACAAGGGTACTTCCACCACTCTCCGTTTTTTTTATTCAAAATTTATAACAGTTCAAATAATCAAGCAGTGAATTTACTGTGTGTTTACTTGTAACTGACAGGAAGCGACTTAGTAATTTTTATCACAGTCTATAGAGAAATATATGTCAATGACTTTCCTCTCCATTGGAATGTAACTGAAAAACTAATTGGAAATTGACCACTAGAGGACACTGCTAATGTCAAAAAACACAGGTTTAAACTGTAATAACTCTGGAAATATGCATCTCGCAGCAGTGGGAGTACCCTTATTATACTCAACAGGAAATGTCCTACAATATATATTTTATTATAAAAAAGTTTACTGCTCCTTTAAAGGTGAGAGAGAGTACCTCAGGGTTCAGTACCTGTTACTTATTATCCTTATAAATGACCTGGAAATGTATATGGAAAGGAACATTTCAATATTTGCAGATGACAAATTACACAAGGTAATAAACTCACAGCAGGATGTTTGCTTTCTACAGAAGGATTTACATAAAATGGCATACCGAGTAAACACATTGAATATGAGATTTTATGTAGGAAAATGTAAAGTTATGTATTTGGGAAGTACAAATACATGTTCTACTTACTAACGTAATGGGAACATTCTAGGAGCTTTATTGCTGGAGAAAGCTCTTGGAGGACTTGTAAACTGCAAACTTGGCAATAGTGATCAGTGTGAAACAGCAGTAGCACATGCAAACAAAATAATCAGTGCACAAAGGCTGGCATCATTTTGGCACTTTACAAGTTGTATAAAAGGCATTGATGAACAAGAGAATGGCATCATTTTGCCACTGCACAAGTTGTATAAAATGTATTAGTGCACAAGACAATGGCATCATTTTGCCACTGTACAAGTTGTATAAAATTTATTAGTGCACAAGAGGATGTCATCATTTTGCCACTGTACAAGTTGTATAAAAGGCATTGATGCACAAGAGGATGACATCATTTTGCCACTGTACAAGTTGTATAAAATGTATTAGTGCACAAGAGGATGGTATCATTTTGCCACTGTACAAGTTGTATAAAAGGCATTGATGCACAAGAGGACAGCATCATTTTGACACTGTACACGTTGTATAAAAGGCATCAATGCACAAGAGGATGACATCATTTTGCCACTGTACAAGTTGTATAGCATGTATTAGTGCACAAGAGGATGACATCATTTTGCCACTGTACAAGCATACCTGGGAACTTTCCATTGATGTCCATCCGGAGGGGAGTCCTCTGGCGCAGCAGGGGGTGAGGATAATGACGCAAATCATGTCAAAAAGGGACGGGGCTTGATGCGTGGGGGGGCAGGGCTTAAAGGTGTGAGACAGAGCTCAGAAGAAGGCTGGGGAAGGAGTTACAACAGGGAAAATAGCAGGAGTGGGTAGAGTTTCAATAGAAACTCCCCACATCCGGAGGAATCTGCCTCTGCCCCGGAGACCCGGTAAAGCAGTGTCAAAACCGGAGTCTCCGGGGGAAATCCGGAGAGTTCCCAGGTATGTGTACAAGTTGTATAAAATGTATTAGTGCACAAGAGAATGGCAGCATTTTGCCACTGTACAAGTTGTATAAAATGTATTAGTGCACAAGAGAATGGCATCATTTTGGCACTGTACAAGTTGTATAAAATGTATTAGTGCACAAGAGAATGGCATCATTTTGGCACTGTACAAGTTGTATAAAATGTTTTAGTGCACAAGAGGATGGCATCATTTTGCTACTGTACAAGTTGTATAAAAGGCATCAATGCACAAGAGGATGATATAATTTTGGCACTGTACAAGTTGTATAAAATGTATTAGTGCACAAGAGAATGGCATCATTTTGGCACTGTACAAGTTGTATAAAATGTTTTAGTGCACAAGAGGATGGCATCATTTTGCTACTGTACAAGTTGTATAAAAGGCATCAATGCACAAGAGGATGATATAATTTTGCCACTGTACAAGTTGTATAAAATGTATTAGTGCACAAGAGGATGACATCATTTCCTACTGTACAAGTTGTTGGTTAAACCATGCAGTGCAGTTTTGGTCGCTTGTTCTTAAAATGATGTTGCACATTTTTAGAGTGCAGAGAAGTGCAACAAATTTAAGAGAATTCTGGATTTTAGTATGAAGAAAGTCTAGCCAAAATAAATAACAAAAGTGTGTTATTTACTCTAGAGAAAAGATGCCTAAGGGATCTTGTTCAATTGTATAAGTATATGAAAGGATCTCTTAAGTGAACTTTTTATTCCAATGTCAGAGCAGATAACTAAGATTAGAGGACAGGAGGTTTCAACTACAGCAGAGAAAGAAGATATTTAGAGAAAGGGCTGTTAAATTGTGGAATTATTTGTCTAGGATGTGATAATGGCACATACAACGGATACATTAAAGGGATATTAATGTTTCATAATAAAAGCAGCTCTAATTAATCATCACAGTATTTGGACTTTGGAGAGTGTTATTTCAATACTGTCAGAGATATAGTTCAAGCGTAATTCAATGACAAAGTATCCCCCTCCCACCCCTTTTACTGATGTAACACTGCTCAGCCAGAGCAGAAAGGAGGTGCCCAGGTAGACTACAGAGAGGGACAATCTTCAATTAACATAAGGGAAAAAGCTGAAAAGCTTGTCAAGGGGGGGCAGGGCTTTCATTGTTCTCATAGGAAGAAGATTGTCCCCTGCTGTTATCTGTCTGGTCTATGGACTGGATTCCAAATCTGAGAAGAGAGGGCTTACACTAGGTAAAAGGGGTGGGAGGGAACATTTTGCTTGTGAATATCTCTTAAACCATGAAGGTTTGAGAGATAAGACTTATATAATTCTTCATGTTTTTTTAATGCCTACAAAATAAAATAAAGTTAAAACGAAGTATTATTATCCCTTTAAAGAGAAGATTAGATACTTTTCATACAGGGTTATAATGTGTGTTAGCAGATTAAAAAGGAAGTTCCTGTTAAATAGAATAAAACCCATCTTGGAGTTGTGAAGGATTTTGTCGCTCTCCTTTTCTGGGATCCATGGTGGCAAAGGTTGAACTTCATGGATTTATGTTTTTTTTTTCAACCTAATTTTCTATGGAACTACACAGTACTATTTACTATTAGGGATGTTTTGTTGTGTCCCTTCCAGGGAAGTGTCCCTGGAAACAGTTTTGAAAAACTGGCAAGTGGGTTTTTCATTTTAAAGGGGATGTATCACCTCTATATAACTTAGGCTAAATAGTTGGGTTATATTGCCGAATCTGACTAAAAGTGTGTTAATTTATTTTTTAAGCTTTATTTTGTCTAAATTTAAGTTTAAAAGTCTTCCCTGCAGCTACTTACGAACAGACTGAGGTTATCTGCTCTGTACCACAGTCCGTCGCTCTGCCTCTGCTCTCCTCCCTCTATCCAGCTTCCTCCAATGACAGAGGCTTTCTGTCTGTAAGCTGGGGCGATCTCATTGGCTAGATTTCGATCTCTGCCAAAGAGAGTGCTCCCAGTTATGTTGCAATGAACCAAAGGGTTAGAAAGTCCCCAAATATCCACTGATTTAAACTGGCTTTTAACCACTTGAATGGTACCGATGTGTCCAGAGCTAATCCTCTAACATCTAAGGGGTGAAACCCCCCATTTCAATCAATGGATTTTCTTTTTTATTTCTTCTTATCAGTACAGATGGTTTATCCCAATATTCCCCCACTTTTCATTTGCAAATAAGACCCAAACCTAGATTTTTCTGTCCCTTTGGCAGCATAAATGAGAGAATTTCTTTAGTTGAGAACGTTATTGATTGGCAGGTGCAGCACACAAAAAATACAATTCCATCATCTGTTAGAGAGCTGAACTGTATTCATACCTGGGAAGTCTCTCCGGATCTGTCCTGTAGACTACGGTTATCAGACTAAGGGCTGGATTCAAATGAAAGTGCTAATTTTATCTCTACTTTTATCTCCAGGTATCCCCCATAGACTTCAATAGGAACTTTTTTGATAAAATGGGAGGTAACATTTATCTCCTACATTTGAATCCAGCCCTAAATTACCGCGTCTCTCTGGACAGAGGCAGATTCTCTGGCACAGTGAGTGCAGCTTTAACCCCACCTACTTTCCAGTACTTTCAGCCCACTCCTGCCCATTTCATGGCAAACTCTTCCTTTCAACCAACCTGAGTAAGCCTCACCCAAAATATGACTCAAAATGCCATCATTTGGACCCTTCCATCCTTAGCTCTAGATGGTTTCTTCAGGGACTTCAGATAATACAGTTCCCAGGTATGATTGTCATACCATGGAACTCTCCGGATCTATCCAGATTCTGATTTTTAGAGTTAATTACCAGGTCTCCGAGGTCAGAGGCTGATTTTCCGGCGGTGTTCAGTTACCTGGATAACTCTGCCCACTTCTCCTCCTTCCCACCCTGTTCATCCCACTTCCTGCCCACTTCTCCTCCTTCCCACCCTGTTCCTCTCACTTCCTGCCCACTTCTCCTCCTTTCCACCCTGTTCCTCTCACTTCCTGCCCACTTCTCACCCATTTATGTTTCTTTCCACCTTGTTCTGCCCACTTCCCACTCACTTTTCTTTCTTCCCACTCTGTTCTGCCCACTTCCCATCCACTTTATGACCATACCTGGGAACTCTCCGGATTTGCCCTGGAGACTCCGGTTTTTACAGAGCTTTACCGGGTCTCCGGGGCAGAGGCAGATTCCTCCGGATGTGGAGAGTTTCTATTGAAACTCTGCCACATCTGCTTTTTCTCCCATTGTGCCTCCGTCCCCAGCCTTTTGTGTGAAACATTTAACCCTCTGAGTGCCAGAGTGGTACGGAATGCATTGCTTTGTAATGCATTCCGTACCACTCTGGCACTCAAAGAGTTAAATCCCCCCCAACACTCGAGTTAAGCCCCGCCCCTTTTTTGACGCGATTAGCGTCATTTTCGTTACCCCCTGCTGAACAGAGGACTACCTCAACTGAAAGTTCCCGGGTATGTTTATGACACAAAGCTGATAAGCCCCATCCACCCAGTTAAGTCCTACCCCCTTTATAACGTGAATGACATAATTTACTCCCCCCCCCCCCGGTCACAGCACATAAGCCCTCTCTGGGGGCTCAGGTATAATTATTGCATTACTACCATCCTCTGACTCCTTGGTTCTTTTTTTATTATATTCTTACTTGCCTTGTAGAGAACATCAAGATAATTCATCTGAGTTGACAGTTATTTTCCTACAGTGGTATTGTTATTTTAGATTCAGTTATACTGTGATAAAGCGATCATACTTCACTGTCAAGTAGGTTACCAAACAAAAACACTGGGTTATTATCTACATGAAATTATCTGCTCTTTGATTATATTGTAAAACAATACTAAAACCTTTTATAAAAAGAATTCCTCACTTATCTTAAAGTGGACCTATAACCGTAAGGCTTAGTTCACACTGGAGATGTATGTTGCAATGAAATTGTTTATGAAATCACATAAAAAATGTGATAAACATGCAATTATTATGTTCTTTTAAATGCAATTTGAATCTCATAAATCTCAATTTTGCAGATTTATAATTGCACAGTAATCCAATAACATGCAACATTTGGTGCAATAACACTGAAGTCAATACCACCTGCATGTACTTGAGATAAGACACTTTTTAACCAAATGTTGTACCAAGATGCATTACCTTGCAACACGCTCTGCATTTTCCAGCACTGAAAACAGTCCCGTATGATACAACTATAAGAGTTTCATGTTTTTTTTTCCATGTGTTTGAACTGTTGAGATTCATTTGCCAGCGTTAGTAAGGCTGAAGACAGGTTTAATTTGTTTTACAGAGAATTAAAATTTGCCTATTTTTTATTAGCCATTTTTTCTTTAAAATAAATTGTTTGGGGGGGAAATTGACCTTGATGTGTTGGTGGTATGGTTTCCTGCACAGTATGCTAATTAGTTCTGTATGAGGACACCAATCAGCTCACTGTACTAATAGACACATCACCATTGTGAGGACACTGCCGAGATTAATTTGTAGCACAGTGTGGAGTAATACTGGCCAGCAGATTAGCTAATTAACATAAAGTGCCACAGTGTGCCACCAACAAGTAAAGGTTAATTTCTCAAAAACAATGTATCTTACAAACAAATGGCAGCAAAATATTTAGGTAGCTTTTAATGCTCTTTAAAAACGAATCAAACGCATCTTAAGATGACCGTACCAGTTTAATTTGGGCAGAAAATACTAATGGCCTCTAATAATGTCTGTGTTGGTAGGATCCCCAGAATTGATCATTAATTAGTACTGGATGTCCTGTCCATGGAGGCAGACATGAACTTTCGCTGCAGGGCTCCATGACCGTTAACTCTTCCCACTGAGGAGAACACCACTAGTAGGACCACTAGGGGTTCTAGACTCTGGCAACAAATTATCATGTCTACCTCTATCTTGTCTACCAGCAGTTCAAGACTACAATTTCCATCATCCCCAGCCATCTGGCTGGAGATGATGGGAACTGTAGTCCTGAAGAGATGGAGGACCTCTAGATAGTATTGCTTCAGCCCTATATTTTGAAAGAGGAAACACTTTGGGAACATCTAACTGGAAATCACGGCTGGTTGGTTTCAACATATGAAAAAGGAAATATCTAAGAGATTGCAAAATAAGCACTGCGTGGTCTGTTTAGACACGGGACATTACTGACAATATTCTAAAGTTGTTTTAGAGATTACACTAAATGCACACACACACAAGGAAAAGTACAGGTGCATACAAGCATAACAAAATCAACATTAACCGGAGCTTTTCAGACCAAAGCCGTCCTGGGAATCTTCCTGTTTGTTTTATGAATGTGTGTAATGTATTCGTGGCCGGATTCACATCTCAGGTTCTCCTAGGAAAGGCAACCTAGGAACACCTATAGCCACATCCATGAGCATGGCTAGGTACTGGTCAGGTATTAGGCCTAATCCCCAGTCTTGATTCCCGATTGGATCATATAATGGTGCCAGTCCACATAATTGTGCAATCTGGCTGCATAGTGTACTAAAATGCATTAGGATGGCCCAAGACCTGGGCAGGAATATAGCCACTCCCCTGGCAACACCCCTCACTTTTCACATACCCCTCCCCCTGGACTCGTTCACTGTTGTCTCTCATCTAAAATAACCTTTGCCTATAACAAACAAACTCACACAAAATATATCTTAACCCCTGAGATTGTTGGAGACGTCCTCAACGCAAATGAGGACCTCTCCTTGCAGAAGTATAACATTTTATATACGATTGTACTGGCCAGTACAAGGGAGTATAAGCTTCAGATAAACTGTTTAAATTAATATATAATAGTTTTAGGACTTAAAAAAAAATAGGTTTGAGCACACAGTAAAAAAAATGTTTGCTACCTTATGCCATTAGAGGAGAAATACACATATTCATACCAGTCTGATCCTGCCCACAGGTAGCCTAGCACCAAAATGTCAGGTTCACTGTAATAAAAAAAATAGAAATAATTAAAAGACTTTCCAGTCTGTAACAAATCATTGACTCAGAATGAGGGTGACCACATTTCCATTCTGCCATTCAGGGACAGTGTGGTGATGAGAGTACTTTCTGCTCTAGTGCAGCTATGTGGGAGGAGTCAGTATATATCACTGGACATCAGTGAACAATTTGCTCTTTATCTGGTGCACTAAAGAGTTATACACAGTAGAGGGAGAACTGTCCATTGACTGCTGTGACAGAAAGTGATGCCTGCAGTGGCTACAAGATAATATACATCATGCCCAAAGCCTTAGACTAGCATTACACTGCAACACAACTGCACTAAAGTTCCTGTTTGATGTCAGGATCAATGCTCAGTTCTCCCTCTAGTGCTCAGAACTGTGTCTGGAAGCCAAACAGGGTACTAGCTTGCATAAAAAGGGGTATAGATGCACAGGATTGGAATGGAATTCTGCCTCTATATAACATAACAGCCAACTTTCCCGATTTACGCGTGCGTGCCACAAACTATTTATAATATGCGCACGCAATCGCGCCATACTCCACCTGCCACCCTGAGAAGTGGGTGTGAGGTTGAGCAGTGCACTGCAGACAACAGACCGGCCGGCGCTGCGCCTGACTTTGAAGAAAGTGCTCTTAAGACTAAAACAAAAGCTGGGATTTTTGTTTTACTTTTACAGTAGAGGAAGTAAGGCTGTGGAACCTTTACCTTTCTCTGGATCTGAAAAGGGTTGAATTGGATGGACACATGTTTTTTTTCATCCTCATCAACTATGTTACCATGTTAAATCCTCCCATCACTAAAGAAACAGAAAAAAACCTAGATGTGTGTTTTGACCTTTAGTAGACCTCATCAGTGAGGTGCTGCCAATTCTCTCTCGCACAATGGAAGGAAAACCAATGCCTGGGATTATCTTCCACTTAGGAAGACTAAAAAAATGAAAAAAGGTGTGACATGCGCACATTGAGAATTAATAAAACTTTAAGTGGATCTATAACCTTAAAGGGATAGTATTGTCAACTTTAAAAAAAACACAAATATTGTAGCTATTTAAAAATTAAACTAAATGCCCTCAGTCCCATCTCTCAAACCTTTATTGAGAGATATTTGGCAGTATAGTTCCCCCCTCCCTCCCCTTTCCCTGACGTCAGCTCTCTAGCTGTCTGCAGAGGAATCCAGTCCAGGGACAGCATACCTCCCGACATTTCAAATTGCCAAAGAGGGACACTTGTGTTTTAGGGGCTGTTGCTGGGGGTGTGGCTGGTGGGTGGGGTATTAGCAAACATTTTTAGGCTATTTAATGATCTATTGACACCTCCTTGTGTAACCTAATAAATGACTTATAACAAGATCAAAGTATTTTCGTTACACAGACTAATTTATATATACATATATTGACGTTTATACAAACATTAATGTGAGTTTTATTGCTGTAAACCAAATGATACACTTATATACACAACACACAATCTGGTCTCTTAAAAAGAGGGACATCAGGGTGGGAAAGAGGGACAGAGAGATTTGGGTCTAAAAGAGGGACTGTCCCTCCTAAAGAGGGACACTTGGAAGGTATGGGACCTTCGGAGGCTCTACAGCAGAGTCAAGATCGCGAGAGAGAAAAATAACTACTTCATTGGAACGGTCTACAAAGTGAGCTTGCAAACCAAAAGTAGTTATTTTTCTCTCTCGAGATCTCGGCTCTGCTGAAGAGCCTCCGACGGTACCTGGACCGGATTCCCCTGCAGTCAGCTAGAGAGCTGACGTTAGGGAAAGGGGAGGGAGGGGGGAACTTTACTGCTGAATATCTCTCAAACCATAAAGGTTTGAGAGATGGGACTGGGGGCATTTAGCTTAATTTTTATATAGCTACAATATTTGTTTTTTTTTTTAAAGATGACAATACTATCCCATTAATTCAAGTTTGCATATCTGAAAACTGCATTAAAAACTACCTATATGTCATCTTAGCCAAAAGACCAGCAAATGTAGAATTAAGGAGATTTTCACACTTCTTACATATGCTAATGTATGCTAATGGCAGTAACTTGTGCGATACCAGTGACATTTTCATATATTATTAACCTTGTCATTGATGTTTCATATGCTAATTAAGCATTTTCAGTGATGTGTCATATGCTAAAGCATTGTTCAATAATGTTTCATATGCTAATGAAGCTTTGTATGATACCAGGAAACATTCACTTTCACTTTGCCCAGAAATAAAGGTGTGAATATCAACTAAACTATGGAGTTTTCAAGTATACAAACTTGAATTAAGGAAAAAGATCCACTTTATTTGTTTATTCTTGGGACTGGGAGCCCCTCACACCCTTGTACCATTTGAGAACACACATTTCCATATTCATATCGGTATGGCCCCACCCTCAAAGAGTCTATAACCCTTTCTGTAAATAAGAATTTGCACAAATTACCTCTGAATTTTCTGCCCCCAGACATTAAATCATAAATTCTCATTCTAGTATTCCTCTTTTTTAAAAACAAAATACCGTAAAATCTCAGGTATAATACGCACCTGTGTGTAATACGCAGGTGCATAGTATACACAAGATTTTCTGGGAAAACAAGAGTGCCTATGTATAATACGTACCCTTGTTTTCCCATGGCAGACAAAAAAAAATCCCATTGCCACCGGTTTCCTCCCTCCCTCCCGGCTTACCCATCTCCTCTTCTGAAGTGCCTCCGTTTGCTTCAGCCTGACAGGGTGCCAGCAGGCGGCAAGCTTGCATCCGCCGCCCGCTTCCAGCATGGCCGTGTCAGGACGTCTCCTTTGCAGCCAATGGGTAATGTTTTGAGAGGACTGCAAGGTCCTCGCAGGGGAATACCATAAATCCTAAACTCATAGTTATGGGCTTAGGAATTATGGTATTCCCCTGCGAGGACCTTGCAGTCCTCGCAAAACATTGCACATTGGCTGCAAAGGAGAGGTCCTGACACGGCCATGCTGGAAGCGGGCAGCGGATGCAAGCATGCCGCCCGCTGACACCCTGTCAGGCTGAAGCAAGCGGAGGCACCTCAGAAGAGGAGATGGGTAAGCCGGGAGGGAGGGAGGAAACTGGTGGCAATGGGATTTTTTTTTTATAAAATTAATGTCTCGTGTATAATACACCCCCCCCCACTTCACATAAGGTGAAGAGGGGCAAAACTGTGCGTATTATACGTGAGATTTTACGGTACTTTCCTCGAACCCTTAATTTATTTAAAGTTTTCTATCATACCACCCTTCTCCATTCTTTCTTCCAATATGTACATATTAAGTTCTTTGAGTCTTCTGGTGCTGTTTGTCATGAAGATTGCACCATCTTGATGGCTATTTTTTTTTTTACTTGCTTCCAATTTATTAAAGTCCTTCTGAAGATATGGTCTGAAGAACTGTACACAGTACTCCAGGTGAAGTCTTACCAGTGATCTACAGAGTGGCATTAATACCCCTCCCTGCTGCTAATGCCTTTTCCTATACATCCAAGAACCTGGTTTGCTTTTCCCACTACTTTACTGTATTGCTCGCCTGCCTTCAAATCATCTGAAATAACTCCAAAGTCACTTTTCTTTGATTTTTTTTGCCAGCACAGTATTATTAAGCCTGCATCCCACCTCTGGGTTTCTGTGTCCTAAATGCATTATATTGAACTCAAAACTAGTTTTCTAAACATAAAATAGCTAATAAAGCATATATTTCATATTGAAAGCTCTTTCAAAGTCACAATGTTTGTTTTAAGGTAGTTTAATCCCATTAAATATAATATATTCAGAATGTATTTAAGTAGATATATTTACCATATATTCTCACAAATAAGCCTTCAAAAGCAAAGTGGTTTTGAGGTGACAGGATCCTGTTAACCCTTTGAGTGCTGGAGAGTTGCCCAAGGCATTGCTTTGCAATGTGTTAGATAACCCTCTAGCACTCAAAGGGTTAATGAGAGTAAATTATGCACAAGATGACTTGCTTAGAGAGTGGGCGTGATTGGTGTACTCTAATGTAGTTTTAGAGATTAAAATATATAGAAAAAAGGAACATACAGGTACAATGACTGAATCATAACAAAACCAAAGTTACAAAGGACTGTAAAAACGAAACACATGCTGGAATTCTTCTTGTTTGCTTTACGTAACTGTGTAATATAATATGTTCTTTTCCCTTTCCATCTCATTGCTAGCTTCTGGAAAAGCTTTAGAAATGCCTGGGGATTTCCATGATTCCCACTATAATAATGTAGGACTTGCTTTGTTTTTTCCATGGTAAGTACATAAAGGTAAGGGCTGTTATAAGCTATTGGGTGAAGTCTTTTCTAGCATTCTTGGAGCTAAAAGTTAATACCCAAGATTATAAGATAATCACATAATTCCCTTCTGAACTTTATTAACCCTTTCATACCTCTCTAGCATTCAAGAATTTAAAGTGGACAGGCAAGTCAAACTCAAATATAGTTGAGGGCCACATATTCAACATTGGCTGCTACTGGGGTCCATTTGTTTGTGTTTATATGTTACACTGTCTGACACCTCAGCCCTGTTCCACGGTCTACAGAACCATCTGAACACTATCTAGCTCCTCAGTCCTGTTCCACTGTTCACTAGCAATCACAGAACCACACATACACCGTCTGACCCTGCTTCCCTCCCGCCAGCCTTGTTCCACTGTCCCACAGGTAGTCACAGAACCAAACAGCCTTGTTGATCGTAACTGAACCACATATAACTTCACAGTCTGGACCGGACTGCCCCAAGACAAGGCAATCCTAAATGCCCCTTAGCTCCACTGTCAGTCACACCCCTTATACCCTTCCCCCCATGGTAAAGGGAAGAATGAGGGGCAGAAGGGGCATAATGCCTCTGAAAGCCCATTAAGATGGCAGGCAGCCCTGTCTTCATTTCTTGTTGCCGGGCCATGGCTGCCCTCCCCCTCTCTGCATCCAGTCCCCAACTTGGGGGGAGAGGTCAGTGTGGTTGGGGGTAAGGTGGCCAATGGTGTAGGGGGTGTAGGACGGGTATGGAAGGACTGTATATAGGTGAGCTCTGCAAAATAAGAATTAATATTCTTTATGGGTCCCCAGGCTGACTTTGTGCGAGGTAGCCTCAGAAGGTACAGTTTCCAAAGGGCCTGGCCTAGCGGGGGCCGGGTTCCGCCCACTGAAAGGTTTCAGTTGTCTTTGGGGTATTGGCTATATGGCGACCCCCAAATATAGGGGGACCTAAACCAGTGTGCACTGAGGAGAGAGGAGGGCTTGGGGAGGTGTCAGTGTGGACTAGCAATCGTAAGCCCTCATGGATGAGGCTATCATGGAGGTTCAGGGTAGGCCATGAGTGACTGAGAATTCCCCACACCTCCAGTGTGATTGGCAGGTGGCCAGTGCGCGGGGACCGGTCAGCCAGTGAGCTGGACATGGATCCATGCTGGTTAACTGACCTGGGGTCCTGAATTACAAGGGGGGAGGGTCCTCCATGGGCAAATATGTCAAACCCAAATTAATAAAGCTGTGACCTCTTTATTCCCACCATATACAGCTGTAAGCATGCTTATTGTGTGTGCTGTTTTTTCTTGGGTTTGGTTGGTCTGGGAAGAAAAAAAGGTGGATGTTATGCAAGCCTCTGGGACAGCGTTCTAAGTGGAAAGAAGAGAGGCAGATGGAATGTCTCTGAAGAAGGATAGACGTCATGGGAAGAAATAACTTATTTTCTTGATTCCCACATTGCAGTGTGCAATGTGTAAATCACTGCCCAATGCAATCAGGATTCAAAGCTGCACGTATGTGTGCAGTGACACATAATTACATGGACTGATGTGAACAGATCCGATTAAGACAACTCTGTTTGGCAGTTCTTAGAGCTGTACTGCTTGTGGACTTGGCTGAATTAAACACTACAGGATAATGTATGTATTTAACCAGTATGGATAGTGTCTTGTGACAAACATCAGTCATGCTAAAGAGTCAGGCAGCATGAACAGCAGGCAGCAGCTGTCATTCTGAGCATTATATACTATGGATGGGTATGCTTTGGTTGTACTACTATGGTTGTCTAAGGATAGTGGAATTTGTAGCCAAACAGCTGGTTGGCTACATGTTAAATCTATAGATGGTATAACATAGTTTGCTTAACTTTTTGCACATCATAAAAAGGAGGGGAACAAGCTCTGGTGCTGAGCCATACTGCCTCATAAAAAAATGCAAGGACTACAGGGAACACGGTTTGAAAAGTGAGGGTGGTGGCATGCGACTCGAGGGGCATTTGCCTGACATGCCTGCCTGAAAACAAGATAAGTTTGTTTTACATGGTTTTTAAATCTGCCTGCATGCTAGCCATTTTTCTGTAAAATAAACAGCTTTCTTGAAATGAACCTTTACATTTTGATGGTAGAGTGTGGCATTTTATGCTAAGTCCCTGTGCAAAATGCTAATTAGCTCGCTTTGTTTTAGGCCCTGTAACAGTCCCTTAATGTAGATGTGGCTGGAGAGCGAAGCTGGAAAGTGGTGCTAGAGTATGGAGTGAAGGTCCTAAATCCCTTAGTAGATCTAGAGAAGTAGCTGACTGCCAGGGACAGGAACATTTACTAGAGGAGGAGCTGGGAACAACCAGATGAGGGCATCCAAGAGTGGAGAATTCAGGTCAGATAAGTCAGGTAACTGGCTGGTCTGTAGCAGAGGAAGGTAAGGTATAGGTTTAATCTCACGTCAGAACAGAATAGAGAAGGAAGAGGAGAGAGAGATCAGATGAGAAAGAGAAGAAAGAGAGAGAGAGAGAGATCAGACGAGAGAGCGAGAGAGAGAGAGAGAGAAAGATCAGACGAGAGAGAAAGATCAGACAACACAGGAGAGAGAGAAGAGAGAAAGATATCAGAGGAGAGAGAGAGAATATAGAAGAGAGTGAAAAAAAGGAGAAAGAGATGAGAACAAACAAAATATTTCCACCAAATACAACAAAAGGACGACGAAAACACCAAAGGGAGACTACACCTTTAAGAGGTGGGTGAAACCCTAAGAGGGAAGCGCAAGGTGAGAGTAAGTGCAGGCAAGCAGAGGGGAAGGCTGAGAACAAGCAGAGAGAGGAAAGCTCAGGGTGCTCAGATGGGATAGCAATGGAGGAGGAAATACTGTAGAATCCTGAACCAAAGGGAGTCAGGCAGAGACAGGTGCAGAAGAGAAGCAGATCTCAGAAGCGGAGAGGAAAGGAGAGGAAGATTATAAGCAGTCTGAAGATAGGGAGGCAGGAAAAATTATGAATCAGTAACAAGGAGCGGAGTGAGAGACTGGCTGTGGGTCAAAACCAAACCGGGATCACAGACGAGGAACAGTTCAGCAAGCAGAAATCTGAGTCGAGATCGAAGCCGGGGTCATACACAAACAGATACAACTAAGGATACAAACAGGATACTAGCTCATAGAATGGGCAATGGAGATGGAAACTGCAAAGGTTTAAAGAGGGAGGGTGCCCAATAAAAGCTTTATCTGTTTGTACTTGACCCCGGCAAGGAGGCTTATTGGTAAGAACAAACAGAAGACAGCAAACCATGACAGGCCCACATTTATGACTTGCTGTGCTATTAAAAATGAACCCAGTGTGTGGTCTGTGTCTAGATCCCTTCATAGCACCGAATGTGTGGCTGTATGCATATTATGCCTTGCTGAGTCAAGCCCTGGACTTAATTTTCTAGCTCTACCCCAACTCCAGTTTACTAAACTACTAAAAATTATGAATCAGTAACAAGGAGCGGAGTGAGAGACTGGTACTTGCTAGGCAGGCACAGGACAAGCAGGACTGCAGACCATTCATTGGTTTCTCACCCTGCAAGATATCCACTGTCAAAGGACGTTTGAGCAATCCTGGAGAACCAGCAGCTGTTTTTGCTATGCATCTTCAGTTGTGCCAGGGGGAGCGACTGGAAAAAGCACCAACTACTGAGCTGTAACCACAGGCACCTCCAGCTGAGCCAGAGGCATCACTGGATGACTGCAATGATTGGAACAAGGCTGCCAGTTCAGTCATTAGCACATAAAACTCTGCAGAGCCAGATGCATCACAAACATATTGACCTCTGTGGCTGGAACACGCCTCCATTAAGCCAGGGAAGTGACTGGGACAAGAGCCGCCAGTTGAACTGTTAATGCTGAGAGGCAGTGGGTGAGTGGTATGGACTAGAACACTAGTGTAGTGGATATCTTGCCAGAGCACAGATGTACTGAATACAAAGTCTCAATAAAGCAGAAGACGATAGTGAGGAAACAGGTCAGGCCTAGACAGACAGCTGTCAACAATGGACAGTAAAAAAACAGGCAAGATCTGGGCAGGTGGCAAGCAATAGCAGATAATCAGAAAACAGGCTGGATTTAAACAGGTGGATGGCAATAGTGGATGGTGGAAAACAGGAAGGGCCAGGACAGGCAGCTGGCAGTACAGATAATAAGGAAAGAGGCTGTAGACAGGACAAAAGGCTGGAGACAACTGGACAAGGTATTTGATACTGTAGTGAGATAAAATATTACACACTGGGCTTAAAGGGATAGTGAAGTCTAGTGATAATAAAAACTAATATTGTAGCTATTAAAATAATAAACTAAGCATTGTTAGTCCTTTATGGTTTGAGAGATATACGAAGATAAAGTTACCCCCTCCCTCCCCTTTCTGTGAGGTGATTTGCAGGATGTTCTGGTCCCAGGACCAGATGGAGGCTCTTCAGCGGAGCCAAAATAGTGCGATCGTGAAACAAATACTTCATTGGCACGGTCTACAAAGTGTGCCGGGTTTGCAGGCACACTTTGTAGACCGTTCCAATGAAGTATCTGTTTCACGATCGCACTATTTTGGCTCTGCTGATGAGCCTCATCTAGTCACATGACCAAGTTAAGATCCCACGGAGGAACGGAAGTCTTGAAGGCAGGACGAGCAGATCGACGCCTTGGAAGAAAACCTTGACATCAGGAAGGATGGCAATGCGCCTCTGGAAGAAAACAGAGAGAGCAGAAGTCTGAACCTTAAAGGGATAGTAATACTTCATTTTAACTTTATTTTATTTTGTAGGCATTAAAAAAACATGAAGAATGATATAAGTCTTATCTCTGAAACCTTTATGGTTTAAGAGATATTCACAAACAAAGTATCCCCCCCCTGTTCAACCAGATAAGAAGGGAGATGCCCAGGTAGACTGCAGAGAGGGACAATCTTCAATTAAGATAATGGAAAAAGCTGAAAAACTTTTCAAGGGGGGAAGGGCTTTCATTGTTTTCATACAAAGAAAATTGTCCCCTTCTGTTATCTGTACTGTCATACAACCAGACTCACATCTGAGAAGAGATGGCTTACACTAGGAAAAAGGGGCGGGGAGGGGAACTTTGCTTGTGAATATCTCATAAACCATAAAGGTTTGAGAGATAAGACTTATATCATTCTTCATGTTTTTTTAATGCCTACAAAATAAAATAAAGTTAAAACGAAGTGTTACTATCCCTTTAAGGGAATTCAAACTGAGGCCCTTAACCACACCGTCCTGCAAAAAAGGCCAGGACCGTAGGCAGAACAAATTCCTAAGACAGGTCTTTGTCAGCACACCAAGATAGAAAGGTTGACCAGACACAATAGTAGATCTTGGAAGAAACAGGTTTGCGGGCACTGAGCATAGAAGCCACCACCCAGAAGAAAAACCTTTCATACTCAATATTGAGGATTCAATTTCCAAGCAGTCAAAGATAGCCGATGAACATCCTCCTTCTACAGGTAACCCTGTAGAAGAAGATCCGGACGGCAAGGGAGCCAGAATGGCTCTGCCACTGACAGATCCAGGATCTCCGGAAACCAAGCTTGGTGAGGCCAGTACGGAGCGATCAGAATGACTGGACAGTGTTCCAGTGGCAATTTCCATAACACCCTGTGCAACACTGGGAGGGGAGGAAAGATGCAGGCCAGAGAAAATAACCAAGGAATGGACAAAGCATCCACCTCCAGAGCTAGAGGGCCCCTCCACCGAGAGCAGAACCTCGGAACTTTCCTGTTGTGTCTTGTCACCATCAGGTCAAGGTAAGGAAGATCCCACTTCTGAACAACGAGGGTGAACACCTGAGTGCAGCTCCCACTCTCCACTGTGTGTCAACTGAGGAAGTCCACCATGACGTTGTCTACACCAGGAATGTGCACTGCGGATATGGCAGGAATGTGTTCTTATGCCCAGGACAAAACAGCCTTGACCTCTAACCAAGCAGCGAGACTTCTTGTTCCGCCCTGCTTGATGATGTAAGCCACGGCTGTGGCGTTGTCGGATTGTACCCAGACTGGACAGTCTTCCAGCTGAGATGTCCAATGATGAAGGGCATGAAATATCGCCCAAAGCTCCAACACCGACCCTGAGCACTCAGGTGACCAAGGACTGCTCCCCAGCCGGAGAGGCTGGCATCCGTCATCACAGTGGTCCAGAAGGATACCAGGAATGACTTGCCTTTCAGCAGATTGGAGCAGTCGAGCCACCATGACAAACTCAGTTCCACGTGAAGAGGGAGGGACACTGACATGTTCAGAAGGTCTGGCTGACCCCTGCACACCTGGATCACGAACCTCTGGAGTCCCCTGGTGTGCGCCATGGCAAACAGGACCGTTTCTATGGTGGAGATGAATTTCCCCACTAGAGAGGACAGCTTCTTGGCTGGAATTGGATCTTGAGCCAGAACTGCAGAAACCCTGTGGGCGATCTGGTGAGCTACCTCTTCAGTGAGAAACACCATGCTCTTCTGAGTGTCGAAGAGAAGGCCCAGGAAGACCAGACGCTGGGATGGGACAAGATCTGACTTGTCCGTGTTGATGATCCACCCGTGATGGGTGAGAGCGTGAATGCAGTGCTGAACCTGTTGATGAAGTTCCGCAGAGGGGGCTTTCAGAAGCAGGTCACCCATGTATAGAGTAACTCTGATGCTGTCCCAATGGAAAACGGACACTAAGGGTCCCGGAACAAGGTTGGAAACTTGAGGAGCTGTAGTCAGACCAAATGGAAGAGCTGAAAACTGAAAATGCCCTCGGTCACAGGCAAATCTGAGATACTGCCAGCTCTCTGTATGAATGGCGATGTGTAAATACGCATCCTGAAGATCCAGGAATGCAAGGAATTCCCTTGGGGACATAGCAGCAATCATCGTCCGTAAAGACTCCTGGTGATAATGAGTCTGGATCACAAAGGAATTGAGATCCTTCAAATCCAAAATGGGGCAACAACCGCCATCCTTTTTGTAGACCACAAAGAGGTTTGAGTAAAAACCCATACCTGTCCTGAACTGGAACCGGCTCTAGAACATCCTTGTCCAGAAGAATCTGAATAGAGCCATTGAACAGCTGGCGTTTCTCTGCGCCCTGAGGAGTATGAGAAGGAAAGAAGCGAAAGGGAGGAAGAGAGACAAAGGGATCCTGTACCCTTCCGTCACCACCTGTAAAACCCACGGGTCCGCCACTGAACCTTCCCAGATGCTGTGGTAGTGACGCAGACGACCACCCACAGCAGAGTGGGGACCTGGGTTCGGTGAGTCATGATGAAAAAGGCTTGGAAGCCTTGGGCTTGGAGGAGACCTTGGGTTTCCATTGCTGTTTGGGCTTGGAGGAGGCACGCAGAGCTGAGGGAACGTCTATTTCTCTGGACGTGTCTCATTCTGAAAGGAACGAAAATACCGATTACACTTAAGTGGCGTTTTCTTCCTGGGAACCAAGGGTAGAATGGTACTCTTACCCCCTGTGGCCTCACTGATCAGATCTTTAAGATCTGACCCAAACAAAGAAGTACCTTGAAATGCTTTCAAGGTTGCTTTTGAGAGCAATGCTTTCTTGGAAGCAGTGTCAGCAGACCAGATCTTGAGCCAAAGAGCCCGTCTGGCAACCACAGACATGGTAGAAACCCTAGCCACCAAATGGATGACATTAAATAAGGCAGCAGAAACATAGTGCTGTGCCTCAGAAATGTTGGCAAGAAGGCGCAACATACCCGAAGTAGGTGCACCCTGACGGACAGCCAGGGTGAGCTGTTCAGTCCAGACCACAATGGTCTGGGCTGCCCATGCTGCAGCAAGTGCTGGACGCATGGCAGAACAAGCATTAGCAAAAATGGACTTGAGGGAAACCTCAGGTTTCTTGTCAGTCCAGTCCTTCAGAGCTGACGCATCAGAAACTGGTAAGGCAGTAGACTTAGATAGCCTGGTGATAGGAGCATCCACTTTGGGAGGATGAACCCATTGAGCATGCACAGCCTCAGAGAAGGGATAAAGTTTGGCAAATTTCTTGGACACAGAAGGTTTCCTGTCCGGGGATTTCCACTCTTCAGACACAAGGAGGTCAAGAGCGGGGTTAGGTGGAAAGCAAGTAAGAGGCTTTTTAGGCTCTTGAAACACATCAGAGAGATCAGAAGGAACCTCCTGAACTAAGGGAATGTTAAGGAATCTGATACGTCAGGTACTCCCTGAGGTTTTGACAGGGAAGATTTGACGGAGGAGGTGGTCTGTCAAAAATGGAAGACCCCCTGTAACTGGGATGGAAAGAGTTGCAATGTAGACCTAAGGTCCCTGGTAGCAGCCTTGAACTCTTGCACCCAAACTGGCTCTAATGCATGGCTGGAGGTCCCTGGGAGACTCTCAGGGACATCAGAACATGCTGGGCATAAATGACCTGAGAATTCTCTAGGTAACCCTGACTGACAGGAAGAGCAATACGCAATAAGGGATACAGAGACCCCAGCCTCCTTAGTCTTAGGTCTGGCCCCAAGCTCCAATGGTATAGACATTCTCATAGTGTCAAATAAGCTTACAGTATAAGAAATCACCCAAGTACAGTGTGTAGGATTAAAGTTTCACCCCAGAAATCACTAAAATAGACTTATCTGACAGACGAAGGGTTAATCAGCAGAGGAGAGAAGGAGAGTCCAAGCCCTGCGTAGGATACTCGTTCTGGAAATGGCACAAAATGGCTGCCACGGCGGGAGCCAATCAGAAATGAGCGTGCAAAGCATGCGCTCATGGGAAATGTAGTTTTCCCAGAAAAGTACCCCAAACAGTGCCCGAAGCCCCCTGAGCCCCCCAACACACTAGAAACATGAACCGGATGATAGAGCAAGGGCAGACAATAAAAATGAGCCATCTCTGAAGTCACTAGGTGAAGCGGTTGCAGAGATACGTCCCAAACTGTACAGTCCCATAGGAGTAAATGGAGCAATGGTGCCTATGCGGTAAAGCGCACGCTCAAATGTTACAAAATTGAAACAGTAAAATAAAAATGCACGAAACATCACTAGAACATGTTAGGATACCCAAAAACACTGAATCAGTAGGGAAAGTGTCAGAAAACCCCCAAAAAATGCAAATCCAGCAGCTAAAGGGTTAAAGTACCACATAAACCTGCTCCAAAACACCCAACAGACATACAGATAGACCCAATGAGTGCAGGAGTGTGCAACAGGAACTCCAAAGGTAAACCCCTGTGTGGAGGGGCACCGTGGGGCATGTGGACCTGCAGCACTCAAAGGGTTGCTCACCCTTCCTGCAGATCTTCTGTCTTCAGACTACCATGTATTAAGAAAAAGCCTCGGAGAGCAACTCCTGAGGAAAGAACTTCTAGCCAAGATTTTCCCCCCAGGGCTTAAGGTCCACAAAAAGCACCTGGTCACTGAGCTAGCCACATCTAAGAGCATTGTCAGTTATAGTAATCCGCCTGATGGTGGTATTCCATTTCTAACAGTAAAATAAAAAAGTTTCTAAAACTATAGCAGAACTGTTCTCTTGCCTGTGTCTTCAAGGAACAAATCTTTCTGGAGATGGTTGGCTAGCTGCAGACAAGGAGGGAAGGTAAGCTCCACCCCCTGCATAAAATTCTAGAATTGCTCCTGCCTACAATTAAAGGGGCGGATCGCCTAGCAGGAGTTACCAGTAACCTGTATTGGACAACAGAGACATTTTTTTTTTAATTGTTATTTTGCCAAAATGAAGCTTGTAAAGATAATTGTGTGTCTTCCTTCCGGACAGACTGCGGTACAGCTCTGTACCGCAGTCTGCGACTCTGCCTCTGCTCCCCTCCCTCTAGCCAGCCTCCTCCAATGCATGTAAGCTGGAGTGCTCTCTTGCCAATGACAGGGCTACAGCTTACATGCAGAAAGCCTCAATTTATAGCCTTATATTGTATAATATTTTAATAAAAATTCTTCATCGTTCCTGTATATGAAGCCTCCGCCTGTTCCATTCTGGTATTTTAACTATACTACGGTGATCCCGTGAGTTACCTGAACGGAGACAGGTTACATTCTTTGTATGCTCTATTGTCAGTTGACTCTGATAACAGAGCCCTGACATATTCTACATGTGAGTGCATTTTTTACTACTAATAAGTAATAATTGTTAGAACTTACTATACTATTGCGGCGCTCTGTTCTTTTTCTTTTTTCTTGTTATATGATATATTTGCCACTATGGGACAGCGAATATATTTCAAGAGAGCAGTCTAAACCTATCTTCATCCTTACATTGTTCATTGGAAGAACTAACTGCGTCTGGGGGCAGCCCATAATTTGCAGCCCATAATTTCCAGTAGCCTTTGTTGTTGGTCCAGCGTAAGCCGTTTTCATCACAATACCTTTGTGAGTGTGCACCTTAGGGCGTATGGTGGACTGATATACACTTCTTTGTCTCCCTTTCCCTTTTTACAGATTTAGGATGTAAACTTTCCAGACACCTGAACCTAGAATTCATTTATTTATGTTCAGAAAATATTCCTGATAATTCAATTCCTTTTCTATTATAACCCTGTTTCTATGTAAAGTTCCCAGATTTCAGGTAGTGTACCAGCCTAATAATTGTAGCAGTTTTTGTGTATCTGGATAATTGTGTTGATTTGTTATTGTATTTCACAAATTAATATTATCTCTTTTAAACAAATTATAAAATAGAGAATTGCATTCCATATAGACAATTTGATCTAGCTTTTACACAAACAACCAGACATTTCAAGGAGACTGTTATTTAAATGTAACAATAAACTGTAGCAACACATTTACCAACAAATGAGATATCAAATAAGGGAAAATCAAAATGTTAGCAAACCACCAGAGCCAGTGAACCTAGATATTCAGATTAATATGGATTCAGCCTAAGAAGGTTGTGTGTGGAATATATGTTCCATTATAACGTAAAATATTTCAGTGTGGAGCTTTAAATGTCACACTACTTTATCTTTACTAAGAAAACAATATCTGCAATAAATATAATATTATAAATAATACATAAATTATTATTATATTATTATTAAATACATATAATAAATCAGACAGAGGAAGACCTCCATATGTCCTCAAATTCAGATCCATATTCTTGACTATGTCTAAACATTCACCAGGTTTCTGTTCTAGAGATACACATGCCAAACCACAAATCTCTTTCCTCCTTTTCCTCAGCTTATGTGACAAATACTCGTGGGAGGTGTTAAGTAAGCAAAATTATCCTCCTCCCCATAGGGATTAGTTACTAGCAAACCAATCCCTCCATTACTGTCACTGTCCACTGATCCCCCTTCCTTTAGCCTTGATTCCTCTAACTTTCTTAAAACATTCTTCTATAAACATTCCATGCAATGACCTAGAAGGATCCGAAGACCCCAGTTCTGAGGACTCACACATTGATGAATTCTCCATCTCCCACTTGCTCCCTGATCACTTCCCTCCATGTGTCTTCTGGCTCCATCCTCGCGTTCGGACACACCGACTGCTTCAGTGTTGCCTGACGTCTGCTGACCTCTTAATGTAGACTGTTCATCGTCCACAGCAGGACTGCCAACAGAAAAACAATTATTGCCCTGAAAAATCCTGGTGCCTGACCCTGCATGGGGATGTGGAGGCCATAATTCTGAGGGACTGGATAAAGGGAAGGGTGAGAAACATTGGGATGTCAAAGTTGGGAACGAAATACCATGGAACACCACAACCCTGAAACCCACCATGGAAGCCAAAATGCTAATGGACTGGCATCAACCCTCCATCTCTGTGTGGAGTCCACTGTGCTCATGCTCCCAGCCTGGCTATAAATGGGAAACTCCTGTGTCAACAAAGATCCCTATGAATCCCGAGACCCCCATGCACCCTTTGGTCCCATTGACACCTGTGGTCCCTGAGATTCTAGAAGCCCCCCGACCCCCCCCCCCCCACCACACACACACACACATACCCACCTGGACATTTGTGTCTCCTGAAACTCCTGGTGCAATCACCAGCTGGGCCACATTAATTCCCCCATTCTCTGGTAATCTCGCAAGAGCACACAGTGAGACTCCAATGCCTGGTGGACTGATATGAAGCAGCAGAGAGGCTGGGGAAAGCACTCTTGTGATATGCAGACAGGACAGAGAAGCAGTGAGATTGGGCATAAAGTGTGAAGGAATGCAAGACGTGAAGGAAGAAGAGGCAGTCAGCGTGGGTGAAATAGGCGTAGGAAGAATGGAGGGCAGAGACAAGTGGGAAGATGATAAAAATAAGAGGAATAAATATGCTGGAAAGGGTAGGAGAAAGCAGAGGCATAGAATATGAACTGGATCTAGAAGAAGAGGAGAAAATAGATGAGGAGAAAGTAGCAGAAATGGCTGAGGAAGGAAAAGAAATGGGTGCTGGGGCAGACGATACTGGCCTGGGTTGTGTCATTTTCCAGCTAGATGATTTCTTGGTGCTGGGGAGGGGGATGCAACTGTTAATTCTCCTTTCTGTATTGTTGGAGCTTCTGAACTGTCCTGTTGGATGCCATCTTGATCCTAGCTGAAGCCTGTAACAGAGAATAGAAAAAAAAAAACATTATTCTACAGGTAACACAGGTAGGCCTCTTTATTAACCCCAAACCCTACCCCTAATTCTCCGGCCACTGGCTGGGAATGCTCCTCCAGCCTTCTCCTTCCCTTTGCTGGGGGGTAGGCCCTGCTTTGTTTCCTGAGGCCTGCCCACCCCAACCTCATCTTAGCTTTGGGTGGAATTTCCACCCTCCGCCATCTTTCTCTCATGTCTACTTCTAAATGACTGTTACATTAAAGACAAGACGACGCTGAGTAATGGATAACTAACACCTACTACTACTAATCTCCCACTCTCCTTACTATGAATTTTACCCTTGTGGTTTTTATACAGGAGAAAACATCTTCCATCTGTCCCGGATGTCAGGTCCATGGAGTCGGACATGACAGTTGCTGGCAGATTTTCAAACTGAAGCAGGCAGAATGCATTACTTAGCTCTTTAAGGTTGAATAGGTGCGCAATAGGTGCGCAACATTTTCCAAAGTAATGCACTGCATACCCTCTGGTCATTAAAGGGTTAGTAATGTCTATATATCATACTGCAGCTATTAAAAAAGAAATGAAATAGCCCAGTCCCATCTCTCAAACCTTTATGGTTTGAGAGATATAGAAGGCTAAATTTCCCCACTCCCTCTGCTTTCCCTGATGTCAGCTGTAAGCTAATTACAGGATATCCTGGTCCCGGGAGAAACAGGTGGCTCTTCATCAGAGCCGAAAAAGCACAATGTAAAAATTGTCATGGTTTGACTGATCTGGTCTGACACTCAGCTGTTGATTGCTGCTGCCTTCCCTTCCCTGTGTCAGGTTGAGTCAGCTGATGCTGCCTTGACCTCTCAGTTTCCATGGTTACGCACCTGACTGTTTTCAGCCAATCCCTTCCAGGGTATTTAAAGCAGCTAGACTCACTTCTTTCTGGCCCTTGTGTCTGATTCTGGCTGCAAGTGTGTTCTCCTAAGTTGCTGATTATCTGTGCATGACCTGGCTTTCTCTTACGTCCCTTCTGGCTCCTGACTCCTGCCTTGTTCCTGACATCGCTGATCTCTGTATTCCTGACCAGGGAAGGTGCAAGGATTTTTGCCACCCTAGGCAAAACCTCATTTTGCCGCCCCCTTAGCTCCGTCCCTTGTGTCCCGCCCCTTTATGCCAACATTCATGTGGCTCTTAGGGTGACCACATTTCCTGTCTGCCACTCAGGGACACTGCCAATGCAAGAGTGGCAGATTACTTCTCATTGGCTCCTGTGCAGCTGTTAGGCCACATTTTATTTCATGACCTACTAACACCTCAATGTGAAACTTAATAAATTATTTATAACAAGATGGAAGTATTTTATTTACACAGACTAATTTATAATTACAGCTACTGAAGTTTACACAAACATTAATGTGAGTTTTATTACTGTGGAGCAATGTGATACACTTATATACACACCACACAGTCTGATCTCCTAAACACAGGGATACCAAGGTGATAATACACTTTTATACACACCGCACAGTCTGATCTCCTAAACACAGGGACATCAGGGTGATACACTTATATACACACCACACAGTCTAATTTCCTAAACACAGGGACACCAGGGTATTACACTTGTATACACACCACACAGTCTGATCTCCTAAACACAGGGACACCAGGGTGATACACTTATATACACACCACACAGTCTGATCTCCTAAACAGAGGGAAACCAGGGTGATACACTTCTATACACACCACACAGTCTGATCTCCTAAACAGAGGGACACCAGGGTGATACACTTCTATACACACCACACAGTCTGATCTCCTAAACAGAGGGAAACCAGGGTGATACACTTCTATACACACCACACAGTCTGATCTCCTAAACAGAGGGACACCAGGGTGATACACTTCTATACATACCACACAGTCTGATCTCCTAAACACAGGGACCCCAGGGTGATACACTTATATACACACCACACAGTCTGATCTCCTAAACAGAGGGAAACCAGGGTGATACACTTCTATACACACCACACAGTCTGATCTCCTAAACAGAGGGACACCAGGGTGATACACTTCTATACACACCGCACAGTCTGATCTCCTAAACACAGAGACACCAGGGTGATACAATTATATACACACCACACAGTCTCCTAAACACAGGGACACCGGGGTGGGAAAGAGGGATTTGTGTCTTAAAGAGGGACACTTGGGAGGTAGGGATGTATGCAATGCATTAGATACCTCTTTGGCACTCAAAGGGTTAAAAGGTTATTTCGTTTGACAAAACAATATCTTCTGCTCATTATATTACTCCCTTTGTGTAGTCCTTTCCTACCTCCTCCCACCGGGCCATATGTAAAAACAAAGTGGAGTCATTCTAGGACAAAGCATCTGCAATAAAAGGGAACAAATAAACATACATCTTGGGCTTTTAACCCTGTCCCTTTGATAGCTAGAGAAGTTGCTGACCTAGGCAGGCCACACCTCAAAACAAGAAATGCGTTCTGCTTTGGTAGTAAGGAAAGTCTCCTTTTATCTAGGAGGCACTGCCCCATTAAAGGGATGATCTGGTCATTACTGTGTAACATGTTGCAAATAATAATTGTTTTTGGCTGCAGTCTGAAATTTACCAGCCTGCCCGTATTGTACTCTCTAGATGGCAATATAGTACTTGTAAGGTGGCACTTCTATCCTTGTATGGAGGCAATGTTGACAGCAGTCCTCCTGGCATGCCCAGTCCAAGCACTTAGTGGAAATAGTGCTGCAATCAGTCTACAGCAGGCTCATTGACTGCTCTACCCAAAAGCTGAATGCCATTGCTATGTGTTCGCCTAGTGGCCAGGCATGACCCCCACCATGCAAAGAACTCAGGCGCCGCCGCAAGAAACATCAGTGAGTGAGACAAGACAGTCACTAGGTCAGGTAACTGTCAGATTAGGGGTATCCTTTGAAATTGTTGCCCTCTATTGGGCGAGCAACACAACGTTGTATTAAAAATGTTGTTGTGTTGAAAACAGTGACATGAGAATACCATAGGCATCAGAATGTCGTATCTAGTGCTTTTATAACTAGGGTGTTGCCTAGAGAGTGTTATTGTGCATGTGTGGGGGTGTTAGAAGATACAGATGAATACTTTATATATTCCTGTATTTAAAACAGAGTGGAGCGTTAGAAAGGAGACCAAATTGTAAAGTTTTCCTAGTTTGCCAAATACCTTTGCTGCACGTAATTGATGCAGTATATTTTAGTACACTTTGGAACCAAAGAGAAACAACAGAAGCAAACTCCTAATGCACAGTGGCGTAACTGTAGGGGTCACACCTGCGACCGGGCACGTGCACTCCAGAGGCCCGGCCACCCCCTGATACCCCCTCTGCCTGGCACCCGCAATCTCCCTCCTGTGCTCTAGTAATGCTGAGTGCTGGGAGATGACACCATCTCCCAGCGCTCTGCATTACTAAGAGGCCAGCTCGGGAGCTCCAGGAAGGAGATGGGGGCATCGCAGAGATTGAGGGGCATTGTGGAGGGGGCCAATGTGGTAGGGGGGGCCCATGGCACTTCTTGCACCAGGTCCCGGAGGCGTCTAGTTACGCCTCTGCTAATGAACCTCTTCACTGCCAAAAAGAAGCTAGCAGCCTCACAATGCTATCAGAAAAAACTCATGGAAAAATTATCATTACTTTCCTCTAACTTTTGTCAGGAACCCACCCCTTGCCTGAGGACGCTAGCTTCTTTTTGGCAGTGAAGAGGTTAAACCGTTGCAGGCATGCTTGTTTCAGTTGGTGATACCCCAGGGACAGGAGAAGGGGGGAAACGATAGAAACTATTGTATTTCAAGCTAAAACAAAGATTACTTTTTCTTTGTTAATGAGGCATGGGTTAAAGGGTTTTGTTGCACACTCCTCTGGCATTGAAAGGGTTTGCACCGAGCACTAACTGAAGAAGGAAAAGTTTGATAAGAGTGAAGTCAGCAGAGGAGTTTTCCACAGAATGAAAGAACAGAAGGAGTGCAAGAGAGAACGGGTCATATGCCAACCCTCCTTCTGCCTCCCCATTCCTCCATTTGTCACAGCTGTCTATCCTCTCTACAGCTCCCTGGTCACTGCTATGCGCGTTGTGGCACTGAAACAATATAGTTTGAAAACACTTGCATGAAGCACTACTTCCTCCGAGAAGAAAAAACAAAAATCAAAGATGGTACAGAGATGCTTCATTAGACGACATGTAAATAAGCAGTCCGTTTTTATGATTAACCCTTTAACCCCTTGAGTGCAACAGGGGATGTGCTGTGCACACTCCCTCTGGCATTTAAACAGGGAAAGAGGTAATTCACTTATACACTGCGGCAGTATTCAGGAAGTTAAAGATGATGAGCAATTCTGGAATGCACAGCCCCTCTTGCCTTTAACTCTTTGAATGCTTCCAATACTTCTCTTTGGCTCCAAAGTGTACTAAAATGTACTACATCAATTACGCGCAGCAAAGATATTTGGAAAACCAGGGAAACGTTCCAATTTGAACTCCTCTCTTAACTCTCCGTTCTGTTTTAAATGCAGAAATATATAAAATATTGAACACACACACTAACACTCTCTAGGCAACACAGTAGTTACAAAAGCACTAGATATGACATTTTATGATGCCTGTGGCGTTTTCATGTCCCTGTTTTCAACACAGCTACATTTTTAAAGCGACATTGTGTTGCTCACCCAATAGAGGGCGATGTTTTCAAAGTGAACCCAGATTAGGATAGATCAGGAGGAGAGAGAGTCTGTTTGACCACAGTCTGCTTTGCCAGCTTATGTTCTCAGGTGCATCGGTGGTTGCTGCTGCTGCTGCTGCTGCAGTACTCAGTCAGACACTGGTGGAAGTGGGATGATAACTGTCCGGCCGCATATAATAGGATGGGAGGAGATGTGTGCAAACGTAGCGGCTCTGCTCTGCGCCCCAGTAGATCTGTGCCCTAGGCCGGCGCCTACCTCGCCTATAGGTGGCGCCAGCCCTGTTCCTGACCCCGGCTTGTCTGAGTACCTATCTTGGTTCCTGACCTCGACTTGTCTTTTGGTTTACGCTCCTGGATCACGATTTTGCTTTGTTTGCTTTTGTTATTTTAATAAAGGTGTTTTGCATTTTACATTTTTGTGTCTGTCTGGAAATACTTCATCAGAACAGTCTACAAAGTCTGTTTGGTTTGCAGGCACACTTTGTAGAGCGTTCCAATTAAGTATTCCTTTTTACAATGCGCTATTTTGGCTCTGCTTTAGAGCCGTCTGCTTTGCCTGGGATCAGGATATCCTGCCATCAGCTTACAGCTGACGTCAGGGAAAGCAGAGGGAGCGGGGAACTTTAACCTTCTATATCTCTAAAACCATAAAGGTTTGAGAGATGGGACTGGGGTCATTTAGTTTCTTCTTCTAATAGCTGCAATATGATTATATATATATACATATATATATATATATATATATATATATATATATATATATATATATATAAAGCCATTACAAACCCTTTAAAGTGTTAAGATTACAATGTACAGGGAGTACAATTTGAGGTCCTGTGGCCCCTTCTACCAACTGTCCATACCTGGGAACTCTGGTTTTCTGGGTGACATCTGTGGTAACTCCACCCACTTTCTCACCCATTCTGGCCACTCCCTGCCTCATTCCACCCATTTTTGGGATAAACCCCTCCTTCCCTCACCCCAAACCCATCCACTTCTATGAAGCCTGCCCACACTGGCAGGGATGGTGCAAGGATTTTTGCCACCATAGGCAAAACCTCATTTTGCCGCCCTATTGGCTCGGCCCCTTGTGTCCCATCCCTTTATGCCCCACCCACTTATACCCCACCTCTTTTAATGATTGTTACCATATTGCCTTTTATGCGTTAATTAACAAATGTTTTTTGTCGCAAATTAACTAAATAACTAATTAAGCAAACACCAAAAATTAACCCTGTGAATGCCCGAGAAATGTACACAGCTCATTGCTTTGCAATGCAATGTACAGCAATGTGTTTTGTACCTCTCTTTGGCTGCTAGCATTCAATGGGTTAATTTTCAGATTAGGCATAGTGGGCTGGCAACCTCCCTTTGTTCTGTGTGTGTGTGTGTGTGTGTGTGTGTGTGTGTGTGTGTGTGTGTGTGTGTGTGTGTGTGTGTGTGTGTGTGTGTGTGTGTGTGTATGTGTGTGTGTGTGTGTATGTGTGTGTGTGTGTGTGTGTATGTGTGTGTGTGTGTGTGTGTGTGTGTGTGTGTATGTGTGTGTGTGTGTGTGTGTGTGTATGTGTGTGTGTGTGTGTGTATGTGTGTGTGTGTGTGTGCGCGCGTGCTGCACGAGAAACATAATACTAGGTACTCCCTGTGCACTTCTGTATAGCTATATCCTAAAAGGCAATGAAGCAAAGGACCAAATGTATAATGATATATTAATTTACTAGTAATATGAAAACATATAGTGAATAAACTAAAGAACATGGTAAAAATAATAAGAAATAAATATAGAAGCTGTACGCTGCGTATGGAAGTTGGCTGTAATGTGGAATAAGGCTGCAGGGAGGAAAAGGTCTTCAAAGTTCCATGTGAAACAAATGTAAAATCACACAAGCTCTGTCCTCTGTACCTGAGAGACGTTGTGTCATTTTACATTTGTTTCACAACTTTGAAGACCTTTTCCTCCCTGCAGCCTTATTCCACATTACAGTCAACTTCCATATGCAGCGTACAGCTTCTATATTGTAGGTTTTATATTTCACAGTTTGTTAGCATGCATTGAGTTTGTTCCATATTTCTAGTAAATTAAAATATCGTTATACATTCTGTACATCTGTCCCTTTGCCTTTTAGGATATAGACGTGTACAGGGAGTACCTAGTATTAAGGTGCACCAGGTGAACATGATGCACATTATATATGTGTATATATACAATGCATTGTATGCATGTATATCTCTCCTTTAGTTTTTCTTTGTTAGTAGTTTCCCTTGTAAGTCTTGGGAGTGTTGTTTTTTTTAATCTTCCTAATCTTTGGGATTTCATATATAATTGTCTGTCCCTGGGGTTGGCGGCAACAGTAGAGAGGAATACGACAATGGCACATAAATGCAGCCTCTGGGGAGTAAAACACACACACCAGCTATGCACTGTAAATGTAAGAATATATAGCTGGTGTCTGAAGATATAAAAGCAGCCGCACTAGCTACGCGGTGATGTAGCACATGCTTCTGCTCACCATCACATCACCCCAATCTTCAGTACTGCCTGCCAGGGGCCTCCAGTACGAGTCAAAACTTTATGGGTGCATACCTCCCAAGTGTCCCTCTTTAGGAGGGACAGGCCCTCTTTTAGACCCAAATCCCTCTGTCCCTCTTTCCCACCCTGATGTCTATCTTTTTAGGAGATCAGACTGGTGAGGTGTATATATGTGTATCATACTGCTCTACAGCAATAAAACTCACATTATTGTTTGTTTAAACATCAGTATGTGTGTTTAAAAATTAGTCTGTGTAAATAAAATACTTTGGTCTTGTATGTAATTTATTAGGTCACACAAGGAGGTGCCAATAGGTCATGAAATAGCCTAAAAATTCTTGGTAGTGCCCCGCTTACCAGCCACACCCCCTAAAACACAAGTGTCCCTCTTTGGCAATTTGAAATGTTGGGAGGTATGTGGGTGCTCCAGGGGGCCCCTGAGGTCAGCACTCCGCTAAGCCTTTGACTGTAACGCAGCAGCCGCTAAGGTGTGTGTGGATCTGCTCTGCGCCCTCTGTAGATGTGCGCCCTAGGCCGGCACCTACCTTGCCTATAGGTGGCACCGGCCCTGCACACTGGCACATGATTCACGTCATTAGAACACTCCCACCTCCACCCATACTTGTCGTGCTGGGGGGTTGCTGTCAACAAAGTTCCAAGGTGTGGTCCACCCCCCTCCAGAAACATGACATCTTGGACCGGCTGACTATGTCGTTATCGCTAGGACCAAGGCACAAAGCTAAAAAAAAAAAAAAATTGGAGCCATTAGGATTTTCTGGTCACAGTAGGGCTGCCATCTGCCCCAGGGACATTCCTTGCTATAAATGAAAACAAAACTGGTATTTTCCCATTCCCACCTCTAATTGTTGAGATGTGTCACCCACACACGGAAAGAGTACGGCTTGCATCACATTATCGTGTACACTTCCCTATGTAGTAATCTGGTTTTTATTTTTGTATCAGATTTATTTTAAGATAGATACAATTAAGAGTGGTGGGAGTTCAGCCATTTATGGCCTTTATCTATAAAAGAGGAGAGCAATTCTGGAGCAAACCAGCTGCGCCAGAGGGGAGAAATACAAACTAAATTCCCCCAATCACCCATGAATTAAATGGGGCTTTAAATCCATAGAATGCTAGAGGTCTTCCATGAAATTAATTGGGGACCTCTCTAGCATTCAAAGGGTTAAAGAACTGTGTAACTCAAAAGGAAGATTTATTTTCTCCCATGATGCAGTTGGTCTTACGTAAAGTGGCATCTCCCTTGCACAAAGTACAACATTGCAACAAAATGTTCCCACAAATAATCCACCCAGAAACCAACACACACCCAATTCCCACAGAAAAATCACACCCACAGGTTTGTTACCTATTCACCCTGACAACTGGAAGGTGTTATGTAAGATTGGGATTAATATTACGGGACAATGGTGTGACTGTATAACAGTGACTGCACGCAGATGCAAGTATGGATTTTCATTCCCTAAACCTGCCCATCATCAATTTACTAATTTACAGATAGTAGATTTCCTCCTCTTAATGACACTTGTGCAAAGGGGAAAGAATTGGGACAGTCTGTGAAAGTTTTGGACTGTTCCTTTCCTGTAGGTCTTGTTTTAGTCATAGAATAAATTATATACGTGTACGCCATATCCCTGCTTTTGCTGGAATTAAAGTCCTATGCTGGCTGAGTGTGCCTGTTGGTATGAACTATGGCAATCATACATTCTAGTGCAGGCATGTCAAACATGAGGCCCGTGGACCGGCAGTGTGAGGCCATCCACAGAGAGCGCCCTGCAACCCAGCAACCCTGCAAAGTCCCATTTAAATGAAAGTGATTTTTTTTCCCCACTGTAACCCTCTAAATGTCAGAATGGTGTCCGAGGCATTGCCTTGCAAAGTTTTGGACACCTCTCTGGCATTCAAAGGTTAATCTATCCTTGGAGGGAAACGTTGAGTATGTGGACCATGAATGTATTTGTTGACATGCCTGCTGTGGTGCATACCCTGAATACAGCTATTGGCATACTGGTATCCTATTGAAATGTCACCCTCTAGTTGGTGACCATCAAAAGGGCGAGATCATAATGTTGCCCAAATCAAAAGGGCAACATCAGAATGTCTTTCGGCATCAACAGGGCAACATTCTGATGTTGCATGCTTAAGGGTCACCAACTAGAGGGCGTCATTACAGCAGTCAATGTGCTGATCGATGTTTCCCTGGCTGGCTGTGTGCAGACACAACAGAAAATGTAATAAACCACTATACGCAATTGGGGAATTTCATTCGCTCCCTACCCCAGCTGTGAAGTTTCTTTCATCAAACAACTCCCTTTGAAGACTTGTGCACTGGTGACGCTATTCCTTCCCATGGCATTTCTCTTTTATATCATCTGCTCCTGGACTCTACGGCCACTTCCCTTCTGTCTTTTGTTGGGAAATGGGAAACAGCCCTTCAGATTTCATTAAGCGAGAAGCAATGAAAGAAGATATTCACCTTGACCCACAAATGTTCCCTGGACTATAAGATTCAGGAAATGTCTTACAAATTGCTTTCCCACTGGTAACACACATCGGCACTCTTGCACGTGCTTTCCCCTGGAAAGCCTGATGTCTGCTGGAGATGTGGTCGGTCATCTGGCACTTTGCTCCATATCTGGTGGGAGTGCCCGCTTATCTCCCCCTTCTGGGAATCTGTTTATTCCATCTTAAGGAAACTCACGGAAGACCCTCCGCCCTTCCTCCCTGCACCGCTTCTTTTGCACCACACCTTACTCCCCATATCATGATATAAGAAATCCTCAGGGGAGGAAGTGGCGAGATAGCCGCGATACGTGTTGGGAGATTGACAATTGAGAAAAAAATCCAGACCTCGACGTGAAAGCGAGCACCTCTTTGTCACGCCCCCTGTATATGCCGGCACTTTGGAGAGTAGAACTCTAACCAGAGTAACATTGTATGCATACCTACACTGATTCCTTCATACGTGAGCCTTAGTAAAGATCCATACGGAGCTACGTGGAGTGGCTAGTTCGGTTGGATATACAAGATATTCGGAGGCTAAAACGATATGAAAATTATTGGACAAAGAGTTGCCGGATGAAAGGTGGATGCGAGGACAAGAGGTGTATCAGCATACCTGGGAACTCTCAGGGTTTGACCCTGAGACTCAGGGTCTGGAACCAAATCTCAGGGTCTCGGGGTAAAGGGCCAAATTCTCAGGGTGAGCAAATCCAGTGTGTCCTCCTATATTATTTACACCAATTTACTGCTTATTTATTGTCCAAAGCCATGATATGTCTACCAGACAGGCAGGAGGACAATTCCTGCTTGCCTTATGAGTGTATAAGAAGTTATATCTCAGAACTGTAGCATGTGTAAGGTTCCTTAAAAATTGATTGGATTATCTCTGGTTTAAAGCAAATATTGACATAACACACATAATCTGCTTTCTTGTGGGTGTAAACCCCTTAACGACGGGCCATGCACGCACCTTGCGGTCCATTAAGGACCACAGAGCATTTTTTTTTTTTTTGCGGCTGCGAGGGGAGCCCGGATTTCCATGACGGTCCAGTTCCGTCATGGGTCGTTAAGGGTATAACAACCCATGATGGAACAGGACCATCATGGGTCCTTAAGGTGTTAAGGATTAATATTTCAAATATCTCAGGGTGAGCTCAGTTCAAAGTTCCCAGGTATGTGTATCAGCTATCGTGAACGTAGTTCTGGTGAGTTTGTTTATACTCCTTGAGAATAATCGTATTTAACTCTGACATTCTTCAAGTGTGATCCCTTTGCGCTCCTTTTTCTAATTTGGAAATCGTCAAAGCAACAGGTACTTGTGTGGGGAAGCGGCATTTGAATTTCATTGGAGACACTGTATCAAGTGAGCTACCCTATTCCATTCCTGTATGTTCCTGAGCTTGACGTGTGTGCCATTGTATTCAACTTATTTATGTGCTTTCATCTCTTGTGAACTAACACTCATTTCATTCTGCTCAGTTCATACTGTATTGGGAGACTAACACTTATTGCGGTGGTGCCGTTTAGGATAGCTATCGGGACATAAGGAGTGGATATTCAGATTTATTGTATATTTCTGATTCCTGTGGTATTTTGGGATGGTGCGCATGGTGGATGTGCATATGCTGGGGAGAGAAGCACGGTACTAGTATTTGTTGAGCTTCTATCCCAACTATATTCACAATCTTATTTCCTCTGATAAGAAATCAGTCGTTCAACATCTATTAAACGCGGCTAAGTCGCTCATCCCTGTTCGTCGGGGTTTGCCCTCACCTCCAACGTTTACGGAGTAGGTTGCAAGGGTGGAGGACATCAGATGCATGGAAGAACTGGATTTAACGGTGGACGGGCACTTCGACAGATATACCACCAACTGGCTCGCCTGGATGTAATTTTTGGAGGAACCGGCGTCACAGTCTCTCCTGGGCACTGCGGGTCAGTGATCGGGAGTTCTGCGTCTGATGTCAAGTAGGGTTTTTTTTTTCCCTCTGGCTCACTGGGGGGTTCCCAGCGCTCGGGAGAGAGAATTTGTTTCTTTTTTCTCACCCCTCCCCCCATTTTTTTTCTCCTCCTTCCGCCTCCCCACTACCCACTTTTTCCCGGTCTCACTCTTAGAGATCCTTCTGAGCACCCACTGGTGCCTTCCGGATTGCTGTCCACTTTTGTGGTCAAGTGTTCTCTTTTACAGCTTGCCGTTACCGGCAACCTCCTTGCATAGATTTATTATTGTACAGAGGTGGCTCTCCAGCTCTGGTACTTATGGATTTTTTGCTATATGTGTTTATAATAGAGCTTCACATTAACCCGTTGGAAGTTGATAAAATATTTTATGAGTGCCGTGAAACTTTTGTAATGTGTTGGAGGTGCCTTGATCAATAAAGCTTTAGAACCACAAGCCTCCAGTGCATTGCAAATCCAATAATGGGTGAGCTCGCTAGTGTTCAAGGGGTTAAAAAACATACTTAACGTTGTCCTACTATGTATGGATTACGCATCACTATCTTAGGATGTATGTGTTTATTCTGTCTTTACATTTGTGTCACAAAGTGGTATTGCTGTATTACGCCGTATCTTCATGTCTCTCAATTGTCCCTTCATTTGTTCCCCTTCCCCCCTTTTTTGATTTCTGTAACCCTTCCCCCCTTTTTTGCCGAAAACATATAAAACCAATAAAGTTTGGTTTACAAAAAAAAAAAAAGAAAATGTAATAAAAATATCCAATCAGAGAAAAAATAAAGGGGAATAACTCATAAAATTATCTATAGCGCAGAGGGAATCTATTTAGAGGTTAGTTAAACAGAGGGTGGAATATTTCCGTTAATGGGACATCCCCAGGCCTGGATGTTTGTGCACACAAACACTTACGTGCTCCAAATTATGTACCGATTATTTAAAGGGATAGTAATGTTTCATAATAAAAGCAGCTCTAATTAATCATCGTCGAATTTGGACTTTGAAGAGTGTTATTTCAATTCTGTCAGTTATACTTCAAGAGTAATTCAATGACAAAGTATCCCCCTCCCGCCCCTTTTGCTGATGTAACACTGCTCAGCCAGAGCAGAAGGGAGGTGCCCAGGCAGACTGCAGAGAGGGACAATCTTCAATTAAGATAAGGGAAAAACCTGAAAAACTTGTCAAGGGGGGAAAGGCTTTCATTGTTCTCATAGGAAGAAGATTGTCCCCTTCTGTTATCTGTCTAGTCTTACAACCAGATTCCACATCTGAGAAGAGATGGCTTACACTAGGTAAAAGGGGCGGGAGGGGAAACTTTGCTTGTGAATATCTCTCAAACCATAAAGGTTTGAGAGATAATACTTATATTGTTCTTCATGTTTTTTTAATGCCTACAAAATAAAATAAAGATAAAACGAAGTATTACTATCCCTTTAAAGGCAAAAAGCTTCCATTAAATCCTGGCAAATTCAGCTTAAAACTTCTCCATGCATTGCAATGTGTTGCTCATACATTTACCCTTTGAGTGCATCAATGCATTGCGGACCTCTCTAGCTCTCAAAGGGTAAGGAACAAGGTCAGTAATATACGGCACATGGTAAAGCATATTTTATTAAGCATTTATTAAGCAGTGCAGGGGCTGTGCTTTATTACTGAAATGTTGCCCTCTACTTGGCAATCTTTAAAGCGGAACTTTCACCCTATATAAAGCTGCCCTCCAACAATTAGGCATATGGTGACTAGCTTCTTAATAGTGTTATTATCTCTCATAAGTAGCCGGTTCTGAAGTAATCCTTGTGGTCAGGGCTTACGGGATGTTAATTGAGGAGGAGTACATAAGAAACGGAGTGGCATAACCTGGGTCCTAGTGACCCGGTACAGATGACGATGCGGCCGGCCTGATTGGAGGGCTGGCCAAGTAAGTGTAAAATAAGGAATGGGTGGGAAGAGGTGGGGGACAAGCGGTAGGTGTTGCTCCGTGGGAGAGGCTGCCAGGCTTAAGAACCCTGCAGCCCCTCCCACAAATACAGGCTCAGCCCGTACACTTATTCTTCAGAGACTGGAGGCCAGGCTTGCACGCAGACATCTTGTCTTAGAGACATCTGCGTGCCTATGCTTTGCATCCCGGTCTCCTCTAGGAGGCCTTGCATGGTGCCTTAAGGCACCGGAAGGGACTGACTGCGTAGGCGTGCAGACAGCTCTAAAGCAAGAAGCCTGACCGTCAGTCTCCGAATAATAAGGATTACTTCAGAGCTGGCTACTTATGAGAGATAATAGCACTATTAAGAAACTAGTCGCCATTTGCCTATTTATTGGAGGGCGACTTTATATAGGGTGGTAGTTCCACTTTAATCGGGCAACATCAGAATGTCGCTCTTTTGATTCAGGCGACAATTTAAACGCAGCCTTGTGATGGTCGCCAAATAGAGGGTGACATTTCAATAGTGAACCAAAACGGTGTGAATGCACTTTTACACATTCCCTTAATAAGCATTTCTAGGTCACAGGTCAGAGTTGGTGAAAAGCTTCTGGCTGACCGAGTTACCATATTTATATTTATTAACCCTTTGAGTGTTAGAGGGGATAGCCCCTCTGACAATCAAAGGGTTAAGCGGAAACCAGGCCCGGACTGGGACAAAAAATAGCCCCGGGCATTTAAGGCTGAGTAGCCCATTTTTATTTTTTGAGCAGTCCATGGGTTGGGCTGTCGGCCGATGGTGATCGTGGGTGGAGCTTATAATCACGTGCGGTGCGCCTTAAGGCCGCACCTTGATTGCCCGCCCACCAGGAAACTTGTAACGAGGTGGCCATCTTTCAGAAAGTGAAAGACGGCCCAAATTCGTTTAATTAAAAAAAAAAAAAAAAAATCCTTAAACGCCTGGACCAGTACATTCTGGATAACTACTCCAACCCACCCAATGTATCGGTTTTAGCTCCCATTAACCATTTGAATCCAGGGGCTTGGGCCGTTTCTTAGATCCTGTTGGCAAGACACATTTTCAGCATTTTTGATACCCATCTGTATAATTCCCTTAGGCAAACTGATAGTTACATATTTGTTTTTCAGAACAAATTGAGCTTTTACATGTTGCCTCACATTAAGTAAGTTTTGTAGCGTGGGATAAGCTATGATGTCATAATTACAAAATAGTAAAAACGTATTTTGCTAAAATCACACACTATAGATCAAAAACATTTTTGTCTCTGGGTTATGAGGCATAGGTTGAACTTCATGGGCTTGGGTCTTTTTCGATCTAATGTACTGTTACTATGTTACTATGTTCATGATTATCCAAGAACAAAAAACACCAAATATGTATAATTTTACCTACAAGCACAGCCTGTGTGTAGACCCCTAATAACCAAGAAAGCAAACTGGTATTTTCAGCTTTATGAACTAAAATGCACATTCTAATGGTTACATCAGGGATCAAAATTTCCACTCGCCACTAGCCAATGGCGAGTGAAAATTTAGCCCTGGCGAGTATAAATTCAGCCCTGGTGGGTATGTTATGGCTTGCAGTGGCGAGTAACTTTTCAGGTCTGGCTAGTAGCAAAGGACTTCAAGTTTTAAGCCCTGGGTTACATAGTACAAAAAAAACAAAAACAAAAAAAAACAAAGACAGCTGAATAACTGTATAAAACTATTTATCTATATATGAGTGACAAAGGGGTATCCAACACATTTGTAAGCCAAACACAGGGGGTTCATGGAGGCTGTGCATGCAACCAGTGACATTTGTATTTGAGAGCAACATACATCTATCTCTTAGTTGCAGACTCAGTCCAGTCCTCTATACCTGTAGACGAACTCTGTGAATGGGTTTCCAGAACTACTTACATTTTCCTTGCAGAAAAATGCTTTACAATTTGTAGGATAGACCTCTGGCCCTCAAATGGTTACTCTTATTTTGACATTCTCAACTAGAAACAGCACATCTATGACAACCAGTGACAGGGCTAGCTGACAGTTTATATATAAGGTAGCCCTGGTTGCATGCTCTGTCTATGCTGCAGGTGTCAGTGATGTATTGTCCTGCATACTAAACATTGTAGTAGAAAAACAGGAAGTCGATAAAGGCTGAATAAACTGAAAGTGATATCAAGTGTATTTTACAGCAACAATAGGGAATCTACACCATACCTCCCAACATTTCAAAGTGCCAGAGAGGGACACTTGTGTTTTAGGGGGTGTTGCCAGGGGCGTGGCTGGTAGGCGGGGCACTACTGAGAATTTTTAGGCTATTTCATGACCTATTAAATTACTTATAACAAGACCAAAGTATTTTATTTACACAGACTACTTTATAAAAACATATTCTGATGTTTAAACAAACATTTATGTGAGTTTTATTGCTGTAGAGCACTGTGATATACTTATATATACACCACACAGTCTGATCTCCTATAGAGGGACATCAGAGTGGGAAAGAGGGAAAGAGGGACAGAGGGATTTGGGTCTAAAAGAGGGACACTTGGGAGGTATGTTAAACTTACATTCTAAAGGGGACATTTCTGTTTTCTTGTTAGCGACAACAATTACAGGAGTCATGATCATCCCTTAAAGGGATAGTAATACTTCATTTTAACTTTATTTTATTTTGTAGGCATTAAAAAAACATGAAGAATGATATAAGTCTTATCTCTGAAACCTTTATGGTTTAAGAGATATTCACAAAAAAAGTATCCCCCCCCTGTTCAACCAGATCAGAAGGGAGATGCCCAGGTAGACTGCAGAGAGGGACAATCTTCAATTAAGATAATGGAAAAAGCTGAAAAACTTGTCAAGGGGGGAAGGGCTTTCATTGTTTTCATACAAAGAAAATTGTCCCCTTCTGTTATCTGTACTGTCATACAACCAGACTCACATCTGAGAAGAGATGGCTTACACTAGGTAAAAGGGGCAGGAGGGGAACTTTGCTTGTGAATATCTCATAAACCATAAAGGTTTGAGAGATAAGACTTATATCATTCTTCATGTTTTTTTAATGCCTACAAAATAAAATAAAGTTAAAACGAAGTATTACTATCCCTTTAAGGAAAAAGATTTTATAGGGGGACATGTTTAGCTCCCAAGAGAATACGCTTCTCCACTCAATTAAAAAAACAACAACATATTTTATATATACATATAGATATATGTATATAGATAGATAGATAGATAGATAGATAGAATCACGACAAGGCGAGCACTCACAGGTCTTAAAAACAAGCCGTTCTGAATTAACCTTGCTGGTTTGAATGGGTTTGCTTTAAAGTTTCTCTTCCATTTACCCTAAGATTTTCGGAAGTTTTTAAGGTATTTACCTTTTTATCATTTGCTTCAATAAATATTATTTGATTTTAGTAAACATTTACAGTCTGTTTACAGCAGTGAATTTCTTTTGATGTTGTTTATATGATGAGTTTTTGGAGAAACTCTTGAGTTACTGCATTCATGACTGTATGATGTTCTGATCCGGTTTTGCTCTTTGAAGTCACATAAGAGTTTACTTTGCATCTGAAAAGTTCACCGATACTAGGAGTAGAGCTGCTGAATAAGATTTTGTCTCTTAAAAACAAGCACCCAGGCAAGATACATAGGACGATGAAAGTGCCAACCTTGCAGGAGCTATATCATTATAATTTTATAGGGGAACTGAAACATCAACATTAACCCTTTGAGTGCCAGAGGGGTACGCAATGCATTGCTTTTCAATGCGTTGTGTACCCCTCTGGCATTCAAAGGGTTCAATTCAGGTTTTTGTTTTGTTTTGTTTTTTTTAAAGCCCTAACGAGTGCTCATCCTTTGTGGACACATAATACCACAAACAAACTTTTAAGACATTGTTTGATGTAGCACCTAGGCAATTTGTTTCTAATAAATATATATATATATATATATATATATATATATATATATATATATATATATATATATATATATATATGCGCAACGGCCGTGGTGCAGTCATGCTCAGAACAGAATGCCGAGCCATGGCTGATAACAGAGCGGGACGCTCCAAATTCAGAACACAGTCCTCTCTGCGCATGCGGGCAGTCTGTATTGCACATGACTGCAGCACACGCAGCCATCTGTACTGCGCATGACTGCTTCTGACAAACGTACATTAGCGAATTATTATATAGGAGATATATATATATATATATCTGTTGTATCATGAGGAACGATAGCAGAAGCAAGCACTCGCAGGACTTGATAAAAATAAAAAAATAAAAAAGTGCAAAAAATGTCGACGTTTCGACCAAAACTAAGGCCTTTCTCAAGACAGTGTAAAGCAAATGAACTGACCCTTTCCTATATATACTGTGACTCCTTCTCTCTCTCTCTATAGATAGATATATGCTGTGACTCGTTGCTCTAGTCTTAACTTTCTGTTTGTGCACCTAGGCATTGAGTTTTAACCGTTTGAGTGCCAGAGAGGTAGCCAATGCATTGCACTACAATGTAATGGATAGCTCTCTGGCATTCAAAGAGTTAAGTGAGAGTTCTTCCACTGTCATCCTTAGCATGTGTGTGTATGTGTGCTTTTATTATAGATATAAAGAATTTGTATTCACTATATCCGTTTGAGCACCAGAGGGAAGGGGGTGCAATATATTGCAAAATATCAAATTTTTTTTTCTTTTTTTTTCTAATGATATTCAAAGACCAATACAAGCAGGGCCCACTTTACTTATCAGGCAGCCTAGAAAGGTGCATCATATTGATGCAAAGAGCATTGCAGTCCCCTTTGGTACTGACAGGGTTACATTTTAACACCCCCACGACAGCACAGATGTCAGCTGCAACCACTTTGTGCCTGACATGCTTTCAGCTGTGACACTTGGTTGCCTGCTTCACAACGTGCAGGGGGGGAATCATTTATGCAGATGCCAACAGCAGATAGGCCACGCTGATGTATAATTTAGCTCTTACAGTACTGTATAGAATTTCGGACAGGTGAAGGGTGCTTGCCATAAGAGGGTCAAGCATTGTCTTGTTTGACACACTTAGCAGCTCTTGTCAACTGATCTGTGGTTACTTAGGAAATGAATACTTGGTCACTGGAGCACCTTGTAGCACAATGGAAAAGTACAGGTCATCCCCTGCTCCATTGAGAATCTCTGTATCCCATACTGCTGAGTTGGGGCAGGGTTTTTTTCAGCTCTCATTTACTTCGTGGATTATTTAAAAAGCAAGATAGTGTTTGGACATGATATCAAACAGAGTTATGGTTGAAACCTTATCACATTAAAGGATCACATTAAAGGAGAAGTAACACCTTCTAACATACCTCTCAAGCGTCCCGCTTTAGGACGGACAGTCCCACTTTGAGACCCAAATCCCTGTGTCCCTCTTTTCCACCCTGATGTCCCTGTGTCTAGGAGATCAGACTGTGTGGTGTGTATAGAAGTGTATCACCCTGGTGTCCCTGTATTTAGGAGATCAGACTGTGTGGTGTGTATATAAGTGTATCACCCTGGTGCCCCTGTGTTTAGGAGATCAGACTGTGTGGCGTGTATAGAAGTGTATCACCCTGATGTCCCTGTGTTTAGGAGATCAGACTGTGTGGCGTGTATAGAAGTGTATCACCCTGGTGTCCCTGTGTTTAGGAGATCAGACTGTGTGGCGTGTATAGAAGTGTATCACCCTGGTGCCCCTGTGTTTAGGAGATCAGACTGTGTGGCGTGTATAGATGTGTATCACCCTGGTGTCCCTGTGTGTAGGAGATCAGACTGTGTGGCGTGTATAGAAGTGTATCACCCTGGTGTCCCTGTGTTTAGGAGATCAGACTGTGTGGCGTGTATATAAGTGTATCATCCTGGTGTCCCTGTGTTTAGGAGATCAGGCTGTGTGGTGTGTATATAAGTATATCACCCTGGTGTCCTTGTGTTTAGGAGATCAGACTGTGTGGTGTGTATATAAGTGTATAACCCTGGTGTCCCTGTATTTAGGAGATCAGACAGTGTGGTGTGTATAGAAGTCTATCACCCTGGTGCCCCTGTGTTTAGGAGATCAGACTGTGTGGCGTGTATAGAAGTGTATCACCCTGATGTCCCTGTGTTTAGGAGATCAGACTGTGTGGCGTGTATAGAAGTGTATCACCCTGGTGTCCCTGTGTTTAGGAGATCAGACTGTGTGGCGTGTATAGAAGTGCATCACCCTGGTGCCCCTGTGTTTAGGAGATCAGACTGTGTGGCGTGTATAGAAGTGCATCACCCTGGTGCCCCTGTGTTTAGGAGATCAGACTGTGTGGCGTGTATAGAAGTGTATCACCCTGGTGCCCCTGTGTTTAGGAGATCAGACTGTGTGGCGTGTATAGAAGTGTATCACCCTGGTGTCCCTGTGTGTAGGAGATCAGACTGTGTGGCGTGTATAGAAGTGTATCACCCTGGTGTCCCTGTGTTTAGGAGATCAGACTGTGTGGTGTGTATATAAGTGTATCACCCTGGTGCCCCTGTGTTTAGGAGATCAGACTGTGTGGTGTGTATAGAAGTGTATCACCCTGGTGTCACTGTGTTTAGGAGAGCAGACTGTGTGGTGTGTATATAAGTGTATCACCCTGGTGTCCCTGTGTGTAGGAGATCAGACTGTGTGGTGTGTATATAAGTGTATCACCCTGGTGTCCCTGTATTTAGGAGATCAGACTGTGTGGTGTGTATATAAGTGTATCACCCTTATGTCCCTGTGTTTAGGAGATCAGACTGTGTGGTGTGTATATAAATGTATCACATTGCTTCACAGCAATAAAACTCACATTAATGTTTGTTTTAACTTCATCATATGTTTATAAATTTCTCTGTGTAAATAAAATACTTTGGTATTGATCAATATCATTTATTTAGTTACACAAAGAGATGTCAATAGGTCATGAAATAACTTAAAGAGTCTCGGTAATGCCTCTCCCACAAGCCACACCCTCATAAACACCCCCTAAAACAAAGGCATCCCTCTTTGGCCATTTGAAATGTTGGGAGGTATGCCTTCTAATAATAACAACCCATTTACCTTACGATGGACAGCATAGCCAAATGGCCCCTATAAATAAATCCTTCCTCCATGGTGCAAAATCCAGCATTTTCAACAGTCCTGGATGCCCTATCCATTATGACGGACACGATAGTTGCTAGCAGGGTCACAAGACCTCATTCTGTTCCCTGAACATGGTGATCTTAACTCTTAAAGGGTCCTTAAAGTGTTAAGTCGGCTCATGCACTCTGCTAGTTTCAGTCTATGGAAATGCCAGCAATTGTCATTCCCACCACCATGGACATGACATCAAGCAACGACTGAATGGGTTATCTCTTGAACATAGACACAAGGTTACGTTTTAATATTTAACATTTGATGTCCTGACACAACATACAAAGGGAATACTGATACATCATTTGAGTGCTATGTCGCAAATTTATCTTTCTCTTTTGTATTTGTATGCTCTATGTTTCCCCCCCATACCACCTATTATGAGTCTCGATTCCCATATTTAGTATCTTTATGTGTCCATTTTGGGGTTTGTAGTGTGCATGGGTTCCTTGTGCATATAAGTCCAACAATAGCTGCAAAGTTGGTGAACTGAGTATGTTAGTACGTGCAGTTAAAACAACGGGTGGAGGGTTGCTCAGATGACAACAGGTCCTAAGACGGCTTAAAGTGTTAGTAATGTCTAAAAAAACTTTTTTGCATTTAGAAGAGCTTAAAAAGCTGATCTAAATGCAAAAAACGTATCTCTCAAACCGCTATGGTTTAAGAGATACAGGCGTTTAAAGTTTGATTTCTCCTACTGACAGCTCTAAAGCTGTCAGCAGGAGATCCGTGTCAGTCGACACGGAGGTGCTTGAGAAGTGCCGAGATCTCGTTACTTACACGGAATCCCTTCATTGGAATGGTCTAAAACGTGTGCCTGGTCAAGCACACGTTTTAGACCATTCCAATGAAGGGATTCCGTGTAAGTAACGAGATCTCTGCACTTCTCAAGCGCCACCGTGTCAACCGACACGAATCTCCTGCTGACAGCTTTACAGCTGTCAGTAGGAGACAGCGAACTTTAAACGCCTGTATCTTTTAAACCATAGCGGTTTGAGATATATGGTTTGTTGCATATAGCTCAGCTTTTTAAGCTCTTCTATATGTAAAAAACTTTTTTGGGACATTACTAACACTTTAAGGGCAAAAGACTGCCCCTTTCAGTTCTGCAATGGTTCTTATACAGACCCAGGCAAAGGAACAGATTTATTTCCTAAGGTAAGAGGATGTACTGATCCAGTACAAAGAGCTGGTACCAATTACTGTCCTAAGACAGTTTAAGTGAAAAATACTGCCCTTTCCAGTTCTGCACAGATTCTTATACAAACCCAGGTGCAGGAACAGGTACAGATTCCTAAGGAGAGAGGATGATCAGATACAATTCACAGAGCTAATATCAATTACTGTTATAAGATAGCTGTAGGTCCAAAGACTGCCCTCTTTTAATTCTGCAATTGTCCCTATACAGCCCTGCAGTATGTAGAGAGAATTTACAAATACAGTTCCAGGAGCTGGAACACATCTTAGTCCTATGCCTACGTAACACCAATTTTCAAAGCTACTCAGGCTGGAAAGTCTACACCACTTACACATGATATTCTGCCAATCATTAATAAGTTTATATAAGCAATATCAGTACAGTACAGTCACACAGAGTACAGTACCTATATAATACATTAGTGTATGCATTTACAAGTCTGAAACATGTCTCAAAAGCTGTCTCCAGCAAAATAATACAAATATGGTTCTCTTAGCTAATTGCTTGCCATTTTCAGGTAATAACTGGTTGATATTCTGATGAGACACTTTCTTTAGCTGACTGCAGTCCACACTTTCAATGCCGTCCATGGATGGAAAATGTTCCGTTCCAGATACCAGAGACACAATAGCTCTGTAATTATATTTGGAAATCATCTCTCTTTGCCTTGTGTTTACATATCCATTTCCAAGGCAAATCTCCATGTGTAAACATCTATTCTGGTTTTATGCTCATACTACTCAGTGACAGGAAGGAGTTAATATTGTGCATGCACGGCATGAATGGCCATTCAACCCTATTTATGTCAGGCTTGGCAAGTGATCCATTACCCCCCATAGGTTTGTTACGTCTGTTTGTTCATTCATTTTGCATAGGGCTTCGTATTTATTCATTCTGCAGAACAATGCATTCCACATAGGGTTGCCACCTTTTCCTAAAAAAAATACCGGCCATAGCTGTGGGTCGGTGAGGGTGGAGTCACAAAAGGGAGGAGCTACAAAAGGGAGGAGCCACAAAAGGGGCAGAATGTTGTATGACCACTCTCAGACTAAGCAGTCTCTCTCTCTGACTAAGCACTCACTCTCTCAGACTAAGCACATACACACACTCTCTCTCAGACTAAGCACTCTCTCTCTCTCTCAGACTAAGCACTCTCTCTCTCTCAGACTAAGCAATCTCTCTCTCAGACTAAGCACTCACACACTCTCTCTCAGACTAAGCACTCACACACTCTCTCTCTCTCTCTCTCAGACTAAGCTCTCCCAGACCAGTGTGGTGAAGGATCCCCTACACACAAAGGTGATCAGACCTCACAGTTAAGCCTTTGAGGCCTAGATGGGAATGAAACACATTTCCAAACATTAACCTCTCTGGTTCCCAAGGAGGTTAATGCAGAATCCCTTTGTAATAATGTCATAAAGGCTGGCAGCTGCCCTAGAACCAAAGAAGAACCCACAAGAGTATTTCCTACTGAGTAAATACTTCTCTCCCCCTTGTGCCTCTCTCTCCCCCATGTACTTCTCTCTCTCCCCCTTGTGCCTCTCTCTCCCCCTTGTGCCTCTCTCTCTCCCCCTTGTGCCTCTCTCTCCCCCATGTACTTCTCTCTCTCCCCCTTGTGCCTCTTTCACCCCATGTACTTCTCTCACTCCCCCTTGTGCCTCTTTCACACCATGTACTTCTCTCCCCCTTGTGCCTCTCTCTCCCCCATGTACTTCTCTCTCTCCCCATTGTGCCTCTCTCTCTCCCCCATGTACTTCTCTCTCTCCCCCTTTTGCCTCTTTCTCCCCCATGTACTTCTCTCTCTCTCCCATGTACTTCTCTCTCTCCCCCTTTTGCCTCTTTCTCCCCCATGTACTTCTCTCTCTCCCCCTTTTGCCTCTTTCTCCCCCATGTACTTCTCTCTCTCCCCCTTTTGCCTCTTTCTCCCCCATGTACTTCTCTCTCTCCCCCTTTTGCCTCTTTCTCCCCCATGTACTTCTCTCTCTCCCCCTTTTGCCTCTTTCTCCCCCATGTACTTCTCCCTCTCTCTCCCCCATGTACTTCTCTCTCTCTCCCCCCTTTTGCCTCTCTCTTTCTCCCCCATGTACTTCTCTCTCTCTCCCCCTTTTGCCTCTTTCTCCCCATGTACTTCTCTCTCTCTCTCTCCCTTTTGCCTCTTTCTCCCCATGTACTTCTCTCTCTCTCTCCCCCTTTTGCCTCTTTCTCCCCATGTACTTCTCTCTCTCTCTCCCCCTTTTGCCTCTTTCTCCCCATGTACTTCTCTCTCTCTCTCCCCCTTTTGCCTCTTTCTCCCCATGTACTTCTCTCTCTCTCCCCCTTTTGCCTCTTTCACCCCCATGTACTTCTCTCTCTCTCTCCCCCTTTTGCCTCTTTCTCCCCATGTACTTCTCTATCTCTCTCTCCCTTTTGCCTCTTTCTCCCCATGTACTTCTCTCTCTCTCCCCCTTTTGCCTCTTTCACCCCCATGTACTTCACTCTCGCTCCCCCTTGTGCCTCTTTCACCCCCATGTACTTCTCTCTCCCCTTGTGCCTCTCTCCCCCGTGTACTTCTCTCTTTCTCTTCCCCTTGTGTCTCTCTCTCTCCCGTACCTCGTTTTCACTTTCCTCCACTGCCGACATCCGGAGCGCAACCACTCCAAACGCGGAGACGCCGCATGGAGTGTGCAGGGGTTTTCTTCCTCTGTCTGGGCGCCAGTTTTAAACTGGCCTCAGAACAGAGGAAGAAAATACCTGCACGCTCCACGCGGCGTCTCCGCGTTTGGAGTGGTTGCGCTCCGGATGTCGGCAGTGGAGGAACTAAGACAGCAGTATCCGGCGGCTGTGGGGCTGCACAACTAATCGGTGCTCAACGAATCGATTAGTTGTTGCAGCCCTAGTCGGCAACATCGTTAAAGGTTGCCAAAGTGGTCTGGGAAGCGGGGCAAAGCATTAATACCGGCTTTTCAATGGCCGGTATAGAGGTTATACCGGCACCGGCTCAGCAGTGCTAATTACCGGCTGTGCCGGTAAAATACCGGCCGGGTGGCAACCCTAATTCCACACAGACCTGAGCCTGTAATTATTTTGTATGCTTAGAGGCAATACCATCTTCTTAGTGGATATCCTTAACCAAACCAAGCAAACATTTTAGACTTCCTATCCAGAAGAAGATAACCGACTTGCTCTGTCTACATTTTTTTTTTTACATGCAAAAAAATACTCATGGGATAGGTACAATTACAAATTCTGAATGAATCACTTAGATAATGGACATCTTTGCAAAGCACTGTGAACCAATAGGTAACAACCAATCAATGATGTCACTTATTCAGAGCCTGAATGTTGTTCAGTAATGTTTACAACTTTTGCTGCGCTACAACTCCCATCATCCTCAGTTGCAGATGATGGGAGTTGTACTCTAACAACCGCTGTCCTAAACAATTGCTAAATGGGTTACAGAGGGTTGATTTATGATGGAGCCACAACAACAACATCAAAAAAGGCATTCCTTTGTCTTTTTACAAACTAATAAATCCAAGTTTTTTTTCTCTTTTCTTACCAATTTTAAAGGGATAGTAATGTTTCATAATATAAGCAGCTCTAATTAATCATCATAGTATTTGGACTTTGGAGAGTGTTATTTCAATTCTGTCAGAGTTGTAGTTCAAGAGTAATTCAATGACAAAGTATCCCCCTCCCACTCCTTTTACTGATGTAACACTGCTCAGCCAGATCAGAAGGGAGGTGTCCAGGTAGACTGCAGAGAGGGACAATCTTCAATTAAGATAAGGGAAAAACCTGAAAAACTTGTCAAGGGGGGAAGGGCTTTCATTGTTCTCATAGGAAGAAGATTGTTCCCTGCTGTTATCTGTCTAGTCTTACAACCAGATTCCACATCTGAGAAGAGATGGATTACACTAGGTAAAAGGGGCGGGAGGGGAAACTTTGCTTGTGAATATCTCTCAAACCATAAAGGTTTGAGAGATAAGACTTATATCGTTCTTCATGTTTTTTTAATGCCTATAAAATAAAATAAAGATAAAACGAAGTATTACTATCCCTTTGAGATGAAACAAGGATCAGAATGGCACAAATGACACCCAAATCTTAAATGAATTAAATGTACACAGAAAATCAGAGGCCATTAAATGCCGCCATTATTCTGCTCCCTAGGAATATTTACATTCACTGGAGAACTGAAAAAAATCTGAGGAGCAGTGTCCAATTGACTAGTCACTGAAGTCATTGAAATGCACAATCATTTTTTGGAGTCCTAACAAAAACATTCCACCAGGAGAATAACCACAATGTACTGGACCCTGTCAAAGCTGTATTCCCTGCAATTATGCCCCCTGACTTGATTATTTTTCTCTTTATCTTGCTGATTAAGACACCAAGTTCAATGTATTTCAATAGTACCTATCTTGGGACTTGCTACACAGTCTGCTACTTAAGTCATAATTGTTTCACTCACGAACAGGACTGTATTAAGGCCCTAATGGGTGTGGAGCTTAAAGTCACAATGGCCCTTTTCTACTAGAAGTGCATACAATGTTCTGTAGACAGAAGATGGAACACGCCAGTACTCACAGGGCTTGCTTAAATATCCATTTTTATTTAAGTTTCAGTCAATATTAAGCAATAAAGTTATTGCTGTACTTGTAGGCTAGATAATGGGCTTTGCAAAGCATCTGCAACTCAGTATTATCTAAACCCTTAAATTGTAAAGCACTGTGTACACTTGTGGCACTATATAAATAAACATATTCATTCATAATATCCTACTTTGGCTCACTCTCTACTGATGAGAATGGGCCTATTGTTGTTACTGGGTCTGGAGCAGCAGCTGCATTAGTTTCCTTGTTGATCAGGCCCTGCTCATCCCTAATCCAAACTTATGCATATGTAATATGGAAACCCGTCAACAACACGTTCATGTCAAAACAAAAAGATTAATTGAATGATAAAGTTTCCCCCTCACGCCCCTTTGACCTAGTGTAAGCCGGCTCCCCTCAGATGTGGAATCTGGTCTCTTGAATGGACAGGTCACAGCAAGGGGCAATCTTCTTACTGTGATCATAAGGAAAACCCTGCCCCCCTTGACATTTTTTTCAGGTTTTTCCTTATGCTCACTGAAAAATGTCCCTCTCTGTGATCCATCCGGACACTTACTTCGTGTTCTGATGTTAAAAATGTCCCCATTGTGTGGGCTCTGCATGGACTCACTCCTAGCACTGTGTGGTAATTTTGGCCCAGCACAGAAAGCAATTAGCATAAAATGTCACAATGTGCCATCAACAAAAGTTAATTTCTCAAAAATAATTTTATATTACAAACAAATGGCTAGCACACCGTATAGGCATTTTTACTTCTTTTTCAAAGGAACTAAAAACATATCTTATGAGAACAGGTCGACTTTAATACTTAAGTTTAATCATAAGCTTAAAGGGACCCCATCACGTAAAACAACTGTGAGGAGATGTATTGAAGAGCGTTAAAGATAGGGTGGCCACACGTCCTGGAATGCCCGGGACTGTCCCTTATTGTAGGTCTGTGTCCCGCGTCACCCCACATCGGGACAACAAAGAGTCCCAGAATGGAGCAACAAAGCCGCCACCCACGGCCTACCTACATAGCGCAGCACGCACCAGACCAGCCAGCCAATGAAATGTATTTGCTATATGGTCCTCATTGGCTGGCTCAGCCAGCTAATGAGGCCCATATAGCAAATACATTTCATTGGCTGGCTGGACTGGTGCATGCAAGACAGCTGGGATGGTGCAAGTATGCTGGCGCTGTGAGTGAGTCTCGCGGCTGAGGCTTCCACCAGCACTGACCATCTTTCTGAGGCCGAAACAGAGTAAGAGTTACCACTGGGGAACTCTTAGTCTGTGTCAGCCTCAGGAAGACGGTCAGCGCCGGATGGAGCCTCAGCCGCGGGAATTACTAGGGTGACCACATGTCCAGGAGTGGCAGATTAGAAATGTGGTCATCCTAGTTAAAAAGGAGATGACTTATCTAGTGCTATCACTTCTCCAGTTCCTATGTTATTCTATGGAGCCAATGCACTAAGATTTCTCCAGCTTTGGCAATCTTAGTGCATAGGCTCCACTGAATAACATAGGAAATGGAGAAGTGATATCACTGGAGAAGTTATTTCCTCTTTGTCACACCTTAGTGCATCTTCCACCCCCACCCACGGAGATATTGGAATCACTTTCAGAATCATCTGCTCAGTGCCTTTTATAAGTATACTCCACGATCACGGTTTGATTTTTCCACATTTGTTGGCTTACAAGCAGGATAAAAAAATGGATTTACTTTGGATTTTTTTTTTTTGTCACTGACCATAACAAAATAGTCCATAATGTCGAAGTGGGACAAAAATCTATATGTATTTTAAAATAAAATCTACAAATAAAAAAACATAAATAAATAAATAAATATGATTTCTTTACTGCATATCACCCCCCTCTTGCTGTGACACTCTGAATAAGCTCTGCTGCCACCACCTGCCTTCAGAAGTCACAGAATTAGTTGTAGTCCACCTGTGTGCAGTTTAAAGCATCTCATGATTTTAGATGAAATACACTAATTTCTGGAAGGCCCAAGAATTTATTAGAGAACATATCTAAACAGCATCACGGAGACCAAGAATCCACCTGGGATAACATTCTAGAGAAGCTAGGGAATAAAGAAACAGTGCGACCTATGACCATTCCCCAGAGCACGACCGAATTAATTTTTGAAAACCTGAAAATAATAAGGCACAGCTGCGACTTTGCCTAGAGAATGCAGTCTACTAAAACTCAGTGACCGGGTAAAGAGGCGATTAGTCAGAGAAGTCACCATGAAGCCACTGGCCAGTGATGAAGGCACTGTAGAGTTCCACAGCTGAGATGGCAGAAAACGTTCATGGGACAGCTATCACCCGGATGCTCCACAAAGCTGGGCTTTATTGGAGAAAAAAACAAGAAAAAAATCCACACCCAGATCAAATCCTATATGGATGTAGGGTTGGCACCTTTTCTTCAAAAAAATACAGGCCATGGCATTCCCTCCATAGACTTAACATTGGACAGAAGCCAATTTTTTTCTGGCCTGCCGGTAAAATACCGGCTGGGTGGCAACCCTATATGGATGTTGCCAAAAAAACATGTGGTCTAAGGAAACTAAAATCAAACCTTCTGGCCTTGGAGCAAAACACAGTGTGACAAAAAGCCAACACTACTCATTGTCCTAAGAACATCGTCCCCACAGTTAAATATGGTGGTAGCAGCATCACTTCATGTAATTGCTTTAAACCATCACACTTTGGCCTTTGTCCTTTGGTTGACATAAAAATTTTGACATTTGATAATATAAAATGAGGAATTAAGCTTTGAGGAACATATGAACACATGATATATCTTTTATGTTTATGTTTTGTTCTGTGGCAACAAGGGGAGTTACCTTATTTCTTAAGTCAAAACCTATGCTCTCAGCACTCATCAACCACGCACGACACGACACACATTGCAGCAGACAACACAGACACTTAATTGCTTCATTAGAATCTTGCATGTTACATAATGTCTCGCCCCAGTGTTAAAGGATTAAGGGCGTAATGGGCCTGACACTGAATCATTAATTATTTAGGGATATGTGAACCAATCAAAAGTTAAGTAATTCTGGAGAAAACCAAGGAACAAGGTAAAATAATTCATACTGGGTCAGTAGGACTTTCTGGCCATTGTAACATAAGTGGAGGACTTGGTAGTTCTACTTTAACCCTTTAAGGACTGTGCAACCCATGACCTTGCAATGCGTTGCACACCTATCTGGTCCTGAAATGGTTAAAGCGATAGTAATATCTCAATGTATCACTATAAATTAAGATTCGATTATTCCTTATCCTTTTTAATAACAATGTTCTAATCAGGGTGGTTTTTGTGTAATTATATTATAAAGTTTCCCCCCACCTGCCCCTTTTACAGACGTCACTAGTCTTCCCTCAGATCTGAAATCCAGTCTCTTGACCAGACAGATCGCAACGACGGAAAATATTGTGTCTATCACTATAAGGAAAGCCCTGCGCCCCCTTGACGAAGGAGGGCAGATTTTTCCTTATGTCGATACAAGATTGTCCCTCATAGCGATGCGTCCAGACTGGATTTCTGCTATAAGAAAGAAGACTGATGTCTGTAAAAGGAGTAGGAGGGGGAAACTTTATAATATAATTACACAAAAACAACACCGATTAGAACACTGGCATTATTACAAAGTATAAGGAATGATCAAATCTTAAAACGGAACTACCACCGCTAAACAACTTGAGCTTAAATAATTCCCCTTCTGGCGACTAGCTGCTTAGTAGCGCTAGTCGCCAGAATTATTACCTTGTTAAAGAGGATTATCAATTTTTGTCGGGCTGACAGGCAGGATGGAGCGGAAACATAGTGACGTCTGCACGCCTGCACGGTTAGTCCTTTCCAGACCCAAATGCCTCCTACAGCCGGCTGAGACTGACAGCGCAGGCACGCAGATGTCACTATGGGAAGATGTCTCTGCTTCGTCCTGCCAGTCAGCCCAACAAGAATTGATAATCCTCTTTAACAATGTAATAATTCTGCTGACTAGCGCTACTAAGAAGCTAGTTGCCAGATGGGGAATTATTTAAGCTCAAGTTGTTTAGCGGTGGTAGTTCTGCTTTAATTTATAGTGAGACATTACTAGCTATCTAATTAAACTGTGCAAGTATGTGGCTTCATATAAACAACAGGGATCGCATGCCATCTCTTGCTCGCCATACACCTGAGTGAGACATAATTGAGTATCCATGTGGAAAGTGATTCCCACAGCCTCAGAAGCTGAATCAGACAGTTCACAAGGAACTGAGAAAAGTGTTAAGACCTTGTAAAAATTTCCCAAGCTTGCCCAGCCTGTTAGCAACCTGGAAAAACTAGTGACGTTGTTATTGCTTGGGTAGTACTTAATAAAGAAGCTGCAATTATAGGTTGGTTAATTAGAGTTTGATCAGAACCAATAAAACAAGGGTAGTTAACTATTGCACCTACAGCTGGGGGATCATGAAAAATATGCATATTGCAGGGCTTCTCTCTAACTGCAAGACGATTCTGCATTCAAAAGTTATTACAACTCAAACGTGCAGTTTTTTTGGGGGGGCAGGGGTACAGTATTTTCTTGGCCTTCTATTTTAGTGTAGCTCTGTTTCTACAGCAGTCTGTGGAGGGATATTCTCAGTGCAAACAGTCATACACAGAGACCAATAGAAACAGTGCCACTCCAGAATAGCAGGCATGGGCAACACTGCACGCAATCAAAATGTTTCTTTGAGCTATAATACCATAACTTACTATGTTCAAATGTATTATAACTTTATGAACCAAAAGGGTTTGCATCTTAAGGGCCAGATATCCTAGGAGTGAATTGCGGTTAAGGACCGCATAGAGGACTTTTCAGCACACCAGTACACTTCATCAGTCACGAACGGGGGTCTGACGGAGACTCCGCTCCAGTTTTGGAAAGGTCAGTTTCAGAATCCACTAGTGCTTACAGAAGAGCTGTATGCACAAAATACTTGACATGCCAGGAACGTCAACCGGTCCTTTAGGCAAGGAAACCGGTAACGGTCCTGACACGTCACTGGTCCCTAAGGAGTTAAATAGGTTAAGAGCTGTTAATACCTTCAGTTCCCTGCATTCACAATATGTTAGCAGAAGGTTCTTCACTCCCTTTCTTAAAGGGTCAGTAACAGGGGTATACCTAGACCATTTGGCACCCAGGGCAGATCCTGTATTTAGCACCCCCCATATTTGGCGCACCCCCAGTTTAAAATGTAAAAAAAAAAAAAAAACCCGTACCTGCTGCTGACACAGTGGTGAGAGCTGGATGGAGATGTCTTAGGATGCAGTGAGCCAGTATTTAGGCCTCCACATCCTCCTGCTCCAATTCGCTCTCTGTACTAGCTGTGTCAGATCAAGGCATCTCCTCCAGTCCTTGCACAACAGCACCGCACTACCGCAAGCCACGCACAACCAATGAGAGAGAAGTATCCTGTCAAAGCACTCCTCTCTCATTGGCTGCAGTGTGACTAAAGGAAGCAGGTACTGGACTGCGGGGCACATCTAATGCCGTCAGTACCTGCATAGGGCAATCGGGCAGGGGGCTCAGAGTAGCAGTGTGGCACCCCCCTAATGAGTGGTACCTGGGGCGGACTTGCCCCCAGCCCCCCCTCCCGTTAGTACGCCACTGGTTAGTAATGTCGTTATGTAAAAAAAAATGTAATACTGCAGCTATTAGAAAAATAAACTAAACAATCCCATCTCTCAAATCTTTATGGATTGAGAGATACAGGAGGCTAAAATTCCCACCTCCCTCTGCTTTTACTGACATCAGCTGTAAGCTGACGGCGGGAGATCCTGGTCCCGGGACAAGCAGACGGCACAATAGCACATAGCACAATGTAGAAAGAAATACTTAATTGGAACGGTCTACAAAGTGTGCCTGCAACATTGTGCTATATCGGCTCTGCTGAAGAGCCGCCTCAAGTTGGCTGACACGCATCTCCTGCTGTCAACAGGGAAAGTGGAGGGAGGGGGGAACTTTAGCCTCCTATATCTCTCAACCACAAAGGTTTGAGAGATGGGAGTGGGATTGTTTAGTTTATTTTTCTAATAGCTGCAATATTATCTTTTTTTAAATAACAGCATTACTAACCCTTTAACCATCTGAGTGTCAGAGGGGTGTGCAATGCATGCACTCAAAGGATTACACCCCTGAATGCTATAGGAAGGTATCCAGTGCATTGAGGTGCAATGTGGTAGAGATCTCCCTAGCAAACAAGTGTTTAAAGTATCAAAAATGTTATAAAAAAAATACTGTAAAGCAAGTAGTCACACTATTGGGAGATGCTTTATTCAAAAATGGTTGCAACTTATTCTTAAACAGAATATTTCTATGGAGGCCATCAGGAGGTGCTATTCCTATCACGTACCATTGGGAGCTGTAACCAAAGATTCATGGTTTTGCATGATACAGAGGTGATAGTGGAGATGACCTTTCATGTTATATCACTTCTCCAGTTCCTGTGTTATTCTGTGGAACTCATGCACTAAGATCTCTCATAAGACCTTAGTACACAGGCTCTACAGAATAACATAGGAATTGGAGAAGTGATATCACTGGAGAAGTCATCTCCGCTATCACCTCTTTATCACACCTTAGTGCATAACCCCCCCAAGTTCTCCCATATAGTACATTACATATAAAATATTTAAAAAAATGATGATGCAAGCTGACTCTGTTGCTAATAGTCTGATTAGAAATAATGTGTTTGAACTGTAATACAATTTAAATAATGCATCTCCTGGCAATGGAAGTAGCATTTCATTTTTACTCAGTAGGAAAAGCCCTATAACTTTTTCCATAATAAAAGTGTAGTGTTCCTTTAACACATCTATCACAGATAATCCAAGGTAATAAAAATTGATGTATATTTCATAATTAATATAATCCAGACTTACTCACTGTATCATTTAATTCAAACCATATAATCTTAGATGACTAACGCCAGGTCAGTTTCCTCATACCAAAACAGAATATCCTAATACTACGTAAAGGGATAGTAATGCTTCACTAAAAAAAGAAGCTCCAATTAATCTTCATAGTATTTGGGCCACAGAGAGTGTTATTTCAATACTGTCAGAGATGTAGTACAAGAGTAATTGAATAATAAAGTATCCCCCTCGCGCCCCTTTTACCTAGTGTAAGCTGCCTCCCCTCACATGTGGAATCTGTTCCTGGGACCAGACAACTCACAGCATGGGACAATCTTCTTACTGTGAGCATAAGGAAAACCCTGCCCCACTTGACTGGTTCTTCAGGTTTTTCCTTATGCTAATTGAAGATTGTCCCTCTCTGCGATCAATCCGGACAGTCTTGCTGTTTTGAGGTGAGCATTGTTACATCAGTAAATGGGGCAGGAGGGGGATACTTTATAATTCAATTACTCTTGAACTACAACTCTGACAGTAATGAAATAACACTCTGCATGGCCCAAATACTATGAAGATTAATTGGAGCTGCTTGTATTGTGAAACATTACTATCCCATTAAATAAACAATCTAGGGTGGAAATGTACAAATCCACCAGAGAATTTGTGCTATTTCAGCTCTGCTGAAGAGCCTCCTCGAGTCGGCCGACTTGGATTTCCTTCTGTCTGCTTTACAGCTGACATCAGGAAAGGGGGAACTTTAGAACGCTCTATCTCTCAAACCATAAAGGTTTGAGAGATAGGAATAGCACAGATGGATTTCTTATTTTCTGCTGTCAGCTTTACCGTAAAGGTTTGAGAGATAGAACTTTCTCCAAATACTTTATTTTTGTAAAACCTACAATACTGAATAAACAGGTGATAAAGCAGAGATGACTTCTCCAGCAATATCACCTCTCCAGTTCCTATGTTATTCTATGGAGCCAATAAACTAAGATCTCCAAAACTTAAAGGGTTACTAATGTCTTCTTTATATTACAAGTAACAGACTACGCTATGTCTAAGACCTTACTTGCGTGTAGTTCAAAAATTATGCAGAGATAAAGATCGCCCGCCCCTTCTGGTATGTCACGCACAAGCTGCAGTCTGGTCAGGATGGCTGCAGTGAGGGCCAAACTTCAGTAAGCAAAGGGAAATCTGGCCCTCCTTCGTCAAGGGGGGCAGGATTTTCCTTATACTTACTGAAATTTGTCTCTCGCTGCAGCTTTTGAGTCGCACAACCCAATTACAGATTCTGTGGGAGGCGGCCAGAAGGGACGGGCTTGGGATCTTTATCTCTTCAAAACTTTTGAACTACACGCAAGTAAGATCTTAGACATAGCGCAGTCTGTTACTTGTAATATAAAGAAGACTCTGCAAACGACTTTTAAAAAGACATTACTAACCCTTTAAGAAATAATTGTGAATTTTACCATGACAGGAGGCTTCATATTTTGCTTTACTTCCTTTACTGTAATCTCCAATAGCAGCACAGAACATCACAGAGTAACAACCGATCAAGTAGAAAGAAAGGCAATATAAGACACAACATGACTAAACCCTTCCTCTTTCTTTGCTGCTCTAACAAGCTGCACAGGTCAGAATATCTCTCCTATTTTTGTCCCATTACTTGGGTTTAATTTTGTTACTTTTATTCTGTTGTTTCCTTGTTCAAAGATATTTGTACTTGTTTGTCATATTGCTGTACTTTTGTCACTTGTTTTACCAGCCTATGGGGATCCTGCCACCTTGCTACCCTGCATTTTCCCTGTGCTGTCTTTTCTCTGATGCTGGGGACTTATGATTTTGCCTGCCTGTAGGACTCTGCTTTGTCACCTTCTGCACCTGCGGTTGTGTTCGTGGCGTTTTAGGAGTTCTCCTGGTCTCTTTGATCACTGGGGCAGGATATTGCGGTGGCTAGGTCTTTCTCATCTTTCATTGCACTTTACCTTTCGGTCTGCGGGTGTTTGTCCTACTGGACCTCTTGCACGCATGGCGGCCACCTTGAATCTCGCAAGACACAAAATCCATGGCAATCATCTTGGTGTTCCCCTGATGGTGAGGACAACAGGAAGGAAGCACTCTCAGGACCACCAACAACACGAGCCCAATCCAGATTTTTATAAAAAGGTTTACAAAAGATTTTATTAAGTCATATATTTAAAAACAACAAACATGGGTTCTCAAATGGAACAACTTCACCGAAGGCACCACCTAATGCGTTTCATGGGTGTGTCCCACTTAATCATAGGCCTATTGGAATGGGTGAGTGTTTATTGAAAAATGTGATTTTTATACATGCAGCTGTAGTGACTGACGTTTCTGTGAGGGAATTACTCACAAAACTATATTTTTGAGTTCCCCTGATGGTGACAGGCCCACTCCAGAGGCCTTCCATTTGGCTCCAGATCGGGTTCTGGACCTGCTGTCCTTTTTTCTTGCTGGATTTGGGCTATTACCTTTTAACGGAATGTGTCTATAAATGTATGAACTGTGGACCTATGCTTTTGTCTGCCTCTTGCCGCTGGCAGGTTGGCTTTATAGTGTGCTCTGTTTCTGCACGTTCCAGGGGTGAGCCCCCTGTTGTACATAGGGGTGAGCCCCCACTTTATGTTGCCAGTGGCCTTGTTGTTTTTTTTTGGGGGGGGGTGCTTCCTAGTTGGATGGGGTGAGCCCCCATTCATTGATTAATGTTTTCCTGTTTTTATTAGTTTGTGTTAATTATACTACTCGGCATTGGGGTGAGCCCCTTGCTGTGCAACTGGGGTGATCCCCCATATCTTCATGCCTACTACTCTGTCTGGCTATGCACTCCATGCATTGCCATGTGTTGGAGGGGTGAACCCCCCATATTTCTGCCAGCTGGGGTGAGCCCCCAAATTTCGTATTGGTAGCTTATTCCTTACACAGGGTGAGCCTCTGTTTTTCTCCATTGTTATTTATATTACTCTGTTTCAGCAGAAGGAGTGTTTTACCTCTCCTTTCTCCTGGGTGAGCCCCAGTTGTACCTGGCAGGTGGTTTATCCCTGGTGGTTCTGATTGTTGCACTGCTGTTTATTGATACCAGCCTCTATATCCATCTCCAGGTTTGGAACTTACTACAGGCAGCATGGGTGATTCACCACCACAATCCCAGGATTTTCATTCTATGATTAATGCGGTGGTGGCTGCCTCTGTTGAAAAAGCCTTTGCCAGGGTCCTTTCTCAATGCTCTTCTAATTCCTCTCCTATGCACCAGGCCTCCAGGTCTCTCCGTGAAGAGGAGAACCCTGTTTCTTTGGAACCAGCTGGCGGTGAGATGTCAGTGACCAAACTCCATTGGAGTTTTGTTCGATTTTGGGACGTTTATTTAGTCCTTCAATCATTGCGGGCATGGCCGACGAATGACTCTTTGTCACTTCATCAGCTTTCGGCTTAGCTAACTTTGTTGTTTTGTCTGGTGTCTTTTCGACAGGTTTCTGACTTCAGGGTGTTTGATATCTATGTTTTTTTGATTCTGCTGGAAGGGGGTATCCTTTTCCATTACTCTCCGCACCAAGTCTGACTCTTCTTCATTTTTTATCCCTTTTTTTTCAGGATGTACCACAACTCTATGTGGTTGAGGTCTTACTTAGGTATGTTGAGGTTACGGCTCCCTTGCGTTCTTTGCAGTCCAGTCAGCTTCTTGTCGCTTATGTCAAACCTCACACACCGGTCTCTTCTACCACTGGCTAGATGGGTTAGTTGGATTCTGACTCTGGCGGGTCTGGAGCATGTTTTCGGAGCCCATTTGTTTAGAGGGGCAGTTGCGATGTGTGCTGTGTCTGAAGGGGCATCTATTGCGGACATTTTATGTTCTGCTGACTGGTCTTGTGAGGATACGTTTTGTATCTTCTATTTTTGGCCATCTTCTCACTCTTCTTTTTCGCAGCATTGAAAATGCAAAATATGAAGCCTCCGGTCATGTGGTAAAATTAAGATTATAAGTACACTACGTTAGCATAATCTACAATTGGCCCCATAAAATAATATAGGAATTGGAGAAGTGAGATCACTGGAGAAGTCATCTCTACTTTATCACCTCTTTCGCTCCTTAGTGAATAACCCCCCAGTTCTCTTATGCACTATGTGATCATACGGATATACCTGGGGAATTTCAAAATGAGCGGACCCAGACATTATTGACATAAGTTTACATAGAACCAATGTTGTGGTGAAATCACCCTACTTGCACAAACTCAGGTGTTCAGTCACTCTAAAATGATCTCTTAACATACTAAAACCTGGAGATATCTACAGATATCATAGATAACTATGAACACAGAACACAACCAGAACTTCTGGTAGTAATGTCATGTACACGTCGACCCACATACAGCATGAGAATGAACATAAACCCAGATCAAAAACTTTGGAGAAAATTAACAATGTTGATAATTACATAGAATCCCTTTTTGTCTCAATTTATAATAAAGCAAGTTCTAAAATAAGAGTGATTATAGTTAAACATTGGCCTATACTTTTGGAAGATACTGTATACTCTAAGTGAAGAATAAAAATGGCATCCCATGTTGTAACTGATTGTAGCACACAATGGACTGAATGAGAGTGTTATTTCAATTTTGTCAGCATTGTGGTTCAAGAGTAATTGAATGATAAAGTTTTCCCCTCCCGCCCCTTTTACCTAGTGTAAGACATCTCTTCTCAGATGTGGAATGCAGTCCATAGACCAGGCAGATAACAGAAGAGGACAATCTTCTTACTATGAGAACAATGCCCCCCTTGACAAGCTTTTCAGGTTTTTCCCTTATCTTAATTGAAGATTGTCCCTCTCTGCAATCTACCTGGGCACCTCCCTTCTGATCTGGCTGAACAGTGTTACATCAGTAAAAGGGGCAGGAGGGGGATACTTTGTCATTGAATTACTCTTGAACTACAACTCTGACAGAATTGAAATAACACTCTTCAAAGTCCAAATACTATGATTAATTAGAGCTGCTTTTATTATGAAACATTACTATCCCTTTAAGATAATATTTAGGCCTTAGCTTAGGTGATTGTGTTGTGAAAGGCTGTAGTTCTAATGGGATGGAAAACCAACAGCTGATTGGATAATTAGAAAAAATGAATCTGTAAACTATTTAAAGGGATCGTAATATATAATTTTAAAAGCAGCTCAGATCGTTCAATATGAGGAATAGTACTGCAGGCTGATGCTCTTATTGTTCAAAACTCTTTAGTTACGATGTATTTAGATGCTGAAGTTTACCCCTCCTGCCCCTTTTCAGCATTTCAGACTGAGATCCGACAGCGGATCACAACGAGGGACAATCTTCAGTTAGTATTAGGAAAAACCTTAGGCAAAGAGGTCAAGTTTTTACTTATACTGACTAAGGGAGGATTATCTCTTGTTGTGTTCTGTCTGGTCAAGTGACCGGACTTCAGATCTGAGGGGAGGCGGCTTCAGAAAGGCAAAAGGGGCAGGAGGGATCAACTTCAGCACTTAAATACATCGTAACTAAACAATTTTGAACAATAAGAACATCAAGTAGCAGTCCTTATACTGAACGATCTGAGCTGCATTTAAAATGATATATTACTATCCCTTTAAATCTATGTATGCTATAGATTTGTTATTACCCAATAAAGGTACAAAAGCCCACAATGATGTGCATGCGAGGATAGCAGATTTTTGTCTTCTCAATAAATAATACCAGCATTTGCTTTAAAGAATATGGTGTTCTTGTATTTTATCTCTATTAGTGACTGCTGCAGAGTCTGGTGAGGCAATTTCTACAGTTGGATTTTATTGGTGACTTACTCCACTGCAGCTGAGAAGGACAACCCTTTTACAGTATAAATTCCACTGAGCCAGCGTGAGTGTTCTTAGTGTGGAACCGTGTCTGTGTGTCATCATATCGTTTCTACCTAGGATTACTAAACACAGAATCTTGTCCATCTTAGCCTCCATAGACCCATTTTCTGATCAAATGTATAAGTAGATGCCCCTTTAATCTGTTTTTGGATATTGAGTAATATTAAATTTATCTGTGTTTATTATAATAACAGATCTACTGGACTAGCTTGTTATATATGGAATGTGTTAATAATTGATGATGTCTATTAACAAGTAATGTAGTGTAGCAACGCAGTTAATGCTGTGAATGACTGAGTGAGAATATTTGATGTAGAATGCCTGTACTTCTAGCTGGAACAGACTCTAGAAAGCATATAGCACGCAGACATACTGTAGCTGTAAGTGATCTGCACTCTATACTTTAGTACTCACTGATAGATTTTTCAGTACCGGGTTGATCTTTGGTATCAGTATCTTTCCACTTGGGTCTTAAACAGGGGAAAGGGCAGGTTACATATCTAGTAAAGACCACTTATACTGTCTGTCTGTATATATATACTGTATATATCCCATCCCTAGCTATAACATTTTCACCTGCCTCTGGAAAATTGCCACATTACTGTTAAAGAATAATTCTAAAAATGGGGTTGGCCACAAAATAGGGTGTGGATAAGTGAAGGCGTGTGGTTAATGTATGGGACGTATGAGAAGGGGAGGGAGCGGAGGTCTGTCTTGCCTTACATCTCTCAAACCATAAAGGTTTGAGAGATGGGACTAAGTGCGTTCAGTATGTTTGTGTACTTGCTGTATTTTGGCGTCAAGTTGTTGGGGGGGGGGGTTACTATCCTTTAACCCCCCAATTAAAATTGGTATCCTTTTAAAACGTTTCATGCATAAGAGTGTGCGACATCATGGCGCATTAACCATGTCACCTTGGTTAAAAGGGCAACATAAGAATCTCTCACTGCAGGGAAGAGCAAGATTCTCATGTCGCCGAACAGTGACAGGATCCTGAAGCACTTCTCTAACCTGTAAAGTGCTTGTATTGTACTAAAACGTCTTGTCACATGCACTGTGCGTGCTAGCAAGCAGGGAAGTAAAGAGAGCAACCTATGCCCACTCAACATATTCCACTAGGAGCAGCAATATTATGGACACCAGCAGCGGCAGCTCTTTCTTCATGTACTCCACTGACCTGGGCAGCTCCTCCACCAGCACAAGCAAAGGAAATTGACCAGAGACCAGGACCCTGCAACTCAGGGAGGTCATCCAAAAGTAGTGAACTGCCTGCCTGCCTCACAGACGCCCAAAATCCTGCCCAGCTTCACCCCCTATGTGGATGAATCAGTTCAGCAGCAGACTGTAACACCAAAAAAAGACACAGAGAAGGAGCTGCGCCAGGAGTGCTAACAAGCAGAACAACTGAGCAACATGACACAGAGAAGGGGAAAGAGCAGAGTGACAGGGCCGATCGGAGAAAGCCAGCCATATCCCCAGCGCTGTACCCGGAGCATGTGACAAGACGTTTGGCCCTGTCACTCTGCTCTCTCCCCTTCTCTGTGTCATGTTGCTCAGTTGTTCTGCTTGTTAGAACTCCCTGTGGAGCACCTTCACTGTCTTTTTTTGCTAATACAGTCTGCTGCTAAACAGATTCTTCCACATAGGGGGTGAAGCTGGGTAAGATCTGGGGAGTCTCTGAGGCAGGCAGTTGTTGGTTTCTTTTGGATGACCTCCCTGAGTTCCAGGGTCCTGCTCTCTGGTGGTTTTCCTTTGCGCTTGCTGTTGAAGGAGGAAATAACAAGTTTAAGCATAATTACCACCTCCACTAAAGTTGCCCTGCAATACTTAGGCAGGTGGCGACTAGCTTTGTAATCATTTTATCTCTCAAAAGTGCCTACAAATAAAGTTATCCTTAAAGGGACAGTAATACTTCATTTTAACTTTATTTTATTTTGTAGGCATTAAAAAAAAATGAAGAATGATAGAAGTCTTATCTCTCAAACCTTTATGGTTTAAGAGATATTCACAAGCAAAGTTTCCCCTCCCGCCCCTTTTACCTAGTGTAAGCCATCTCTTGTCAGATGGGGAATTTGGTTGTAAGACCAGACAGAGGACAATCTTCTTACAATGAAAACAATGAAAGCCCTGCCCCCCTTGACAAGCTTTTCAGGTTTTTCCCTTATCTTGATTGAAGATTGTCCCTCTCTGCAGTCTACCTAGGCACCTCCCTTCTGATCTGGTTGAGCAGTGTTACATCAGTAAAAGGGGCAGGAGGGGGACACATTGTCATTAAATTACTCTTGGACTACAACTCTGACAGAATTGAAATAACACTCTCCAAAGTCCAAATACTATGATGATTAATTAGAGCTGCTTTTATTATGAAACATTACTATCCCTTTAAGTTTCCCAAACTGACGGGCAGGTTACTGAAGACTGTGCTCCTGCGCCATCAGTCTCTTCCGGAGCCGTCTGGGCCAGTGCAATGCCTGTAAAGGGTGAAGAGGACTGACAGCGCAGGCATGCATTCAAGATATCAGCGGTGCTGCCTGGCGTCCGGTCTCAGAAGCTTAAGGATAACTTTATTTGTAGGCACTTTTGAGAGGTAAAAATAGGATTTTAGTCTTACCTGTTAAATCCTTTTCACTTAGTCCATACAGGTCACTGGTACTCTGGGAGGCGATCCGCCCCTTTAATAGGCAGGAACAATTATGCAAATGATTGCAGGGGGCGGAGCCTCCCCTCCTACTTAAGCTGCCTTCAGGCCAGAGCCACTAGATTGATTTGAGACACTAAAAACTGACCATAGGTAAGCAAGAAGGAAGACTCCTGTGAGCATGCCCCGAAGGTCTCCCACTGAATGCCACAGGAGAGCCAAGCATGGTCCCTTGACAGGGTGGGAGACCAGTGACCTGTATGGACTAAGTGAAAAGGATTTAACAGGTAAGACTAAAATCCTATTTTCACTGTCGTCCAATACAGGTCACTGGTACTCTGGGATGTACAAACATTGAGCTGACCCAGAGGTGGGAAGTAAGGCAAGGACCAGGCGCAGGGCACAAGTCACTAGAACTGCTATGAACCAGTTAATTACATAGCCCAAAATGTAAGTGTCAACGGACACCAACCAGGGGAAAACAACCCCTGAACTAACACAGCACACAGAACCAGAGCCAACCGGGCTCAACAGGAAAGAAGCACTAAGAACCACAGAGTAGAAGGTCTAGACAGGCAAAACTGCCTCCAGGACCTTCCTCCCAAAACTGGCATCAGCCGAGGCCAGTACATCAACTCGGTAGTGCTTTGAAAATGTGTGCACAGAGGACCAAGTGGCCGCTTTGCACAGTTGATCAGCAGAAGCCTGATTCTTGTAGGCCCAAGAGGCCCCAATAGATCTGGTGGAATGGGCAGTCACCCGGAAGGGAACATGCTTATTCCGCAACCTATAGGCTTCACGAATAGTAGCCTTAATCCAGGAGGCAATGGTAACTTTGGAAGCCGGTCTCCCTGCCCTAGGCCCCTCAGGAATGACGAATAGAGCGCCAGACTTCCTGATAGACTCGGTGCGATGAACATAAAACTTGAGGCAACGCACCACATCCAACAAATGGAGATCTCGTTCCTTGTCAGATGAAGGATTAGGGCAGAAAGAGGGAACCACAATCTCCTGATTGATGTGAAACTCAGACACAACCTTGGGTAAGAATTCCTTGGTAGTGCGAAGCACAGCCTTATCCTTGTGGAACACCAGGTAAGGAGGTTTACAAGACAGAGCTTGTAACTCTGCTACCCGGCGAACTGAAACAATAGCCAAGAGAAAGGCCATTTTCCAAGTTAATAGACGTAATGGAATGGAAGCCAAGGATTCAAACGGGGGTCGCTGGAGAACTCCCAGCACCAAATTGAGGTCCCACTGGGGAGTAGGACCCTTGAAGGCAGGCCGAACATGAGTCACGCCTTGGAAGAAAACTTTGACATCAGGAAGGATAGCAATCCGTTCCTGGAAAAACACAGACAAAGCAGAAGTCTGGACTTTGAGGGAAATCAGACTGAGCCCTTTCTCAACACCGTCCTGTAAAAAGGCCAGGACAGTGGGAAGATGAAATTCTAGGGACATCTTCCGATCAGTACACCAAGCTACAAAGGTGGCCCAGATACGATGATAGATCTTGGAGGACACAGGCTTACGAGCACTAAGCATCGTTGACACCACTGAAGGAGAAAATCCTTTCTTCTCTAGAATCGAGGATTCAACCGCCATGCCATCAAATGGAGATGCTGAACATCCTCCTTCCACAGATATCCTTGAAGAAGTAGATCCGGAGGGGCAGGAAGTGGAAACGGTTCCGCCACTGACATGGCCATCAACTCCGGATACCAGGACTGGCGAGGCCAGTTTGGAGTGATCAGGATGACAGGACAACGCTCCTGCTTCAACTTCTGGATGACTCTGATCAATAGAGGAAGAGGAGGGAAGATGTAAGCCAGAGGAAAATCCCAAGGGATTGACAAGGCATCCACTGCTAGAGCAAGAGAGTCCCTCCACCGGGAGCAAAACACCGGTACCTTCCTGTTGTGTCTGGTAGCCATCAGGTCCACTGCAGGCACCCCCACCTCTGGGTGATTAGGTGAAACACCTCTGGATGAAGAGCCCATTCTCCGCTGTCGACTGTATGACGACTGAGAAAATCTGCCATGACGTTGTCTACGCCCGGAATGTGAACTGCAGAAATGACAGGCACGTGATCTTCTGCCCAAGATAAAATATCCTTGACCTCTAACCAGGCGGTGCAACTTCTTGTGCCGCCTTGCCTGTTGATGTAGGCCACTGCGGTGGCGTTGTTGGACTCCACTCTGACTGGGTAACCTTCCAGTTGAGATTCCCAATGCCTCAGGGCAAGCCGGATGGCACGCAGTTCCAGAACATTGATGTAGAGAAGAGATTCCTCCAGTCCCCATTTCCCCTGAGCACTGAAACGACCCAACACAGCACCCCATCCCAGGAGGCTGGCATCCGTTGTGAGCGTGGTCCAATAGGGAATTCGAAAGGATCTCCCTTTCAGGAGATGAGAGAGATCCAACCACCAGTGCAGACTCGATTCGACATGAGGAGGTAGAGAGACTGACAGATGCTGATGATCTAGATGATTCTTGCACGTCTGGATCACAAACCTCTGAAGTTCCCTGGAGTGGGCCATGGCAAATGGTACCGCTTCGATCGTGGAAATGAACTTCCCCACCAGAGACGTCAACTTCGGTACCGGAACTCTGTCCATTTCCAGGATCCCAGCTACTCAGATGGCTATCTGATGAGCCACTTCCTCTGGCAGAAACACCATGCATTGGCGAGTGTCGAACAGGAGACACAGGAAAAGGAGCCTCTGAGATAGGACCACGTCTGACTTGTCCAGATTCAGGATCCAGCCGTGACGGTTCAGAGTGTGTATACACAGCTGCAGTTGTTGGTGGAGAAGCTCCGCTGAGGATGCTTTCAGGAGGAGATTGTCCATGTAGGGGGTCACCCTGACACCTTCTTGATGAAGCACACCCTCTGAAAGACCTGAGGGGCTGAAGTCAGTCCAAAGGGAAGAGCTGAAAACTGAAAGTGTCCCCTGTGGCAGGCAATCCTGAGATACCGCCTGCTCTCTGGATGAATAGGGATGTGAAGATATGCATCCTGAAGGTCCAGGGAAGCAAGAAACTCCCCTGGAGACATTGCTGCAATCACAGAGCGCAGGGACTCCTGGCGGAAGTGGGAACTCACAACATAGGAATTGAGATCTTTGAGATACAAAATGGGACAAGCACCTCCGTCCTTTCTGGCCACCACGAACAGGTTGGAATAAAATCCTGAACCTGTGTTCTCCGGAGGAACCAATTCCAGGACCTCTTTGTCCAAGAGATCCTGAATAGCGTCGTCGAACAGACGTCTTTTTGTAGGTTCCTGAGAAGGACGAGTAAAATGGAACCGAAAAGGAGGAAGGGAAGAGAAAGGGATCCTGTATCCCTCTGACACTACCTGAATAACCCATGGGTCCGTCACTGACTCCTCCCAAGTCCGGCGAAAGATGCGGAGACGTCCACCTACTGCCGGATGCGGACCCGGGTTCGGTGAGTCATGCCGAAGCAGTCTTGGAGGTCTTGGCCTTGGGGGCAACTTTGGGCTTCCAGGACTGTTTGGGCTTGGAGGAGGAGCGCGCAGAGGACGGACCCGTCTGGGACGTGGAGCGTGTCTCAGTCTGAAAGGAACGAAAGGACCGATTGCGTTTGGCTGGAAACTTTTTCTTGAAGACTGAGGGTAGAAGAGTACTTTTACCGCCAGTAGCCTCGCTGATCATTTCTTTGAGTTCAGAACCAAATAGCAAGTTCCCCTGAAAGGGCAAGGAAAGCAAGGCTTTCTTAGAGGCTGTATCAGCAGACCATATTTTCAGCCAAAGGGCACGTCTAGCCACCACAGATGAAGTGGAGGCCCTCGCCATCATGCGCACAGCATCAAAGGCAGCATCAGCAACATAATTTTGTGCTTCAGTAATATTAGCAAGGAGCTGCAACTGCTCAGATACCGGTGCATCCTGGCGGACTGCCTCAGTCAGTCGTTCAGTCCAGGCCGCAATAGCTCTATTAACCCACGCCACTGCAAAGGTTGGACGCATGGCAGTGCCAATGGAGGCAAAAATAGACTTAAGAGAAAGTTCTAGCTTTTTGTCCGTCCAATCCTGCAGGGCAGAGGCATCAGAGACAGCCAAAGCAGTAGATTTGGAAAGCCTGGAAACAGGAGCATCCACCTTGGGGGGATGAACCCATTTTGCCAGTTCAGTCTCAGGAAAGGGGTACAGTTTAGCAAAAGTTTGGACACTGAGGAGGATTTGTCAGGATTCCTCCACGCCTCAGAGACTAGACGGGCAAGGGTAGGGTTAGTTGGAAAACATACAACCGCCTTAGATGGTTTTTGAAAAACGTCAGTTGGATCATGAGTAGATTCCTGAGTCAGAGGAAGGTTGAGCGTAGTTAACACAGCTCTAATCAAACCCTCAGCAGAAACTTCAGGGTCGCATTCATAAGGGTCCCCAATGGACCTGTTAGACTCAATAATAGTGCCTTCCTCAGCATCAGAATCCTGTAATAATTCTTCCTCAGAAGAATCAGATACATCAGGAGCCCCCTGTGGCTTAGGCAGGGAAGTCCTGATAGTAGAGGGGGTCTGCCAAACCTGGAGAGCCCCCTGTACCTGAGAGGGAAAGAGTTGGAGAGTGGATCTGAGATCCCTAGTGGCAGCTTTAAACTCTTTCACCCAAGTTGGCTCAATAGCATGGCTGGGAAGCCCAGGGTTGCTATCATGACAATCAGTGCATTTAGGGCATAAACTACCAGAACAATCTCTAGGCAGCCCAGAGTGACAAGAGGAGCAAAGTGCAATGGGGGGAACAGACACCCCAGCCTCCTTAGTCTTGGGTCTAGCCCCTGGCTCCAGTGGAGTAGACATGCTCACAGCGTCAATATACACCACTTAACAAATATCACCCAGTAAAAGTGTGAAAGATTAAAGTTTCACCCCAGAAACGCCTAAAATCGGACTTATCTGGCCAGCGAAGGGTTAATCTGCTGAGAGGAGAGAAGGTTCGGTCCCTGCGTAGTATACTCGCTGAGAAATAACACCACAAAATGGCGGCCGTCAGGCCAGCCAATCAGAAACGAGCGCGAACCGGGCGCTCATGGGAAATGTAGTTTTCTCTCAGAAGTACCCCAAACAGTGCCCGAACCCCCCTGAACTCCCCACACCCTGTAAACATACACCGGATGATAGAGCAGGAGCATAGAAGTAAAATGAGCCATCTCTGAAGTTGCTGTGACAAGCGGTTCCAGAGATATGTCCCACACTGTGAAATCCCATAGAGAGTAAAGGAGCAATGGCGTCTAAGCGGGAAAAGGCGCGCTTAAAGGCGCGGAACACTAAATTTTAATAAAGTCCCACTAAACTTTAAAAAGTGCTAAACAGTAACCTAATACATGAGAAACATAAGTAAAACTATATCCAAAGCTCCAAAACCCAGAGAATACCACAGAAATTGCATAAACATGATAAATGCAAATACAAACACCCTATGAGTGCTGGAGTGCAATGCAAACTCCCAAATACAAGCCCATCAAAGGGACACTGTGGGGACAAGTGGACCTTCAGAACTCAAGGGGTGGCTCACCTTTCTGCAGGACTTCTGTCTTCAGGTGACCATGATGAAGTAGGAATAGACCAGAGGTAAATTCCCCAGCAGGGAAGCTGCTTGACTCAAGCTGTTCCCTCTTCAGGGCATAAGGTCCACAGAAAATCCCTGGAAGCTGCACTAGCCACTTTAAAGAGGGCAATTCACAGCCATGGTCACCCTCCTAATGGTGGTATTCCATATTTGAATAAAAATAACAAAATACTAAGTTGAATGCATAGATGTTCTCCACCTGGTGTGCACAGCACACAGGAACAAATCAATCTAGTGGCTCTGGCCTGAAGGCAGCTTAAGTAGGAGGGGAGGCTCCGCCCCCTGCAATCATTTGCATAATTGTTCCTGCCTATTAAAGGGGCGGATCGCCTCCCAGAGTACCAGTGACCTGTATTGGACGACAGTGAAATAATGATTACAAAGCTAGTCGCCACCTGCATAAGTATTGCAGGGCGACTTTAGAGGAGGTGGTAGTTCCGCTTTACTGATTAGAAGACTGCAAGATCCTCCCTGTTCAGCGACATGAGAATTTTGCGCTTCCCTGCAGTGCGAGATTCTTATGTCGCCCTTTTAACCAAGAAGACATGGTTAATGTGCCATGATGTTGCACACTCTTTTGCATGGGACATATCAAAAGTGAAGCATTAAAATTAAAGGAAATGGTTTTGTCCCTTGTGATACAGTTGGTTTTTTCAGTTCTTCCCTTTAAATCAGCCTCTATGCAGGGCCGAACTTCCCAAAAGGCAGAGTAGACAACTGCCTACAGAGCCAAATGTTGAGGGGCAGAATCTCAGCTGTGCTGGCCACAATGCATTGCACTGGAGATGCAACCAGGGGATAAAGCTTTGTTTTTGAGTGTTATGGGCCAAAGGTATTTTTGTACCTTCAGGAGACACAAAACAAGCAAGACAGACTTCTGCTCCCTTTGGTGTATAAAACCATGGAGATCATAGTAACATAGTAACATAGGCTGAGAAAAAGACATTCTTATCACAAACGTCCAGCCCATGCTAATAACACCCCTGTTGATCCAGAGGAAGGCAAAAAAAGCCCTCTGAAGCCATTTCCAATTTAGCCCCAAGAGGGTAAAAAAAATTCCTTCCTGACTCCAAATGGCAGTCAGTTCCCTGGATCAACATTCTATCTGCACTGAAGCTATCTGTCATAATTTTCAGTTTTGCTCTGTGCTAGAGAGGCATCCATTGCTTTTTGAAAGCAACTGCTTTGTCTGCAAGTACAACATCCAGAGGCAAAGAATTCCATAGCTTTACCACCCTTACTGTAAATAACCCCTGCCTTTTTAAAGAACAAATTAACATTTCTTTATCCAATCATTTAAAGTAATCCAGAAACTGACAGCAACAACAAGCAACACCAACACATTTTGCTTACCAAGCATGCTTACTTACAGGACTATGTTTAAAACGTTTGAAATGTGAAATGCTCAAGGCCAGTGGGGTTGGTTGTTATTGCTGCTAGTTTGTTCCTAATTGTAACTTACTAACAAAAGACAGTTTTATTCTATACTGACAATCAAGGCAGTCTTTGATACATAGCAGAGTTGCATTCTGTCTTGCTCATTTTGTAATTTAGCTGTACAGATATAGTTAAATTTCTAAGGATTACAAGCAGTGATAAAGTAAACATACAGCTACACAAAGAAACATGTGTTAATAAATGTCAGGTTTAATCCAAAACATTCTGAGATCAGAGAATTTTAGGAATTTGTAGTTCAAATAGTCCACGTCAACAAAGCATTTCCTTATGATTATGTGGTGGTACGGGTTATAAACCTGGACTGAAATTCATGAAAAAAATATATATATTATTCCGCATTCCAGAGCACTTGTGACTAAATACACTGCCACTAGGTTACAGTATGGCGAAATATGTAAGCATGTTGAAAGTGGAGATTTTCTGCATTTGTGAAAACATATTTTTTTCCATATTTCTCATTTCTTTAGACAAAGGATATTTTTCTAAGTCATACCGATACATGTTTGTAATTCAGTTTTATAGATCACCAGTAACACAGCTGATGAGGGGGAAGAAAAGAAAAAAAAGAGAGACGTGCGTCCATTAAGGGAAAAAAAATCCTTATTGAAGACATTACCAACTTAGTTACAAGTGGATTTAAAAAAATCCTTCCCAGCTATGTCAGAATGGTGGTCACCCTGAAAATGAACCCTGTCTTCACTATTTATATTCCCATTCTTGCAAATATTAATGTCCTCTGTTGCAAGTATTAGAGAGTGTCGGGACGTTAACCAGAATTGAAGGGGATAATATGTATGTTTTAAGATAGTGCCATGGAAAGTGCCCTGATGGTCTCATGACAAAAGCTGGAGGCCATAAAGTTAAAGGGATAGTAATACTTTGTTTTAACTTTATTTTATTTCTTAGGCATTAAAAAACATGAAGAATGATATAAGTCTTATCTCTCAAATCTTTATGGTTTGAGAGGTATTCACAAGCAAAGCTTCCCCTCCCGCCCCTTTTACCTAGTGTAAGCCATCTCTTCTCAGATGTGGAATCCAGTCCATAGACCAGACAGATAACAGCAGGGGACAATCTTCTTCCTATGAGAACAATGAAAGCCCTGCCCCCCCTTGACAAGTTTTTCAGGTTTTTCCCTTATCTTAATTGAAGATTGTCCCTCTCTGCAGTCTACCTGGGCACCTCCTTTCTGATCTGGCTGAACAGTGTTACATTAGTAAAAGGGGCAGGAGGGGGATACTTTGTGATTGAATTACTCTTGAACTACAACTCTGACAGAATTGAAATAACACTCTCCAAAGTTCAAATACTATGATGATTAATTAGAGCTGCTTTTATTATGAAACATTACTATCCCTTTAAACTCCAGTGGCTACTGCCCAAGAATAAGTGTCTGTGGATAGTCTTTTGGGACGCCTTCACCAAACCCTCTGCCAGGGCTGCACAGAAGCTTCATGCAAGCCATCACCTAGTGAATGTGCAGTGGGTTGTGTGCCCCTCTGCTGACTCTATTGTGTTCATGTGTCAGAGTAAACATAAAATAAAGTTGAACACCTGTCAATCTTCACAACTTCACTAGTATACCAAGGAGAGAATAGTGTAAGTGTGTTTTATATTTTACCTGTTTATTTTCCTGTAGTTGTTTTCCTATGTCTATGTGCTGTGACCCCTCTAATAAATGCAATTTATTATCATTTTGTCTGGTTGAATAATCATATCCCCAATTAATAAAGCTACCCACCACAGCCACTGTCTTCCCTGCTGCAGAGCTAAAAGGCAGAACTCTTGTGGTGAGTTAACCAAAGAGTTTTCTGGGTTGGCAGTCGCTGTAAAGACTAAGCAAAGAGTAAGCCCTGAGGTAGCTTGGGTATCAAGAGGTGGGACCCCCTGGCTGCAAGTATTAGAGAGTGTCGGGACGTTAACCAGAATTGAAGGGGATAATATGTATGTTTTAAGATAGTGCCATGGAAAGTGCCCTGATGGTCTCATGACAAAAGCTGGAGGCCATAAAGTTAAAGGGATAGTAATACTTTGTTTTAACTTTATTTTATTTCGTAGGCATTAAAAAACATGAAGAATGATATAAGTCTTATCTCTCAAATCTTTATGGTTTGAGAGGTATTCACAAGCAAAGCTTCCCCTCCCGCCCCTTTTACCTAGTGTAAGCCATCTCTTCTCAGATGTGGAATCCAGTCCATAGACCAGACAGATAACAGCAGGGGACAATCTTCTTCCTATGAGAACAATGAAAGCCCTGCCCCCCCTTGACAAGTTTTTCAGGTTTTTCCCTTATCTTAATTGAAGATTGTCCCTCTCTGCAGTCTACCTGGGCACCTCCTTTCTGATCTGGCTGAACAGTGTTACATTAGTAAAAGGGGCAGGAGGGGGATACTTTGTGATTGAATTACTCGAACTACAACTCTGACAGAATTGAAATAACACTCTCCAAAGTTCAAATACTATGATGATTATTTAGAGCTGCTTTTATTATGAAACATTACTATCCCTTTAAACTCCAGTGGATACTGCCCAAGAATAAGTGTCTGTGGATAGTCTTTTGGGATGCCTTCACCAAACCCTCTGCCAGGGCTGCACAGAAGCTTCATGCAAGCCATCACCTAGTGAATGTGCAGTGGGTTGTGTGCCCCTCTGCTGACTCTATTGTGTTCATGTGTCAGAGTAAACATAAAATAAAGTTGAACACCTGTCAATCTTCACAACTTCACTAGTATACCAAGGAGAGAATAGTGTAAGTGTGTTTTATATTTTACCTGTTTATTTTCCTGTAGTTGTTTTCCTATGTCTATGTGCTGTGACCCCTCTAATAAATGCAATTTATTATCATTTTGTCTGGTTGAATAATCATATCCCCAATTAATAAAGCTACCCACCACAGCCACTGTCTTCCCTGCTGCAGAGCTAAAAGGCAGAACTCTTGTGGTGAGTTAACCAAAGAGTTTTCTGGGTTGGCAGTCGCTGTAAAGACTAAGCAAAGAGTAAGCCCTGAGGTAGCTTGGGTATCAAGAGGTGGGACCCCCTGGCTGCTTTACAGAGTTGATCTGTAGAGACTTGATGTTTAAGAGCCCAGCAAATATTAAAGGAATGTACAGAATGGGCAGGGATTCGAAACTGAGCTAGAAGAGAGATATACATGTTTCATAGTCCACTCAATCCATGTAACAATTGTAGTCTTGTAAGATCAGCTTTTCCTAAAAGCCTTTAGAAAAAACAAATAAGGTATCCGTTTGCCTGAAAGATTTGGTGGTTTGCAAATAGTATTTTAGCCACCCAATTACATCCAAGGAATGGAGACAAATCTCTTTTTAGACCTGAGCATTAGGACACAATGAGGACAGAAACAACTCTTGACTGATATGATAGGAAAAGACAACTCTGGGTTGGCAGGAACAGTTCCCAAGACTACTATCCTGATGAAAAATAGTGTATGGAAATTTGCAAGACAAAGTTCCTAGTACAGAAACCCACCTGGCTGAGAAAACAGCTGTAATAAAACTGTTCTGATACTCCAAGAGGATGCTCAAAGAATAAATGAGGTACTGAAAGGGTTATATAGGGTAGGGTGTGTGATGCGCTTCATCATTGAGGATGAGGATACCTCGGTACCCCACTGGTCCTTGCATCCTTCTAACCTTCTCTTCATTGGCAGAATGATACATTTTCATACTAGGCACAGCCTTGAAACAATGTATCATTCTGCCTGTGCAGACATAGAATGGATACATTCTCTGTGCAATAACAGCACAGCTGTTAATGTAATGAGTGATCATAAGCACAAACAGCCAGCAATAATCCCCTGACATTTCACTCAGGAAGTAGGGGTTACCAGTGGAGCATATATATATAAATGCCATACAAATACAATTCCTTGCCTCGGGATGCTGTACTTGCAGATACTGTAACTGCTTTCAAAAAAGTAATGGATACCTAACTAACACATCATAATATTGAGAATTAGGACAGCTGGCTTCAAAACAGATAGGGTGTTGATCCAGGGAACTATCTGACTGCCATTTGGAGTCAGGAAAGAATTTTGTTACCCACTTGGGGCTAAATTGGAAATAGCTTCAATAGGTTTCTTTCCCTTCAGCTGGATCAACAGGGGTGATTTGGCATGGGCTTCACTTGATGGACACATGTCTTTTTTCAGCCTCTTCAACTATGTTGCTAAGATACAGCTCTCAGAAAATATTATGAACCGAAATGTGGCCCTCAGGTCAAAATAATTACCCACGTGCTGTATATATTATGCAGATAGAGATAGATAGATAGATAGATAGATAGATAGATAGATAGATAGATAGATCTTGTGCATCAGAACATAGATAGATAGATAGATAGATAGATAGATAGATAGATAGATAGATAGATAGATAGATAGATAGATAGATAGATAGATAGATCTTGTGCATCAGAACATAGTCAGATAGATAGATCGATAGATAGATAGATAGATAGATAGATAGATAGATAGATAGATAGATAGATAGATAGATAGATAGTGTGCATCAGAAGATAGATAGATAGATAGATAGATAGATAGATAGATAGATAGATAGATAGATAGATAGATAGATAGTGTGCATCAGAAGATAGTCTGATAGTCTAATTGTTTAACCTCCATATCTGTTGGGGACTACAACTTACATCACCGCCAAAATCTGGAGGCCCAACAATTGACTACCCTGATCTAAAGTACAATGTCCTACTAATCATGGAAATTTAATTACAACGTGTGCTCACAGTGATGTGTATAAAATATGTGTTGGACTAGATGGACCTGATTGCCTACATGTTAACTACATTAAATAGCCCAGCAGTTAATAATGTAATAATGTAGCTGAATTATAAACTAATAAATGACTGTGCCTAATTATTAATGGTAATTAAACCTGTATCACCTTGCTTATGAATTAAAAATTGGGTATAAACACTTTGTTCCCCTTTTTTTTTTTTTTTTTTTTTTTTTTTCAAATTTTGTTTTATTGAAAAAAACACAGTAATATACAGCCAGTAACTCAGAGAGCAACAGCAAAATACAAAGAGCAGTCTAATACAGTGTAGAGTGAGCAACACATTAACAGCTGTGGTGAGGAACAGACAAGAGGTACTCCACGTGAGGCTTAAAAAAAGCATACATGAGTTCAGGGTGAGTAATGTATGACATCCATAGGTGAGAATTGCAGACCTGTCCAGTTCCTACCTAGATGGAGGTAAATAAAAGAGGAATACAGATAGTAGAGTAGAAGAGGATAGGAATAGAAGAATGTGGTGGGAGGAAGGAGGAGAAGGAAAGGGGTAGGACATGAGAGGTGGAAAACGGAGGTAGAAGGGTGGGAGAGGGAAAAGGGGAGAGAGGGGGCATTGGAGGAGTCCAGCTTGGCCACAGGAGAAGGGGAAATATCTTATCCTATGTCAGTGCAGGAGAGGTAGTGCATCTCAATATATATATATATATATATATATATATATATATATATATATATAGATCTGGTATATTTTATTGCATAGGAGTTATCACCTAACGTTCAACATTATTTTATATATATATATTTTATAGATATATTTCTATATATAAAACACAGAAACACACATACCTGTTTATGGAAATCCAGAACCCACAGCTAGAAAGGCCCAGGTGCTATTCACAGTGTTGTATCTATTCAGAAAGATATGGAGCATTCACGCTACTTAGTAAATCTTAAAGGGATAGTAATGTTTCATAATAAAAGCAGCTCTAATTAATCATCATAGTATTTGGACTTTGGAGAGTGTTATTTCAATTTTGTCAGAGTTTTAGTTCAAGAGTAATTCAATGACAAAGTGTCCCCCTCCTGCCCCTTTTACTGATATAACACTGCTCAGCCAGATCAGAAGGGAGGTGCCCAGGTAGACTGCAGAGAGGGACAATCTTCAATTAAGATAAGGGAAAAACCTGAAAAGCTTGTCAAGGGGGGCAGGGCTTTCATTGTTCTCATAGGAAGAAGATTGTCCCCTTCTTTTATCTGTCTGGTCTATGGACTGCATTCCACATCTGAGAAGAGATGGCTTACACTAAGTAAAAGGAGCGGGAGGGGGAAATTTTGCTTGTGAATATCTCTCAAACCATAAAGGTTTGAGAGATAAGACTTACATCGTTCTTCATGTTTTTTTAATGTCTACAAAATAAATAAAGATAAAATGAAGTATTACTATCCCTTTAAATTAAGTGTAATATTTCTTAGTATCTGTAATAGTAAACTTCACATAAGGTTTACGAAATCCTGTACAATTATATATAAGGGGGTAACTAGCCCTGATCCTCAAGAGCTAAAAACAGTGCCTGTTTTCATGATATCCCTGTGGAGCACATTGACTAATTAGTGGCTCAGCCCCTTTTTTTGGTCTACCTGTGCTCAGTCAGGGATATCCAAAAAACATCATAATTCTTGAGGACCAGGGTTGGCTACACCCGATAGAGAAGATTTCCTGATACGTAAAGAAAGGTACTCCCATAAGGTATTATAGTTCAAACCAGAAAAAAAGAACAATAAATAATATGGTCACAGGGATAAATTGGTTCCTGGCTACAAATCCTGGGATAAATGTGGAACCCAATGTGAAATAATAAACCCTTGGCAAACGCTGGAAACAGAACCCAAGGTTTGGTCAGAGTCAGAGGCCTCTCTTTCATGCAAGGAGTAAAACAATAGCCAGTAAAGAAGTCTATAAATTTGTATATTAGGAGTGCATGATGCATAGGCATTGAGATTGCTCTGGACACACAGTTGAGACTCGTACCCTTAAAATGTATTGCTCTAAGTAGTTGTATAATATATGAAAATCAACCATCCCTTCCCCCCCATATGAATGAATAATTATGTTTATTTTGTATTGCCACAAGTGTACACAGCGCTTTGCAATTTAAGGATTTAGATAATACAGGGTTACAAGTGCTTGGTAGAGTGAAACACTGGGTGGGAGATCCCTGCCTGAAAACGTACAATCTACAGGGGTAATAGGAGACATACAGAGTAATAAGGGTCAAGTGCTGAATACAGTGCCAGAGTTCTGGTTAGGATAAGGGACATAAAGTAAATAATTTATAAAAAAAAAACCTAAGTTGTACAAAGTCAGTGCCTTTTAGCATGTTTAAGTTTTGTTAAAGGGATAGTATACTTCGTTTTATCTTTACTTTATTTAGTAGGCATTAACCCTTTGAGTGCCAGAGGGGTACGGAAAGCATTGCAAAGCAATGCGTTGCGTACCCCTCTGGCACTCAAAGGGTTAAAAAACATGAAGAATGATATAAGTCTTATCTCTCAAACCTTTACGGTTTGAGAGATATTCACAAGCAAAGTTTCCCCCTCCAGCTCCTTTTACCTAGTGTAAGCCATCTCTTCTCAGATGTGGAATGCAGTCCATAGACCAGACAGATAACAGAAGGGGACAATCTTCTTCCTATGAGAAAAATGAAAGCCCTGCCCCCCTTGACAATTTTTTCAGGTTTTTCCCTTATCTTAATTGAAGATTGTCCCTCTCTGCAATCTACCTGGGCACCTCCCTTCTGCTCTGGCTCAGCAGTGTTACATCAGTAAAAGGGGCGGGAGGGGGATACTTTGTCATTGAATTACTGGTCCTTAATAGTGATGAGCAAAACCATAAGTCTGTCATTCATACAAAAAAGGCTTTTGTGCAAGACCCGAGAACAATCACATGCACTTTGAAAAACAAAAAGGAGGCACCCATATCCTTGCCATCATTCAAAATAGGTTCCTGATTGGGGACATACTGATCTGAACTTGGTAGGAGAATGCTGGAGCAGGTTAATGGAAAACTTACACCTTCTAACAATCACCACCCACCTTAATATGGCCAGAGAATCCCAATAGACCCAAACAATTTATCCCTTGCCCCTTGGGTCAAGTGCTAACCTCTTGATTTCTGTATGTTATAACCAAGGACACAGACATGAGACTTGCCAGCAGTACCACAGGACCTCAAACTCTGCTCACTGCATGGTGATCATATCCCTTTAAAGGGGAACTATCACCCTTATACAAGTTTGCCCTCAGTGAGATCTTCATATAGTGATAACCTGTAATCGTTTTTTTTTTTTTTATACAATTCATGCTATGACGAAATTTACATTTTTAAAAATGAGCCGGGGCCTCACGTCCGGACAGACTGTGGTTACTGCTCTGCACTGCAGCCTGTCAATCTTCTTCTGCACCCCCACCCCTACCCTAAGTATTGTCGCGTTCCAACCAGTTTACATGGTGAAATCCTCTGTCATTGGAAGAGGCTGGAACGTGACAATACTTGGGGGGATGGGGACAGAAGAAGATTGACAGACTGCGGTCAGAGGTATAACTAGAAGACACCGGGCCCTGGTGCAAAAATTGCCATGGGCCCCCCCGACCACATTGCACCCATTGCCCCCAGTCGCCTCCACATTGTCCCCAATTTCCTCCACATTGCCCCCAATTGCCTCCACATTACCCCCAATTGCCATCACATTGACCCCAATTGCCACATTGCCTCCAATGACACCCCCCGCCCGTGCCCATCTCCTACCTCCCTGGTAGTCCAGCGGTGTGGCATGAGAGGTCTGTACCTCCTTCTACACAGAACTCTTTAGCTGGAGCTCCTGTGCTGTCCTTTCTTCAGTAATGCAGAGCGCTGGGAGATGATGTGATCTCCCAGCGTTCTGCAATACTACTAGAGTGCTGAAGGGGGAGCCTAATTTTCTAGAGGTCTGTGCAGAAGAAAGCACAGACCTCAGTTGCTTGCTACTGGCGCAGGGAGGTGGGGTTGCAGGGAGTGGCAGGGCCCCTGGAGTGGCGGGCCGCATCGCAGGTGCGACCACTATTGTTATGCCACTGACTGCAGTGCTGTCACGGTTCCCAGGAATAAACCGGGCGATAGTACGGTAAAGTAAAACAATCGTTTATTAGAATAATCACAGTAATGCACGTAATTAGATAACATGCAGAGGGTGATCAAAGAGGCAAGCACTGTATCAGAAACAGCAATACGCCAATAGATCCACCACACTGTCTGAGGCTAGGCCTCAGTCCACTGGAGCCTCGAGTAATTAGGAACGCCCAAAGGACTAGCACTGACGGGATCATCACACGGAGTAAACAGACAGAGCCCCCTAGTCAGCACCAGAAAGGTTAGTCAGACAAGCCGGGTCATACACGGAGCGGGTAGTCAGCCAGAGCCACAGGTTTGCACCAGATAGGATATCCACTGAAGCGTTGGTATGCTGGATGCGCAGTGGACAGAGCCCCAGGTCAACACCTGAGTGGGTAGTCAGACAAGCCAGGTCATACACAAAGCGGGTAGTCAGCCAGAGCCACAGGTTTGCACCAGAAAGGATGTCTAAGCCAAATCGGAACGCACAAGGAGACTGGTCAGACAGAGCCACAGGTCAACATCAGAATGGATGGACAGACAGGCCGGGACATACACAGTTCAGGTAGTCAGCCAGATCCACAGGTCCACACCAGATTGGGTGTCCACTACACAATGAGAGCAGTCAAGAGTAGTCAGACAGAGCCACAGGCCAGCACCATAATGGATGGTCAGACAAGCCATGTCATACACAGAGCCCAAGGGAAACAGAACTGTATTGTACAACAACGCAAGGGCAACCGAGTCAGAACTCAGCCTGTCCTTTAAACCCCTCCTCAGGAAGTAGGTAGGAAGAGCAGCTCAGAGGAAGGAAATAGGAAGGAAGAAAGTAGGTAGGAGGAGACTACAGGAAGCATGGCATAAAACAGAGGCCTGCTACATGCTTGAAGCCTCACGCCTGCAGATGATGCTGAAGGTAAGCTGTAACAGGTACAGAGCTGTAACCGCAGTCTGTCCTGAAGTAGGACCCTGGCTCTTTTTTTTAATGTAAATTTCACCATAGCATGAATTGTATAAAAAAGAAAAAAAACAGAGATTACAGGTTATCGCTATATGAGGATCACACTGAGGCAAACTTGTATAGGGCTGATAATTCCCCTTTAAGGACGAACTGCCAGGTTTGAGTTGTAATAACTTTTGAATGAAAAATATCCCAGCAGGGAGAGTGCCATTGTTTCAATGAACAGGAAAAACATATTTTTTTAATGAATAAAAGTTTACTGCTCCTTTAAATACTTTTTGCTCTCTTCTCAGCAGTTAGTAGGCTTGAAAACAAACATCTACTTGAAGGCACTGTGAAGCAATAAAGCAATAATATGGAGAGAAGTCTAGCATTTAACCCTTTGAGTGCCCTCAAAGGGTTAAGGAAAGGGACAGCATAAAAAAAAAAAAGCAAGTTCTTATTGCATTTAATCACAAATACCACTAACTATGCCCTTGTGATAGACAAACAATGATAATAACATTAGAGAATGTTCCAAGAGCATTGGAGGCAGTCAGACTGGGTCTCCCCGTCCCCCAGTGGACTTCAAAAGGCACCGAGATAAGGCTGGCATTCTATCACAAGGTTTTTCAATGGCATGAACTTGAAAACACCGACATAAAAGCAGCTGCTAATAACCGTAATTAAAAGAATTGTTTTCTTGTTACAAGAATAACAGAACAGTTCACCTTTGTATATATAAAGATTTTAGGTGTTTGTGTTAGTGTGCATATCTCATACACACGTGTAGTGTTTGTGTGTGTATGATTACCTGACAACTTTCAAAATAAAATGACCCTGAGATCTTTGAAATATTAACCCTACAGGTTCCCAGAAAATACATTGAAAGCAATGTTGGTGCTTGTTCTGAACCAGAGTTTAAGAACAAGCAGGAGGCGCTTACTCCCCATATCCATAGCTGGAAACTCTCCGGATTTGCCCCGGAGACTGCAGTCTTGAAAGTGCTTTACCGGGTCTCGGGGACAAAGGCTGATTCTCCGGATGTGGGGAGTTTTCTTTAAAACTCTGCTCACTTCTTCTCCTTCACACCCAGTTCCTCCCGCTTCTTCTCCTTCACACGCAGTTCCTCCTACTTCTTCTACTTCCCACCCAGTTCCTCCCACTTCTTCTCCTTCCCATCCAGGTCCTCCCACTTTTCCTACTTCCTCACACAGTTGCCCCCTCTTGTGCGATGTCCTGGAAAGCCCGCCCCACCAGTGGGTAAACCTCACACACTTTTTGCCGCAATTTGCAGCAATAATACTCCCCAGGAGCATCAGACAAATGATAGTTCTGAGGTATGCCCATAGAATGTACTCCTTCTGTGTCCCACCTACCTTCCTCTACCCTGTAATCTCCCACAAGTAGGGCCCTCTCATTCTTTAGTTTTCCATGTTCCATTTGTACTATGAAATATCTCTTTATGTCTACTTTATGTACAGCGCTGCGTAATATATATATATATATATATATATATATATAAACAAACAAATGGAAAACAAGCGAGACCGCCAGATACAACCCCCTTCATACATCCATGGATATATACTGAAAGCTGTATAAGAAACAACAATATTTATTATCTTAACTAATACAAATAATCTTAAAAAATATATAAAAACAATAATAAAATAACCCCCAAGTGGACTAGAATGTATAGATACATATAAAGCACAGTGATATCACTGAAAAAAAGGATCTCTTATCGTTCAAAAATGTTCATAGCAGCTTTTAAAACACATGGTACCTGATGTATTCAATACGGTGACACACTGAATATCATTCAACAGCCGATATCGCTATAGTGCAAGACCTCTGTCCGCGATTATTATTGACGCATGCTCACTATACATGCTTCAAGGCATTATACAAAGGAAGAGAGCCGTGTTGGACTGACCCACACACCTGTCCGTATCACAGCATTGAATACATCAGTACCATGTGTTTTAAAAGCTGCTATGAACATTTTTGAACGATAAGAGATCCTTTTATCAGTGATATCACAGTGCTTTATATATAGCTATACATTCTAGTCCACTTGGGGTTTATTTTATCATTGTTTTATACATTTTTTAAGATTATTTGTATTAGTTGTGATAATAAATGTTGTTTCTTATACAGCTTTCAGTATATATTCATGGATGTATAAAGGGGGTTGTATCTAGCGCTCTCGCTTGTTTTCCATTTGTTCCATATTATTGTTTCACCCAATTCACTACAGGGTTAGCGACTGAGCAACAGATCACCCCCTATTTTTTAAAGGTATATTTCTTAAAGGTATATTATTGATATTGTCCCAGTCTATAGAGCCCACAATAGTAGATGAGCGCCATTTTTCCGATATAGTTTGGTGTCATATATATATATATATATATATATATATATATATATATATATATATATATAGTGAATTCAAGGCAATGGCACACCTACAACAAAATACATGAACAGATATAATTAGGTGCACATCCCATAGGAATAAACAGAGTATACTCAGCCTGGGCTGAAGTGAAGATACGACACACCACTGAATTTGATTGAAGAGATTTAATCCATAAGGAACATTTTTTGTGATTAAATCTCTTCAGTCAAATTCTGTCAATGGTGTGTCGTCTCTTCAATTTAGTCCAGGCTGAGAATACTCTCTCTCTCTGTATATATATATATATATATATATATATATATATATATATATATATATATATATATATATATACATATACATAGAGAGAGAGAGAGAGAGAGAGAGAGACACTAATAATTATAATAAAGAGTTGCCATTATTAATCTTAAATTGGGCTGCCACCTGTCCTGGTTTTAGGGTCACTGTCTGGGTCTCTTTTCTCTTTCCAGTTATCAATGGTCCTGAAAACTGGAGAGGTTCCTTTCTGCATTGTTTTCTGAGGCAGACACAGGACTTGCTGCCTGTTTGTTTGTATGATTACTTCTATATACACAGACAACTCAGAATCTGTCTGTATAGAGATGCTAACAGGAGGATGCAGCTCTAATTGATGGGGGTTATTGACTGACAACTTGCTTTAGCATACCTCCCAACATTTCAAATTGCCAAAGAGGGACACTTGTGTTTTAAGGGGTGTTGCTGTGGGTGTGGCTGGTGGGCGGGGCATTGCCAATAATTTTTAGGCTATTTCATGACCTATTGATACCTCCTTGTGTAACCTAATAAATGACTTCTAACAAGACCAAAGGTTTTTTATTTACACAGACTAATTTATAAACCCATGTAATGAAGATTAATATGAGTTTTATTGCTGTGGAACAATGTGATACATTTATATACACACCATACTGTCTGATCTCCTAAAAAGAGGGACATCAGGGTGGGAAAGAGGGACAGAGGGATTTGGGTCTAAAAGAGGGACTGTCCCTCCTAAAGAGGGACACTTGGGAGGTGTGCTTTAGGGGGCTGGCTCGCTCATTCTGACAAGGGTGCCTCTTGCTTTTATTCATTAGTTCAAAGCTCTGCTTCTTCCTACTCCTAACCCTGACAATTCTCTCCCTTGCTGAAATCCCAAATTTATCTTATTATACTTCTCCTCTGAATCCTCCTTTGCTTCTTCTTATAAGTTTTTATCTCAGAACGTCATACCCTTCCCTCTCTTTGTACCATCTACCCCCATCTATAGCCCCATCAACTCTCCCTCTCTCACTCTCCCTCTGCCACCTTCCTTCTATGACTCCATATAAGTGGAATTTGTGTTTCTGTCTGTCTGTCTGATGTCTTTATGGGTGCTGAATGTGTGATGTATAGTTGATTGTTGTGGTATACCTGATGGGTTCTGTATATGCTGTACATGATAAGAGAGCTGTGAAGCTGATGGGCAAGATATAATTTCTTGTGAGGTCAGGGACAGCATAATAAAGTTGGAGTGCTAGGGGCTTTACAACTGCATACAATTAATTTTATGAGCTGGTAGTATTGTGGGTCCTGTTCCCCCCATTATAATCTGCTTGTTAGTGCTGCTACATCTGCACTGTAGGCAAATATGGAATGTCAGACAGTGTGTGTGTGTGTGTGTGTGTGTGTGTGTGTGTGTGTGTGTGTGTGTGTGTGTGTGTGTGTGTGTGTGTGTGTGTGTGTGTTCGTTCTATGAATACCAGTGGACAGTAGAACAAGGCTGGGGTATCAGACAATGTATGAATGGTTCTATGAAAACCAGTGGACAGTAAAACAAGGCTGGGGTATCAGACAATGTATGAAGGGTTCTATGAATACCAGTGGACAGTAGAACAAGGCTGGGGTATCAGACAATGTATGAATGGTTCTATGAATACCAGTGGACAGTAGAACAAGGCTAGGGTATCAGACAATGTATGAATGGTTCTATGAATACCAGTGGACAGTAAAACAAGGCTGGGGTATCAGACAATGTATGAATGGTTCTATGAATACCAGCGGACAGTAGAACAAGGCTGGGATATCAGACAATGCATGAATGGTTCTATGAATACCAGTGGACACTAGAGCAAAGCTGGGTTATCAGACAATGTATGTGTGGTTCTATGAATATCAGTGGACAGTAGAACAAGGCTGCGGTATAAGACAATGTATGAATGGTTCTAGGAATACCAGTGGACAGTAGAACAAGACTGTGTGTGGTTCTGGGACTACAAGTGGACAGTAGAACATGGTGAAAATGACAGCCATGTGTTCTGTGGTCACTGCTCCATGGAACCAAATGGTATTAATGATGGTGATTTGTATTCTAATGACCAAATAGTACTAGGACAATGACATGGTTACAGGTAACTTCTTATTACCAAAATATCCTAATACCAGTGATGTTTATGGGCAAGTTCTTTTTTAGAATTGTCAGTATATGTGTCTATACATTAATATGGGCAATTAAAAATACTTTGGTCTTGCTCTAAATCATTTATCAGTTACACAAAGAGGTGCAGATGGGTCAAGAAATAACTTTGAAATGTCGGGACATATGGTGTAATAATATTGAAAAATTAGCCTTCATCCAAAACAGGCTTTTCTACAAGACCTAAAACACTATTTATGAGTCAAGTGTCTCATTTCATCCAATGTGGGTGGTCCACGGCTCACCTACGGCTGTTTCCCTACAATAAAATATCAGCTAGGTGGCAACCATAGGGATAAACTATTGAGCAGTAAGTGACTGATCAGTTTTTGTTAGCTCAACAGTGTATATGGGGCGCACATATGATACTCCCTCCGGATATTGGATCTTGACAAAACTGTATGTGTGAATACAAATTAATAACTGAGCAGGTCTATCATATTTAATCAAATAACAGCTGAGGGGGCTGTGCAAGGCGTTTAATCCCTAGTTTGTTTGTTCAGCTGCTTTCCTCTCGCACTATATCCCACAGCATGTCACTTAGTAATTTTAGTTCCAGGAGATAAGCTTGAGTACCAGTTGGGCACACTGCACTTAGAACAAGGTAAAAGGAAAGGTCCATATTTAGGGTTGCCACCTTTTCTTTAAAAAAAAAAAAATACCGGCCATGGCATTCTCTCCATAGACTTAACATTGGACTGAAGCCAATTTTTTACCAGCCTGCTGGTAAAATACCGGCTGGGTGGCAACCCTATCCATATTTCTCCTCCCCTTGCAACACAGATGCATATGAGCCTACGCACTGTTATTCCACTTCCTGTTTTGACTGCTTGACATACTGTATGTTTATTAAGGGTCCTATATTCACAAGAAAAAAAATGTAAGATATTTTTAATATCAGAGTTTTAACATCAAAGACAATTTTAGGGAAGAGTTATAAAATGTGGGTGTGGCCAGACACAAAGTTCAAACACATCACAGTGTCAAAAATGATTGTATTAACGACAGTTTTAACTATAACCCACTGAGTGCCAGAGGGGTATGCAAAGCAATGTATTGCGTACCCTTCTGGAACTCAAAGGGTTAAAATTAACTCTAGAAGTGGAGTAACCAGCAGCACCAAACAGAACAGATAAAAATCCCTCAAGACTTGCAGATTTAAATGGGACTTTTAACCCATTGAATGCTAAAGAGGTCTCCAACGCATTGCAAAGCAATGTGCTGCACACCTCTCTTGTATACAAGCGGTTAGAAGCCCCATTTAAATCAGTGGAAATTATTTTCTGTCCCCTACTGTGCAGCTTGTTTGCTCCTGAATTGAGCCGCTTTTTTTTCTCCATGAAGCCCAAAACGTCTGAATAAATGTCTAATAGTGACAAATGAAATATGAAGAATGCACAGAACCCATTATATTCTATATCAAATATAAATATATCACTTTGATTGCCAGAGGAGCTTCACAATGAGTTGAGTACCCTTCTGGAGCTCAAAGGGATATTATATATATTATATATGAAGTGCATGCACTCTTCAATATATGGGCTAATGGGCTGCATGCTGATAAAAAAATACACGTATATATACATACTTCCCAACGTTTCAAATAACGAAAGAGGGACAATTTTATTTTAGGTAGAGTTGCTGGGGGCATGGCTGATGTGCAGGACATTATTGAGAATTTTTAGGTTATTTCATGACCTATTACAATCTCCTTGTGTAACTGAATATGTAATTAAAGCAGAACTTTCAGCTTCATATCACTACACCTATTGTGGAAAATATGCCCAACATGATCCTCTTTGTGTGTATATAACATCCCTGCTATCCCACTATGTTATGCAATTGTACCTTGTAAGTTCGCTGTAAGACCAGGGAGAGCGGCATCATCTTGGCAAAAAAGTAACAGAGCGCATGCGCCAGTTCTCCCTTTGTCTTGTCAGTCACAGGGGAAGAGACGGCCTCTAATTTTTTTTTTGTTCTGCGTGATGGAGAGATGAATAATTCTCTAGTGTGATCACAGGGGACACTGGCAGCATCTTGGCAACAAAATAACACTACATAGGCTACAATTGGCTGCTTATTCATACAGTACGAGCGCTGTACATGAAAGAGCTGGCATCTCACAGACATGACCTGGATGCGCAGGATTCAAGGATTGCGCCAGGTCACATGGTTTTACAAGGGCTTGACGTAGGATTCAGGGGCTGGATGGAGGATTCAGTGAGAAGCCCTGTGGGAGTGTCTTCTGCACCATAAGGTACACAGAGGGAGAGCTCTAAGTGACCGTTGCATCATCAGGTACTATTTTCATGTTTCTACTGCTTAACTTAGATCAATTTTTCCGCAAAAAAAAACATATCACTACAAACAGGGGACACAAAGGAATGGAAGAGGCCAGAATCATTCAGAGGTGAAAGTTCCCCTTTAAGAGAAAGACAAAATTATTTTATGTACAAAGGCCAACGTAAAATTTATTTATTTAGAAAATGTTTTACCAGGAAGAATACATTGAGATTTCTCTCGTTTTCAAGTATGTCCTGGAGTGTTTACAGTAAAGGGTTGCATATTTACACAAATTGAGAAACATTATATATTACATGTTATTATATATACATACACATATGAATATACATACATATGGAATATTAAAATTATATACAATTACACTCTGTTTTTAGATATAAAGAAGCATTTACTTTAAATGATTTTAGACTGGGAGCAGATGTGATTATTTCAGGCAGATTGTTCCAGGCCTTTGGAGCTCTGATGGAGAAAAGGCAGATCTTCCTGCTTCTTTCTTGTATTGTGGTATACGTAGGGAGTTGTTAGCAGTGGAGCGGAGGTTATACTTAGTATGGAGAGCACATATATTGAAGTTTAAACAAACACTTATGTGAGCTGTATTGCTTTGGAACAATGTGATTCACTTATATACACATTACACAGTCTAGACACTTGGGAGGTATACACACACACACACACACACACACACACACACACACACACACACACACACACACACACACACACACACACACACACACACACACACACACACACACACACAATTTCTTGAAGATGACCACTGCTCAAAGAACTTCTTGAAGGTGAATCAGGTGCAAATTAATTGTAAAAACTTTGGCTCTATTTTGGGCCTTTGTCAAGTCCCGAAGTTGGGCTAAAACCATAGAAATTGGCACCCGGTCCACCTTCAAAAAGTCCTGTGAGTCTGGTTTATCTTCAAGAAATTATCTGTATACCTATTTTTGTTATCAGCACCAAAGCCATTAACCCATTAATTGGAGAGTGCATATTTTTATTCTTGCTCATGTGTGAAGAGGTGAGTGGAAGGGAGAGATACATTGTCTACACAGCCTCTCACAATGTCTACAGTTGCATAACAGATGGTCACACAAGATCACTGCATCCTGCTCCCTCCTCATTAATCCCATTTACCATCCACTGGAACACTTGAATGAATGAATGAATGACTATGTTTATTTATATAGCGCCACAAATGTACGCGGCGCTTTACAATTTAAGGGTTTAACCCTTTGAGTGCCAGAGTGGTACGGAATGCATTGCCTTGTAATGCATTCCGTACCACTCTGGCACTCAAAGGGTTAAACAATACAGGGTTACAGGTGCTTTGTAGAGTGAAACATTGGGTGTGAGGTCCCTGCCTGAAAGCTTACAATCTAAAGTGGTAATGGGAGACATACAGAGTACATAAGGGTCAAGTGCTGAATACAGTGCTAGTTCTGATGATGATAGAGGAAATCAGTAAAGTAAATAATTTATAAGAGCGTTCATTGTACAACATCAGTGCCTTCTAGCATGTTGAGATTTTATCCATGAGGTGCGTTTTTAAGTGAGATTTGAAGGTTATCAGAGAGGTGCAGTGGTGCAGGTTGGATGGTAGAGCATTCCATAGATACGGAGCAATGAGAGAAAAAGGTTTGATATGTGACAGGGCTGTAGACACAAAAGGAGCTGAGAGAAGACAATCATTGGCCGAACGTAAGTGGCGGGATGGGGTATAACAGAAGATCAGAGTGGAAATGTAAGAAGAAGTAGAGGAGAGTAGTGAAAGAGAGAAGTAATATTTTGTAAGATATCCGCAGACTGATAGGCAGCCATTGGAGAGTTTTGAGGAGGAGCGGGGCAGGGACAAACCTAGGTGACAGAAGAGTAATTCATGTTGCAGCATTCTGTACAGACTGAAGTGGATGGAGATGGGAAGCAGGAATGCCAGACAGAAGAATGTTGCAATAGTCCATGCGGGAGAGGATGATTGCATGTATAAGAATTTTAGCTGTGGAGGAGCAGAGGAAGGGATGGATTTTAGCAATGTAACGCAAAAGAAAGCGACAGGATTTAGCAATGGTATTAATATGACAGGAGAATGAGAGAGACTTGTCACTTCCTCCAGCTTCTCTGTACAGTGTCCTGTCTGGCATTTAAAGTGTTAGTAATTGTCAGCCCCTGGCGGATTGGCGTTATTTGTCAGTCCTTGCCGTTGGACTTGACTTCTTACCTCCTCCCACCGGTTCCCTCATTGGTTGAATCGAGTTTTTTAGGGCGACCAGCCCTATCGCTGGCGCCCGATTATTGAGCTTGCTCAGTTTGCGTGGCTTGTTTCCCTGTTCTGTTGGCTTCGGAAGTCCTCCTGCAGTTCTGGTTTCGCAAGCTCTGGCTCTGGGTGACGTTGCTCCTGACTCGCCTCCTCCCTCTCTCTCTCTTCCAGTGTTCGGCGTTCCTGTCCTTCTCCTCCTCCCCGGTTGCCTTGTGGACGTGCCGTGCTCTGCCCTTCCCCATTTCTGCCTTCGTTGCCTCCTCGCTGCCGTGCTGGGTCGCCACCTCCTCCAGTTATCTCGGACGGCTCCCCTCTTCCCTCGTGGGAGTCCGGGGTGCTGGGGCGATTGGTAGCCACTAGCAGGTGAGTGTCCCAGGGGTTCTCTCCTCCCTAGTCTGGGGTTCTTCCCGTCTGTGGTTCAGGGTTGGAGGGGGCCCTTCTTGCAGGACTGTCTCCCGTGGCTCTCGGCTTCTGTTACCTTGGCGGCGGTTCAGCTGTCGGTTGGCCAGAACGGTCCGCTTCCCTCCTCTAGGGGGTTCCCCAGTTATTCGCCTGCTCTCTTGGCGGCAGGGTCCCTGCCTCTTGGCCCGATCTTGCGAGGCGGTTCTGGCCCCTTGGTTCTGGGGGAAGGGTTGGCAGGTATTCCTGCCCACTCCTTGGGGGAATCTTCCTCCTTAGGAGGAGAGTGTGGCTTCTGGCCAGTGTTCCCCCCTAACGTTGCCTGGGTTCTTAGTAACCCCATTCTGGTAGGGGGGAAACTGGGGCCTTTGGGCCTTCTTTGGATCTGGGTTAGGATTGGCTGCCTCTCTCTCTCTCTCAGGGGTCAGGTATAGGCTCGTCAGTCCTTGGGCTCAGGGGTTAGTGTTTTGGCTGGTTCCCGGTTTTCCTCCGGCGGCCCCGGTTGTCCGGGGCAGCGGGGGCTGGTGGGGTTTGAACCTTCCATGCGGGCCGGGCTTTCCGGGTCTGAGTGCAGGGGCTAGCCATCGGATTCCCTTCATTGCCATTCCAGTTCCTAGTCATTGGGTGCAGGTTCCTCGTTTCCCTTCTTTTCTCTTTGAGGGGGGCTCCTCGGATCTCCACTTTTGTGTGGTCCTCCACTCGCTCCTTCCTCCATAGATTAAGGTGGGCCTCCCGCTCCTCGGTGGCTTTTTCACGGCCTCTCCACCTCTGGCGTCCACCTCTCTGCCCGTGACAGTAATGTAGAAGAGCTTAAAAAACTGAGCTAAATGCAAAAAAACGTATCTCTCAAACCGCTATGGTTTAAGAGATACGGACGTTTAAAGTTTGATTTCTCCTACTGACCACTGTAACGCTGTCAGCAGGAGATCCGTGTGCTTGAGAAGTGCCAAGATCTACTTACTTACAAGGAATCCCTTCATTGGAATGGTCTAAAACGTGTGTAAAAAGCTTTTTTTTAGACAATACTAACACTTTAAAATATAAAAACATCTCTGCACTCTAGAGTCCCTCTAGTTCCAAGTACCAAAGAACAATTAAAAATATAGTTCACCCATTCAGTGCCCCCGAGACCAATAAAACAAAATCTGCAGTCTTTCATATCAGTGGGATCACTATTATGTATATTACATTGATTTATTCATCTAAGTTGCTTAAGTTGCTTCCAAAATCGAGGCAGGAGCAGCTTACTTTCCAGTTGAAGAGTATTATACAGACTGTCTGCCCAGTACCAGCACTCTATAAGCATGTGCGGAGAGATGATCAGAATGGAGGGGAGAGCAGGAGAAGATAGCAGGAACTGTGAAAGGGATGGTAGCAGGGTGTGAAAGATAGGTGAAGAGCCAGTGTGGCGAAAGGGAGGGAAAGAGGCAAGAGAATACCCAGAGTGGCGAGATGGAAGGTGGAAAGGAGAGACAAAGAGTGTCCATGTTCCTGCAGTAATTCGGACAAGATAGGGAAAGGTGGATTTGCCCTCCTAAACAATCCCATCCAAATCACCACTCCAGGGGGATGTTCCTGCAGCGATTCCCCAACACCACCACCATCACCCAAATCGTCACCTCCACGCATGCAACTATATTTATTATCTAGACAGATATTTACAAATGTATGCATTAGTTTATAGTAATGTGGTGTACTGCAGTGTAATACAAAACAAGCCTTTAACACTTTAAAGAGACGAGATGGCATCCATATTTATTACCTCAGCACTAGGGTAAATATTAGCCTGTACATTAAAATGCCAAATGTCATTTATAGGGTTGGTTGTAATGGCTGCATTGACGTACAACCAGAAGCTGTATTGCTGCATTACAAAACTAGTTACTATGGAGTTGCAAGGTGTGCCTCTGGTTAACTAATATGTCTTGTACTTGGCTCCAAAGGCTTTTATTGTGCAAAGTCACATGGCTCTGATGCATGCATTTAAAGGGATTATCTCGCCTAGAAAACAAAATGTAGTCATTTTGAGAAAGATTTTAAAAATCACCTATATGATGTATTAGACATTTTTTTATTTAGAAAACTAATTTTGGGGGTATTTAGATGCATAGATTAAGAAAATGTCACAGTTCCCAGAGAAGTTCAAAAGTCAGTACGGTATAGTTAAATGCAATTTATTGACAGCAGAAAGGTAAGCAAAATATATACAATATATACAGCAGGAACAAGCAGATGGTTACAGGACAGCGAGATCTGCTATCAGGAATAGCAGGCTGCCGAGCCTGACCAATATGCTGGAGACTAGGCCTAAGCCACTGGTAGTCTCTGCTGGAGCCAGGAACAGGAACACAGGATCTTTATTCGACGTAGCGGGCGTACCGACTCAAGCCTGCAGTCAGTAGGGAGCGATATCTGACTCACGCCTGCAGTCAGAATAGAGCAAACTCTGACTCACGCCTGCAGTCAGAATGGGAAATAGATAGCGGACTCGCCAGCAGTCAATATCAGAGCTGGTCTACCAGAGCCCCAGGTCCGCACTAGGTTGGGTGTCTGCTAGGTACAAGGAACAAACGTAAAAGTAGTCAGACAGAGCCACAAGTCAGCACCAGAGGGGGTAGTCAGACAAGCCAGGTCATACACAGTTCAGGTAGTCAGCCAGAGCCACAGGTCTACATCAGGTTGGGTGTCCACTATAGGGATAAAGAAAAGAATAGTCAGGCAGAGCCACAGGTCAGCACCAGGTTGGATGGAAGACTAGCCAGGTCATGTCATGTCATGTCATAAAGAACAACGCAAGGGCAACTGAGTCAGGACTCAGTCTGCCTTTTAAACCCCGCCACAGGAAGTAGGTAGGAGGAGCAGCTCAGAGGGAGGAAGTAGGTAGCAGAAAGTAGGTAGGAGGAGACTACAGGAAGCAAACACATAAAACAGAGGCCTTCTGCATGCTTGAAGCCTCGCGCCTGTAGATGACGCTGAAACCAAGGTAAGCTGTAACAGAAAAGTAAAGCATGTTGTGCAGGCACTTTCTATCTTAGCCATATATATGTAAGGCTAAGATGTGATATGCCTACATGACATGTCTTAACTAACATCATCTATACAACTAAGTAACTGAAAAGTACATTTTCTAAATATAAAAGTGGCTAACATTACATATAGGTGATTTGGAATGCTCCTTCCAAATGCCCAAAGTTATATATAATTGATAGAGCAAGATTTGGTTAAAGCGGAACTACCACCTCCACTAAAGTCACCCTGCAATACTTATGCAGGTGGCGACTAGCTTACTAATCATTATGTTACCTTTAAAAGTGCCCACGAATAAAGTTATCCTTAAGTTTCCGAGACTGAAGGTCAGGTTTCTGCAGCCTGTGCGCCTGCGCCGTCAGTCTCTTCCGGAGCCGTCGGGGCCAGTGCTATGCCTGTGAAGAGGACTGACTGTGCAGGCGCTCATTCAAGATGTCCACCGTGATGCCTGGCTTCTGGTCTCGGAAGCTTAAGCATAACTTTATTCGTGGGGACTTTTTAAAGGTAAAATAATGATTAGTAAACTAGTCGCCACCTGCATAAGTATTGCAGGGCGACTTTAATGGCGGTAGTAGTTCCACTTTAAAAAAATATTTGATGACACATTTTGGAAAGAGGAGGCAGATGCAGCCCACAGGATCCCGGCCTGCATCATTTTTAAAAGCAGGATGTGCTATTAACCTTTAAAATGTACATAGCCACCTACATATGTTTATTATATCATCAAGAATGAAGTATAGCCAAACTAAAAAAAATACTAAACAGAGATGTTGCTCTCAGGCCCAGCCTTTCTTTAAAATAACGTGACAATTCTAGAGAAAAAAAAATGTCAAGTGATATGCCCTGACCATACAAACACCTTTTCACTACAGAGGTGATACTATGCATGGAGAGGAAATCATGACATTGCTTAGACCAGGGATGGGCAGTGTTAGCCCTTCACTGGCTGACGGGGAAAAATGGGAGTTGTAGTCTGACAGCACCTGGATGGCCTCCCACTGCCCAACACTGGCCTATAATCTACTGTCTGGGAAATTTTAAGGATTAATATTCATAGATCTCATAATCAGTTAATTTTAAAGCTCCCAGATTTGTGTATAATTCATCCCCATAGGGCCAGTTTGAAGGTCATAAAAGTGACCTTCCCCCATGACGCTTTAGTTATAGACAACAGGGGGAGATGTACTAAGGTGTGATTAAGAAGAGATAACTTCTCCAGTGAGATAAACTCTCCAGTTCCTATGTTATTCTATGGGAGAGCTTTAGTTATAGACTACAGGGGAGATGGACTAAGGTGGGATAAAGGGGAGATAACTTGTTCAGCGAGATAAACTCTCCAGTTCCTTTGTTATTCTATGGGAGAGCTTTAGTTATAGACTACAGGGGAGATTGACTAAGGTGGGATAAAGGGGAGATAACTTGTTCAGCGAGATAAACTCTCCAGTTCCTTTGTTATTCTATGAGAGAGATTTAGTTATAGACTACAGGGGAGATGGACTAAGGTGTGATAAAGAGGAGATAACTTCTCCAGTGTGATAAACTCTCTAGTTCCTCTTAGATCTTAGTGTTTTGTCTACACAGCATAACAATGGAACAGGAGAGGTTTCTCACTAGAGAAGTTATCTCCTCTTTATCACACCTTAGTGCATAATCTAATGCTTTCCTAACCTGGCAACGAAACCAGCTGTTTGTATGTCACGGTGAGTGTTTTGCCTTCATTTACATGTCAGACATCCCTTGGGAGCAGTGCATGTCCCCTCCCTCGCTAGGAGACACCTGTTTCATCAGGACCAGCGCTGGGGGAATACCATTTATTCAAATGACTAACTTGAAGCAACAAGACCGAAAACACATTTGTTTAAAGACAAAAGTGGAGAGATTTTGACAACTAGTTGTATCACAGGAACAAATAAAGATTCTCTTTGACTAAAATGCTAGAGCGGTCTAGGGCTACTGAGCAGCTAGTTGCCAGATGGGGAATTATGTGCGGCAATGTTGCTATGGGGTGGTAGTTCCGCTTTAACTCTTTAAGGACCAGATGGGGTGTGCAACATATTATGAAGCAATGCACTGCACAGCCCTCTCTGTTCCTTAACCCCTTAAGGACGGCGGCCGGCACTTAAGGACCACGGGGCTCTTTTTATTTTTTTGTATCTGATTTAGAGCTCCCCGAGCAGCATGCAGCCACATGGGGAGCCCTGAATTCCATGACGTGCCAGGACCATCACTGGTTCTTAACTGCCAGACAGCCGTGATGGTCCTGGCATGGAATTGGACTTTAAGGGGTTAAAGGGTCAAGATTACCATGTGCTGTGAGCAGAGTTTGAGATCCTGCTGACAAATGTCATGTCTGCCTCCAAAGACATAGATAGGGCTGACTGAAGATATCTCTTGACCAAATGAACATGGGCAAAATTCATGCTAGCTATTAGGGTTTTCAATCCATCGTAATTATTATTGGGGGGGTTAAATCTCATCTATTTACAGCAGGTATATATTTATACATATAGTATGCCTCTTTAAGAAATCTCTTTTTAGGCCTCATTCACGTGGGCAACATTAATGTACTGATATTCTTGTTTTACGACTCTCTCTGATTAGGCAGTCATGAGTATTGAGTCACTGATTACACCCCTGTTAATAAGGCCAATATAACCCATTATTAGTGCACTGCGCAGCCCAAATGCACCATTACTCGTGGGGAGATTAGCATAAAGCTGGCAAAAGAACCCGAGGCCTTAAGCATGAGTGGAACTTAAAGGGATAGTAACGTTTCACAATAAAAGCAGCTCCAATTAATCTTCATTTGGGATCCTGGGATCAGTCGGCGGATCTGCAGCAGAGCTGCAAGCACACGTAGTAGACCTTTAAAGTAAAGGATTTCTTTTTCATTAACACAATCTTGGCTCTGCTGCAGAGCTTCCGACGGTCCCGGGACCGGATTTCCCTGCTGAGAGCTTGATGTCAGGGAAAGGGGAGGGAGGGGGGAACTTTGTAAGCGGTTATCTCTCAAACCATAAGGGTCTGAGAGATGCCACTGGGGGCATTTTTTTTTCTTTTTTTAATGGCTACAAAACAGGGGTTAGTAATTTCAAACTATTACTATCCCTTTATACTGTGGGGAGGAACTGTACTGAAAGTTTTAGTTTTAAGCAGACTTTTTTTTTTAACCATGTACTGACCAGAGGGGTGTGCAGCATATTAAAAAGCAATGCACACTACAAAACCTTGAAAGGTTAAAGTGGGATAGTGAAAGAATAAATAAATCATTTTTTTTTCTGAAAGTACTTTACCAGGAAGAATACATTGAGATTATCTCTCGTTTTCAAGTAGGTCCTGGACTAATTTTATCTACCTCAGAGAAAGGCTGAGCCGACCCTGCCGGGACTACAGCCTGCAACCTCGCGGTCTGAGCAGATTCTACAGCTGGTGAATTAACCAACTGAGCCATCTCTCAGCTCTGGCCCTTTTAATAAATAAATTAAAATGAGAAGTTATTTTTGTGGATTTAACCCACTGCTTGCCAGAGGTGTGTCCAATGCATTTCTTTGCAATGCATTAGACACCCCCTGTCACTCAAAGAGTTAAATCCTCACATGCAGGAAATAGATCCAGCTCATTGCAAAGCAATGTGCTAGAGGAGACTCTTACATGCAAGGGCTGAAATAATTCTATTTATTATTACTAGTTTTTAAAATCTTAAACGACCTTGCAAAAAAAAAATATATAAATTAAAAAAAAAAAAAAAAAAAATCACTAATAATAAAAGGCCAGATGTATGTTTGTCCGATGCAGTCATTTGCAGTAATAAGTAATAAATCAACTGCACCTATTTGTATCAGTCTATATAAAATAAAGGGACAAAATACAGTATTTCAAATAATGTGTGTGTTTGTGTCTGTGTTACAGGAGGCAAATATAGTTTTTGATACCTTTTATTGGCTAACTAAGCAGATTTAAATGCAAGCTTTCAAGACCTTAGGTCTCTTCCTCAGGCATGTTATCGGCTCAGCTGCTCAGCCTGCGGCTCTTCAGCTGAGCCAAAATCACGCTGTTTCGAAATAAATACTTCATTGGAACAGTCTACAAAGTGTATTTGGAAACCAGGCACACTTCGTAGACCATTCCAGTTAAGTATTTATATTGAAATAGCATGATTTCGGCTCTGCTGAAGAACTGCCAGCCGGTCAAATGACCAGAATCTGCTGCTGTCCCATAGACACTGAAGCAGCCTGGAGGGGGAACTTCAGCGAGTTATATCTCTCAAACCATGAAGGTTTGAGCTATAAGACTTACCTCACTGTATTTATTTTTTTAATGGCTACAGTATTAAATAAAGTTAAATTTAAACATTACTATCCCTTTAACGAACTGCACTTCCAAGCTTTCAGCACTTAGGGCCATACGTTCTGAAGAAAGTGGAGGAATTCTTGGGCAAAGCAATTCTACTGTAGGGTAGAACTAAAAATTCCCTCTCTAGCATTCAAAGGTTGAAAATATGTTGAAGACCTCACTAGCATTCAAAGGGTTAAAATCCCCATTTAGATCAATGGAAGTTTTCAGAAATTTTTATCTCTTTCCTAAATATACAGCCCCTTAGTAAGTTTGAAAGCTGAAACTGGGAAAAAAAAAATTTGATTCTTAGTACACAAAAGCGACTATCCCTTTAATTTGACCCCACCTAGCTGTCTGATTGGTCCACAAGTCACATTTGAAGTCCAGAATTCTGCCTGACAACCAAGCCCTTTAAATAGAGTTGTTTTCTACGAAGTCATGTGACTAAATTCTCAGAAAGCGTAGGGGAAGTGGAGGAAGGCGGGGTGGAATGTGGGTGGTAGAGAGGAGGGAGAGACTTAGACTGAAAAATATAATTTGTTTTTCTTTTTGCATAAACATTCCATGTATTTTCTAAGCCATTCAGTGCCAACACAGACACAGATGAGAGTTGGTACCGTGTTAGCTGTAGAAATACAGGAGGCAAATATAGTTTTTGATACCTTTTATTGGCTAACTAAGCAGATTTAAATGCAAGCTTTCAAGACCTTAGGTCTCTTCCTCAGGCATATTATATCCTGCTGTCAGCTAGATGGCAGACTTTTTTGAAGCAGCCTGGATGGGTGAACTTACTTTTTAATGCCTACAATAATAAATAAAGTAAAATTTAAAGGGACAGTAATGTCCCATAAAAAATTATACTTGTTTTGTAGAGGTTTAAAAAATAAGTTATGTGGCACAAATCCTATCTCTCAAAACGCTATGGTTTGAGAGATATTCACCTGTAAAATTCCCCTTCTCCTGATGTCAGCTGTAAAGCTGTCAGTAGGAGATTCGAGTCGGCTGACTCGAGGAGGCTCTTCAGCAGAGCCGAAATCGCATTATTTAAAAAGAAATACTTCAGTGGAACGGTCTACAAAGTGTGCTTGCAAACCAGGCACACTTTGTAGACCTTTCCAATGAAGTAATTATTTTTAAATAACGCAATTTCGGCTCTGCTGCAGAGCCACAGACTGGTTCCCGGACTGGGATCTCCTGCTGTCAGCACAGCGCTGATGTGAGGAGAAGGGGAGGGAGGGGGAACTTTACATAAGAATATCTCTCAAACCATAAAGGTTTGAGAGATAGGATTTGTGCCAAGTAACTTATATTTGAAACCTCTACAAAACAAGTATAATTTTTTATGGGACATTAGTGTCCCTTTAAACATTCCTATCCCTTTAACTAATCCTCTTGCACGCAAACTTAGGTTGTTCATTGTATCCAAATAATATATATATATATATATATATATATATATATATATATATATATATCTCAATCTCAAAATCCACTTAAATGTCACATTGAGTTGAAAATTGTGCTGGTAAAGCATTGAAAAGTTGATGTAATAAACCAGCCCAGTATGAGTTTCATCTCAAGACCTGTGAGTGCCATTCTTTCTTCGGATTTTGCTATTTCATCAGACTTTGGATTAGCCCCTAGGCCAGAGGCTTAGATATTAAAGTGAATGCATCTTAATTATATTTATATATATGCATCATCTTTTCAACATGATTTTCAAAAATATATACTCTTAAGATAAATAATAAAGATAGGACTTTCTCAGAATTTAAAACCCTACTTTTCGTTTTCTTGTAATTTCTTCTGAAACACGCCTCACAGGACAGATAACAGCAGATGCTTATCTGGCTGGACAGAGAAAAACAAAATATATGAAGTGTATGAGGGTTTGCCAGATCGCCCCTTAACCCTTTAAGCAGCAGGGGATATGCGATGCATTACTTCACAAGGCTTGTGCACCCCCCCCCCCGATGCTTAGCAATGCGCTCTGGCACTCAAAGGGTTAAACAACAGCAAGAAAATTGCATGCTCCTGGGCTACAGTGATGATTACTGTTCTGCAGTCATGCTCCATTTACTTCAATGAGGAAGAGGAACACATTTACTTCTATGGGGCAGGGGAACACATTTACTTCTATGAAGAAGAGGAACACATTTACTTCTATGGGGAAGGGGAACACATTTACTTCTATGAAGAAGAGGAACACATTTACTTCTATGGGAAGGGGAACACATTTACTTCTATGGGGAAGGGGAACACATTTACTTCTATGGGGCAGGGGAACACATTTACTTCTATGGGGAAGGGGAACACATTTATTTCTTGGAGGTGGGGGGACATTTAGTGGCTGATTTAACCATAAGAACTGGTCCAGTTCTGGAGCAAACCATTGGTACCATGGTAACAAACAACAATTCCTATCAATTTAAATGTGACTTTGAACCCCTTGCTGCTAGAGTTGTTCAAAATGCACTGGAGGCCTCTTTAGCGTTCAGGAAATTAAAAGCCCATTTTAAATGAATACGTAGTAGGTTGTTGACCCTACATCAGCTTCGATATGTATTCAGTTGCATCAGTTAAGGATATCACATAGCCCTTTACAACAGTGATGCTTAAAAATAAACAAATAAATCGCTGCAGGAATGAACAGATTCAGATTTAAAAGGGATATGTGGTGACATTAGCACCTATGTCTCATTAAGTAAGCTTCTTAGAGCATACCTCACAAGAGTCCCATTTTGGGATACATTAGGGGTCTGTAACCCCCAAGTGTCCCTCTTTAGGATATATTAGGGATCTGTACCTCCCAAGTGTCCCTCTTTATGAGATATTAGGGGTCCATACCCCCCAAGTGTCCTTGCCTCCCAAGTAGGGTTGCCACCTTTTCTTAAAAAAAATACCGGCCAAGGCATTCCCTCCATAGACTTAACATTGGAAAGAAGCCAATTGTTTACCGGCCTGCCGGTAAAATACCAGCTGGGTGGCAATCCTACTCCCAAGCATCCCTCTTTAGGAGATTTTAAGGGTCCATACCTCCCAAGTGTCCCTCTTTATGCGATATTAGGGGTCCATACCTCCCAAGTGTCCCTCTGTAGGAGATATTAGGGGTCTATACCACCCAAGTGTCCTTCTGTAGGAGATATTAGGGGTCTATACCACCCAAGTGTCCCTCTTTAGGAGGGACAATCCCACTTTGAGGCCCAAATCCCTCTTTCCCTCCCTGGTTTTCCTGTTTAGGAGACCAGACTGTGTGGTGTGTATATAAGTGTATCACCCTGGTGCCCCTGTGTTTAGGAGATCAGACTGTGTGGTGTGTATAGAAGTGTATCACCCTGGTGTCACTGTGTTTAGGAGAGCAGACTGTGTGGTGTGTATATAAGTGTATCACCCTGGTGTCCCTGTGTTTAGGAGATCAGACTGCGTGGTGTGTATAGAAGTGTATCACCCTGGTGTCCCTGTGTTTAGGAGATCAGACTGTGTGGTGTGTATATAAGTGTATCACCCTGGTGTCCTTGTGTTTAGGAGATCAGACTGTGTGGTGTGTATAGAAGTGTATCACCCTGGTGTCCCTGTGTTTAGGAGATCAGACTGTGTGGTGTGTATATAAGTGTATCACCCTGGTGTCCCTGTGTTTAGGAGATCAGACTGTGTGGTGTGTATATAAGTGTATCACCCTGGTGTCCCTGTGTTTAGGAGATCAGACTGTGTGGTGTATATATAAGTGTGTCACCCTGGTGTCCCTGTGTTTAGGAGAGCAGACTGTGTGGTGTGTATATAAGTGTATCACCCTGGTGTCCCTGTGTTTAGGAGATCAGACTGTGTGGTGTGTGTATAAGTGTATCACCCTGGTGTCCCTGTGTTTAGGAGATCAGACTGCGTGGTGTGTATAGAAGTGTATCACCCTGGTGTCCCTGTGTTTAGGAGATGAGACTGTGTGGTGTGTATAGAAGTGTATCACCCTGGTGTCCCTGTGTTTAGGAGATCAGACTGTGTGGCGTGTATATAAGTGTATCACATTGCTCCACAGCAATAAAATCACATTATTGTTTGTTTAAACTTCATTTTGTGTGTATGTGTACAAATTAGTTTTTGTAAATTTAATACTTTGGTCTTGCTCTAAATTATTTATTCTGTTACACATACATACAAGAAATCTGACCTAAAACTCTCATTTTTATACTTAATTTCCAGGTCTCTGGTGACAGAGGCCGACTCTCAGGCTCAGTGAGCTCTCTTGTAAATTTATACACTTCACTGCTAGTTCCTCTCACACTCTGCCTATTTTAAAGCGGAACTGTCACCTGTGTCTGTCTCACCCCAAAACATTTAATCTAATCTCTCCAGTATTAAAAATACAATTTTCACAGTTGAAAATCCTTGCTGTACTGTTTAAAATAAGTTTTAAAATGTCCAGAGGGAGAGCAATGCCGTGTTGATGACGTAGATTATGATTGACATCGCTCTCCCGCTAGGTAGAGTGGAGTGGGCGTTGAAAGTACTGCCCATATTTTTTTCCCCAGAACACGCTTAGGACACGCACATACAAATTTGTGCTTCTAAGCAAGGGAAGCAGGCTGCCACTATAGTGAGATTGCATTCAGTGAACGCGCTCTCTCACTATCTCCCTCTGACCTTGACGCGCATAGGACCAAAAGAGTGGTAGGTCAGATTACACGTCATGTGGAGGATCGGCTGGATTAACAGGCACGTGGTAGGACTGAAGAAGCGCTGCAGGACACTTTGTTCCGCAGACATCAGCCTGCTGACGTCAGGAGGTAACTATAACAGAATAGACATCTATTTTCACAAGCAAAATAAAACAAAAAGAAAAAATAGGATATCACGTTACCTCTACCATTAGAACATATCTTACTAAACATTAATATAGGTGAATGTTTCCCTTTAAGGAAAAACCCTGCCCCTCCTCCTGTCAATAAAGCCCTGCCTACTTTATGAGATTAATTTAATAATTTCCACACTCTCACCCCTAAAACTTTGTGGACCTCTAGAGTCTTGAGAAAGAGAAGGTCCCCAAGTATACTTAGAGGTGAATTAAACTACTTCACCAGTTTGTTATAATGACTGATTTTGATTTAATTTCTTTTTCCTCTGTTATGACACAAGTAATATTGCTGCTGTGCTTATTCAGCTGTTTAAATTCTGTTTTTGTTTAATTGTGCAAAGCTTGCACATTTCATCTAAGTCACAAGATATCTTGTGAAATTCCACAGCAGTTTATTAATTAATTTATTTTAGACTGGAGAATTAAATACTCATGCAGGAAAATCTGTCAGAAAATAACAAGACATGTATGTAAATGTCCTATTTTTTAAGGGTTGATGTACCCAGAATAAAAGGGGGTGGAAGTTTCCCCATTCCTGGCACACCCTGTTCCTCAGTGCCCCTTCCATGGACAGCTCTGTTAAATTACTCAGTACCCCACCCCTGGTCCTTCCATTCCCTTCTCTTCCAGAGATTTGCCATCCACCCTTCAGCACCCCTTCATTGGACAGCTCTCTTATCTGCACCTGCCCTGGCACCTCGTTCAGCACCACTTTGCTGAACAATTCCATCCCATCCCCAGAGGTGATGGAGGGCATTAAATCAAATATGAAGCCCATTCTCCACCACTCTGCCTCAGGCAAGGTATAGTGAAAGTAGATCACATTATCATTGCGCACTGTATGTACAGACCCAGTAACAGGTTGCTGTGTACTGTGTAAATAGGTGTTATGTTCAATGCGTGTAAAAACAGAGGCTCATCAAGAGGGCTTACGTGCCACTTAGAGCTGGCATCAGGCAGTTTGCACATATCTCCATTCTGGGGACACATGCACAAACTCCAGGGCAACAATTGGTTCTCCAAGGAGATTGACTGGCCATCTGGTCCCAGGTTGGGAGGGAAGCCATCTCACTGACAGATTGTAGGTGGCAATTCTTATGACACCCTGCAGTTCCTGCTTCCCCTGGATTGGTTGGTTTGTATCCCTCAAGATATAAGCTGGCTCCACACTGGACAATGTGCCTCCAGAGATAAGCAGGTGAGAATGGTTGGGACACAGGCCAGGCTTGGGTTCTAGCAGAATATAAAGGATAGCTCGAACTAGTGCAAGATAGATTGCACTATAGGGGAGGCCTAGACTTCAGTCACCCTATGACACCCCACTCCTGTTGCAGCAGATACTAAATTTTTGGTGGTGTGTAATTCAGCTTGTTTCTGATACTACACTGAGTGGCTTCTCTGTCAGACCAAGCTTCTCCACAGAAGGATAAGGCCCTGGATTCATTTAAAGCGGAACTACCAACCCGCATAAAGTTACCCCCTTAGAATTACCCATCAATAGTACTAATCGCCAAAATAATTACCTCCTTATTGAGAATTCCTACTGTTCACGAGACTGATGGCCAGGCTACATCGCTTTGGAAGAATCTGCGTGCCTGCGCAATCAGTCTCTCCTGGTACCTTAAGGTACCAAGCAACGCCATCTACAGCAGAGTGGGACTGACGGTGCAAGCGTCTACATGCAAAGATGTCTGCACTGTAGCCTGGCTGCCAGTTTCGCGAGCAGTAGGAATTCGCAGTAAGGAGGTAATTATTCTGACGACTAGCACTACTGATCAGCTAGTCGCCAGATGGATAATTCTAAGGGGGAAACTTTATGCGGGGTGGTAATTCCCCTTTAAGGCATTTCAGTATGGTCAACAGAGCCCTCCTAACATGTTAAATTAAGTGTTAGTAGTTCCAAAATATGATGTCCTCAGCCAATATTTAACAATAATTCAGACCGTTAATGCCCAATATGTCAGTTTTTGTAACCATGTAACTTGTCAGCCAGTTTACATACAATTAATATCATCTCTATTTCTCAGCTCGGCCTGGAAGAAAGAAGTTTGGATACTCTTGCACTAAGGTTTGAGAAAGGTGTGACAAAGTGTGGTAAACTTGCCAGTTCCTATTTTATTCTATGGAGCCTATTCACCAATATCTTTCCAGTTTGAAATGTCTTAGTGCATAGGCTCCACAGTACAAACACAGAGATAGGAGACTTTCACACTGTAGATTATGAGGCAGATTAATTGAACTCTTTGAGTGCCACAGAGGTATGCTACGCATTGCAATGTGTTCAATACCTCTATGGCACCCATTGGGTTAAATAATTAGTAATAAATCTGGGTCAAATGTTCATGGATTTAAATGGGTCTTTTAACTCCTTGAATGTGGGATGAATCCAATACATTGCAAAACGAAAGCTTTGGAGACCTCTATAGCACTGACAGAATTAAAACCCCATCTTAAAAACAATGGAAACTTGAACTATTTTATTTTTCCCCTACTGTGCCATTAGTTTCTCCCAGAATTCCCCCAGTTACTTATAGTACATCAGTCTCTTTATCACACCTTCATGCAAGAGTGCCCAGACCTATAGACATGAGACCTACTTCTTTTGTTACCCGCCCAAATCCACGGTCTGGAAGTGGGTGGAGTAATGCATGGAGGGCTGGAGGCTGAGACCACAGGGACTTCTTCATTCTACAGATTTTCACACAGTCAAGGGATGTTTTGACTGAGACATGGAGGGGGAAGTCCCACATGCTTCAATCAAAATATTCCCTGGAAGGATCTGCTCGACCTTCACTGTCTGCAGTACTTCCATCCACACGTACTCCCCTCCCCACTGTAATATGGGTGAAGTGCGGTACTGTATTAGCCACAGAAAAATCAGGAGACTAGTAGAGAAAAAGCAATTCCTTTATTGGCTAAGTGGCTCTAGAATGCAGGCTTTCAAGACAACTTTGCTGTCTTCTTCAGGAATATGAAGAGACCTAGTTGTCTTGAAATCTTGCATCCTAGAGCCACTCAGTTAGCTAACAAAGGTATCATGTTTACCTACTAGTCTCCTTCTCCCCACTGCTGTACCACTGTGCTGCCTTCCTCAGTGGCTCAACACCTCACTATCACACACGTGCCCTCATTTACTTCTAGTAGGTCCACACACTCATTTGTGAGCCCTTATTAAAGCGGAACTTTCAGTTCTTTCTAAGTCACCATACATTCATTAAGCGCATGGCAACTAGCTTTGAAATAGATGTTTTACCATTAAAAAACAGCCCAGTGTAAAGAAATCCTTCCCATTTGGGGACTGACGGGCAGGTTAGTGAGGTCCGCGCACCTGCGCCATCAGTCCCTTCCAATAACCATATGGTGCACTGCAGTGCTACTCAATGGAGACCGGGACTGACAGTGCAGGCGAGCTGACAAGATGTCTGCCCTGATGCCTGGGTTCCAGTCTCCAAACGGGAAGGATTCCTTTACACTGGGCTATTTTTTAAAGGTAAGACATCTATTTCAAAGCTAGTCGCCATGCGTTTAACGAATGCATGGTGACTTCGTAAGATCTGAAAGTTCTGCTTTAACCCCTGCAGTTTCAGAGAGCCACTCAATACTTTGCAATGTATTGCCTATATCTGCTCAACACAGGGTAAATTTGGAAATTGCCCCATCATTCATTTTGCCACCTTTGAGCCCCTTCATACCTCCTTTTTCAATCCCTTCCTGCCACTGCAGTAGATTTAGAAGCTCCATTTTTGCCCAATTCACCCTCCCCACACACACAGAAGCCATTTTGCCCATCTTTCCCTCCTTCCTACTTCCCCCACCTTAAAAGTGGAAGCCCTTCTCTGGCAACTTCTCCTGCCATACAGCCAGATTCTTTCCCCCTTTCGCTGCAACCCCCCCTCATTTCACATAGGTAATGCTCTGCTCCTTTTGTTAGTATAGAAGAAAGATGGACCAAACAAGATACACAATATTTAAAAAAAAAATATGGTGAGAACAAGTAATTCTGGGACAAACCAACTGAACTATAGAGGACAAATAAAAAACTTTCCAAATGATCCGTCTATTTAACTCTTGGGGTGCCAGAGGGGTAAGCAGCACAGTGCTTTGCAATGTGTTCCGTACCCCTCTGGCACTCAAAGGGTAAATCACTTGAGTGTTAGAGAGTCATCCAATGCGAACTTTACCTGCCATAAAGCCTCTCAGGTCTTCCCATACCTCCCAACATTTCACATGGCCAAAGAGGGACACTTGTGTTTTAGATGGTGTTGCTGGGGGTGTGGCCGGTGGGCGGGGAATTATCACTAATATTTAAGTTATTTCATGACTGATTGATGCCTATTTGTGTCACTGAATAAATTATTTAGAACAAGACTAAATTATTTTATTTACACAGACTAGCTTATACACATATTAACTGAAGCTGATATGAAGATTAATGTGAGTTTTTTTGCTGTGGAGCAATGTGATACACTTATATAGACACCACACAGTCTGATCTCCTAAAAAGAGGGATACCAGGGCAGGAAAGAGGTACAGAGGGATTTGGGTCTCAAAGAGGGACACTTGGGAGGTATGTCTTCCAGTAACTACCTGGTGATCTACATACCAAGTATGTCTGCCTTGGTGCATCCCCTCCCTAGAGTAATTATGGAGCAAGCCAATACCACCATAGCGGGACATGATACAAATTCTCAAATCCCCTTTGATTTGAATGGGGCATCTAACCTCCTTGAATATTGGAAAAGTCTCCAAAGCATTGCAATTTCTTTTATCTGTATTTACATATATGAATGAGTAATTAGAAAGGACTATCATGTAAGACAAAAAAACAGCAGATGCACAGTTCTGCCCAACGCACACCCCTCCTGGCACTCATGGTTAAGAGATATTAAAGGGATAGTATAGCCCCATAAAAAGTATGTCCTAAATCGTAGCTGCACTAAAAAAAACATTCAATATGCTTAATCCTTTCTCTCAAACCGTTATGGTTTGAGAGATATAAGAAAATAAAGACCTCTGATCCTTCCCCCTTCTCATGCGTCCGCTGTACAGCGGATGTCATGAGATCCTGCTTCCGGGACCAGACGTCATCGTGATATCTAAGTATAATTACTTCATCGGAATGGTCTGCAATGTGTGCTTGCAAGCCAGGCACATATTGTAAACCATACGGATGAAGTAATTATACCTAGATATCTAGATGACAGCACTCCTGAAGAGCCGCCTACAGTCGGGCGACCGGATTCTGCCTCTGACAGCTTTACAGCTCGTCAGGCAGAAAGGGGAGGGAACGGAGACCTTTATTTTCTTATTTCTCTCAAACCATAATGGTTTCAGAGAAAGGATTAAGCACATTGAATGTTTTTTTTATTGCAGCTACGATTTAGGACATACTTTTTATGGGACTTTTCTATCCCTTTAATCATTTTATTCCTGTAAGGTGAACTCTCCCAAGTGCTGTACCGTATACTAATGCATGCACATGAAGCGTTTCAGTGAGGGTTTTATATGCCAGTTCCTGCACTGAGAAGTAAAAGTGTGAGTATTGCACAAGCTATGCCTCTGCTGGTCTTTTGGTTAACATGACACATATACGCAACCAAATTCAAGGTTACAGTCACTAATCATGGGCCTAGCACCTTGAATTTCAAGTTACTTATTTGAATCTTTATTCAGATCTGCTTATGAATCACTTTAGCCAAAAACACCCACAAATGTACAGTTTAGGTAAACTGACCAGACATTACTTTAACTCTTTGAGTGCCTCAGGGGTACGCAATGCGTTACAAATCAATGTGTTGCGCACCCCTTGTCACACGGGGGAAAAAAAAGTAATTCTGTAGAATTGCACAGGAATCTGTACAATCCCGCAGTGTGCGTTGTTCATAAGAGTCCTGAAATTAAAGGGAAATCTGATCACCGATATGTTTTGGCTAACTCTCAGGGTTACATGTTCTGTATTTGTCTCAGGCAGTCATTTTGTCCTATCTAATGCACCCCCATTACACTGTTTGCAGTCTGATTTTGCATGGTAGATTATGCCTGGGGCTACTTTCCATCACATCAGGCTTTAAAGGGATAGTAATGTTTCACAAAAACAGCATCTCCAATTAATCTTCATTGTATTTGGGCCGTGGAGAGTTATTTCAGTACTGTCAGAGTTGTAGTTCAAGAGTAATTGAATGATAACGTATCCTCCCCGTCCCTTTTACTGTTGTAACATTGCTCACCTCAGATGTGGAATATGGTCCTGGGACCAGACAGATCACAGCAAGGGACAATCTTCTTACTGTGAGAACAATGAAATCCCTGCCCCCCTTGACAAGTTTTTCATGTTTTTCCCTTATCTTAATTGAAGATTGTCCCTCTCTGCAATTTACCTGGGCACCTCCCTTCTGCTCTGAGGTGAGCAGTGTTACATCAGTAAAAGGGACGGGAGGGGGATACTTTATCATTCAATTACTCTTGAACTACGATTCTGACAAAATTGAAATAACTCTCCAAGGCCCAAATACTATGATGATTAATTAGAGCTGCTTTTATTATGAAACATTACTATCCCTTTAACTCTTTGGGCCCTCTGTATAAAGACACATTAAAAAAAAAATGCAATGTAGTGGAGGAATAAAAAAAAAAGAAAAATATTCCAATTGATTTAGATGGAACTTTAAACCACTGAATGCCAGAGAAGTCTCACAATGCATTGGAGGCCTCATTTTATCCAGAGGGACTTTTTAGTTGTTTTACCCTGAATTGCTCAACTTCACTTTTATCTTATAATATAAACCACTAGCCTGTGAAGCTCCCTGTGTGCATAACCGCACATGCGAGGTAGAGACTGCCGGAATGATGCAGTCATGCGCAGTAGAGACTGCCGGAATGATGCAGTCATGCGCAGTAGAGACTGCCGGAATGATGCAGTCATGCGCAGTAGAGACTGCCGGAATGATGCAGTCATGCGCAGTAGAGACTGGCCGAACGCGCTGTTTCGGAGCGGGGTGTTCCGAACGGCTCACCACCTGTCTCTGCTCCCAGCTCCGGGGCCACTGGGTGACAGTTTAGCCTGTGTAAACGTGCTTTCATACTAGTATATATATATAAGGCCCTTCGAGTGGAAGGAGGTAAACATCGCATTGATTTGTAAAGCATTGAACACCCATCTGGCCCTCAAATTGTTAAAGACTTTGCAGTTGTTTTCAGCAGCCATTTTGTTCCATGCTTCCCTTGCAGCTTGGGTGAACAGGTCCCCCCCACCCCCTGCAAACGCATTTCTAATTTTGCATGGTAGATTAACGTCAGGGCCAGCTTGATATTAACAATTTGACTGTGCAGTGAGAAATTGTTCCTGTAAAGAGTCAACTCATTATGGTTTTGCTGTGCAAACAGAGTGAGGAGGAAAAACAGGATACAAGCCGGAAAAGGGTCATCAATAAGACAGATGCTGAATGCTTGTCCTGAGATCCTATGTATGCAAGCCAGAAATAGAAGTAGATCTGTGTATGGGAGGGGGGAGGCAGTGTATTTATAAGAACAAATACATATCATGGTGTTCTTTTTTATTTATTACATTTTCCCATGACTTTGTATTAAAGGAGCAGTAAACTTTTTTTATGAAAACTTATATGTTATAGCGCTTTTCCTACTGAGTAAAACAAGGTCATTCACATCATTGTCAGTTGTTTTATTCAAAATTTATAAGTTCAAATAATCAGGAAGTGAATTTACTGTGTGTTTACTTCCTGATAGCTCTAACTGACAGGAAGTGACTCTGCAGTTTCTATTGCATTCTATGGAGAACTGTATGTCACTGACTTTCCTCTCCATTAGAAAGTAACAAGATAAATAATTGGAATTTGACCACTAGAGGGCACTGTTAATGTAAAAAACAAAACCAAAAAAAAAACAAAAAAAAAAACACATGGTTTTAAACTGTAATAACTCTAGATATATGAATCTCTGGGAAGTGACAGTACTCTTATATTAGTCAACAGGAAAATCCCTACAATTTATATATTTTTTCATTAAAAAAAAGTTTAACGCGCCTTTACCAAAAAGTAAGCTAGTGGATAAAAAGCTGCAGTTGGAACTGGTGGGTTTCAGAATCATTCGGATCTGGCATTGTGAAAAATGACATCAGATGATGTCATTGACTACAAACCAGGCAAGTGAAGAGAAGGGTGGCTTAGGCTTAGATTTGGAGAAACATAGCTCAATGGATATTTAAATCACATAGGTCACAGTTAAAGTGGACCTGTCATGTTAAGATAAGTTAAAGCGGAACTACCACCTCTTAAACACTTTATCTTCAATAACTCCCCATCTGGCAACTAGCAGCTTAGCAGCGCTAGTCGCCAGAATTATTACCTTATTCAAAAGAAATATGCATTCTTACCAAGCTGACAGCTGCATGGAGCACGGACATCTTGCCATAGTGACGTCTGCGCGCCTGCGCTGTCAGTCCCAGCCGGGTCTAGGAGGCGTTGCTAGGAGCCGGCCAGCTCCAAAAGGGACTGACAGCACATGCGGGCAGACGTCACTATGGCAAGATGCCCACACTCCATGCTGCTGTCAGTCCGGTAAGAATGCATATTGCTTTTGAATAAGGTAATAATTCTGGCGACTATCGCTACTAAGCTGCTAGTCACCAGATGGGGTGTTATTGAAGTTAAATTGTTTAAGAGGTGGTAGTTCCGCGCAACTACCACCTCCACTGCAGGTGGCGACTAGCTTTGTAATCATTATTTTACCTCATCAAAAGTGCCCACGAATAAAGTTATCCTTAAGCTTCTGAGACTGGAAGACAGGTAGCACCGCTGACATCTTGAATGTGCGCCTGCTCTGTCAGTCCTCTTCACCCTTTACAGGCGTTGCACTGGCCCGGACGGCTCTGGATAAGACTGACGGCGCAGGCACAAAGGCTGCAGTAACCTGGCCGTCAGTCTCGGAAGCTTAAGGATAACTTTATTTGTGGGCACTTTTGAGAGGTAAAATAATGATTACAAAGCTAAACGCCACCTGCCTAAGTACTGCAGGGCGACTTTAGTGGAGGTGGTAGTTCCGCTTTAAAGCAAGAAAACCTGCATGTTTTGTAGTAGCTACTTGTAATACAATTTTTATGAAATTATACTCTGTTGGTGGCACATTATGTTAATTATTTTCTGCTTTATCCAGTCTCCAGAAACTGTCACTTAGTGCAGAGGACGTACATGTACGTCCAGGAAGTAATGGGGGAAAAAAGTTCGGCAGGCGTTAAGTGCCAGCCATTTGCGAATGCGGATGGTCACTAAGGGGTTAAAGAAATGAGGTGGAAATCCAACCTGTACATCAATGACACAGAGCTTGTCCATCAGTTTGGGAGACAATGGTAGCATTAAGGGTACAAGAGTTACAACTGTTTATGTGTAGCTCTGCAGTATGTACCTTTCATAAGAAGCAATAATTAAGGAACCAGGTGGCCACCATATGGAGAGTTTGAATGAAAATCAGCCCTGAGTCATAATCATCATCATCATCATCATCATCATCATCCCCTGCAAGGTTATCATTGTCTATATCAGAGGGTTAATACAGAATGTGTGGGAAGATTTACAGTAGAGGTAGACAAATAGTTCATTTTCCTTGCAGTGGGCAATTCCGCTGAATGGAACAGATACCCTTTCTTTCCACAAAAATTGCCAGAAAGAGAACCAAGAAGAGCACTCCTGCAGAAGGTCAAGCTCACGGTTTCCCACTCATTGTTACCAATGTGCCCATGCAGAGTTTCAAAATTCCCCTGTTCTGTTTCCATGCACACATACATCATCATGCACACACTCATTCAACTCTAGTTCTACAAGTTCTACAGAGGAAGACGTTGGCGGGAAGAAACTGCTCATGGAATTTTCCACAAGTGACTTGTCTTCTCACGATAAACAATTTCTTCCATCTCAAAAAGCAGGTCAGTTTCTGATCTAAATATGACAACATTCACAAAATGATAATAATAATAATAACAACATATAGGTTAGTCTGAAGAAAGCCATTTCTGTCTCCAGGTAGCGAGACTTCTGGCAGACAAAATGTTTTGTACTATACAGAAAGACTGACGTCAGCTCAGACTAAGGACATTTCTTCGTCAGCTACATCTTACATTGTGAGGTTATATTGGCACCCAGCCTGGTGCCCTGATCTGTAGAGAGGAAGCTGCTGAGCTAACTGTATGTTGAAACATCTGATAAACTACGAAGAGGACCTGAAGAAGCCTTAAAGTGTGCACAAATGAAAAACAGTAAAGCACCATTCCCTCTTTCCCCGTCTCTCTCTCTGTCTATGTAGATTTATCCACTACGGAATAAGAAGATACTAAGGATTCTAAATATGCATGAAGAAGAGACCTAAAGTGACACTTATTTAGCTAATAAAAGGTATCACTTTCACTCTACCAGTTTCCTGTTTACAAATATGCAGTGAGACATCAAAGATGTAGTGTGTTAAGGTTTCCTTGAGGACCCTTTGGGTTAGAGCAAGCAGGAAGTTATCAATTAGAATCTATGAACTGTATGGGTTAATATTACAGAGATCTTAGTGTGTGTGTGTCTGTGTGTGTGGGGGTGAATCTACAAATTTTCCAGTGCAGTACCACTGACATTTGCCTGTTTCAGAATATGCACCATACAGTTGGATCACTGCAGTGCGTATCAGGAAACACACTCCACAGTCATTAGGACTTCAATATCATCATGTGCCTTACGCCAGCCCCATAACACGCACAGGGAAATCACACCATTTACTCCACACCTCGATTAGTCCACAGCATTAACCATTTGAGTGCCAGAAAGGTATCCAACACATTGCAATGCATTGGATGCCTGTAGCATTCAAAGGGTTAAAAAAGCACAGAGGAAATGCTCTGAAACACTCAGACTGCCCCATTCTCCCACCTCTGGTATAACCTGCAATTTAGTGTATGTAGGTTAGTAGATTGGAGTTAGGAGGGAATGGAACCAGAAATATTGATTCTAATGCCCTGTTTAGCGGGGGAGTCATTTTTGTCCATTCACCACAGGTTCATCTAATTTTCAAAATCCCCATGTACGGTCTGAGGCAGAGAAACAAATTAAATTAGAAATATGGACAGAGGTATAACAGCGAGTGGTGTCCGATAACACACAGATGGGCTGAGGAACACCATCTCTGCCGAGACGATCAGCATTATAAACCTGACTTGGCTCTGGTATCAGAAAACACACGATATATCGACACAGTAACGTGTGTCACAGTAGGTTTGTTCAGTAGAAGGAAAATTCCATTTTGCAGTTCGTCCTTTAACTTTGATGCAAATGCTCTCTTTTCCACGCCAGTGTATAATAATAGGTTTGTGGGAGAGTCCTTGGAAACACAGGAACGAAATAACCCAGAACTTTCTCCACAGTGAAATTGGCAGATAATTAAAGAATAGGTTTAGTCATACGATTAGTCATTGTAACTATGACAAACCAGAAACATCCACATACACAAACACAGGAGAACAACTGTACACATCTGGATGAGACAGGTGTAGGGGCAGGCAATAGGGCTCATCAGCTCCAGGCAATCTAGATAGGCCACTTCAGGGGACCCCAATCATCTGCCTCTGGTAGTGGCTGCAGGAGATACCATGTCTCTTCTGTCCAGCCTGGTTATGAACTCACCTGAAGCCCTGTCTGGACATTTCCCCCCCCCCCCAGCTCCGTCTGTCTCACTAGAGCAAAATGAAAGCTAACAAAGGAGTACCCTGCTGTACAGTTAGCAAAAGGCAGCACTCATGGGACTTTAATTAAGTGAAACACAGCAATATTTATTAGCACAATGTTTCCCACATGTGGACTTTGTTATTCTATTATATTTTCTGATTTTTATTCAAAGAAAAGTATTATATATGAAAATGTATGCTTTAGTTTTGGGAAAATAGTGCTAGGAAGAAGCAACCTTGCGTATGACAAAATGATGCTTATCATATCTAAGAACTCTCAAGGTTTGACCCGAAGAATCAGGGTTAATGTCCCAAATCTAAGGGTGAGCAGTTCAGCATTTCCTAAAATATGAATAGAACCAATTAACTGCTTGCTGTTTAGTTTCTAAATTGATGTGTGTCTGTGCATGTGTGGTTCCCAGATATGATGACTATTAGTATCATGTTTTAGGTACAGAACAAGCTAAATTATTGTACTGAAAGAAAACAAAAAAAAAACAAAACAAATGAATGGTATTAAGGAAAAATGAAACAGCTTTTTCACAGCGTTCATCTTTGCCCTCTGTGGGTTACCTCTGCACACCTTGGAAAGTAACTGTTGGGTACTGTTGGTGAAAGATGCACTTTCCTCCAGCAGCAAGAAGAATATGAACCAATGCAGACCAGATTAATATAATGACTAAATGTGATTTACCGAGTCATCAGGAAAAAGATATTCCGGAAAAAAGCAAGAATCCCACAGTGAATGAAAATTCAATAATCATCAAAACCCAGTGAGCTCGGTTCTAGGAGTATGGGCTCATGCCTACCAAGTGTCCCTCTTTAGGAGGGACAGTCCCTCTTTTAGACCCAAATCCCTCTGTCCCTCTTTCCCACCCTGATGCCCCTCTTTTTTAGGAGATCAGACTGTGTGGTGTGTATATAAGTGTATCACATTGCTCTACAGCAATGTAACTCAAATTGTTGCTTGTTTAAAGGTCAGTACATGTGTTTTTAAATTAGTCTGTGTAAATAAAATGTATTGGTCTTGTTATAATTCATTTATTAGGTTACACAAAGAGGTGTCACTAGGTCAAGAAATAGCCTAAAAATTCTTGGTAATGCCCCGCCCCCAGAAATACCCCCTAAAACACAAGTGTCCTTCTTTGGCAATTTGAAATGTTGGGAGGTATGTGGGCTACATATATTAGTCATGAGGCAATATGAATACAATATGGGGAAAATGAAATACCCATTGAATTAAAAAGGGCTTTAACGCTCTAAATGCCAGAAAGATCTTCAACGCATTGCTTTGCACAATGTTTCTGCTATATTTAGAGAATTTTCTGGCCTCACACATACAAGCTAGGGAAATATGATTGATCACTAAAACCCAAAAGGATCTGTCAGTTATCATGGATACAAGCTATTTGAGCAGTTTTATAAATTCCGGACAAATCCCCCTGTGTCTCAGGCATCCAAAATGAGCTATACACTAAATTAGGTTGCAAAGAAGACAAGTTCATGCTAGCAATGTATCCAGTCTTGACTTGAACGTATCCACTGTATCTATCATCAGCACATCCCTAGGCAAAGATTTCCACAATTCAACAGCCTTTATTGTAAATAACCCCTTCTTCATGTGAAGTTGAAACCTACATTCCTCTAATTTTAAGGGTTGGTGGGGGCCCCTAGTTATTTGACCAGCTCTTGGAAATGACTAACTTCTCATAAACATGTACCATGTAAGAAGATCTCTTCTTTGGTGTTTTTTGTCTAAAGTAAATAAACAAGTTTGGTTTGAATGTGAACCCAATATGGCAGAGACTCACCGTGCCTGAAAAACTCTGTATACAAATTGGTAGCTCTAAGATATTATTTTTATTATTATTAAGTAGTTTTTATGGATAAAAATAATGTTGTTTAGGACACGAAGATCGCAAAGTTCACACTGTGGACCAAAACACACTTTAAAATTAGATATAGGTTCCTTTGTGAAATACTTTCACAAATGGATTGTGTTGTTAATTAGGGAAACAAGATTACATTCTCAGCAGCCTACTTTCCGTCGTACCAAACATAACGCCCTGGAGTTGCCCTTGATTTATCTACAATAAACATGGGCGAACCTCAAACAATGTATTCTATCTTCAGAATCACTCCCATTATTGTCTCTAAATATAACATATGCAGCTTTAATGACATCATTTCCCATAAGCGACACTGTTGCAGACGTGCCACAAAGAAATAAAACTACTTGCAGTAGAGGGGGCAAATAAGAGTTCCCAAAATCCCCAGTGGAATGCAAGAAACCTCCCCAAAGACTTGCAAAGCAAGGCACTAGTGTGCTCTCTAGCACTTAAGGGGTTACAAGTTTGTATTAATTGGAATGCTTATTTCTCTCTTACTGTTAGTTTGGTTTACCCCAAATGTTTCCAGTGATGTTTCATTGCAGATATTGTAGGGCGTTTTCTGCCAGCTAAAATAAAGGCACTCCCACTGCTGCAAACTGCTTTATTCAAAAGTCATCATGGCTCAAACTTTTATGAAGTGGTGGAAATGTGACTGACATATTCTGTTCAGAACTGCTGCTTTCCTCTCCCATACAGTGTAACAGAATAGCTGCCTGAACAGCTGATCATCAGGTTTAGCTGTCACTAATAATTTAAAGTGTGCCTGTTGCCTTAAGACAAGTTTGGTTTATTTTACAGAGAATTATAATGTATCTATATGTTACACTAGCCATTTTTCTATAAAATATATAGTTTTGGAGAAATTATCCTTTATATTTTGATGGGACAATGTGACACGTTATGCTAACTCCCTAAACAGTATGCTACTTAGTTATGTTCAAGACCGAACATATGTTATGTTCAAATTCTTTGTGTGGAGGCTGTAACCAGCACAGGAACTGATTAGAATAAAGTGCTACATTGTGCCAACTAATTATAGAAGGTTAATATTCCACAGACTATTTATATTACAAATTCTAGAACACCAGACAGGCGCATAGTAACTGTTATAAAAAATAACTGAACTTCAACATTAAAAAGAAAGACAGTAGAACTGTAATATCTTGAATCAGAGAAATGGCCGTAAACTGATTTACTCAGCTGGAAAGGCCCTCCAATATTTTAATTTTTTTTCCCAAAATGAAACTTTAATACTTTAACAAAGAATTTAACTCAGAATGTTGATGAAAAATATAATGGTATAGCTTTATATAATCATGAAAAAGGTCACAGACTACATAGTGACCACATTATGTTCAAGAGTGATGTTAGGCAAGTTCTAGGGATCAGGATTTGAATTAGAGAGGTTGAGATGGTTTAAACTGAGGTATATAGAAAAAGGATTCATTTAAAGGGATAGTAATGTTTCATAATAAAAGCAGCTCTAATTAATAATCATAGTAATTGGGCCATGGAGAGTGTTATTTCAATTCTGTCAGAGTTGTAGTTCAAGAGCAATTCAATGACAAAGTATCCCACTCCCGCCCCTTTTACTGATATAACACTGCCCAGCCAGATCAGAAGGGAGGTGCCCAGGTAGACTGCAGAGAGGGACAATCTTTAACCCCTTAAGGACTACATGACATGGTATGACCATCACGGTCCTTATACCCTTAAGGACCAGTGACAGTCATAGCACGTCACGTACTTTTTACTTACAGCGCTCTACCGGGAGCGCTGTAAGTAAAAACAGGGCCTAAAATTGATCGCTCCAAGACAGGAGCGATCTCTCTTAGGCCTAAAAGCGGCGCGCCAGTACGCGTAACAGGTCACATGTAACGGCGCGTCACCAAGGATCAAAGCGGTCCTTAAGGGAAGGTAACTTCCCTGGACCACTGGTCCTTAAGGGGTTAATTAAGAAAAGGGAAAAACCTGAAAAATTTGTCAAGGGGGGCAGAGCATTCATTGTTCTCATAGGAAGAAGATTGTCCCCTTCTGTTATCTGTCTGGTCTTACAACCAGATTCCACATCTGAAAAGATATGGCTTACACTAGGTAAAAGGGGTGGGAGGGGGAAACTTTGCTTGTGAATATCTCTCAAACCATAAAGGTTTGAGAGATAAGACATATATATCGTTCTTCATGTTTTTTTAATGCCTACATAATAAAATAAAGATAAAACGAAGTATTACTATCCCTTTAATTACAGATTGTGAAATTTACTCACCGATATTTTGTTTTCCTCTGTGTCCTTCCACGGCAATGGACTGTGGGTATAGGCTCCGCCTTCCAGCTGGTAGGACCAAACAAATTATAAATTAAATGCTCCACCTCTCCTTACTCAGTTATTCTGTTAACCAAGCTGTAAAACATACAGACATTTAATTAGTACAGATCATGATAATAACATATATCCAAATATTCAATCTGATCGAGGTATATAGGAACGATACATATACCAACTCTAACCTGGGTTGGGTTGCCGTGGAAGGACACAGAGGAAAACAAAATATCGGTGAGTAAATTTCACCTTTTCCTCTGTGTCCAATCCACGGCAATGGACTGTGGGACTTACCAGAGCAGTTCCCCAAGGACAGGGAGGGAATTAGTCAGAGGCAGGGATGGCTGCTTCAAGCACCTTCCTGCCGAACTTTGCGTCCACTGAAGAGAATAAGTCCAACTTATAGTGCTTTATGAAAGTGGACACAGAGGACCAAGTTGCTGCCTTGCAAATTTCCTCTGGAGAGGCAATGGCTTTTTGTGCCCAAGAGGTTGAAACCGATCTGGTAGAATGAGCTTTCAAGCCTCTAGGAGGATCTAGGCGAGCTGATTCATAGGCCAGAGTGATACATTGTCTAATCCACCTGGAAATAGAAGCTTTAGAGGCTGCAGTTCCTCTGAATTTACCTGTATGGTGAACAAATAACGCTTCCGTCTTTCTGAAAGTCTTAGTTCTAAGAAGATAAGTTTTTAGGCATCTAACAAGGTCTAACTTGTTAAGCTCCTGTTCTTTACTGTTAGCAGGATTAGAACAGAAAGATGGGAGAATTATCTCCTGACTTAAATGGAAAGTAGAAACTACCTTTGACCTAAATGATGGTCTAGGGCGTAAAACTACCTTATCCTGATGAAAGACAAGGTGAGGGGAGGAGCATAATAAAGCCTGCAGTTCACCAACTCTGCGAGCTGAGGTGATAGCAGTAAGAAAAATAGTCTTTAAGGTTAGATGTTTGATGGAGATTTCTTCTAAAGGCTCAAAATTCTTGTGACTGCAGAGTTGCTGCAGTACCAAATTCAAATCCCATGGGGGAACAATCTCACGAATGGTAGGTTTAATCTTTGTAATGGCAGACATAAATCTGCAAACCACATATTGATCTGCGAAGGGAGAGGCTAAAACTGCAGATAAAGCCGATAATTGCACTTTTAGAGATGCTGGGCGAAGGCCTTTGTCAAAGCCTTCCTGAAGAAATTCTAAAATAACTGCAGCATTAATCAAATCTCTGTTCAAGTTCTTAGATGAGCACCATTTCTGAAAAGTAGACCATACTCTATAATATATTCTGGTGGAGGAAGGTTTGCGACCAGCCAGAATAGTATCAATGACAGAGTCTTTGATACCCTTGAGTCTTAAAGAGCTCCGCTCAGCTGCCAAGCCTTCAGTTTCCAAAAGGAAGGATCTGGATGGCAGATGGGTCCCTGTGTCAGCAGTTGAGGATGTTGCGGGAGACTGATTGGAGGAAGGGTAGACATTCGGAGAAGGTCTGGGTACCATATTTTTCTTGGCCAGTCCGGGGCCACCAATATAACTTCTGCTCTGTCCCTCTTTATCTTCTGTATAACCTCGGTCAGAAGCGGGAGGGGCGGGAATATGTAAGCTAGATGAAATCTCCACGGGTACTGAAGAGCGTCTTGTCCCATCGAGCTCTGGGATTTCCATCTGGAGAAGAACTTTGGACACTTTCTGTTTTCTCTTGTTGCCATTAGATCGACGGATGGCTTTCCTAGTTGAGATATGATGTCCAGAAATATCTGTTTGTTCAAGGCCCATTCCCCTGGGTCCAGGCTTTTCCTGCTCAGAAAATCCGCCTCCCTGTTGAGGTTTCCTGAGATGTAGGTTGCTGATAGAGATGCTAGGTGGGATTCTGCCCATCTGAGGACTCTGATGGCAAGGTTGTTGAGTTTCCTGCTTCTTGTCCCTCCTTGATTTAGCAGATATCGTACCGCTACTGTGTTGTCTGATCTTATGAGGATGTTTAAGCCTCTGATCTCTTGTCCTAGAAGCTTTAGGGTCTTCCAGATGGCCAGGAGCTCTAGAAAGTTGATGTGATGGACCTGTTCTTCCGAGGTCCAAATTCCCTGAACTGCCTTCTGTCGCCAAAGACCTCCCCAGCCGGTCTTGCTGGCGTCTGTGGTGATGACTTCCCACACTGTGGGTAGTAGAGACTTTCCCACTGATAGATGAGACCTGTTGCACCACCAATTGAGCTCCTTCCTGGTTGAGGGGAATATGGGAATCCTCAGAGATGGATTGTTTGGATCCTTCCTGAAGAACAGGAGATAATTCTGTTGAGCTGCTCTGCCATGTGATCTGGCCCAGGGAAGAATCTGGTACGTGGAGGACAGGTTTCCCAAGAGCCTGGAGAACTCTTCTGCTGTCTGTACTTGCTTCCTTAGAAATAAGGAGATCCTCTGAAGAATTCGGTCTTGTCTGTCCCTGGAAAGATGGGCTGTGTTCAGGACTGTGTTGAAGTTTACTCCCAGGAACACAAGGGATTGAGATGGAAGAAGCTGGCTCTTTCTTATATTTATAATCCAACCTAGTTCTGTCAGAAGATCTCTGCATCTCTTTGTACTTTCCTTTGATTCCTTCTTTGAATCTGCAATGATCAATATGTCGTTCAGGTAAGGAACAACTGTTATCTTCATTTGACGTAGAGCTGCCATGGCTACTGACAAAACCTTCGTGAATACTCGAGGTGCAGAGGCTAGACCGAAGGGTAATACTTTGTACTGGTAGTGTTTCTTCTGAAAGTGAAACCGAAGGTACCTCCTGTGTGAGCAGTGGACTGGAATATGGTAATAAGCATCCTTCAGATCTATTCTGGTTAGATATGAACCTGGATGAATCATCTTCATAGCAGACTGGGTTGTTTCCATCTTGAATTTTCGAATCCTCAGGAAGGTGTTGATCTTCTTTAAGTCTAAGATGATTCGCAAATCCGAGGAAGGTTTGGGAACGGAGAAAATTATTGAATAGATCCCATGGAATTCTTGGGTCTTCGGAACCTCTTCTATAACTTGATTCTGTAGAAGAACCTGGATCTCCTTGTTCATTCTGGCTGCTAACTGAGGATTCCTGATTCTTGAGGACTTGAAAATCTGTATCTCTGGAACAGACTGAAATTCTAAGCTGTACCCCATCTCCAATATCTGACGCACCCAACGATCTGGATTTATTCTTTCCCAGGCGTCTCTGAACAGCTCCAGCCTGCCCCCTACTGGAGCTGGAGATGGGGTTGAGCTTGCTTCATTGGGAGTTTTGCTGATTACGGGATTTTCCCTGGAAACCATTACGGCCACCAGGTCTAGATCCCTGGGATGAATTTTGCTGATGCTGTTCGTATCCTTTTCCTGGACGATATCTTCTAGAGTCACGAAAGGATTGTTTCCTGGATGTTGAAGGTCTAGAAGGGGATGGTCTAGCTTTCTTCTGCTGAGGAAGGAACTGACTCTTGCCTCCTGAAGATTGCTTAATAATATCTTCTAGTTGAGTTCCAAACAACTTGAGTCCTGAGAAAGGGAGTGAAACCAACTTATTCTTGGAAGTGGCATCAGCTTCCCAAGCTTTTATCCAAAGGGCTCTTCTTGATGAAATAGAAAGAGCTGAAGATTTTGCTAGACTTCTAATGTTATCCATCGTAGCATCACAAGAAAAGCTAATGGCCTCTTTGATTGGAGTAAGTTCTTTCAGTAGGCGAGATCTTGACACAGATGAGTCTATCTTCTCTTCAAAATCGTTTAGCCAGATTCTTAGGGTACGAAAGACGCATGCCATAGCAGTAGCAATTTTAAGATTTTGACCAATTATGGAGAATTGCTTTTTCAGGGCTGAGTCAGCTCTCTTATCCATAGGATCTCGAAGAGTAGTACCATCCTCCAGCAGTAATGTGGTTCGCCTTGATATGTGAGCTACTGCTGCGTCCACTTTGGGTGACGTAATCCATGAGTTGATATCTTCCTCCTGGAAAGGATACATCTTTTGCATTCTTCTGGTGTTCTGAGGGCGTTTGTCCGCCATTTTCCATTCCTTAGTAATAATATCCTGAATGGAGCTATGCACTGGAAAGGTTGGAGCTTCTTTCTTGTATCCCACAAAAGCTGAATCCATCACGTTCAATTCTTTCTGGGTATCAGTCAGGCCTAGTGTTTTTCTCATAGCCCTGACTAAATTATCAATTTTATCAATATTGAAGGACGTGGCTTCTTCAGTAAGCTCCCCTTCTTCTATGGATGAGCCTCCTGACTCCATATCCATGATACTGGCTGTATCCTCATCTTCAGCGTATGAGGGTCCTTCCTGGGGGTCTGTCACTCTAGGTCTCTTTCTAGATGCTTCTTGCATAGACTGGAATGTCTCCTGCATAGAAGACTTCATCCAGCCTAGGAATTCTGAGAACTGAGCTGGAACCTCAGGACTGGCTATCTTTTTTAGGCAGTAATTACAGAGTTTAGCAGAGTCAGCCACAGGAATCTTAGCTTCACAACCAGCACATCCCTTAAGTTTAGGAGCAGATTTATCTTCCTTAGGGGGATCTGAAGAAACTTTAGATTTTTCAGCTTTGTCCTTAGACATAGTGAAACTAAGCAAGAAATACAGCAATAATACAGCAAAATTAACAAGAAAAGAAACTTACATATCCACCGAGTGTATTCTCCAGTTCCTTTTAAACCGCTAGACCGCCAAACAGCGTTTCCTTCCCTGCGTTCCACCTGTGGAACGCACGCAACGCTACTTCCTGTTAACAGGGGAGAAAGCGTGCGTTCCGATTGGCGCCTCTGGTTTGGCACGACGCGTCCCAGATTGACTGGGAGGAAGCTATCAGCCATGCCGAGGAGGGCGGAAGGCTCACCTGGAGTGACCGAAGGAGCCCCGCATTCAAATAATCAATCCGGCGTTCTGCAAGTCCGGTTGAAAGCGGACCCAGATTGTTGCCGGTAAGCAGAAGAATGTATGCTGCGTTAATAGGCAGCATACATAGAAGCCGCATGTCTTCATTATGTCCCTGTCCATCCTACAGAAGTGGAGCTGAGGGCCTAAGCCCCGTCCTCCAGCTTGGTAGGACCAAAATTAACTGAGTAAGGAGAGGTGGAGCATTTAATTTATAATTTGTTTGGTCCTACCAGCTGGAAGGCGGAGCCTATACCCACAGTCCATTGCCGTGGATTGGACACAGAGGAAAAATTGGCTTCTGTCCAATGTTAAGTCTATGGAGAGAATGCCATGGCCGGTATTTTCTTGAAGAAAAGGTGGCAACCCTAGCAGCAGGTAGCACTTACCAGATTATAGTACAGGTCCTTCTCACCAAAGTAAGGCAACTGGGGTAAATGGCTTGTGTTCCTTTAAAAGAGAACTAACAAATACTACTAATAACCCTCATTTACATTACTATGGACAGAAAATCTTAAAGGCCCCCCATGAATTATGCCCTTTTGCATTTCTTCAAGAGATATGTTCAGTCATGGTCATGGCAGCGGACATGACTGTGCCTAGCAGGACTACAGGACTTCAAACTCTGCGCACTGAACAATGAACAGGGCAATGTGACCCTTTAAGGACTAGAGGTGCGTATAAAGCATTGCTTCTTCAAGTGTTGTGCACCTCTCTGGCTCTCAAAGGGTTAAGGGTGCTTTTGCTGCATTTTGGAAAACTTCCAGCAATGGTAATATCCACAGGTGTGTTACTAGGTTCCAGAAAGACCTGGGGCTAGACCTCATGGCAACATTCAACAGTGAGCCCTCCACCTGCGGTAGTGACGCTAAGTTATACTGCAAAGATGTATCGCATAATGGTGACGAGGACTGCCTCACGCACTGTCCGGTTGAAACTCCAGCCCCATAAGCATGGGGACGTTAAATAATGCGGGGCTCAGGACATGCGGCTGGGTAAGCAAGTCCGGCCATGGTAAGCTGCTGGTAACTCCGGAGACTGGAGCCCAGAGTCTCCATTTGGGGCTGCCCATCAAAACATTTGTTGCTCCCACCCCCAACTGAATGTTCCCCTCCATGGACATTCAGGACTGACTGAAGATATCTCTTTAACTAAGGCACCAGAGCAAATTTCATAAGAGCCATTAGTAATTTCTGGCCATAATAAGGTTAAGTAGGGGTTTAAATGGGATTTAAATTCTCTATGTGTCCAATTCCCCCTTTTTTTAAATCACCATAAATTATCTTTAACACCTCTCCCCTCTCCACAAAAAGAAGTCCAAAAAAGGTCAACAGAGAACAGCATTTACCACCAACACTGCACTTAGTCTGATATCTGAGCAACATTTCCTGTCAAACAAGTAGTTTTCACTTCATATTTCCATGAAAATTAGATCAGTAAGTTTCAGTTTTTGTCTACCAAAAAGTTGCACATCTTGAATTTCCAAATTGTCAAAGACTGAAAGTGTCACGGGGGTAATCTTCTTAAAAAATAAATAAATAAATAAAAACCAGAAATTACTCAAACTATGAGTGGGCGTGAAAGGGATCTCCACACAGACCTAGAAGCAGCACTATGAGCCAATATAAAATATAAAAGTAAAGTGCACCAATTCTGGAGTAAATCAAACAAATAATACACCCATTTAACTAAATGGGGCTTTTAAACTCTTGGATGCTAGAAAGGTTTCCAACACATTACTTCGCAATATGCTGGAGTCCTCTTTAAAGGGGTAATAATGTCTTAAAATAAAATGAAGTAATATTGTAGATAATGAAAAAAGAAATAGATCGATGCAAGTCCTAAGTCATAAAGGTTTGAGAGATAGAACGTCTTAATGTTCTCGTCTCCCTGCTGTCAGCTGTAAAGCTGACAGCAGGAGATTCGAGTCGGCTCTTCAGCAGAGCCGAGATACAGAAATATTAAAAAAAAAGAACTTAATTGGAACGGTCTACAAAGTTTGCAAGAATACTTTGTAGACTGTTCTAATGAAGTAGTTCTTTTCAGATTTCAGTATCACAGCTCTGCTGAAGAGCCGCCTGACTGTCCCCCGACCAGAATTTTCTGCTGTCAGCTAAACACTGACATTAAAGAACGGGGAGGAAGGGGGGTGTTAAAACATTCTATCTCTCAAACCATAAAGGTTTGAGAGATAGGACTTTTAAGACATTACTAACCCTTTAACAATAAGGGGTTAAAAAAAAGCAAAAAAAAAAAAAAAGCTATATTTTAACCATTTAAATGCCAGATAGGTATCTAATGCATTGCAAGAGCATGCATCGGATACTTTTTTTCCACTCAAAGGGTTAGTGCATTGAGAATCTGGGTGCAGTTGGTTTGCCGTTGAATTGCACATTTAACTTAATTGGGCCTTATATATAAAAATGAATGTATTAAAGTTGAACTGTCACCTGTAATAAACTTGCTTTCCTCTTAAAGTTCCATTGTGTCGAAGATGTTATCAGTTTTTATTTTTCTATATATTTCTGTATTGCCTGAGGTATTTGCTTTTAAAAGTTTTGTTGGTGACCTAAGATCCGTACAGGCTGCGATACAGTTCTGTCCTGTAGCTTGTCAATCTTCCTCTGTTCCCCTCCCCAAATACTGTCTCCTTCCCACCTCCTCCAATGATGGAGGATTCTGGCATATGACCTGGCGCACTCTCTTGCAAATGCGCATCCAGGTCATTGTACAGGCACAGACTGAGCATGTTCATAAGCTCAGTCCTTTATAAAAAGAGCCAGTCTGCTTGCCTCTGTAGCTATTTTCAGTCTGGCAAGTGGACTGGCACTTTTTATGAAGGACTGAGCACATGAACACAATCAGTCTGTGCCACTAGGATTTGTGGGGTAATAAAAAATATTGTTCTCCTATGAACATGAGGTTGCTTCGTCCCAGAAATCAGAACTGTACCAGTTCTTCTTCGCAAATCAGCCACAGTTCTTCTTTGCAAATCATTCCCCCCACCCTTTTTTTTAACAAGATGATGCAAGAAAGTAGTAAGTAGTAGTAAGTTACGAAGCTGGAGGGCCACACTAGTAAGCTAGTTAAAGACACATTTAGGCAAAACTTTTTTAGTATTGAGCAACCTGTTTCCCGCTTAAGTCTGGACTACACTCTCCCATCATCCTCAGGCTCCAGCGGCAGGCTGTGGATGTCAATGTACTCCAAGACTGTAGTCCACAGCCTGGAGGTACACAGTTCGGATGGTAGTGGGGTACATAATAGTAATGTATGGAAGGCTGGAAAACTGCTGAGTAGTTTTCGCTAATGATGACAAGAGTGAATGGGAATAGAAGAAGAAGCAGAAGTGCAAGATGGTTGGCTGGGACCTTGTGTAACGTAGCAGGCCAGAAGGGAAAAGCCTAACAAACATATTTACTGGAGGTGAAGACACTGGAAGGAGCTACCAGATACACCGGGAGTCAGTCAGCAGTGGATGTGATGTGCGAATGGAGACTTGCTGATAACCCCCTAAGGACCAGAGAAGGGTGCAATGCATTACTTTTACATACTCCTGCTCCTTAACAGGTTACCATTGAAACACTAGTTCTGTTTACAGCTATGATCAGGAATGGCTTTTCTGTTCACCACAGCTACATGTGAACAGCATATCTCCCAACATTTGTAAGGTAAAGGCTCTTGTAAGTGCTTGCCAGAAAATGCAAAGATTTACAGGCCAAACCATCTAATAACACTCCACTTGTGGACCAGAAAAATTAAAATAAGCTGATGTGGAACCTTTTGTGATCTTTTTTGTCCTTGGCTGTCAGCGTTTCAAATTTAACAAAGAAAATAACCCGCAGAATATGATGATCTATAGTGGAGGGGGGTGTTCTGGTACAGTTACATTTTATTAAGGTGCTACACATTGAGCGTTGACAGTCACTAGGAAAAGTGTACTAACCTGACAGATTATGACAGCTGCCCAGTACTTCCACCAAGTGTAATTCTATTGTAACCCTTTGAATGCAAGTGGAGTGGGAAACATACCACAGAGCAATATGTTGCCTACCAGCTGACATTCAAAAGAGGACATAAGATATTCTTAACCCTTTGCATGCAAGAGAGGTATGCAACTCATTGCTCTGCAATGCATTGTGTACCCCATGGCACTCAAGAGGTTAATCCCTCGAATTCTAGAGAGCTCTCCAACACATTGCAACGCAAAATGTTATATGTCTCTCTAGCACTGAAGGGGTTCCAATGTATACTGGTCACAGTGTCTGTGAGGTGAAGCTTATGCATGGAGATGAACTGGAACAGACGAGGCTTTTACAGCTTGGATGCTAGGTGTGTCTACCACATCAGCCCCAGTGACTGCCTGCTAAATAGAGCACCTATAAGACAGACTGTATACTATGAATATTATTTAATGCAGTCACTTCCTGTATTATCTCTTATTGCCACAGTGACTTTGTGATTAATACTGCAGTGTGTGTGTGGGAGACTAACTAAATATGTAGAGTATTAGTCACTAACTCACTCCTAAACATTTCACCCTTTTTCTTTGCCGGTTACTGCCTCAGTGACTGTGGGCTTAACCCTTTGCGTGCCATCTCTTTGCAATGCATTGGACACACCTTTGGTGCTGATAATATTAATAGTGTGAATGACACTAATATGATCAGCATTTAACCTTTCCAATGCCAGCGTTGAATGCGACAAAACATTGCTTCGCAATGCGTAGCATACCCCCGGGGACGCAAAGGGTTAATACAGGCAATACTTCACTCAGCATCGATATCACTTCCTTCCTCTATTCACTGACCCAACATCCGCTCAGCTGGTTTCCGCTTTTCCGCGTACCGAGTCTCTTCATAGTGGAGTCCCGCCTCCTACTGATTTTACAATCACCCTCCAATGGCTGCCCTACAAGCTCAATTTCATGACAGGGGGCGTGGAAACGACTCTGCAGAAATACAGTAGACAGTTCAGTCTGTTTCACAGTAAATGAGGGGCGCTTCAGCTGCTGAAATAGCACAGTGCAGGAAATTAATTGAGTTGTAGGCTGGTGTGGAGCAGTGAGAGAGTAATGCAAAGTTGATGTCAGGCTCAGTGAAAATTAACTATGTGTACTGAAAACTCAGTGCACAGACATGCCTTCCAAGTGTCCCTCTTTTAGACCCAAATCCCTCTGTCCCTCTTTCCCACCCTGATGTCCCTCTTTTTAGGAGAGCAGACTTTGTGGTGTGTATATAAATATATCACATTGCTCTGCATCAATAAAACTCACATTAATATTTGTTTAAACATCAGTGTATGTGCTTATAAATTAGTCTGTGTAAATAAAACACCTTGGTCTTATTATAAATAATTTATTAGGTTACACAAGGAGGTATCAATAGGTAGTAAAACAGCCTGAAAATTATCGATAATGCCCTGCCCACCAGCCACGTCCACAGCAACACCCCCTAAAACACAAGTGTCCCTCTTTGGCAATCTGAAATGTTGGGAGTTATGCACAGATCTCTTTACTCAATGCATGCATGCCCATACTTCTATGGAGGGCATGGCAAAACAGGCCCTGCTTAGCATACCTCCCAAGTGTCCCTCTTTGAGATCTAAATCCCTCTTTCCCACCCTGATGTCCCTCTTTTTATGATATCAGATTGTGTGGCATGTATATAAGTACATCATATTGCTCTACAGCAATAAAACTCACATTAATGTTTGTTTAAATGTCAGTATATGTGTTTATACATTAGTCTGTGTAAATAAAATACTTTGGTCTTACTATATGTCATTTAATAGGATATATAAGTAGGTGTCAATAGGTCATGAAATAGCCAACAAATTCTTGGTAATGACCCACCCGCCAGCCACGTCCCCAGCAACACCCCCTAAAACACAAGTGTCCCTCTTTGGCAATTTGAAATGTTGGGAGTTATGGCTTAGCGTACCTTAACCTGTCAAATGGTGGAGAGTATGACAGCTCAGCTCCTCCACTATGCTAATACGCAACCCCCTTCAAGGGTTGCCAGGTCATCCCTTTAAATAAAAGAAGACATTGGAAAAATGGAGACTGCATGGGCTCCATTGCAACCTATTAACCCCTTAGCGACCGGCAGTCCTGGGACATTTCCGTCCCATAGGGACCGCGTTGATGCACGCCGACACGCCATTACATGTGACCTGTTGCGTGTATCGGCGCGTCACTTTGGGGCCTGATAGAGATTGCTCCGATCTTGAAGCGGTCGATTTCAGGCCCTATTTTTATTTACAGCGCTCCCGGTAGAGCACTGTAAGTAAAAAGTACGTGACGTACTATGACCGTCATCGGTCCTTAAGTATTTCAAGGACCGTGACGGTCATAGTACGTCACGTATCGTTAAGGGGTTAATTAACCCCTGGGCTCCTGCAACTTTCATTTTTCAAATCTGTTCTCATACCCCTTTATATCAGGAAATAAAACACTCAAGGGTTGCACTGATACCCGTCTCGCAGAAGGGAATTTTCATAAGTGTCCATAATAGGCTGACCAGACCTCACCTTTAACTGGGTAAACGTAGGAAATAGGCATATTTCAGGAATGCACCAAAGTCAAAGCAGCCCTGCAGTATGCATTTTTCATATGCGTCCCCGGTTAAAGGTGAGGTATGGTCACCCTAGTCCATAAAGGAATATGTGGTCACCTTAGAAGTTAAAACTATTCTTAAGCTGCCCATCAATGCATGTTAGCAGGATCAAATCAAATGAAACACAAGTGAATATTGTTATCTCACGCAGAGCCTTCAGAATGATTGAACTGCAGATTAATATATCAGTGTTCAAGTGAGGAGATCCTGAAAACCTGCACCTTTGGAGGGGGCTGAGACAATATAGACTGCAAATAAAATCTCCATTTATTTTGAATGGTTGATTGATGAGAGGTCTCTAAAGTATTGCTTAGCAATGCTTTGGAGACTTCGCTTGCATTGAAGGGTTTAAAAGCCCCATTTAAAGTAGTAGTAAACTTTTTTTATTTAAAAAATATGCTATAGGGCTTTTCCTGCTGAGAAATACAAGGGTACTCTAAATGCCAGGTGATTTTAATTCAAAACATATTACACTTTTTTTTTAATTATGATGCAGTTTTTAAGCCTTGTCATCAGGTGGTGCTGTTCCTATTATTACCATGGAGGGTTGTAGTTAGTGATTCAAGGTGTGTCTTCAAGGGCATTATAGAAATAAATTCCTTTTGGACACTAGTTGGGTGTGCTGCTTAGAAAAATTAAGTTTGATATGTAATAAAGTTTGAATGAATACTCTCCCGACAATGGGGGTACTCTTTTTGTAGTTTGCAGGAAAATCTCTAAGACATATATGTTTTCCATAATAAATGTTTAGTGCTCAGGTAAACTAGTTTGAATTAGAGGAAAAGTTAATTTGTACCTTATGATGTAGTTGATTTGCCCCAGAATTGCTCCTATATTGTTTGTGCATACAACTATATAGAGTATGTCCTTGCATGATAGCATTCGCTGTCTGCCCTTTGTCACTGACACGTAGTGGGTAGGTGTCTGAATTTTAGACTGAGTGGGTGTTTAGTATCTGTTTTCCTCTCATCAGCTGAGCTCAGTTTCATGTCTGTGGTTGCTTGAGTAATCTGCCTACTATTAAAATACCTTCTCCATTCTAAAGTTCACACGGATTATTTGCAGGCCTTAGGTTATGCACTTTTCACTTCACTTATAGATCTCCAAAGTAGGAGTAATCTTAGTGCATAGGCTGCATAGAATAACATATGAACTGGAGACGTCATCTCCACTATCATCTTCCTATCAAACCTTAGTGCATCTCCCCACTTGAAATCGCAATTAAAAACACATGAAAAATTGTCTGAGATTCATATGCATACCTGGGAACTCTCCGGATTTGCCCCGGAGACTCCGGTTCTGACAGAGCTTTACCGGGTCTCCGGGGCAGAGGCAGATTCCTCCGGATGTGGAGAGTTTCTATTGAAACTCTGTCACATCCGCTTTTTCTCCCGCTGATCCTCAGTCCCCAGCCTTCTGTGTGACACCTTTAAGTCCCCCCCTCACTCGCGGCAAGCCCCGCCCCTTTTTGACGCGATTAGCGTAATTTTTGTCACCCCCTGGTGAACAGAGGACTACCCTCCGGGTAGCCCTCAACTGGAAGTTCCCAGGTATGTTCATATGGGATTATCATGCGTTTTTCAATGTGTGCTGAATAGCACAATTCTCTACTTTTCTTCAACATTGCATCATGTTAACATGTGAAATTTGGTGTGATGCTATTGAAATCAGTGAAAATCACATGTACTTGCGATTATGCATTATCGGATCAAAAATTGTAGCAATATTAGTTACCTTGCAATATGCTGCATTTTTCAGTGAACATTTTCCATATGACGCAATGATAATAATTTCAAGTTGTTTTTTTTTTTTTTCTTACTTTCAAAGGGTTGAAATGCAGTTGCCAGTGTGAACTAGGACTAAAGGTTAATCTGCTCAGATGGACAATACAGTTGTTAAAGGAATAGTAATGTTTCATAATAAAAGCAGCTCTAATTAATCATCATCGTATTTGGACCTTGGAGAGTGTTATTTCAATTCTGTCAGAGTTGTAGTTCAAGAGTAATTCAATGACAAAGTATCCCCCTCCCTCCCCTTTTACTGATGTAACACTGCTCAGCCAGATCAGAAGGGAGGTGCCCAGGTAGACTGCAGAGAGGGACAATCTTCATTTAAGATAAGGGAAAAAACTGAAAAACATGTCACACTGTTCAGCCAGAACAGAAGGGAGGTGCCCAGGTAGATTGCAGAGAGGGACAATCTTCAGTTAAGATAAGGGAAAAACCTGTTAAGGGGGGCAGGGCTTTCATTGTTCTCATAGGAAGAAGATTGTCCCCTGCTGTTATCTGTCTGGTCTATGGACTGGATTCCACATCTGAGAAGAGATGGCTTACACTAGGTAAAAGGGGCAGGAGGGGAAACTTGTCTTATGAATATTTCTCAAACCATAAAGGTTTGAGAGATAAGACTTATATCGTTCTTCATGTTTTTTAATGTCTACAAAATAAAATAAAGATAAAACGAAGTATTACTATCCCTTTAAATGGTTCTGGGTCAACTCTATAGAAAAAGCTCTACTATGGGCTTAAGCAAAAAAGAAAATAGGAACAATTCTGGAGCAAACCAACTACACCATAGGGGTGAATTGACATTTCCACAAAAAAGATCCCCTTTTATATAAATGGGTATTTTAACACTATGAATGCCAGAGAGGTATCAAACACATTGTTTCACAGTGCACTGGAAACCTCTCTAGCATTCAAAGGGTTAAAAGTCCTATTTCAATTAATGGGAAATATTAATTATCCCATATGGCACTGGAGGGTTGCATAAGAAATGGTCCTCTTGTGTGCATAAAGCCTCTGTGGTCAGTGTACCCCTATGGTCGGGGGAGACAGATGTTGGACATAACCATCATCTCTAACCAGCCAGTGGAAAATACCTATATGTTTTCTCTCATTGCATACTAATTGACTGATAATGCATGGAAAGACTTAGGGTGTGCATGCCCTATGCCCCTCAATTCTTCCAACACCCCCCCCCCCCCCAATAACCTCAGCCCTGGTACACCGAACTGATTCAAACCTGACTCCACTCCAATTCTACTTGGTGGATAGCAACTTTATTGAAATAAAGAGTCCAGACACATTTGTAACGTGGCATAAATAAAAGCAATAAAAAGAGTTTAAAATGTATTAAAATCTAATTATTTAAATCTCAGTGAAAATGTATCTTATAATGTGGGGCTTCATAGACAAATATGTCGGCATTAACCAGCACCTGCTCCAGTAGCTCCTAGACTGGCACTTACCAGCCCCTTACACCTTCCTCTGCAGTTCCTCACTTCATGCCTATTGGTGTCTTTACTGTAAAAGCCTGCCCTGTAATGCAGACCAGACCACAGATTCAGCTCCTGTTATGTGTTCCACAGGAGTTATCTGGCATGTCTCAATAAGCATACTTCCCAACACCACTCTACTGGTGCTTTGGTAGACCAGAATTGCATGAAATCCTTGTTGGACTAGGTGACCTCTTCACTGTCAGCAGGAGTTGCCTTTGCTTTTTGTAGCATCTCTGGGTGGGAGGGAAAATAAAACCAGTTAAATCTATAGGTAACAAAAAAAGGATACATATTATACTTTAATCCACGCCCCTGGTTCTCTCACTGGTGGAAGGGAATGTCCCCCCTCACACACATGTGGAGAGAAAGACCCCTTTTTCTTTGTTGTCAGGGAGTCTGTTGCCTGCAAGGCTGCATACAGTTTTTGTATATTAACAAATATATATATATATATATATATATATATCCTATATAATAATTCACTAGGATGTTTGTCATGATGCAGTCATGCTCAGTAGAGACTGCCCATGTTCAGGTAGTGTCTGCTGCCCATGATTGCATCGCATGAGTGAGGCAACGCAAGACTGCATCTCGTGGAGCAGTGAGGTAGCGGCCTCTTAACCCTTTGAATGCCAGAGGGGTACAGAATGTATTGCAAAGCAATGCATTGCGTACCCCTCTAGCACTCAAAGAGTTAACATTACCTGGCCCTTGGCCCCTGTACATGGACTTTTTCACTAGTATATATATTGTTAGGTGCAATTTCTAGCAAGGATCCCCCAGCATTCTCTGTATACACAGCTAATAAAAAATAAGCTGAAAATGTACCTACCTGCATTTTTAGTGTAATTCCGTACAATGAGACTGAAATCAATTGAAGTTTGACAGAGCTAACTAAAGCACACTGTTAGAGCAAAGGTTCAGGAAGATGTAGTGACCAGAGTTGAGTAAATCACTCATGTAAATAGTCTTTTAGGTAGTATTATATCAGATAACTGGAAGGAAGGTAAGGAATGCAGTAAAGTAGTAGGAAAAGCAAACCAGGTTATTGGATATATAGGAAAAGGCATTAGCAGCAGGAAGAGAGAGATACTATTGCCACTCTGTAGATCAATGGTAAGATCTCACCTGGAGTACTGTGTACAGTTCTTCAGACAACAGCTCCAGAAGGATATTACTAAACTGGAGGCAGTTTTAAGAAGAGCAACCAAAATGGTGTAGGGACTTCATGACGTAGGATATCAGAATAGACTCAAAGAGCTTAATAGGATCAGCTTGAAAGGAAGGCAGAAGAGGAGGAGGAGGATATGACAGGAACCTTTAAATATATTAAGGTATTTAATATAGTTGAGGTGGAAAGCATTTTTTTAAAAAACAGATTACTAGAATAAGAGGTCATGATCTAAAGAGGGTGGAAAATTCAGACGTAATGTGCGTAACTACTACTTTATAGAAAGAGTGATAGGCTCATGGAACAGCCTCCCAGCAGAGGTGGATGGGACAAATAGTGTTATGGAACTCAAAAGTGTCTGGATGGTCATGTCTGTTATGAGAAGTATGTAAGACTGTTTAATAAGATATGGAAATAGGTAGACTGGGTTGGTCACTTGGTTCTTTTCTGCTGTCACAATCTTTGTTTCTCTTAAGATACAGTGTTCCCAAACACATGTTTTTTTACACTTTCAAAAAAGGTGTGATACATTTTCCCATGAGACTTTATCCTTAGGGTACACAAGTAACAACCAGTTTACACATGTCTTATCTATCTTACTTCTTCTTGTGTAATGATTGGTTGATAAACTCTGTGAGAAAGATTGAACTTTGTCTGTAATGCTCTTTGAGATGACTGCAAGTACTGTAACAGCCCTCTGCTCCACTGTTGCCCATGTTGTACACTCATCTTTCTAACATAGGAACATAGTAACATAGTAGATAAGGCTGAAAAAAGACATGCGTCCATCAAGTCCAGCCCATGCCAATAACACCCCTGTTGATCCAGAGGAAGGCAAAAAAAAGCCCTTTGGAGCAATTTCCAATGTAGTCCCAAGTGTGTGTGTGTGTGTTTGTGGGGGGGGATTATTCCTTCCTGACTCCAACTGGTAGTCAAATAGTTCCCCGGATCAATATCCTATTTGCTTTGAAGCCATCTGTCATAATTGTCAATATTGTTCTGTGCTAGATAGGCATCCATTGCTTTTTTGAATGCAGTTGCATTATCTGCAATCACAACATCCTGAGGCAAAGAATTCCATAGCCTTTCCACCCTTACTGTAAAGAATCCCTGCCTATGTTTTAGTCTAAAGCGCCTTTCCTCAAGTCTTAATGGATGACCTCTTGTTCTTAGCTCAGCTCTTTGCATAAATAATTCATTGGATAGTTCTTTGTATTTGCTTTCCACAGCCAATCCGGATGCAGGAATGGTGTATCTGATGGCCTGCCCACATGAGTGACCGTCAGGTATAAATGGCTGGCTCCCATGCTTGTTGGCCATTCAAAACATTGCTCACCTGAAATGTCTGTAAGTCTGCCCCACTCCTTTTCTCCTATGTGAACACAATGAAGATGCAACTTGTTGGAATTTGGTACATTCACACAAGGTGATTATAGCCTGCGTGGAAGGCACCATAGTCAAGCACTGTATATTTCTCAACGAGCAACAGAGCTAACCCAGCATGTCTGTGTTGGCGTCACCAGTGTGAAAGAGGCCTAAGGCTGCAAAGACTTCTTGCATATTATTATGGCAATAATTATTCTTTCCTTTTAAATGTTTTGAATTCACCATTTCTGTCTTTGAAACCTATACACAAAGAAATGCGCATTACTTCTGAGGAAAATCAATTGCATCATACAGAACGCACAAAAAATCCTACAGTTCCCATCAATATAAAAGAGAAATAACACACCCTATTAATTCCCATCACACATTTACATTACTAGGACCATAAAACCCTAATGGCCTTTATAACTGTGCCCTTGTGAACTGGCTGAAGAGATAACATCTTCAGTCAGTGCGGGATGTCAGGTCCCTGGAGGCAGACATGACAGTGACTAGCATGACCACATGACCTCAAACGCTGCTTACTACACGTGGTAAGTGTAACCTTTAAAGGCAAGAAGGGTGTGAAATGCGTTGCACACTGCCTTTATACTCTGCCTGCTTCAATTCGAAAAAAACTACCATTATCTGCATATCATGTACCTGATTGATATCCAGTGGGTATTTCACCTTTAAGACCAAAAGGTAGCAACATATTTAGGTCTAGTCCACATGGACAACTTTCAAGATGCTGCAGCAACACAACGCTGTCATTGTAAATAACTGCAGCTGTAAAAGTCACCCATGTAAATTACCCCATAGAAAACAATATCTGTTCTCTGAAACTTGTTATTGCAAGGTCAGCCATGTGAACTAGACCTAAAAGAGGCTGTTGCCTGAAAGGAACACAGTTTACTGAGTAATTGATTAAATAATCGTAAACAACTCTAATTAGCCCCACGCATTTAACTATGGTATTGTTAAGTTAAAGCTGCAGCAGTACTGAGTCAATATATACTTTGCTCCTTGGGATAATTAACATTTCAGCACACAACTCCCCCACCAAAACAAAGATGTGGGGGGGGAGGTAACAATAATAACTTCAGGCATGAAGATAGCCTTACATCTGGGGTGGACTGTGTTTAGGAAACTTAAACTTGCAAACACGTTTTTTACCTAATTGTCATTAGCCATTAATATGGTCCTTCTGCCTCCATGATTATGAACAGAAGCAGCCATTTTGCTATCCCACTTTGCAAAGTGAAATGGACTCTGAAGGACCCTGAGGAGATGGAAAACGCTTAACTGACGTAGACATGTTAATTCTTCAGATGTGGGGGAGAGGAGGGGGGTTTAATACATTTAGGGTGCGCAATGCATTATGAAGCAATGCATTACACAATTTAGAGCATACCTCCCAACATTTCAAATTGCCAAAGAGGGACACTTGTGTTTTGTGTTGTTGAGGGAGTGGCTATTGGGCAGGGCATTACCAAGAATTTTTAGGCTATTTCATGACCTATTGATACCTACTTGTGTAACCTAATAAATTACTTATAACAAGACTAATGTATTTTATTTACACAGACTAATTTATAAACACATATACTGACATTTAAACAAACATTAATGTGAGTTGTATTGCTGTAGAGCAATGTGATACATTTATATACACACCACACAGTCTGATCTTATAAAATGAGGGACATCAGCACATCTGGGAACTTTTCATGCAGGGCTACATAAAAGCTTAACCAAACCTCCAGGTAGACCGATTGTGGCGGGTATGGGTGGTGTTACTTCCAACCTCTCACAATATATAGATACCCACCTCCAGAAATATGTCACCCAACTTAAATCATATGTGAAAGATACTCAACATATTCTTCAGATTTTGGATGGCATGGGTTGGCAGGGTGACTATGTGTGGGCGACAGTGGATGTGACATCATTATACACTAGCATTGACCATCAAAGGGGAATTACAGCTATTTCACGTTTTTTACTATCAGATTCGGATATGCCTCAAAAACAGAGAGATTTTCTTTTGGATAGTATTAGTCTTATTCTGAACACTAACTATTTCCAGTTCCAGCAGTCTTTTTTCCGGCAGGTGAGGGGAGCGGCAATGGGGGCTAGTTTCGCCCCCAGCTATGCTAACCTATACATGGGCATATGGGAGATGGATCATGTGTGGGGGGCTGGTAGGGGTGCGAGCCTGGTTTTTTATGGGAGGTATATTGACGATCTTCTCCTCATCTGGAGAGGGGATGCTTTGGAACTGGAAAATTGGATATGTAGTTGGAATAGTAATCCACAAGGTCTTCTATTTACGTATCACATCAGTAAGGATAGTGTTAATTATTTGGATTTGACTTTGAGTCAAGATGGCACACATATAGTCACTCAGACTTATGTTAAACCTACTAGTGTGAACAATTATTTACATTATGACAGTTGCCACCTAGATAGGTGGAAAACAGGTATACCTGGGGGCCAATTTAAAAGAATTCGACGTAACTGTAATAAAGATGAGGATTTTCACAAACAGTCTCAAGAATTGAGTCACAAATTTATATCAAAAGGTTATCCAGAGAAATTGGTGGCGGGTTCTTTATTAGAAGTATCTGCCATGAATAGGAAGGATATCCTGAATAATAATAATCAAAATAAGGAAAGAGTAATAAGAAATGAAGGACAAGGGGTTCCTAAATTTGTGACGAAGTATAATAGGGCACATAAAGATATTAATAGGATTTTGAGGAAGCATTGGCATCTTTTGTTACAAGATCCATTATTAAAGGATAATATTGATGTAGTCCCCAGGATTATTTTTACTAAAAACAAAAATTTAAAAAATATCTTTTCCAAAAAGAAGTCTTTCATAAAGGGACCTCAAGCACACAGCATCTTTAGACCAATAGGGGTGTATAAGTGTGGGGGTCAGCGGTGTATTACATGTAAATATATCTCACATGATACCAAGGAGTTTAAGGATGGAAGAGATAGAGTACATAAGATAAAACAACATATCACTTGTAACACTAAGTATGTAGTATATTGTATTATTTGCCCTTGTAATAAAAAATACATTGGGCGCACAAAAAGAAGACTTAAAGATAGGTTTCTTGAACACCGTAGGGCTATTATTAAGGGAGATCAAAAGTACCCCTTATCGTTACATTTTAAACAATATCACAATAGCAATATTGATGGAACGATAATTATGCCTTTGGAAAATATTACTTCTGCTTTCTCTCAGGGACAACGTTTCCAAAAATTGTGTCAACAAGAAAGTTTTTGGATATTTTATTGTGATACGTTGGTCCCTAAAGGACATAATGACAAGTTAGATGTTAGTACCTTCATCTGACAATATAGGGTCTATATAATAATAAATAATTAAAAAATAAACAATAAAAAATTCTTTGTATCTCTATTATTTATTATTTTTTTCTGGATGGTATATGCAATTTTTATTTATCTATTTATTATTATTATTTCTTCCTTGGGGAGAATTCCCCATGTGGAGTAAGATTACTTTAAGAAATAGCATGCTATCCTATTTAAAACTTTCCCTTTAAGAGCAGGTTTGAAAGTAGGTGATCAGGACGTTAATGAAAGTAGGGTTAATTGGAGAGGGTTTTTGATTGGTTAATTAATTACATGGTAGGTTTAAATAGCCGTTATGCTCTAATATGGAGAAACAGCCCTGATGAAGTATCAGTGATACGAAACGCGTAGGCTTTTTTGGGAGTTGGCACCATCAGTTGCCTTTTGCTGCTGGATTGAACATATATTACAGCACTGCTTTAATTACGAGCAACAGCGGGGATTGTATTACGCACTACACCAGTGTAGTGATCCAGATAGGATCGTGAGCATTGGATTCAAGCCAAGTTTGACCTATTTCCTGTGACAGATCACCTGACTCAGACCTCGGAGATACTGGGATTCCATCCGATCGGAGGTGTCTATGATCGAGGCAGTAGTTGTACCAGGACGGATCAACAATAAGGGTATCGTTTCTGACATTCTCCATTAGGTCGTTATAGGGCTTGCTACTTTGCAGTCATCGGCCCGTGATTACCGCTAGTTAGAGCGGAACATATTGGCTTATTCACTGGATGTTAGTGCTTGGATCCGCTAGATAGAGCGGCTATCCCCAAGAGGCTGATCTACTTTGAGCAGATTCTGCTGTGCAGTGCTGATATTTGTCGATTCTGTGGAGGACGCTGATTCATCTTTTATCTTTTAACTTTTTATTTTTATTGCTGGCCAGCATTGTATTTTTTATATTATTTAGCAGCATATTTACAACGTTATATTTATTGTACGTTGTATCTACTGGATACACGGTTTTCTGTACTGTGTTGTCCAGGTAGATCATGAGGTGCCATTAGTATTGAGCATTGGTCTCCTGTATGTATATTTCTTTCCTTTTGGTTTGAGAAGGAGAGAAATATACATGTTGATTTATCCTTTTATTTATTTGTGTAGTTTTATTATATTTTTGTGTACAATAAATTTATAGTGACTCATAGCGCTTTTCCTTGTTTTTGTCGTTGCATTTGTTTTTTAGTGGTCTGTTCACCTCTAGACCATAGGAAATACAGCGCTTAGAGATTCACTATTTGTAGGTGTGATATCAGTGTGTACCTAATTGATTATCCCATCTTTAGCGCTATCTGCATTTTTGTCTTTTTAGATTTTTTGGGGGTGTTTGTAGAGGGCAGCAGATTTGGGATATTCTTTTGGTGACCATTGTTTTGGTTGTATTTATTTGTATTGTAGATATGGCTTTCAAATCCTGTGGTGAAAGATTGAGTAGGAGGGAAGCATTTAAGCGTCAAATGGGATTGAATCAGACAGTAGTGGATAATACTACCACCAATCCTGATTTAAATAAAATGTTTTTTGACTTGGAGAATTCTCTTAAGGAAGAAATGAATCATTGGTTGGATATCATGCTACTCAATAGTTATCTTGAACATAATATTATCCCTAGGGGATTAAGGATTAATAAACCTTGTGGATTTCAAGATAAGAAATTTCAGTCAGAGTGGTATGAGATCATAGACCAATGCTCATTTACATTGATACGTAAGATAATACAATATAGAGAGGAGAAATTGGAGAATGTTACAAAGAAGATTGAAAAGGTTAGGGAAATGTTGATTCCCAATATGGATAAGATAGAATTTAAAAAATTGGATGAAGGTACTAATAATAGGATTATAGCTTATGAAAAAAGTGTCTTTGAGAGGAAGCAGAAGAAGTTTAATAGAGATCATATGGATTATAAACAAAATAAGGTACGAATTAATCCCCCAAATCGGCAGAGGGTACCAGTGTCTAAGACACATTTTCGGTATAATAATTATAAAACAGGTCAAGAACAGGTTCAACGGAGTGCACAACGTAATACATACACCAATACACAGGGGTCGCAATTACGATATAGTACAGCACGTAATTATCAACAGGTTACTCCACTAGCGCAAAATAGCAGGAATGGAGGGGTTAAGAAAGATCATAACCCACACCCTATGAGAGGGGAGAACATAACTACTGCTAATAGGTATGAGGTCTTACAGATGTTAGATACCTCATTGCCAGATTCACCTCATCCCCTTATATTATTGGAAGCCGAGATTAATGCTACACCTAGTTATGCACAAGTAGTTAAAGGCACTAATTCAGAAATTAATAGCACACCGAGTTATTTTTTGGCACAGGAACAAATAATGGACAAGCAAGCACACAAAAGATCAAGAAGCCAGTCACCGGGTTAAAAAATAAAAAATTTACACGTGGCAAAAGAGGGGGGAGATTAGTTAGAATTAGAGAAGAAATGAAAATTACTAAAGATAAAAATAAGGTATATATTTGGGATCAGGATATGATGAAAAAAGAGGGTATATATAATTTGACACAGCACAGTTTCAGCACACATGAGATAGCATTGATCCAAAGAGGTTTGAAGTTTGCTCCGATGGCAGTTCCCAATGAATTTGAACTATTTTTAAATCTTAATAGATTCATAAGAACGCTTACTCTAAAAAGATATTTTAGTAAGAATGGAACTATTAGAGAAATGACTCAGTTGAATGTTGGAGAGGTGAAAAGTGGAGAATCATTACAATATATACATACTACATACAAACCCAAGTCTATATTTTATCCTTATCAGGATAGAGGTCCCTATATAGAAAGTTTTCAAAGTGTGGTAATGCAAGATTTCAAAAAAATCTGTGATAAGAATTATAACCAAATTAATAAATATTGTTCTAATCTAAAACCATTGGAATGGGAGGCCTTAAATAGATTGAAACAAGATAAAGAAATATATATCACTGAGGCAGATAAAGGAGGGGCTACAGTTATTATGTATTATCAAGATTATCTAGAGGAAGCGATGCGTTTATTGTCAGATACCAATACATACATTAAATTAGATGCAGATCCCACAGATAGATATTTGGACCAATTAACGAAACTTATAAATGGCGCATACATAGAAGGTATTATAACAAAAGATGAAAAACAATTTATCATAGTAAAGGAACCTAAGGTACCTTATTTTTACCAAGTCCCCAAAATACATAAAAGCTTAACCAAACCTCCAGGTAGACCGATTGTGGCGGGTATGGGTGGTGTTACTTCCAACCTCTCACAATATATAGATACCCACCTCCAGAAATATGTCACCCAACTTAAATCATATGTGAAAGATACTCAACATATTCTTCAGATTTTGGATGGCATGGGTTGGCAGGGTGACTATGTGTGGGCGACAGTGGATGTGACATCATTATACACTAGCATTGACCATCAAAGGGGAATTACAGCTATTTCACGTTTTTTACTATCAGATTCGGATATGCCTCAAAAACAGAGAGATTTTCTTTTGGATAGTATTAGTCTTATTCTGAACACTAACTATTTCCAGTTCCAGCAGTCTTTTTTCCGGCAGGTGAGGGGAGCGGCAATGGGGGCTAGTTTCGCCCCCAGCTATGCTAACCTATACATGGGCATATGGGAGATGGATCATGTGTGGGGGGCTGGTAGGGGTGCGAGCCTGGTTTTTTATGGGAGGTATATTGACGATCTTCTCCTCATCTGGAGAGGGGATGCTTTGGAACTGGAAAATTGGATATGTAGTTGGAATAGTAATCCACAAGGTCTTCTATTTACGTATCACATCAGTAAGGATAGTGTTAATTATTTGGATTTGACTTTGAGTCAAGATGGCACACATATAGTCACTCAGACTTATGTTAAACCTACTAGTGTGAACAATTATTTACATTATGACAGTTGCCACCTAGATAGGTGGAAAACAGGTATACCTGGGGGCCAATTTAAAAGAATTCGACGTAACTGTAATAAAGATGAGGATTTTCACAAACAGTCTCAAGAATTGAGTCACAAATTTATATCAAAAGGTTATCCAGAGAAATTGGTGGCGGGTTCTTTATTAGAAGTATCTGCCATGAATAGGAAGGATATCCTGAATAATAATAATCAAAATAAGGAAAGAGTAATAAGAAATGAAGGACAAGGGGTTCCTAAATTTGTGACGAAGTATAATAGGGCACATAAAGATATTAATAGGATTTTGAGGAAGCATTGGCATCTTTTGTTACAAGATCCATTATTAAAGGATAATATTGATGTAGTCCCCAGGATTATTTTTACTAAAAACAAAAATTTAAAAAATATCTTTTCCAAAAAGAAGTCTTTCATAAAGGGACCTCAAGCACACAGCATCTTTAGACCAATAGGGGTGTATAAGTGTGGGGGTCAGCGGTGTATTACATGTAAATATATCTCACATGATACCAAGGAGTTTAAGGATGGAAGAGATAGAGTACATAAGATAAAACAACATATCACTTGTAACACTAAGTATGTAGTATATTGTATTATTTGCCCTTGTAATAAAAAATACATTGGGCGCACAAAAAGAAGACTTAAAGATAGGTTTCTTGAACACCGTAGGGCTATTATTAAGGGAGATCAAAAGTACCCCTTATCGTTACATTTTAAACAATATCACAATAGCAATATTGATGGAACGATAATTATGCCTTTGGAAAATATTACTTCTGCTTTCTCTCAGGGACAACGTTTCCAAAAATTGTGTCAACAAGAAAGTTTTTGGATATTTTATTGTGATACGTTGGTCCCTAAAGGACATAATGACAAGTTAGATGTTAGTACCTTCATCTGACAATATAGGGTCTATATAATAATAAATAATTAAAAAATAAACAATAAAAAATTCTTTGTATCTCTATTATTTATTATTTTTTTCTGGATGGTATATGCAATTTTTATTTATCTATTTATTATTATTATTTCTTCCTTGGGGAGAATTCCCCATGTGGAGTAAGATTACTTTAAGAAATAGCATGCTATCCTATTTAAAACTTTCCCTTTAAGAGCAGGTTTGAAAGTAGGTGATCAGGACGTTAATGAAAGTAGGGTTAATTGGAGAGGGTTTTTGATTGGTTAATTAATTACATGGTAGGTTTAAATAGCCGTTATGCTCTAATATGGAGAAACAGCCCTGATGAAGTATCAGTGATACGAAACGCGTAGGCTTTTTTGGGAGTTGGCACCATCAGTTGCCTTTTGCTGCTGGATTGAACATATATTACAGCACTGCTTTAATTACGAGCAACAGCGGGGATTGTATTACGCACTACACCAGTGTAGTGATCCAGATAGGATCGTGAGCATTGGATTCAAGCCAAGTTTGACCTATTTCCTGTGACAGATCACCTGACTCAGACCTCGGAGATACTGGGATTCCATCCGATCGGAGGTGTCTATGATCGAGGCAGTAGTTGTACCAGGACGGATCAACAATAAGGGTATCGTTTCTGACATTCTCCATTAGGTCGTTATAGGGCTTGCTACTTTGCAGTCATCGGCCCGTGATTACCGCTAGTTAGAGCGGAACATATTGGCTTATTCACTGGATGTTAGTGCTTGGATCCGCTAGATAGAGCGGCTATCCCCAAGAGGCTGATCTACTTTGAGCAGATTCTGCTGTGCAGTGCTGATATTTGTCGATTCTGTGGAGGACGCTGATTCATCTTTTATCTTTTAACTTTTTATTTTTATTGCTGGCCAGCATTGTATTTTTTATATTATTTAGCAGCATATTTACAACGTTATATTTATTGTACGTTGTATCTACTGGATACACGGTTTTCTGTACTGTGTTGTCCAGGTAGATCATGAGGTGCCATTAGTATTGAGCATTGGTCTCCTGTATGTATATTTCTTTCCTTTTGGTTTGAGAAGGAGAGAAATATACATGTTGATTTATCCTTTTATTTATTTGTGTAGTTTTATTATATTTTTGTGTACAATAAATTTATAGTGACTCATAGCGCTTTTCCTTGTTTTTGTCGCTACCCGGAGGGTAACCCTGTCAGTGCCGAAAATGACGCGATTCGCGTCATAAAAGGGGCGGAGCTTAGTCGCGGGGAAGCGACACAAAACCCCCCCCTGCAAAATGAAGGTAAGAGGGCGGGGAGTGGGAGGAACCAGGCAGGATGGAGCACAAGTGGGTAGAGTTTCTACTTAAACTCTGCCCACCCGGTGATTCACACATTGCCCCGGAGACCCGGTAATTTAGTTTGAAATCCGGAGTCTCCGGGGCAAAACCGGAGAGTTCCCAGGTATGGACATCAGGGTGGGAAAGAGGGACAGAGGGATTTGGGTCTAAAAGAGGGACTGTCCCTCCTACATAGGGACACTTGGAAGGTATGTTAGAGGGTTAACAATGACTGATTATGAAATATGCATCCCCTGTTTATTTGCTACTGACATTCGTTGCCTCAAGTCATCTTTCAAGGGGGAAATGGGCACCAGCTCCATGGAACACCTATGGCAGGAAACCCAGACTATGTGTGTGTGTGTGGGGTCAAGTATGGCAGCAGAGCTTATGACCTGAAAGACCCTATAGACTGCACTCATATGTAGGTGTCTGGTACAGGTGGTATGTACAGATAGATATAACATACAGGGGGCCCCATAAGATTTTGAATATAGAAGGGGGGCGTAGACAAACATTTCAACCCCCCCCCCCGCCCTGTAGTAAAGTCGGTCTGTCCTCAATAACTCCTCTTTCGCATTATGCTCACAGTCCTTTAATTGTTGTGTTGGAGCCTCTCTACTAGCAAAGTGGTTAAGCACAATGGAATTTAATTCATGCTTTCCTCTAGAATGACTCTGGACCTTTGTACAAATAAATATCAGATCTGCATTAACTTCCACATTCTCAGGTAATAAAGAATTCCAGGGTTAGTCATGCAATCATAGCTTCTCAAAATGTATGCGGTAGTGGAGCCTTTTACTTTCAGACTGAATCTCGGTGGAACTCTTAACAACTAAATCTTGTTGGTCTATTCACTGGTTGTCACAGAACCACACATAGACTGTGTAACACCTCAGCCTTGTTCCACTGTTCACTGTTAGTCACAGAGCCACACATATACGGTCTGACACCCTATCCTTGTTCTAGGGTGACCACATGTCCCTGATTGGCCAGGACAGTCACTGATTTTAAATGTGTCCCATGTCCCTTGCAGCCCCCTTCAGGGACAATACAAAGTCCCTGAATGAAGAATTCAGAGCACAGAATGAGAACTGCTTATTGCCTACTGTGACAGAAAAAAAGATGCATCTGCTGGGCTACAAGAACATGGTTTCCAGGCAGATCTCTAAACACTAGAGTCAGACCTGAGCCTTGATCCTGTCATCAAACAAGATCTGCTGTGCAGTTTTATTGCAGTGTAATGCCAGTCTAAGACTTTCAGAGTCATGTACATTTTCCTGTAGTCCACAACAGGCATCACTTTCTGTCAGGATATTTTTCTCAGCTAGAAACATCTCTTAACATATAGGTTTTCTTTATTAAAAATGTTTACTGCTCTTTTAACTAGATTATCTGCTGTTTTTTCAGTACCCTTCCCTGCTTTGCTATGTAATATGAGCCACAGGCAGGTCACTAAACCAGCCCAACTGGTTCATAGCCTCCTGTCTTTAGGTAAAGCCTTGGGTGCTAACGATATCTCCAACACATTGTGAAGCAAAATATTGGAGATATTGCTAGCATTCAAAGAGGTAGAGAGGTACATGACAGGATACAAATCTGTATTATACAAATATAACTCCAATGCAAAATGAATTTTTATATTTTCTTAAAAATTTTGTTTTTAATTTTATATTGTATAAAATTATTTATTTTACTGCCAGCTAGACAACGCCCCCTCCCATCATTATTGGCTGCAGATGATGGATGGGAATCTGAAAGTCATACAAAAAACTGGAGAGCAGCAGGTTGACCTGCCAGGGCCGGATTGGGAAAAGCAGCCCTGGGAAAAAAAATGGATGCCAGCCCTATAATTCATTATGTTAGATAGTGTGTGTGTGTGTGTGTGTGTGTGTGTGTGTGTGTGTGTGTGTGTGTGTGTGTGTGTGTGTGTGTGTGTGTGTGTGTGTGTGTGTGTGTGTGTGTGTGTGTGTGTGTATACACAGACACAGGTTCACATACACACTGACACACACAGCCAGATATGCACAAACTCATATGCACACAGACCCAGGTATACATACAGACACACAGGTGCACATACACACAGGTAGACATACAGAGTCACACAGGTAGACGTATACAAACACACTAACACACAGAGCCACACAGGTATGCGCGCACTCATATACACACAGGTCTGAAATAATAGTATATATGCAAACATATTGTTTTACTCACATACAGCAGGTGTGGCAAAATAGATAAATAAAAATAGTCAAAAACCCAGCTATAAAGTTCATTTTGCTTATTGGAAGGGTAGGGAAAGCTGTTATTTTCAGGATGTTTGCAGCCCTTATATTGGTGGAATGAGTTCCTGGCAGAGAAATTAATTCGGGAGCTCTGATCCATACCTGCATTGCCTGTACTGTACAGCTCCCTTGCCTACCCTGCAGTGGTGCCTGGGCAGGAGTGACATCACATTCCGGCTCCTCTAAAAGAGGCACAAAGGGAGCTGTACAAGCAATGCAATGCATGTATAGATTGGAGCTCCCTCGCGGCCGTAGGCTCCCCCACCCAAAGCAGCAGGGAGTTAACACTCGGCACCAGGCAGCATATTTAGAACGAATGCTCAGCACAAAGGAAGAGCGACACAGTGCTGAACTAGGGGAAGGCTGAAGAGCCATTCACTTAGCGCAGTAGAACAGCACTGGCCCAGGACAAGAGCGGCCCACCAGGAAATTTTCTGGGATCCCGGTAGGCCAGTCCAGCCCAATACCCTGCCCAGGCATATACACTAATAGTGCAGGAGCAGGTTGATAATCATATTTGGAAAGCTTCTTGTCCCAAGCCTCCAGAGGTTCACTAAGGTCTGGGGTTGGGAGCATCCAGATGATGTTATTTGTGTCATAAAGTAGGTGGGGCTTGATTGGGACGGATGGGACTGGAAGGAAGGAATGCTAGGTCCTCCACTGAAATGCTTGCAGAGTGGGAAGATCAGGGTGGTGAGTGTCAGAACTAGCAGTGAAGTGGGTGGAGTTATAAGAGAACTCACTGAGCTCTAAGAACCTACCTCTGTCCCCAGAGAATAAAAACCTGATTCTCCTGGTCAGATTCAGAGGCTTCCCAGGTAAGCTGATAACTTTAGCGAGTGAGAAGTACAAATGAGCCGCCCTTGGTTCAATGCATACAGCCTACCAACTTTTGTTATAATACATTGTATTAGGTGGTCTTAAGTGGTGCACAGCAAGTGTCATATCTGCTTGGGTTTAGAGCCTACAGTTGTGATAGGATCTGGCAATGGTGGCCACCAGCTCTGCACTATCCTGCAATCAGACCTGTTTCCTGTCTTGGCTGGTGGCTGCTGACATCTCCACACATTGCTGCTGCCAACTAGTAAGGAAAGAATAGTGTTGGTGAGCCTCTTTCCTTTTTGCTCATTAAACCTTTGAGCACTAGCGGGTGTCAGACATACTGGAAAACAACCCTTCACACAAGGCAACAGATTTCCGGCTCTGCAAACAAAGACTTTTCTTCACTGCCTTTCCTTGTCACAAGAAGACTTTTTGAGATTCTCTGGTGGTGAACTGCACCTCGGTACTGGGTCAGTACTTCCTCTGAGACTTTAAGAAAAGTTTGAGTCACACAACATTATTCAAACTTGCTCCAGGCCATGAGGAAGTGGGGGAAGATCAACCTCAGATTTCACCACAGAGCTCAGTAGTATATACTTATACAGCCCTTGTGCTCAGAGTTTGCAATCAACAGAGAAACTGAAACATAGAATTTGTAGTCTATGAAGACTCTGACTTACAGGCTTTGCAGCCAATAAATTTGATCATACCCCATACAACCTAGAGAGAATGATCTGGAGCTGGCAATGTACAGTGTTTGCAAAACAAACCCACATTGTTTGCAATACAAATAGGTACTGACCCATGGAGGCTTATGGACTAAGAATAACTTGAGCAATTTTTGAGAAAACCAACTTCACAATAAGGCACAAAACACATTCACACAATTCACATTGATTTAACCCACTTAAAGGGATAGTACGGTCACGTATTAAGTAAACTGTATATTGTAAGCATTACAACACTAAACTAAATGCCCCCAGTCCCATCTGTCAAACCTTTATGGTTTGAGAGATATTCAGGACCAAAGTTCTCCCCTCCCTTCCCTTTCCCTGACGTCAGCGCTCAAGATGACTGCAGGGGAATCCGGTCCCGGGACTGTCGGAGGCTCTTCAGCAGAGCCGAGCTCACGCTATTGAGGCAGAAATTCTTCATTGGAACAGTCTACAAAGTGTGCTTGGTTTGCAAGCACACTTTGTAGACTGTTCCAGTGAAGGATTTCTATCTCAATAACGCAATCTCGGCTCTGCTGGAGAACCTCTGCCAGTCTTTTGAATTACTCTGCATTACTGAACAGAAGACCGCGTGGGAGCTCCAGCAGCTACTGGTCTGTGCCGAAGGAGGCGCAGACCTGTCCTGCCATGCCTCTGGACCACCAGGAGGGAGGTAGGAAACGGGGGTGGGCGCAACATGAGGGTATTACGGAGCTGATAAGGGGCAGTGTGAGGGCAAAGTAGAGCTGATGTGGGCAATGTGAGGGCAATATGGAGCTGATGGGGGGCAATAAGGAGCTGATGGCTGGCAATGTGAGGGCAATATGGAGCTGATGGGGGCATCTGATGGTGGGCAAGTTGTAGCTGATGGGGGCAATATGGAGCTGATGGGGCAATGTGGAGATAAGGGCAATGTGAGGGCAATATGAAGCTGATGGGGGGCAGTTGGAGCTGATGGGGGGCAGTGTGAGGGCAAAATGGAGCTGATGTGGGCAATGTGAGGGCAATATGGAACTGATGGGGGCATTATGGAGCTGATGGTGCGCAAGTTGTATCTGATGGGGGCAATATGGAGCTGATGGGGCAATGTGGAGATAAGGGCAATGTGAGGCTGATGGGGGGCAAGTTGGAGCTGATGGGGGGCAATGTGAGTGCAATATGGAGCTGATGGGGGGCAAGTTGGAGCTGATGGTGGCAATATGGAGCTGATGGGGGCAATGTGGAGATGATAGGGGCAATGAGAGGACAATGTGGAGCTGATGGGGGCAAGTTGGAGCTGATGGGGGAAATATGGAGCTGATGGGGGGGCAAAGTGAGGGCAATATGGAGATGATGGGGGCAGTGTGGAGATTAGGAGCATTGTGGAGGTGTCCAGTGGAGATGGCCAATGGGGGGGAGCACTTCAGATTTCTGTGCGTACAGGCTCCTGAGATGTAAATCCGGCCCTGGAAGGTTGTACTTAATTTTTTTTATACTTGATATCATCCTGAATATGTGCACAGCACAATTAAGATAAAGGCTGATTACGGGTTTACAATTTATATTATCAGTATGGATCAGCGCAGGTCAATTTTTGCTTTTGTGTTTCTTCTAGGTTTTTCCTAAGTTTGGGGGTTTGGGGACAAGCCCCCTCTTTCCTTGCAGCGTTCCATACCTTAATCACTAGATTCATTCACATCCTTCACATTAAATATATTAATCATGGTGGTTTAGCGCTGTGGGTTTTCTATCTTTGTTTACAATACATATCTGCCACATTGTAGGTTGTACTTTATTTCTTTTTTTATTACTTGATATCATCCTGAATATGTGCCAGGGTCACTTAAGCAAGAAAGTGTTGTGGGCAAAGGACAAATACATTCTCCACACTAACACATTTTTCAAACCATATTTTGCTGTAGGACTCACAGCTTTGACTTTCAGACACTTATTTCTAAACTTCAGCCCTCAGAAGAAGTAACATTACAGTGGGAAATGTAGTACCTATAGGAAATATAGGCTGAAAATGTGTTAACATAGGCGAAAAGGAGGACATTTTTGCATAGGCTGAAAGGTGAAATTTTTTGCGGGAAAAGCGAAATATCGGCACGTTTTCGCAAAATTTTTCATGGGAAATTTTTCACAATTTTCGCCCACCCCTAGCCACAATGACCATACCAGGGAACTTTAACTACCTGAGTCCCCCAGAGGGGGCTTACGTGGTGCCACTGGAGGAGATAAATGATGTGAGTTGTGTCACAAAGGGGCAGAGTTGTGTTATGAAGTGGGCGGGAAGTAGGTGGGAAGTGGGTAGAACAGGGTGGGAAGAAGGAGAAGTTGGAGGGAAGTGGGAGGAACAGGGTGGGAAGGAGGAGAAATGGTAGGAACAGGGTGGGACAGAGGACAAGCTGGCAGGAAGCGTGAGGAGGAGAAGTGGGAGGATCAGGGTGGGAAGGAGGAGAAATGGGAGGAACAGGGTGGGACAGAGGACAAGCTAGCAGGAAGCGTGAGGAGGAGAAGTGGGAGGATCAGGGTGGGAAGGAGGAGAAATGGTAGGAACAGGGTGAGACAGAGGACAAGCTGGCAGGAAGCGTGAGGAGGAGAAGTGGGAGGATCAGGGTGGGAAGAAGAGAAGTGGAAGGAACAGGGTGAGAAGGAGAAGTGGGTGGAATGTGGAAGAAACTGAGTGGGAAGGAGAATAAGTGGGAGGATCAGGGTGGGAAGGAGGAGAAGTGGGCAGGAAGTGAAAGAAACAGGGTGGGAAAATTGACCGGAAGTGGGAGGAACAGGGTGGGAAATAGGAGAAGTTGGCGGGAAGTAGAAGGAACAGTGTGGGAAGGAGGAGAAGTGGGAGGAAAAGGGTGGGAAGGAAAAGTGTGCGGGGAGTGGAAGGAACAGGGTGGAAAGAAGAAGTGGGCTGAGTTTCGCAGGAAACTCACCAATGCCAGAGAATCAGCCTTTGTCCCTGGAGACCCGGTAATTAGCTGCAAAATCCAGAGTCTCCGGGACAGATCAGTAGAGTTCCCTGGTACAACAATAACCATACTCATGGGTTACATATGGCCTCAGGGTCTTTGTTTTGCAAAGAACATTGAAGGTTTAGGAAGCCTTAGAATCTTCAAAGTAAACACCCACAAGACCCTTTAACGATGGGACCCTCCAATTCAAATATTATTATTATTATTATTATTAACCTCCACAATTACTAGTGAAGGGGAGGTCAAATGTTGGATATCCAGCTCTTGTGGTCTACAACTTCCATCATGCCCAACTACTTAATGGCCAAATCTTCTACAACTCATTACCCCTGCACTTACTGTATCCTACTCCTAGATTCCTAACATACAAGTACATAGTATAGTTTAATTCACTGGAGTGTTTATCCCATCTTTAACTCACCTTAAAGGGGCAGAAACAGTTTAGTTCGACGTTACATATTCTGTAAGAGCATAAACTGTAAATTCAAATTGCCTATACATTTTTTATTTATTTTTAATTTTTTTCATCTTCAGTATTTTTTGTACTTTTATGTACCTGGCAGTAATCTCCATGGATCTGTTTCCAGAGAGCTATTTGTCAGGGACAGTGATAGCAAGGATAGTGATACAATATAAAAAGTATAAAACATTGCATACAGAGCATTCAGTGGAACAGGGATAGTGTCATGTTGCCTCACTGCCCTGCTTTGACGGTCGGCCAAGAAGAAAGCTCCCTGGAAACAGAGAGCTCACTGTCAGGTTCATAAAAGTTAAAAAAAAAAAAAAAAAAAAGAAGACGAAGAAGAAATATTAAATCGGTGAAGAAGGAAATAATATGTAAGCAATCTGACAGAGTATGCAGAGTAAGTAAATGGCTACTGTTTCTTTAACGCATAACCTCCAGAAGGTGGGGAAATTCAGCCTCCCCATCTTTCTGGAACTCTGAAAGTCTAAATTGATCATACCAGATAAAAGCAGGATGTCTGTAATAAAACTGCAGGGTTTAAAGGAAGGTCTTGGAAAGACATTATATAATCTCAGTCCGCATGAAAGGCCACGAATTAAATATCCCTGGACTTTGTCAAGATGATAGGGAATATGCCAGTAAGGTTTTATTTTTTTTATCTATGGTCAACCTCTATGTTTCAATAATAAACAAATGAACATTTTGTAAATATTAAGAGTCTAAGGCAGTGATGGACAACATGAGGCCCTCCAGCTGCTACCAGACTACAACTCCCATCCTACCCCACAGTCACTGGCTGGCAGGGAATGAATTGTTGTCTGGAAGTAGCTGGACAGCTTCGCGTTGCCATCCCTGGTCTAATGAATTCCTATCCATGCATAGTATCTCCTCTGTAGTGATCACTTGATATTCCTTTGTTCTCTGTAAAAGTCATTTTAGTTTACAGAGAAAGTAATACTTCAAAATAAATTAAGCTCAAATGAATCTTCATAGTTTTTGGGTCATGTATAGCATTATCACAATACTGTCCAATGTGTAGAAAAAAAATCCTAAACAATTCTACAAGTATATAAAAAACAAAAGATTAAAGTTGATATTGGGCCTCTTAAAGGGATAGTAATGTTTCACAAAAACAGCAGCTCCAATTAATCTTCATAGTATTTGGGCCATGGAGAGTGTTATATCAGTACTGTCAGAGCTGTAGTTCAAGAGTATTTGAATGATAAAGTATCCCCCTCCTGCCCCTTTTACCTAGTGTAAGCCACCTCCCCTCAGATGTGGAATCTGGTCGGACCGGACAGCTCTCAGCAGGCATATGTGGGCATAAGGGAAACCCTGCCCCTCTTGACGAAGGTGAGGAGAGTTTTCCTTATGCTCACAGTAGACTGTCCCTCGCTGCGATCCATCCATCCTTGCTGTGAAGCGTTATGTAAGTAAAAGGGGTGGCCCAAAAACTATGAAGAGTAATTGGAGCATCACTTATTGTGATATATTACTACTGCTTAAAAGCAGTAGTGGCCAATTATTTTGGTCTGAGATCCACATCTCTGTTGTGTGTGTTTTTTTGGTTTGTTTTTCTGCACCTCTAAACATAACAATGTGGGTTGTATGCTTTTTAAGACAACCCCCCCATTGATACATCCCCTGCCTAACACCCTTGCACCTCTACTAACCCTTTGAGTGCCAGAGGGGTATACAATGCATTGCAAAGCAATGAGGTGCATACCCCTCTGGCACTCAAAGGGTTAACATTATCCCTGTAATCGAGAGTGAGATGTGAGAGTGTAAGGAGGTGATCAGGTCTAGTTTGATATTTGTATGCCTTTGCTGTGTATCATGTGTTTGGAATTAGTTCCCTAAATTTACAGCACTACAGAATACGCTGGCACTTTAAAAATGAACGATAAAATAAAATACGAGCTGTGAGTGAAAATGACACTTTTGTCTTGCTGTCTGACCACAGTCTATGAATTGTTACTTTGTTGTACAGTGAATCATAGATTTAAAATGTCATCAAGGTATGAAAACTCTCACATTCATACAGTATGTTTGAATATGAAAAACATGTATGAACAGTTATTCTTATCTCGAGTCCTTGAGGCAAAATAACAGGTCATGTTTTCAGGGTGTCCTTGATTAAGCACACTTAGATCAATCACAATGACTGAGCCACTAATTACTTACCTGTGATCTAGCAAGGATATCTTGGAAACCTGAACTGTTGGTGTATTCCACTGGCTAACTCTGAAAAACCACTGTATCAGAACGAGCTGTAGTTTAAGTTTAGTGGATCCTTTCATCCCCTTGGGTGCAGGAAACTAGAGGCGTAACTAGAAGCCTCTGGGCCCTGGTGCAAGAAGCGACACGGGCTCCCCCACAATGCCCCCCCACACACACACAATGCCCCTCAATTTCCACAATGTCCCCATCTCCTGCCTCCTACCTGGAGCTCCTGAGCGGTCCTCTAAGTAATGCAGAGCGCTGGGAGATTATCATACCTGGGAACTCTCAGGGTTTTGGCCCAAATCTCAGGGTCTCAGGGTGAAGAGCCAAAATCTCAGGGTGAGAGAGTTCAGTGCTCCCTGTTGTATATTCTGCTCCAGTTAACTGCTTCTTTAGTCTCTAATGTGGTGCCACTTGTACCAGAAAGGCAGAGGGAGAAGTCCTGCTTGTCCTGTGTGTGTTCATGCAGTGATATCTGTAAGTTTTTGTGTATTAATGTCTCTGTGAATGCTGAATGGAGCGACTCTCGATTACAGCAATGAGGGATATATCACGGATAATCAATATTGTGGGAAATTTAAGGGTTAATATTTACACAATCTCAGGGTCAGCTCATTTTGAAAGTTCCCAGCTATGGAGATTATGTCATCTCCCAGCGCTCTGCATTACTAGAGCGACTGAGGGAGATTGCGAGAGCCAGGCGGAGGGGTTGCAGGGAGTAGCCGGGCCTCTGGAGTACACAGGCCCGGTCGCAAGTGCGACCTCTATAGTTATGCCACTGCAGGAAACATTGCCAACACACTGGAAAACAATGCATTCAGCATGTTTCTAGCTTTAATGGGGATGTGTGAACACCAGGAAAATGCAAGAGATAAGCCACAGTTCAGCAATATGTTGAAAAAAGTTTCAAAATGTATTAAATACAACCACCACTCGGGCACTAACAGCAAATATATAACATCTTCAAGGGATAGTAATAGTTAGTTTTATGTTTATTTAATTTCGTAAGCATTAAAAAAATATTAACAATGATGTAAGTCTTATCTCTCAAACCTTTATGGTGTGAGAGATATACCTTGCTAAAGTTACCTTGTGAGAGAAGTCAGCGATCTAGCTGACAGCTGCAGAATCTGGTCATTTGATCGGAGAGGATCTTCAGCAGAGCTGAAATCGTGTAATCTAAATATAAATACTTCATTGGAACAGTCTACAAAGTGTGCTTGCAACAGGCAGACATCTTGGCAAAGTGGGATCTGTGCACCTGCGCGTTGTCTGTCCCTTTCTCGTCACTGATAGGTTATTTGCCACAGGGGGAGTTGCACTGTACCGTACGGTACGGACAGGGCAGGCACACAGATTCCACTTCGCCAAGATATCGTGGTGATGCAAGTCCCATGCGAAGTTACAATTGCAAATAAGGCCGGCACTTAACAAACATTATGACACTATCTTCATGATTACCAATATAATACAATTATATGTAAATGATAGCTCTGCTTTAAGAAAAATAAAACACACCTCTGGTTTTAGCTGCGTCGCTTGTTCAGAGAATTTCCTGCCACTTTGTGGCTGGATGGTCATTTATTGTCAGTATCTGTATCATGTGCTGCATTATATTTCAAAAGATTAACTCTATTATAGGTTCAGTACTCATATATGAAATCTCTCCTCTTCCGTTTGGGACAAAACAGCAGAATTGAGATCATGGTGTATTAGAGGAGACTTGGCATTCATTCAGCTCAATAGGTTGTCCTGTTGTTCTAGAAGAAGCTTTGTGTTCACAGTGTGTGAAGATGCCCTCTAGCCAGGGCACCTGGTACCAGACACATACACCTATCATAAGGAACCCGCCCGATATGTGTTTACTTTAAACATTGAAAGAGCACATCCAGTTCTGTAACAGTTACCACATTATTCTATTTCTCAAAATAAAGAAGGGAGGACATAAAACTTCCCAATGGGAAAATAAAGAGAGTCAGCCATGAAAACAATACCAAAAGGAGATAGGCATTGTGATGTGAGCAGGCTAAATAGATTACACAACCTGGATATCAGCTTTCCACATCTGTCTGGAATAAATTAGTGTGAGAACAATTCCATGTCATTAGAATTTTGCATCAAAGTAGGAAAACAGAAGAAACAGAAACTCCTTTCAACCACTCATGTTTAACCCCTTAACGACCCTTGACGGTCATAGTACGTCAAGGGTCGATTTGACTTAACGACCGATGACGTACTATGACCGTCATCGAGTTCCGGGCTCCCCCCGCGGCTGCACGCCGTTCTGGGAGTCCGGAACGCAACGGAGCAAAAAAAAAATTTTGCTCCGTGGTCGTTGAGTCGCGCCTGCGGCTGGATTCCCCGGTCGTTAAAGGGATAGTAATGTTTCATAATAAAAGCAGCTCTAATTAATCATCATAGTATTTGGACTTTGGAGAGTGTTATTTCAATGCTGTCAGAGTTGTAGTACAAGAGTAATTCAATGACAAAGTGTCCCCCTCCAACCCATTTTACTGATGTAACACTGCTCAGCCAGATCAGAAGGGAGGTGCCCAGGTAGACTTCAGAGAGGGACAATCTTCAATTAAGATAAGGGAAAAACCTGAAAAACGTGTCAAGGGGGGAAGGGCTTTCATTGTTATCATAGGAAGAAGATTGTCCCCTGCTGTTATCTGTCTGGTCTATGGACTGGATTCCACATCTGAGAAGAGATGGCTTACACTAGGTAAAAGGGACGGGAGGGGAAACTTTGCTTGTGAATATCTCTTAAACCATAAAGGTTTAAGAGATAAGACTTACATCATTCTTCATATTTTTTTAATGCTTACAAAATAAAATAAAGTTAAAATGAAGTATTACTATCCCTTTAAATTTCAACCAATGGTAAATACAACTCGTTATATGCAATGTATATATGTGTACATTGTGTGTATGTATAGTGTGTGTGTGTGTGTGTTTGTGTGTGTGTGTAGTGTAGTGTGTACATCGTGTATGAATAGTGTGTGTGTGTGTGTGTGTGTGTGTATAGTGTGCACATTATGTGTGAATAGTGTGTGTATGTATAGTGTATATGTGCATATAGATAGAGAGTGAGTGTGAGTGAGTGAGTGAGTGAGTGAGTGAGTGTGTGTGTGTGTGTGTGTGTGTGTCTCTCTCTCTACACCTCCTACTTCGGTCAATTTCTTAGGTGTTATGTGTCAGGATAAACGTTTATGAGGACCAGAAGTTGCACCTTATGAATCAAATAATGATTCCCACCAATTTTCTCACAAGCTTTTGTTTTGATACATAAGCCCCTCATTTCTTTTCCTACCTAACGACAGAAGAAGAATAAGCCCGATTGTCTATAAATACCCAAGGATAGCAGCATATAGACCAGTGCCGGTGAACCTTAGGGATTACAATTCTCATCATCTCGAATCGCCAGCAGAAGATAATGGGAGTTGTAGGCCACAACATCCGGAGACTCTAAGGCTGCCCAGCACCAGGGCTATTGCTTAATACTGATGGGTTTAAAGCCGCAGGCTTTGTTGTCAATTTGGGGCATGTAATGGTACTACCCTTCATAATAGTAATGGTGCAAATGGACTGCATGGTACACTAATAATGCATTAGACTGGCTCAAACCTTGGATCCTGTTGCCAGTTTGAGGCATTTAATGCAGAACTTTCAGATCATACTAAGTCGCCATGCATTCATTAAATGCATGGCGACTAGCTTTGAAAGAGATGTTTTACCTTTAAAAAATAGCCCAGTGTAAAGGAACCCTTCCCATTTGGGGACTGATGGGCAGGTTAGTGCGGTCTGTGGCGTCAGTCCCTTCCGGTAACCATATGGTGCACTGCAGTGCTACTCAATGGAGACCGGGACTGACAGCGCAGGCGCGAGGACAAGATGTCTGCCCTGATGCCTGGGTTCTGGTCTCCAAACGGGAAGGATTCCTTTACACTGGGCTATTTTTTAAAGGTAAGACATCTATTCCAAAGCAAGTCGTCATGCGTTTAATGAATGCACGGCAATTTAGTATGAACTGAAAGTTCCGCTTTAATGGTGCGGATCTTCCTACCGGTTATGGGGCAATAGTGCTCTATCTCCATGGTGACATATAATGGAGCTAACCTCCCTACTAGTAATTGTGTATGCACTGATAATGCATTAGGCTGGCCCAGTCCCCAGATCCTGTTGCCAGCTTGGAGCATGTAAAGGCGCTCATCTCACTACTAGTAATTGTGTAAGTGGGCTGCACGGTGCACTGATAAAGAATTAGGCTGCCCCAATCCTTGTCTCATGTTGGAACATGTAATGGTGCTAACCTCCCTACTAGCAATTGTGTAAGTAGGCTGCACGGTGCACTGAATACATTAGGCTGGCTCAGTCCCCAGATCCTGCTGCCAGCTTGGGGCAAGTAATTGTGCTCATCTCCCTACTAATATTTGCGTATGTGGGCTGCACGGTGTACTGATAATGCATTAGGCTTGCCCAATCCCCAGGTCCTGTTGCCAGCTTATGGCATGTAATAGTGCTAATCTTCCCTACCAGTAATTGGCATACCTGGGAACTCTCCGGTTTTGCCCCAGAGACTCCGGATTCCAAACTGAATTACCGCGTCTCCGGGGCAATGTGTGAATCACCGGGTGGGCAGAGTTTAAGTAGAAACTCTGCCCACTTGTGCTCCATCCCGCCTGGTTCCTCCCACTCCCTGCCCTCTTACCCTCCATTCCCTGGTATTTTGCAGTTTTTTTTGTCCCGCCCCCTCTTGACTAAGCCCCACCTCTTTTATGACACAAATTGCGTCATTTCCCTCCCTGGACGGCACTGACAGGGTTACTCTCCGGGTAGCCCTGCTTCAAAAGTTCCCAGGTATGGTAATTGGGCTGCACGGTGCACTAATAATACATTATGTTGGATGAAACAGGGATGTTGGAAAACCAGCAACTACCTAGTCCACTCCCAGCACTGATAAAGAATTTCAAGAAGACAATGAATTGTAGGTCAACTACAGCTGAGAAATAAAGGCTACAATTTATTGTCCAAATTTACCACGCCTTCTCCTGATTAATCCATCAAGAACTCACCATTTGTAAACAGTATTTTATTTGACTTCCTACATGATGAAATCACCACAGTAAAATACGTATTATACGTATGCACATTTTACTAGCTGTTGATTCATCAAGGCCATACCCAGAGCTGGATGTACAGCCAAGCCATCCTAGGTAGGCACCCTAGGTGTTCTTAGCTCAGCCCTTCGCCATACCCTCACTCCTCACATGACCCTGCCCTCAGTCCCATCCATTGTTCCCTGGCACAGAAAATACCCAGAAACTTTAAGAAAAAAAAATATACTTCACAATGCACTGGAGTCCTCCACAGTATTCAAGGGGTTGAAAAACAGCCAGCAAATCAGTATATAAACTAGTGTTGGATATTGAAATTACACTTGCCACACCCACAATTACAATTTGATGCTCTGGGAAGTTGCCCACTCTGCCTAATGGGGAATCCAGTCCTGAGCATACCAGAAAACTAATAAATATACTCATAGGAAGAAAGCGGGACAGGGATAAAGACAGGCATATAAACTGATACTGGATGGATGTTAATCTGTCAGGAGTGAAGATGAGTGAATGTTTTGGAATTCAGTTCACGTTCACTGGACAGTGAGAGAATTTCACCAGCAGCAACCCACTCCTTCCGTTCTACTACCTTGAAAAGACAAGAAATGACCCAGATAGGAATCCATTTTTTTATGACATCGAGGAAATACTAAGGCACTCTTTTTTTTTGTTCTTTTCTGACATCACCTGATCTTCCCCTGAAACTGGGTTGGATACTATGGCAAGCTAAATACTAAATGAAAGACCTGAATTGCAAAGTGCGTCTCATGTCATGCAATACGACTGTTTTCATATGAATGGAGAACTTAGAATAGTTTAGCTCATCCCTAGTTAGGAGTCATTGGATAGCATTATGGCTGTAAGAAATACTATCATTGTGAAACTGTTAAAAGCAAGTTCTGGTTTGGCTGGATCTAACATAGCCTTCAAAAATAAGAATGACAAGTGCACTTTGTCCAGTTGTAGTCTTCACCACCTCACCTTTTTGAAACTGGATAGTGGTGGTTGGTATCTTGGAGATCTTCTAACATCGATTGCTTTATTTTCGCTGAGGTCCAACAGCATTCCTCGAAAGTCACTTATGAATATTCACACATCTCCCCTAGTGCTATCCTGGCATAGACATCAATAAAAGGTAGGAAGGAACCCCTATCTGCTTACGTATTGCTGATCTTCTGTCTTCTATACATCCATTGCAGAAAAACAGACCAAAAAGTGGACCAGAGATGGAATGTGAAATAACAAGTTGTAGATCTCTATAGCATTCAGAGTTAGAAGTCCCATTTAAATTAATTGGTGCAGTTTTTTGCCTCATAATTATGCCACTTATTCTTGTGCATACATGAGTTGTTGTCCATGAGAGCTAGAGGATGGTGACAGGTTGCTAACCTTTTGGTACAGAATGATACAACATCTGCAACATTTTTCATTTCTGGGGCACTAAGGCTTTGCCCCTCTATGATAGGGGCAAAAGTGTGTGTGCGTGTAAGTGTGTGTCTTTGACCCCTAACTTGGTTAGCCTTTGTGATCTTTGACGCCCACTCACTCAGTATTTAGCAGCGCCACTGCCACAACAATAGAGTCAGTGCATGACCACAGCATGACATTTACAAGAATAGTTTGCTTGGTTCCTGGCCCTCCCTTATAGTCTGATCCTTGGTGGTTTGCCTTGTCTGTCTTGTCTTATTTCCTGTCCTTTTGTCTACTAACCTCTCCAGTACATTTTCCCACAACCAATACTAAAATAGATTAAAAAAAAATATGTGTGTGTGTGTGTGTGTGTGTATATATATATATATATATATATATATATATATATATATATATATATATATATATATATACACACTAGTATGAAAGCCCGTATACATGGGCTAAAGTGCAGCACCTAGCTGCCCCGGAGCCGGGAGCAGAGACAGGACGTGAGCCGTCCGGAGCGGGGCAGCACGTTCGGCGAGTAGAGACTCGCCGAACGCACTGATCCTTAGTGGGGAGCTCCAGACGGCTCCCAGTGAAGCTTCATGTGTGCGAAACCACACATGCACAGTAGAGATTCTCTACTGCACATGTGTGGTTACGGCTCACAGTGAGCGACGCATTCTACCACTTTATGTTATAGGATATACACAGTACTGTGCAAAAGTCTTTGGCAGATGTGAAAAAATGCTGTAAAGTAAGAATGCTTTCAAAAATAGACATTAGTTTATATTTATCATTTAACAAAATGATAGTGAAATAACAGAAGAAAGATCTAAATCAAATATATATTTGGTGTGACCACCCTTTGCCTTCAAAACAGCATCAATTTTTCTAGGTACACTTGCACAAATTCAGGGATTTTGTAGGCATATAGTCAGGTGCATGATTAAACAATTATACCAAACAGGTGCTAATGATCATCAATTTAATAAGTAGGTTGAACCACACTCATTAACTGAAACAGAAACAGCTGTGTAGGAGGAATAAAACTGGGTGAGGAACAGCCAAACTCAGCTAACAAGCTGAGGTTGCTGAAGACAGTTTAATGTCAAAAGTCATACACCATGGAAAGACTGGGCATAGCAACAAGACACAAGGTAATTATACTGCATCAGCAAGGTCTCTCCAAGGCAGAAATTTTAAGGCAGACAGGGGTTTACCAATGTGCTGTCCAAGCTCTTTTGAAGAAGCACAAAGAAACAGGCAACACTGAGGACCCTAGACGCAGTGGTCGGCCAATAAAACTTATTGTAGCAGACAGACACATCATACTTACTTCCCTTCACAATCGGAAGATGTCCAGCAGTGCTCAGAATTGGCAGAAATCAGTGGTCTTCATGAAAAACTTGCGGCCAAAAAGCCATATCTCCAATGTGGAATCAAGGCCAATCGACTCAGCTATGCATGAAAACACAGTAAAACTGGAGTGCAGAAAAAGGCAGCAGGTGCTGTGGACTGATCAGTCAAAATTTGAAATATTTGGCTGTAGCAGAAGGCAGTTTGTTAGCCGAAGGGCTGGTGGGAGGTGCAAGAATAAGTGTCTGCAGGCAACAGTGAAGCAGGTGGAGGTGCCTTGAGGGTTTGGGGCTACATTTCTGCAAATGGAGTTGAGGATTTGATCAGAATTAATGGTGTCCTCAGTGCTGAGAAGTACAGGCAGATACTTATCCATTATGCAATACCATCAGGGAGGCATCTGATTGGCCCCAAATGTATTATGCAGCATGACAATGACCCCAAACATACAGCCAAAGTCATTCAGAACTATCTTCAGTGTAAAGAAGAACAAGGAGTCCTGGAAGTGATGGTATGACCCCTAAAGATCCCTGACCTCAACATCACTGAGCTAGTCTGGGATTACATGAAGAGAGAGAAGCAACTGAGGTTTCTCCAAGATGTTTGTAACAACCTATCTGCCGAGTTCCTTAACAAACTGAGTGCAATTGTATCTAGAAGAACTGATGCTGTTTTTAAGGCAAAAAAACATAAAAAAAAATATTGATTTGTTTTTTCTTCTGTTCACTCACTATCATTTTGTTTACTGACAAAAATAAACTATTAACATGTCTATTTTCAAAAGCATTCTTACTTTACTTACAAAAGTTTTTATTATACCCTTGGATGTTGAAGTCACCTTCTCAAATAACTACTATATGTATGACATAACTAAAGAAGTGACAAAAAAATAATGGTGGACACAACGAAGAGAGTTAAGGTGACAGTTTTCCCTACAGTACAAGTGAAAGCCATAAATGCAGGAAAAAATGTCAATCAATGGCTGATAAAATGAGGACTACATAAAGTCTGTCACCTAATAACATTGCCAGAGATTTTTCTTCTGGTCTCTTCAAAACAGACCGGATGCTCAATGAAAAGTTGTTGAAAATGTTAATCATTCTTGTGAATGTATCTTTTTTGTGTAAAGTATCTCCCTTACTCTTTTTGATTGTATTGAGAAAGTTTATACCAATGAGATGTGATTCTGGAATAGTTTAATAGGATTTGAAAGTAATAGCTTATTTCCCATGGTACCCCATCAGTTCTTCTGTGGGTTTTTTTTTTTTTTTATCATAACCGTTTTTACGAGAATTTTTACTCATATCGGGTTCAGTAAAAGTTTCTGAATTACTCTCAGTCCTATTGACTTTAAGGAACTAACTTAAGGAAATGATGTTTGAGATTGTGGGAATGGAAACTGTGTAGGTGGAGAACTATGATACATTTGTAAACCAAACCAACAAAGAATAAATATCACTGCTTAAGGCTGCTTTCATAACATTTCATGGCAGGTTTACAAGTAAATTTGACATTAGTCAGTCTCCTTCCTGATAACCAATCAAATTGCAAAGAAGCTTGTAGCATACAAAACTTGCAGGACACTGTACTGCAGGTTAGTCAATGAATGGACCGCCAACTATTGGGCACTGTAACTTTCATGATGACGGAAGTTGTGATGATGATGACTGATGATGATTATTTATGATAACGATGGGACGGTTATACCCTGACATTTGACTACCTGTGTTGAACTGAGGAAATATGCTAATTATTTGAGTCCTTCTAAAACATTAATTTCATTAAAACATATCAAAAGGAGAATTAAAGACACATATAATGGTGACTTTTAATCCCTTGAATTGTAGAGAGACAGGGTTAAACACCAAATTTAAATCAATGGGAATCTGGAGAATGTTTGTTTTAATCCTAAAGTGAAGTTGGTTTACGCTAGATTTACGCCATTTCTTCTTCATACATAAGATCCAGAATCGTTCAATAGTGACCAGTATTTGATTGAACCTTTTGTCCGTGTGAAAGGCATTACTATCCCTTTAATGTTTCATAATAAAAGCAGCTCTAATTAATCATCATAGTATTTGGACTTTGGAGAGTGTTATTTCAATACTGTCAGAGCTGTAGTTCAAGAGTAATTCAATGACAAAGTATCCCCTCCTGCCCCTTTTACTAATGTCACACTGTTCAGCCAGATCAGAAGGGAGGTGCCCAGGAAGACTGCAGAGAAGGACAATCTTCAATTAAGATAAGGGAAAAACCTGAAAAACTTGTCAAGGGGGGCAGGGCTTTCATTGTTCTCATAGGAAGTATACCTGCAGTCTACCTGGGCACCTCCCTTCTGCTCTGGCTGAACAGTGTTACATCAGTAAAAGGGGCGGAAGGGGGACACTTTGTAATTGAATTACTCTTGTACTACAACTCTGACAGTACTGAAATAACACTCTCCAAAGTCCAAATACTATGATGATTAATTAGAGCTGCTTTATTATGAAACATTACAATTCCTTTAAGAATACTAGTTTTGTAGGGCTACATTTGTCAAAGGTGTTATGTAGGTGTGAAAGCATAAAGACAAAGAGATTTTTAGGCTTGCAATCAGAAATAAACATATTGCACATAAATATTTCTATAAATATATATTTGAAACTCGACATGGTTTGTGAAAGTCTTTATAAAGAAATGAATAGGGTCACCTTAAATGGATGTCCATGGCACTTCAGACTGCCACCACACCCTGGCTGAGAAACTGAAGGGTTTATCTTATTGGCGAGATAATCTCGCCTTTATCACACCCAGAGATGTAACTAGAAGCCACGGGGCCCTGGTGCAAGAATTGCCACGGGCCCCCCTCCGACCACATTGGCCCCCCCTCAACCACATTGGCCACCTCCACATTGCCCCTTCCACAATGCCCCTCATGCTCCACATTCCCCCCCCAATCTCCACAATGCCCCTCATGCTCCACATTTCCCCCCAATCTCCACAATGCCCCTCATGCTCCACATTTCCCCCCAATCTCCACAATGCCCCTCATTCTCCACATCTCCCAGCGCTCTGCATTACTTGAGCGCTGGCCGCCGGGACGTCAGCTGTGCTGCGGGTGGGTGGCGAGGGGGTCGCAGGGGGCGGCCGGGCCCCTGAGAGTGACGGGCCTGGTCGCAGGTGTGACCCCTGCGACCCCTATTGTTACGCCACTGATCACACCTTAATACAATTTTTTTTATTCTGATATTTTACTTTTCACAACCTATGAAGCATCTTGAACCTTCTGGGACCCAACCTTTAAAGGGATAGTAATGTTTCACAAAAACAGCAGCTCCAATTAATCTTCATAGTATTTGAGCCATAGAGAGTGTTATTTCAATACTGTCAGAGTTGTGGTTCAAGAGTAATTGAATGATAAAGTATCCCCTCCCTCCCCTTTTACCTAGTGTAAGCCATCTCTTCTCAGATGTGGAATCCAGTCCATAGACCAGACAGATAACAGAAGGGGACAATCTTCTTCCTATGAGAACAATGGAAGCCCTGCCCCTCTTGACAAGTTTTTCAGCCTCTTCCCTTATCTTAATTGAAGATTGTCCCTCTTTGCAGTCTGCCTGGGCACCTCCCTTCTGCTCTGGCTGAGCAGTGTTACATCAGTAAAAGGGGCGGGAGGGGGATACTTTGCCATTGAATTACTCTTGAACAACAACTCTGACAGAACTGAAATAACACTCTCCAAAGTCCAAATACTATGATGATTAATTAGAGCTGCTTTTATTATGAAACATTACTATTCCTTTAACCTCTTGGAGTCAGGCAAGGGCTGGCAACTCGTGGCCCAGGAGGAAAATACAATTAAGTGGCCTGTTTCTACTATTGCATGAGCCCATTCTCCCAGCCTATCCCCTTTTGTTAATTTTAAAATTGGCATTAATATTGTAAAGCATGGCAAGTGATACCACATTACCACATAGCTTACAGCTGTAATGCGTCTACACTATTGATACTACAATACTTACAATTTAAGTAAAGCTGCACTAGTGATAATATAGAGCTTACAAGGGAAATGGATTATGCTACTAGTGCAGCTCCATTTGTATTGTAGCTCTGTAATATAATTTGTATAACTTAATTTCAGTTGTAAGCTCTGTGATATCACTACTGCAGCTCCATTTACAGCAGCAAATAAGAGACTGAGTGGAGTCGTGGCCCACAGGCTCAGAGAGATGACAGGCCAAGGGGCAATTGCCACCCTCCCCAGCTTGGAGTCCAAAGAAGGTCTCTAACATCACAAGTATAGAATCTAAGGGCATTGTATTAAATTGGTGGTTTGCTGTGGGTCTCTCATTCCAGGGTGCCTCACAGTGGGTTCCCATATGTCCAATTTTTCTACAAGGAAGTAATAGAATCATACCTGGGAACTCTCTGGATTTGATTTGGATTTTAGTGTTAATTACTGGGTCTCCAGGGACAAAGGCTCATTCTCTGGCTGTGGTGAGTTTCCTGAGAAACTCTGCCCATTTCTCCTCCTTTCCACCCTATTCCACCCACTTTCCAGCCACTTCTAGGTTAAGCCACACCCATCCAATTAAGCCCTGCCCACTTTATGATGTAAGTTTCTTCATTAACTTAAGCCTGGTCACAGCCCATTAGCACACTCCTGGAACTCCACAGGAGGTCGTTTCTAGGTATGAATTCAGCTGTGTGGCCAGGTGGCTATCACCTGTGCAGAACATATCAATGTGACTACTTTACCTATATTAATGGGCCTTAGAGCGTACTCCAGTCACCTCAACCCTTACAAATACACTGGAGACATCACTAGAATTCAAGGGGTTAAGGTGATGGAGTGCGCTCTAAGGTCCTTTAATATTCATAGGCGAAATAATAAAATCAGTGAGGTTACATAGATCCTGAAAAATATCATATGTTTGGGGCATCTTCTGACAATTTTGCCAGGGGACTCAGAAGTTCTTCAACTGGCCTTGCTATTATCTGAAGGCGTTGACTTACCCTTAGGGATGATTTAAACTACCCGTGGGCCCTCAGCAAAATATAAAGTAGTGGGTCCCCTTAAAGGAATAGTAACGTTTCATAAAAGCAGGTCCAATTAATCGTCATAGTATTTGGGCCATTAAGAGTGTTATTTCATTACTGTCAGAGTTGTACTTCAAGAGTAATTGAATGATAAAGTATCCCCCTCCTGCCCCTTTTACTGATGTAACACTGCTCACCTCAGAGCAGCAAGGTGATGTCCAGGTGGCTCATAGAGAGGGACAATCTTCAATTAACATAAGGGAAAAACCTGTCAATGGGGGCAGGGCTTTCATTGTTCTCACTGTAAGAAGATTTTCCCTTGCTGTCTGCTGTGTAGTCAAGGGACCAGATTCCACATCTGAGGTGAGCAGTGTTACACTACGTAAAAGGGGCGGGACGGGGATACTTTATCATTCAATTACTCTTGAACTCCAACTCTGACAGTATTGAAATAACACTCTCCATGGCCCAAATACTATGAAGATTAATTGGAGCTGCTGTTTTTGTGAAACATTACTATCCCTTTAACCACTTGAGTGCTAGGGAGGTCTTTCTCTGGAGTCATCTTCAGCATCTAAGGGTTAAATAATAACTATAACTCTTTTCCCTTATGCTAAAAGTGAGAATACACACTCATAACAGAGATTTAAATTACATTAAATCACCCAGACAGACTGTTGAGATTGCACTTAGGTTCACACAACTTACCCTGAAAATCTTGTGGATGCGAGAACACGAGTTAAGAGTATGCATTCAAGTCGCAGGTTTCAAACTGAGTATTTAAAATGCCGCTGTTAAAAAAAGTCTCCTGCACAATTACCTAAAGTGGTTCCCTAACGTACCAGTATTACCCTAACCTCCCACCATACCTGGGAACTTTTTATTGTTAAAGAAGAAGGCACCGCGCACAAACTAACAGGCAAAACACTATTGGGATAGAGAGAGGTACATTTCTAAAATGAAATGTCAAATGAAGAAAAATACATATACCAAGGTAAGTCTTGCAATACATCCTATGTGTTCTGAGCAGATTTGGTGTATGCGAAAGATACAATAATAATATAAATTGTGTCATATATATATCACCACCTATATCGATCAACAGAACATTGTACAGGATATAAAACTGGCCCTAGTTCTACAAATGGATGGATAATATTCCTCTTCTCTTTTATGCTGCTGAATCTTGCGTAAATTCAATTCTCGTAGCAACGATCAAGGAACATGCAAAATTAAACAAAGGAAGGGGGTAGACAGCGCAAATTCCCTCTAAGTGTAGTAGGTTATGATCAAAAATATATATATATAGAATTCAGTACTTCTAATAATCAAGTTAAGATAAATATTTTAATGTCAAATGTATCACATATAGAAGAAAAAAGCAACATATATATTAAAATAACACAATGTGTTAGAACATGAAATTAAAAGAAAAACAATGGACATCAATTCCCATTAACGTATTCCAAAAATCTTGTGTAGATTATACCAACATATAGTGTGAGGTATCTAGAGGGGACATGTAGTTCGTATAGTAGGGAGGTTAATAGAATCAAAGGTGTATAATTAAAGTGGCCGCTTACAGGAGAACACTTTTGTTTGTAGACACATATATTGTGCAGTCTCAGAAAGAGTCAATTAGATAGATCAAAGAAAGTAAGGATATCTGCTTACTAGATTTCTTCTTTGATCTTTGCCCATCAAACACAGTTCCGTACCGCTAACTTGTGTGTCTCAGCATTTCATCTCCCGAAAGTGGAAGTCACACCAAGAAGATCATTCCGCAAGCTTGGTGATGTGATTCTCTCCCTTGTCACCCTCCGATTTCTGTTGGCGTCCTCGGTCTTACACGTGGAAGTTCTCCGCTCAACGCGTTTCGGCATGCACCGTGCCTTCCTCTGGAGCTTTGAGATAGTTGCGCCCGCTACACTGACCCTAACTGTGTAGCAGTGTAGCGGGCGCAACTATCTCAAAGCTCCAGAGGACGGCACGGTGCGTGCCGAAACGCGTTGAGCGGAGAACTTCCACGTGTAAGACCGAGGACGCCAACAGAAATCGGAGGGTGACAAGGGAGAGAATCACATCACCAAGCTTGCGGAATGATCTTCTTGGTGTGACTTCCACTTTCGGGAGATGAAATGCTGAGACACACAAGTTAGCAGTACGGAACTGTGTTTGATGGGCAAAGATCAAAGAAGAAATCTAGTAAGCAGATATCCTTACTTTCTTTGATCTATCTAATTGACTCTTTCTGAGACTGCACAATATATGTGTCTACAAACAAAAGTGTTCTCCTGTAAGCGGCCACTTTAATTATACACCTTTGATTCTATTAACCTCCCTACTATACGAACTACATGTCCCCTCTAGATACCTCACACTATATGTTGGTATAATCTACACAAGATTTTCGGAATACGTTAATGGGAATTGATGTCCATTGTTTTTCTTTTAATTTCATGTTCTAACACATTGTGTTATTTTAATATATATGTTGCTTTTTTCTTCTATATGTGATACATTTGACATTAAAATATTTATCTTAACTTGATTATTAGAAGTACTGAATTCTATATATATATATTTTTGATCATAACCTACTACACTTAGAGGGAATTTGCGCTGTCTACCCCCTTCCTTTGTTTCAACTTTTTATTGTTGTCTCCCCAGAGGGAAGTCCTCTGCTGCCATGGGTGGTGTGAAGAATGATGCGTATCGCGTCATATAGGGGCGGGTCTTAACGCGAGTGCCGGGGGAGGGCTTAAAAGAAGGCCGGGGGAAAGGAGCTACACCGGGGTAAAAAGTGGAAGTGGGTAGAGCTTCGGAAAAGCAGTGTCAAAACCAGAGTCTACGGGGCAAATCCAGAGAGTTCCCAGGTATGCCTACCACATAAGTCCCTAACCTGATACCAAGCAGATCCTAACCCAAGTAATTTGGCGCCATGTAACCAAAGCAACTGCATATGAATGTTTTGACTGCCACAGGAATCCAGAACCTCACAGGTACTGTCAGCTGTATCTAACCCAGGTAACTGGGTGATATCTAACTGGGTAACATCTAAATTAACATACTGGGTGACATTTTAAATGGCCCTATTTGTAATTCACTATATTGATGGGTGCAACCTTATAATTGCACGTTTTTGATGTACGCCATTGCAATAGGATGCCAGTTCACACAATGCAGTGCTTACACCTGCTGTATCGTGGGGGAAAAAAATGACTTTTCACACATAACTGCATATAATGCTGAGTTTTCACACCTGGTTTCACTCACTGCACAGACTATATTGTGTGTCCACTGTCACAGGGGAGAGGGAGGGAAAAAAGTGTTCTAAACTATAGTGTATGAGAATGAGAGTTTCTGACTGCATACTCCTTAACCCTTTGAGTGCCAGATGGATATCCAATGCATTAGATATCCCCCCTGTAGCACTCAAAGGGTTGGCTATATGTGCCCTAGGTACCATCATACTTTTTCCTATTGAAGAAACATCTGACTTTGTCAAAAAGAAAACATGATAAAATGCAAAGAACTGAAGAAATAGAAGAGAGAAATGAAAATGAAAATAATAAAAAAAAATCCCTGTACTTTTAGTAGACAAAGACAGAATCTTCAGTTCACACCCACGCACAGAAAAATTTGATATGAGAAAAAAAAATCCCAAGGTTTCATCTTATATGAACCTGTTCAAACCAAGCTGTACTCTGTACCTGAACTATCAGTGGATAACTTATAAGATAACACCACTTTTCAGAATTCAATAAACTTTTATTGATATAGTTTAAAGGAGAAGTAATATCTCCTAATGCAATCCACCACTACAAGTACCTTACTTTGGCCAGAAAATCCTATGGACCCCTGTGAATTTTGCCCATGTGCTTTTGTGCTATACGTAACATCATCAATGCAACATAACATGAGACTCGCAAGGGAATACACCATTGCATGAGACCAGCGGGGCAACAGACATTAGATGAGACACGCAGAGCAATAGACATTTATGAGACCAGGGCATACCTGAAAACAAGAGAAATCTCAATGCATTGTTCCTGGTAAAACACTTTAAAATAAATATTATATGAAACCAGTAATACAGTGAACCATTAAATAAGACCAGCAAAGTATTGCATGAGGCCAGTAGTTCAATACACATTACACGAGACTAGCAGGACAGTATGCAATTAAATGAGACCAGCAGTATAATACACAAAACCAGCACAATAACACCCCATTACATGAGACTGGCAGAAATTAACCTGAAATCAGCAGTGTAATGCACAGTACATGAGACCAGCAGTGTACTGCATGAAACCAGCAGTGTAGTACACATTAGATGAGACCAGCAATGCAATACACCATTATACAAGAAAATCAAGGTCATATACAATCCACTACTGAAACTGTGTGTTGTTCTGCTGGTCTCTTGTAATGCCAAGTACCACAAGTTACCACATCAATGACTTGGATGGAAATCAGTCCAGGTGCAGAACATCCATTTGTTCTTAGGCCATAGCAGAAATTGTATATATTTCAACCCTTAACTCTTAGATGTTTCACAATGCATTGGAGATCTCTCTAGTATCCGAAGAGTTAAGCATAAGCTGGTGAGGAGAGCGTGAGACCTAATATACATGTCATAGCATGCAACACTGTTTCTTCTACACAAACAGGCACTCTATCTGTATAATGAGAAAGTGCTGCTTTTGTCATCAGATATCCACATTCTTGAAAGCAATAGCAGATCATAACTGCACTTCTAAGACAACTTTACTGGCCAACAAAGAACTGTACTATCAGATCACTTAAACAGTCTAATGGTGATAAAAGGAACTACGTGATTATTGTCTTGAAAGGGGGTAAATATTGTGCTGTCCTGTGATTGAATTACATGGGAGTAAACACTGTGATGTCCTGTATTTGACATATAGGTGGTAGACATTGTGCTGTTCTGTGATTGACTTATATGGGGGGTGGGGTTTGACAATATGCCTTCCAGTGATTGATTTATACAGGTAAGTACACAGTATTCAGTAGGTACCTAACAATATATTGTTTTTGTAAGTCCTATGGGAGCAGATTTAGTAAATATGCCAGGTACTGTGCCATTCCAAAGTGACTCCAACCGGTTTTATGAGGAGATCAAAGACCTAACAAATCAAAAAGAAAAACAGATGGCGTCATGCAGTAATCAAGGGATAATCCCTTTAATAAAACATTTTAATAACACACTACTTTCTGATCATAGCAACAACTTACAGGGGGTGCAGACTAACTTGTTTCACCTATCAACCCACTTCTGCCAATAAAAAAAAAGTGACTGTGTACAGAACAACATTAAATAGGCCTAGTGGGACTGTACGATGTACTAATAAAGCTATCACATCTTGTGATGTATACAAAACACATGAAATACAAAGTAAATGATGTATCAATGGTTCCCAACCCTGTCCTCAGGGCACCAAACAGGCCTCAACTTTGAGGTTTCACTTGTTGTCCACAGTTGGCTCAGACATTTAATTAATTAACTCACCTGTGCACAAGCATAGGAATTTTGAAGCCCTGGCCTGTTAGGACGCCCCCCTGAGGTGAGGGTTAAGAGAGTGTATTGCAGCCACTGGCAACCTGAGGCCCTCCAGCTGTTCAGGTTGCCGACCCCTCTCCTCAGGACCGGTACATACCATGTCAGTAGGACTTTCCTGCTTGTGCCCAGGTGAGTTAATCAGAGGCTCTGTCATGTAATTATCTCACTTAGGCACAAGAAGGAAATTGGCCCTGAGAACACTGGTGTATGTCAATAAAGGGATCAGATGGATAACCTGTAGAGCTGGGGGCTGCTATGGTGTGATAAACAGGGGATAAAGTGGAGATAACTTCTCCAGTGTGATAAAGTCTCCAGTTCCGATATTGTAGTATGGACCCAATGGTCTACGATTTATGCAACTTGAGAGACCTTAGAGTAACACAGGAACTGCTGAGTTTATCACACTGGAGAAGTCATGTCTGGGTAATAGGTACCAGAAAGATAAATAAGACTCAGACACCAAATATGGTTTTAAAACTGGCCACAGCTTTATTGAGTAATGACATCACATTAAAGGTCCTTGACATGCAGACATGTTACCATTAACTTAAACATAAACATTTTGTCCAAAGATGGACCAACTTATCATTCAACTGTGTACCCCATTGGCTGGCAATGAGTAGCCCAATGGGTACGGCAACAATTAGCCCGAGGCTGCCACCCGGGCGAAACTTCACTTTTGAGGCCATTGGCCTCCCCACTGGTTCTAAACAGATTAAGAACCTTTCCACTTTTTACCAATTTCTATGCCTGGCAAGGACATAACCGCCACTAAATCTGGCTGTTTACACCTAATCAGCCGGATTGCCCCCCACGCAATAAAGCTATGGCCCGCTCAATTGCCCTCATCAATTACAGATTAAAGAAATCAAGCCTTATGTCGTTGGGGTGCACCCCATCCCCGCTCAACAAAGCTTGGTCGAGCTCCTCAAAGGCCTTGTGTCCAAAACTGTCATCCCCCCATGTGAAATCACAAATTTAGACACTCTTCTATTGAGACGGATTCTGGCTTTATTCAGTGATCTTAAAGCCCTGGATAAAGCCAGAATCCATATCAATAGAAGAGTGTCTAAATTTGTGATTTCACGTGGGGGGATAACATCCCCAGTAACGCCTGGGGATAATTTCTGACCAAATAATTCAGAGAGATTTCACAATACTGTGAAATCTCGCTTAATCTTCTCCCTAGGCCCCAAACTGGAAACGCCCCAAGATCACTACCACCCAAATGGATGGCCAGTATATCCGGACCACATCCGTGTTCCTTAGCCAAATGCGAAACTTCCCCCATAAGTTGACTCCAACACATACCCAAAAAACCAAACCAGGAAACTTTAGCCTCTCCCTTATCAAGGGACATCTGCAGACCATTCGCTCTGAGGGCCGCTCTCTCCTTGGCCCGATGTACAAAGGAATGGCCTACGATCCACACCTGATAAGGAATACCTAAAGGAGACACAAATGAAAGAAACATAACTTGAAAACCCTTGATATTGAAGTTACCCTCCCTCTGAGAAAGGGGACACCCACTGCCCAGAAGGGAAGGAGATAATTAAAGCAAAAGGTTAGGCCTCACGTACAGCCTAAAGTGATTGGACTCCCATCTCCCTATTCTCTTAACAACTTCTTCATTAAACCCCAGCCTAGCCACCTCCGTAGCAGCCCCTATACGAAAGGAATGACTGCCGTACTCACTCTGAGACAAACCTAGGCATATCAGACAAGTCTTAAAGACGGACAACTTGAAACCTCGTCAAAGGGGTTCCTGTTATATGGATCAGAAGTGGGCCCATCACCTGTGGGTGCATGTTTAGAAAGGAGTGAGCTAAAGATACAGGACAGAATTCCAGCTGTGGAACCCCAAACAACAAAACCCATACCCCTCTGCCCTCAGTTTCTGACTTTTGGATTTTAAATGACAAACAGTCAGCCTGAAGGCGAACCTCATCCATCCCAATACCCCCAGGACAAGCCTTGGACCTGCTCACTAGCTCCCCAATGCGTAGTGCCCCAAAGAAAGCCAAACTAAAGGACAGGGAAAACAGTAATGTATCATAGTCAGATGAGCAGATGCTGGGCAGCACCTGCATAATGCCCTGCAAGATAGTGAATGAAACCAGCCTGCGAACATCACGAGAAGTGCAACCTCTGCGCAAGCCCCTCAGAGCCATGCTAACCACAAAGTCTTTTGTTACATCCTTCCAGCCCCTTAGCTTGAACCAGAATGCTAAAGCCACCATTCTGGTGTCCAGGACTGAAGGGGATAACCTTAAATTGCCTCACTGCCAAATCAACCATAGTACTCCATGCGTCTGCCTGCATCGTCCCCAGCTGAAGCCTCCAAGTCGTCCCACTCGTCCCAGACAGTCTTGTACCGCGCCCATGTAGTTGGTGACAAAGAATTCTTCACCCAAGCCGCTAAATCTCTCGCCCAAGCTCCCATAGCTCCTCCGGACAGGATTCCCCTTCTTCCTTGGCTCCAGGGCAAGCTCTCTGAAACTCCACCATCTGAAATCAAGAGAGGGCATCGGCAGCTGTGTTAAAAACACCCGGGAACGTGAGCAGCTTTAAACAAAATATTAAACTGTAAACACCATAAAACTAAGCATCTCAAAAGCCACAGGACTGGGATAGATAATGCAGCCAAGCCTTTGATCGCTAATACCACCCCCATGTTATCCGTGTGAAACACCACCTTTCTGTCACTTAGCAATGTCCCCCACAGTTCAACCGCAACCAAAACCGGGAATAATTCCAGGAACACTAGATTTTTTGTCAGACCTAGGTCTGACCACCATGAAGGCCACTTCCCTTGACACCAGTCAGGGCCCAGAATGGCCCCGAAACCTACAGAACCGGCTGCATCAGTGAATAAATCAAGCTCTGGGTTGGAAACAGCTGATGCCTGCAAAAAGGAGCACCTGTTGTACTTATCCAAGAATGCCTCCCACAGCTTTAGGTCTTCACGCAAGGAGGCAGTGATCCTTATAAAATGATGGGGCTTCTTTATCCCTGACGTAGCCAGTGAAAGCCATTGCGAAAAAACTCGCCCCATGGGTAAAATCCGACAAGCAAAATTTAGCTTACCCAGCAAAGACTGAAGTTGTTGTAGGGTAACTTTTTTAGCCCTTCGAAAAGCCCGGATAGCCAATTTCAAATCTTCCGATTTTTTCTGGGGTAACTGGCATTCCATCACCGTGGTATCTATTTCAATGCCTAAAAAAAAAGAGGCATGTAGTGGGACCTTCAGTCATCTCTGAGGCCAGAGGGACCCCAAAGAAGTCAGTGACACTCTGTAGGGTTCGGAGCAGAAACCCGCAGACATCTTGGCCACCTGGGCCAACACAGGAAAAAAATCATCCAGATAGTGGATTATGGATGAAAAACCTGCTTCTTTCCAAACTACCCACTCGATAAAAGTACTGAAGGTCTCAAATAAGGCACAGGACAGTGAACAGCCCATGGGGAGACACAAGTCCACTTAGTACTTGCCCCCTAGATGACAACCCAAGAGGTGGTGACAGTTCGGGTGAACTGGTAGAAGACGAAAGGCCGCCTCAATATCAGTCGGAACTTCCCGGGGTCCTTTTTTGGTACCATCCCTAGAGGTGACACACGAAGATAAGGCCAAGGTGGAGAATCAAAGGGGCCAGCCATACACCCCAGTGCCACCTCCCTGTCCACTTTCTCCTGGGCCACCCCGGGAAATTCCGACACTGAACGAAGATTACCTGAGAAAGATCCAGTTACCCTATTTTTGAAAGGAATATGGAACCCCCATGTAAACCCCTCCTCTAAGAGACTAGCAGATCGACGGTCCTTATAGATTCCTAATCACAGGAGCATTCTTTCCACGCTCAACAGACTGTCCCTTGCGAGTGCACCGTGATCGCGGGTGAGACCCTCCACACCCAGAGCACACATGCCGAAACCTACACCCGGCTCCAAACTTACATTGGGCATTGTTTTATTGAAAGCAGTATCCACCTTTTTTTGCCGCAACTTGCAAACTGGGGAGCCCCAACCCCCCAGGCACTGGTCTGAAAGGACGCCAAACCCATATGAAAGGACGTTGACCGTGTCATAATGGCTAGCCAAAGGCCTATATCCATCTGATCCCATGACATTGATGGCCGCACAGTCATCCTTTGACGGAATTGCTAATCGTAGTACCACCATGATAATCCACGGTAATCTCGACACGCACTCCAGATAGTATCTAAATAACAAAATAATGATGAACATCTTTGTGGAAAACACTCACTGATGACACGGGCGAGAATAGCAAATACATGTACCCAGTTCCCAAAGACTTTAGGTATCTTGCGATACCTCTTCCTCTCTTTTTCCTCCTTCTTGGAGTCATTCTTATCGTCTTTATCAGCCGCACCTTCCTCCAGTGGAAGAAGTGAGTATATCTCAACATATTCGCCTTTCCATATTTTTTCCTTGACTTCAGATTTTAGATGAAGACCCAGAAGGCCTGATCAGCATAAATAAGTGGCTCCATAAGAGGACTCCGACACGGCTGGAAGGATTGTCCCTGGTAACGTTCCAGAAACCCCCGTTGGCAACTCAACCCCCAGAGACGTCAGATCCACACCCGTTTGAGACCCGAACATCACCCCAGTGGGTGCAGAAAAGCCCATGACAGAATTAGCAGAGAAAGCCGATGCTACGCCATCCTTACTCTGAGTAGAAGGAAGGGAACTACTAACTCTCCGTACCCCTGACGCGGGTGAGGTCTAAGGGCCAGGAAGAGACACTGCTGGACTACAAATCCTTGATTGAGTACCAGTTTGAATATTTAGCCCGCTGGCTCCCCACCAAACCCCATCCCACTAGGGACGAATGAAGATGAAGTAGAGTGTGCCATTCGCGGGACCTCTGGTGGGCCCATGACTGGAAAAGTGGGGCCCTGAAACCCCTTTTCCCCCACACCACTACAAACCCCCCAAGAAACCGCTGCTGGCTGACCCAAGGAAGACCCAACCCTTTGAGACCCCCCTTGATAAGCCTCCAGCAATTGCTGCACACCTAGTAAAAGGGCCTGAATGTCGGGACCCCTGGGAACTTGATTTTTTGATTCTCCATGAAGCTGACCTGTTGTCGAAGGCACATCTGCAGTGGGCGAAGAAACAGGCATCCAAATATCAGAAGAGGCTGAGCCCTGGTCCACTGTAGAGCCTGTGGGCCCCACTGCAACAGCATGTATCTGCAAAGTAGAAGAATGATTAGCGTAAACTGTCCGGTCTACCTCTTGCTGAGTATTAGCGCGTGGTTGCCCTAAAACTGGCTGATAACCAGCAAAGTCTGCTCATATGTACAGGGGAAAGGAAACACCGCTGAGGCGGGCCACATTCCTGCAGTATGCCACATTGGAAACATGCTCAGGATTATTCTGAAAGGGAGGTCTCAGGGGTGATGGAGCTAGTTCAACCCCCCCCCCCCGCCGAGTCGTACCCAAAGTCAGTGACATTTGTTCTGGTACACTAACTGCCACATGGGAAGCATGCGCAGGTGAATTGTATAGTTGTAAAAGCTGAAGCGCTGCAGGGGGCTGTCCCCACAACTGCTGATCCTGCATTACACCCAACTACACCCTCTTCCAAGGTGCCCAGGGCTTGAAGGTCTCTCACCTGTTCATATATAATGTTAGTACTGGGAACTGCCAGCTGAAGGCCATCTTCCACTTCAGCAACTAGTGCTGCATTCCATACATTCCTTTCTCCTTCTGCACTGCCTCCAGATGGCTGCTGCAAGTCCGCTGTTGCACTGCTCCTCGGCTGAGATGAGGGGGTCTGCTCCCTTGGTTAGAGCTGACGTGATGACTGTGGTGGGGTGGTCGCACATCTGACCCATGTCCCCCTGCCCGATGTTCTCCTAGGACTCCTACTTCGCTGTCTGGTGGGCTGTAACCTGGGGCTAAGCCTGCGTGGGGGCCTAGCCTTAGAAAGCCTGGCTGGCCTGGTGGTACTCTCTGTAGACCCATCAGAGGGCTGCTATGAAAAGGCTGCCAACTGTGCCCTCAGCCATTGTCCTCCATCTGCCTCAGAAATTCTTCTCACCTCCACCATCAGTCCATCCATTTTTATTTATTTTATCTTGTTTTTGAATTTTTTTTTATTTTTTAATAAAATATTAACATGAGAGAATTGAACCCAAGATTCTCAGATCAGAGGCAGTAGCTTAATCTCTGCACCACCAACTGTTAAGCGACTTATTACGTAATGTATAAAACATTTATATAGCAATGTGCTGTTTTGGGTTTTTTTTTTTTAAACATTAACCTTACAGGTGTAAGAATTGAACCCATGGTTCTCAGGTCAGAGGTAGCAATTTTGCCTCTGCACCACCAACTATACACAAGCTTCTGTGTGTAAAATCCCTTATATATAATGTATTGAAGTTTTGTTTTGAAACATATGTATTCTAGATTTATGCATATATATTCATATCAATATACATAGATCCAACACACTTTTTTTTTTTTTTTTGTAAACAATAAACTTTCAAACAGCACAAGCACTGCTCCAAACAGGGTGCTTGTGCTTACCTCAGATGCGCCTGGCGAAAATGCACCAGCTTTTATATACACGCCGGTCATGTGACCTGCGTCATACTGCCACTTTCTAGGACCTTCCCCCCAGACATGCCGCTCCTGCACTATGCGGCCGCACCACCCCAGAGCTGGTGCCTCACCACTTTATCACACCTTAACCCCTTAAGGACCAGTGGTCGGGGGATGAGTGGTCCTTTAAGGACCAGATAGAGAATTTCGGCGTGCCGCCCCACGTGATCAGGGACTGAAAGAGATCGCTCCGGTCTTGGAGCGATCAAATTCAGTCCCCGGTATTACTCACCGCGCTCCTGCAGGAGCGCGGTGAGTAATAGTACGTGACGTACCAGGACCGTCACTGGTCCTTAAGTACCGGACCAGCGTGACGGTCCGGGTACGTCACCGGACTCTAAGGGGTTAATGTATAAAACCCCAGGTTTCACACAGGAAGTATATAACCTAAGACTCAGGGATGTTTTCCCCAGCTACTAGCAAGAAGAGTCAGACGCACCCTGAAAAATTTAGTTCCTTCATACAACTGTTTCACAGAGCAGCATTTCTATTCACTTCTCATCTTCATATTGAACTATCATCATCTAAACAGAGCCTCAATGCCAAATGTATTGCCCTCTCTGCTTAGTCTCCATGGGCTTATTGTAAGAATTGTGTCTACACTTGTGTTAGTGCAGCTGTCATAAACTGAATCAGCCATAGGGTGCAATGTTAAAAATCTTGTCATAATGGAAAAAATGTCAGATAGTGGGGCTGGCGGTGAAAGAATTATGGTATTTTAAGAAAGAAATATGTCACGTTTGAAATACGTCATCTACGTAGATATAAAAATCTATTTCTGGATCATTGTCTGGCCCTCCCTGGGGTGGCACTTAGGGGGTGGACTTCGTCCACATACCAGCCAATCGACTTGGGCAGATTTTTTGACAGGCGTGGCCAAATCACAGCATCAAGTTTCCAAGGGCCAGTGATTCTGACAGAAGCGACCAGGGGCATTGCCCTGTCAAAACCACTCATTGAGGTACAGCGTCCGCACCTACCTCCACTTCTCTACCCGACGTGCTCCACAAAGGAAGACAGAGCACGGAATGCCATGCTCTCTAGAGGTGATCTACAAATTCCAATTGATTTAAACGGGGATTTTAACCCCTTGAATGCTAGTAAGTCTCCAACACATTGTCATACCTCCCAACATTTCAAATTGCCAAAGAGGGAGACTTGTGTTTTAAGGGGTGTTTCTGGAGGTGTGGCTGGTGGGTGTGGCATTACCAGAAATTTTTAAGCTATTTCATGACCTATTGTCACCTCCTTATGTAACCTAATAAATGATTTAGAAAACACCAAAGTATTTTATTTACACACAATAATGTATAAACACATATACTGATGTTTAATCAAACATTAATGTGAGTTTTATTGCTGTAGAGCAGTATGATACACTTATATACACACCACATAGTCTGATCTCCTAAAAAGAGGGACATCAGGGTGGGAAAGAAGGACAGAGGGATTTAGGTCTAAAAGAGGGACTGTCCCTCCTAAAGAGGGACACTTAGGACATGTGCATTGTGAATGTGTTGGAAACCACACTAGTATTTAAGAGATTAAAATCCCCATTTAAATCAATTGGAATTTTTACTTCTCACTATGGTGTAGTCGGTTTTTCCCCAATATCCCTCCACTTTTCATTTGAACATGTGCCCTTAGTTCAGCAATCTGCTCTATAGATCCAATTTCTATCCAAGGACAAACAGATGATAGCAGCAATATAAAATCAGAATTTAGTACAAGTCTATCAAATTCTGATTTATGAAGGTGAAAAGACTATTTGAACAAAAATGTAATTTAACCCTTCAATGTGATGCAGGGCTGATTTCACAAAGCTTTACTTGGGCAGAAAAACTGTGAATTGACAAAAAAAAAACAACCTTCCTTTACCCTCTATTTGAATCTTTGCCCGTACTATCATTATTTATATTTCAGAGTTTATGTTGTCAGTAAATATGGGCTCATGTGTATCTCTCTGCTGGAACACCTAGACAGAGAGACCAGTTAAACATAAGCTATATTATGAAAGCTGCATACCAACAGGGGTGAACAGACCTTAGAACAGGTACCAGTGGTGTAAATGGTCACAGTGCTGACATTTTCTTGTCCCCCCAACACAAAAATATTTGCCCACAGATATACCTAGAAGCCACTGGGCCCTCTGACTGAGGTGCTACTTTGCATGCCAGTGCCTGTCACCTGCACCCCCTGAAATTACAGCTCTAACCATAGCTGGGAATGCTCTGGATTTGCCCCAGAAACTCCGGTTTTCACACTGCTTTACCGGGTCTCTGGGGCAGAGGCTGCGTCTAAGGATGTGGGCAGAGTTTCAGTGGAGTTCCCCCTGTATTCATCCTTCTGTAGCTTATTATTGTTGTTTCTGTCACCTATCATCCCCAACTCGCGTTAAGCCCCGCCACTTTTTGACACGATTTGCTCAGTTTTCTTCACCCCTTTATCAGCATAGAACTCCCATCCAGTTGCGCACCACTGCCTCCAGCGCTGACTGAATAGGACCCAAGGCATGAAGGCAAAATTCATAGGGATCGTTAAGACTGTCTGGTTATACTAGGGAGAGAGGGAGAGGGAGAGAGAGGGAGAGAGAGAGAGAGAGAGAGAGAGAGATAGAGAGAGTGTGTGTGTGTGTGTGTGTAAGGGGAGGGGGTAGGGCAGAGCATTAGTTTAACTCTTTGAGTGCCAGAGGGTCTCACAACGCAAAGCAATGTGTTGCATACCCCTCTGGCACTGAAAGGGTTAATAGTAACCTATTGTGTAATATGGTGCATTGATTGTTTTAGGACTTTTACCGCTGGGAAAACAAGTTTACACCAGTTGCAGGGAAATGTATTATTCAAATGTTATTACAGCTCAAACCTGCAAATTCCAGGCCTACTATTTTACAAGTGTTCCCTCATTTTAGCTCTACTCTTGGATACTCACTGGAACTGGAGGCTGGCTTCACCGGCATCTGTGTATATATAGGCACGTAACTCATCTATGTAGCTAGCTAGCTAGCTAGGGCTGCCTTTTAAGACCTAGCTGTATGCTGCATTGGTGGCAGCCACACACCAGGGCAGGCTTAATGTTACTGGATAGCGAATCTGATGTGTGGGGACAGGGCTTACAACAATGACAGTGTGTCTTTTTTTTTTTTTTCTTTTCTAACCACACAGGCAAAGCCATGCCAGCACTGCTAACATATGTATAAATGTACTCATCTTGCAAATCTTCCTTGCATTCCAGGAAATGGAAGCGCTCAGTAACCAGGAAGTGATGTCAGTGGTATGCAGGGCACTTAATGTGCCCTGTGATATTAACCCTTTGCGTTCCAGAGTGTTATGGTACGCAATTCCATACCACTCTGGCACTCAAAGGGTTAAACACACACATGAGTGGGTCAAATGGGAAGAAAATATGCAATATACTGCTGCTCTGACCCATATACTTCTCCTCTGACCCACTGGTGAATGTCATAGGGTACACTGTTACCAACTAGTTAATTTATATAAAGGCTAGCTTCAAATAAACATGATTCCATAAGGCAAGATTTAGACTGTAAGTTCCTTGGGGCAGGGTCCCTTTCCCAGTGCATGATTCCCTTGCTGCACTTTCCCCTACAAACAATGCAATGATCACACTTTAGCTTAATGCTCTTAACCCAGTTCTGTATTGTATTATTTGAAATTCTGTTAAGTGCTGTGTACATGTATGACGCTATATAAATAAAGACACATACAATGGTCAAAAATACACCAAATACCAGACCTAGAAACCTTTGATTGCATGTCCTCAATTTCTAAAAGAAAAGAGGAAAAAAGGAGGTGAACATAACCACCAGTATTACCAGTCCTAAAAAGGGCTATTTGTTTACCAGCCTCTGGAGTACTTTATAGTAGATTTGGTTTTAAGGGAACGGAAGTGCATTTGACATGGCGGGAATATAAGGTATTTAACCATTTGAGTATCCCCTCTCAGGCATTCAAAGGGTTAAATCAGGTTGGTTCACAGTATGTGTAAGGCCCTGAGGAAGTTAAGAGATAATGAAATGTGTTGGGTGGTTGTACGGATATACTTTTTTTGCTAATAATTTTAACCCCTTAATGACCCCGGTTCCGGCAATTGAGGACCGGTGACGGTCCTGGAATGTCATGGAATTCCAGAGTCCCTGGCCAGCTACATGCCACACGGTGACCCTAGAATTTATTGCCAAAATAAATAAATAAAAAAATTACCCAGGGTCCTTAACTGCCAGCCTCACAACTGCACTGGCCAGTCGTTAAGGGGTTAACTATCTTTTATAATAATATAATTAGTTTTTTTTTTTTTTAACCAAATGTCATAGTTATTATGATTCCTTTGTTCTTCTGCCACCATTACAATTCATGGTTAAAACACTGAGGTAGAGAATATGGGAGGAATAGTAGGCTGGCAGTCAAGACCATATATACATTCGTGAGGCTTTACCAGCCTCTCTGTATGTATAGTATTATTTATATATCCTATATAATAATTCGCTAAATCGTGTGTAACGCCGCGACATGTGCAGTAGAGACTGCTACGCTTGCTGCAGTCATGCACAGTAGAGACTGCCAGTGATGAGGCTGATACAGAGCTGGGCGTTCCGAAGGAGCATCCAGATCTGTGTCAGCTGCAGCGTGGGCAGTCTCTACTGCGCGTGACTGCCCCGCGACCGGGTGGCAGTGGCACTGTGGCCTGTGTAACGGGCTGTTCAACTAGTATTTATATAAAATGTATCAATCAGCAGCAGCAGTTGTCGATCCACTGCAAGATGAATGTCTCCTCAGCAATCCTCCAACAACCTCAGTCCTGTGAATTTTGTTGCCACTGTGTAATTTCATCTACTGGTAATTTCACCTCCCCAATCTTGTCTTTGGTCTTCTTGGGCATTTAGTATGGAGTGGATTCATTTGGTCCATCTACCGTCAGGTCTTCTTGCTACGTGGCCTGCCCATTTCCATGTCCATTTCAGGTGCTTTACTCTTTCATTGATGTCAGACCTTTCTTTGCTGACAAATCTTCTATATTATATACAAAAATACATCCATATATCCACACTTAGAGGCCGGTAAAGACTCCAGTTTCAGTGAGTACCCATGAGAGGGGCTTAAAAGTGATATTACTTAAAAAAAAAAACTACTCTTAGTGGCACTGTTTGTGCTGTTATGTATTGTTTAGCATTTTAGGGTGTTGCTGCTCTATGAATTATATTTGTCTATGATAATATTCTTCCATTAGTTGTTGCAGCACCAGAACCCTAGAATGGCATGCTATGGAAGTATAGCAGTAACAGTTTGAGTCATGATAACTTTTGAATTAAACATTTCCCAGCTTTGTTTTATTCAGGAGAGAAAAAGCATGCATAATATAAACTTTACATATTATGAGGTCCTTTCTCTTTAAGAAAAGACAGTGCTATCTGGCATCCAAGGGCAATCTGTCCTTTAGGTGAGTGTGGCCTCAGTGTTGGTGTGTTTGAATCACATTCTTTACCCATCAAACTTTATGCGTGTATATTATAAATCCTATTCTGAGAACTCTGCACATGAAAACACATGGCATACGGCCAAACCACCATCGTCTTTCACTGAGACAGCATTCCTTACTGGATTGCTACATATTTCTAGCATGAAGCAATTTAATTTAATGCAAAGAAAAAACAAATTGAAAATCTGCATGTCCTCTGTCACGTGAAGGGCCCTAAAGGAGGTTATGCTATGTCTGGCTGGTACTGAAGGGGTGAACTCTAAGAATTCTTTTGTTAGCCTATCCATTTACATTTCTGTATCTATCTAGCATGAGGAGGCTCTAAGACAATAGGATTTGCATGTCCTTACCTGTTAAGTCTATATGGAACACAGGCACCATAGCATTTAGCCCCTCCTCTGGATAAGCCCCTTAGCTGAGGAAACTGGATCAGCCTCATAGGAATCTCCATAAGAACAGGAAGAGTTCATGCCTTCATAATAATCATCGTCATTATCCCCTGAACCCAATTCTTCTTTAGATGATGCCCAAAAACCTGAGTCTGCCCCTTAAATACAAGGTCAACCTGCTTGAAGGTGAGTATGGGTTTGTGAGAATGGAGAACCCCCTGAACTGAAGAAGGGATATGTGCCACTGAAGAGAGTAGTGTCTTTACCCATGCAGGATCTTGTTCAGTGCTAGAAGGGCCTGTTGGTGTAGTAGGGACCACAGTACATGAAGAGCATAGAGACCTAAAATATTCCCTTTGAAGCCCTATATGACATGAGGAACTGTGAGTGAGGGGAATAAGGGAAGCCCTTGAATTGTTTGCCTTGGATTTCCCTCCCAGAGAAAATGTCCACAGTGTAGTAAAAGTATAGTGATAAAACCCAGAAATACCAAGAAAATGCACTTATATAGTATGAAAAAGGTTAATTTGGAGCAAGGAGAGTCAGCCTCTGCGTAGAATAAGCAAGAGAGAGATGTAAGACGGCCACCAGAACTGAAACAGCCAATCGGAAGAAAGACCAGGAAATAGGCATTCTGGGATCTGCAGTCTTTTCTCTTGCTTATTGTCTAGCAATGCCTACTACTCTGGCTGTAGGCCATGGCATGTTCCCTGGATGCTCAGAAAATGGACTAAATAGGGCAGGAGGAGACAAAAAGATTCAGTTGTGTTCTGTCTGTTTTTCACTGGAGTTGCATTGTAATTTAAGGTACAGACAGGGACGGACAGCACAAGCACGCAGATGTCTCTTCCACAAGATGCCTAGCAGCAAGTCTCTAAATAACGTACATTTCTAAATAATGCTGGACCTAATAAGGTTTATCAAAGGATTTATATACATTTTGCTAAAGTAAAAATTAATTGGAGGGCACTTTTCTATGACTGATAGTTCAGCTTTAAGGGTCAGGATGAACCCCATGCACAATGATTTGCTAAAATCCTCAGAAACTGAGATGTAGTCTGCAAGTGCAATAGCTTTAAGCACAGACAGATCACTGCAAATCCCAGCAAGCAGTGCTTAAAACCTGAAACCTTTATTTTGAAAAAAGGTACACAATGCTCATGCTGCTTTGTAAGATACAAACAAGCACAAAAGGTACAGCTGGATGGTATGTGTTATCTTACATATCTTAAGTTATCCCAGAATCTATTGTTGCAGCAAACACATCACCCGTACAGAGAGGAAGACACTAAAGAATATTTAGTGTATAATAAGAGCATGTATTAATTAAAGAAGAGAGACTTTATTTAGAGTTTATTAACATGACCATTTAATCCCAGCTGAATTTCTCAGTACAAGATAGGCAAAAAGCCCCATCTTTTTTTGATGGAATATTCTTGGGGAAAAAAAAAAACACAATTTTTCTCTGTTCCTCAGAAATTCCCACATATAGAAAATCCACTAAAATGTCCTCCTTTTTGTTACTGCCCATAACATTTCTAAGGGAGCTTGGCTGTTTCTGTCTGTGATTTCTATGGCTAAGAGAGTTCCATCTGCAATGCTATAGCCTATGATATAAATCTGTTACTTCCTGCTGCAATGGGATCTCGATAATGATGTGGCTAGATGTGTGCAACCATATAGCCACAGTCATGTCTTTTAGTACAACTTTGCTAGCACCAACACAGCATGCTCTCACCTTCTTAGTTCTTTCCCCTTACCCCTAATGTGTTGATTTTTACTGTAATATACATGACATCTGCTAGTGTAGCATGTCTACAGTAATTCGTTTCACAGTACAACACAGCTCAGCAGCAGCACCAACATATGCTTGTATGAAGTAATGTCTTTTTTTCATGTTTGTGCGAAAATAATATGATGTAGCTCTCTGTTGCAAGAATGTCACTCTCACAGTCTCTGCTCAGGTATGTCACTACAAAGCTATGTCACCCTAGACTCCTAGAAACACAAACTCTAGGGGATGGCAACATAGCAACGAGGAACCCCAGAGGAAGACGAAGGCTATGGTGTGATGCTCGGGTGCTGAGGCATGGGCCATACTAAAGATGACAGCCACAAAGCTGGATAGCATCTACCAGATGAGCTGGTACTATGAACAGGATGACACACCTAGGAGCACTGAATGCCCCCTATGAAGATGGTTATGGCTAGAGAAAGGTGCAAGGCAAAATGCTAGGAAGACAGAAATAATCAAATATTCCTAAGGAGGACAGTCTCCAATTAAGTCAACAGAGTAGTACAGGCGTGTACAAGTTCAGTCTTGAAGAGCTATAAAACAGGCCAGGATGTAAGGACTTCCCTGTTTCAGCACAGGTGGAATAATCAAAATGAATGAGCCACTGATTAACTCACCTGTGCTTAATCAAGGAAATCCTGACAACCTGGCCAGTTAGTGAGTCTTGGTGATCGAACTTTGACACCCCTGGTCTAGAGGGATGTAGGTTCTGGCAGGTCTGGCAACTTGAGATCATAGAGTAATCAGCAAGCAAGGGAGGCTCAGTATCCAGGCAGTGTCTGCAACATAAGAACATGAACAATGAAATCGGCAGGGAAGAGGAAGGTCTGTATTTGGGCAGGGTCGGCAACAAGATCAAGGAACAAACTCAACTAGGGCTAGACTGAACAGGACAGAAGGGGACACTAAATATTAACCAACATGATAGAGGAGATAGGAGTGCCAAATTGAATGTCTGGCCGAACAGTGACACCGATGGCAGAACAGGAAAATTACACGTATGACAGTCACCTATCAGTAAAACATTATTTTTAAACTGACCCTGTCACTATCTGTGTCAGTTTGTAGAAGTCACCCCATCTGCCCAGAGAACAACACCAATACTCTTGAAATCAGGCAACTCAAGCTCCCCTTCTTTGCCTGTCTGCCACTACACTAACTAGTATCAAACATGCAGCTGCTTTCTCTCCCAAGATGACATTCATTTTACAGTGGCACTGAGGAAATATATGGATGTAACTTGTTATGTCAGGTTAAATTAGATTATTGTCACTGATTTCAAAGCAAAGAAGAAGAGGAGAAAGCAGAAAAATTGCACTTTTTGTGGTAAGTTCAACAGAACACAGGAAATGCCTTTTTTGTGTGCTTGTTCCACTTTTACGCCGATAACCTTCGCCCAACCCTATTTCTCAGTAGGCTTGAAACGGATTATTTTTTCTTTCTCCCCTTTGCTTATCAGAAAAGCTATAAAGATAAGGGGGAAGGCAGGTCCTGTTATTGAACACATATTGACTTTAGATAAAAGAAATCTGCCGCACACTAAAAACCCTTCCCTACAGTCAACTTATATACAATAAAATAATTAAAGGGAACTTGATCCTCGGAGAACTGGTGCTTGGGCCAACTTAACTTTTCATTGGACAGATGGCAAATTGTGAGAAATGCTGGAGTACCAAGTTCCAACTAGATTTAAGGGAGAAAGTAAAGTCCATTTCAATTAATGTCCAAAAAATTGAGGGAGCTCTATATTTAAGTTAAGTAACAATAAAGAAATAATCTGTAAACATATTTACATGTGTGGTGACTTTGCCCATACTAGGAAATTGATGGGGGTGGGTTTCGTGAGATCATAGCCTTAGCCAATAGGAAAGAAGGAGGGTAGGGCTAGAAAGTAAGTATAAAAGTATAGAGCACCAGCTGCTCTGGCTGACTCTTCCTGATCCTGTTTTGTTCCTGTTGGTGGTGGATCCAGCCCCTTCTGTGTCTACCTCCCCCTCCCCTCATTTCCCTTTTTACCCCCTTATTGCATTAACAGTTAAAACCAATGTTACCTGAGATTACAAGGGTCCAGCAAAACGTGGATGAGTCCAGCTACAAGTCAACAGAGGGGAAAGTAGACACATGAGGGGCTGGATCCACCCATAACAGGAACAAAACAGGATCAAAAAGTCAGCCAGAGCAGCTTATGCTCTGTACTTTTATACCAACTTTCTAGCCCAACCCTTTCCTATTGGCTAAAGACTATGACCTCAAAACCCACGCCCATCCATTTCCTAGCACGTGCAAAAACACCACATTACACGTAGAGGTGGCTAGTAAGTAGCTCATAACAAACTGGCTTCTGAGCAACAGGGCCAGAGTCGAAGAATCCCCTATTGCTCACAAGCCAGCTTGTATTGAGCTACTTACCGGCCACCTCTACATGTGTGTTTACACATTATCTCTGTTTGTTACATGAATTGAACATCAAGCACCCCAGTTTTCTTTGGATATTTGCTGGTTGTGCTGTCTTTTTGAGGTAGTGAATATCCCTTGAGGAGAGCAGCTGACTAGAAGATCCATTGTGTCTGCGTGGAGGCAGGATAATATCATCCACATGCATATTAACTACCTGCTACATAGGAAGTTTGGTGACCACCATTTATGCGAGTACCTGGGTGTACACATGAATTTTATTAATACTTGCACATTGAGGTGTCCTTTATTCTTATGGTGTATTTTAATCAATGGTGAATTATTTACACCCCCTTCCAGCCATGGTAAAGTTGGTTTCCTCTAGAATGACCATATTTTTCTTCCTGCATCAGGCTGTATTAATACACCTTTCAACCAATTATTAGTGGGGAGATTAGTGCAATTACATGCTTTAAACATGAGACATGGGGACTGAACCCCTCAGCAAGTACATAGGAGCTCTCCTAATTCTGTTAAATAGGTTCTACACTATCATCACCTTTGCTGGGAAAGTAGATCATCCATCAGGTTTCTTCCATTGACTTACTATTGCCTCCAAAGGAGTTGCTGGGTAGTAGCTGAGGGAAGTGAGGCCAAAGGTCTCATGCTTAAAATGGACCGGATACCTACACAGCTATTAATCTCATTAAATATCTATTTCATTGCCTATATCATATGCTTGGTTTTCTATCAGTTTACTAATTTTAAATACTTTTGGTTTAGTAGTTGGGGAACCTAATCTCAGCAGAGCCTTGTTCCCTGACTTGGTCAGATAAAGCTGCGTAATTGCTTACTCATATGTCAATAATATCACCTCTCTCCACCTTCTTAGGCTGCTATAACCAGTTTCCACCAGAGGGATTAAATAAAATAATAAGGAGGTATAAACATGTACCTATCGCCTTGATTTTTTTTATTCATTTATTTATTTACACATTTGAACACTTCATTCAAAACTGTGTGTGTGTCATATTAACCAAAACTCCAGCAAATGCATAAAGTAGGGAATAGTCCTGGTTTTATTAAAGTCGCCTAGTGCAGCACAGTTCTTCATTAGCATGTGAAATGTCATTGAAAAGCTTAATTAGCATATGAAACATAAAAGATAACACATGGGTACCTCATTTAGCATACAGTAACACATATGAATATCTCCTTAACTGTACACCTTACTGGTCTTTTGGCAGTTTTAAATAAAGTTCACAAATATGCAAACTTGATTCAAGGTGACAGGCCCACTCCCACTGAGGGAAGGACTTTGGAAGGTGACGGGTTCTCTTAAAAGCCTCAGTTTTTTGTTGCCAGCTTGGCCATGTAATGGTGCTAATCTCCCTAATAGTAATAGTGCAGTGGAGCTGCAGTAATAATGCATTAGGCTGGACCAATCCCTGTATCTTATTCCCATATTTGGCCATGTACTGGTGCCAATACACTGCAATTGGGCTACACCGTGCACTGATAATATATTAGGTTGGACCAAGGCACGGGTCTTATGGGCACCTAGCAACTTCTGTTTTAGTCCCTAAGGCCTTTTTTTCCCAGGCCTACTAGTAATACAAGCAAGGTAGAAATTGTAAGTAATACATTTCTGAATACTTTCTTTTTTTTAACCACCTGGGTGCTAAATCCATCTACAATACACTGCAAAGAGATGGATGAATTTGGATACTGAAGAGAGACCTGGATCAGCAAACTGCAGAATGCTAAGCAGCAAACTAGTCAAATTGCAGCCTCTTTCAACAATCTTCCCCTTAGTACATATCCCTGTTTAATCAAAGGAAGATCTGACCTTTTAAAGCAGACCTGTCATTCTAGGACACTGATATTTTAATTTACAGAGAACTAAAAAGTACCCGTACATTGCATTTTCTGTAAAATAAATTATTTTGTGAGACCTTAACCTTGATGTGTAACAGTGTGTCACTCTGCTTTAAAAGAATAGTAATATGTCTATATTAAAGTTTATCTCAAAGTCCTCTATGTGGTTTTTATAGTATATATCGCTACGTTTAATTACTTGCATGTTTGTAGTTCAAAAGATAGAAAGGATCATCCCCCGCCCCTTCTGGTCACATCACTGCTGCCTCTCTGACTGGTCTGGACGGATGCAGCGAGGGACAATCTTCGGTAAGCAAAAGGAAAATCCTGCCCTACTTCCTCAAGGGGGGCAGGGTTTTCCTTATCTGTCCCAGGACCAGATTGCAGCTGTAAGGGGAGGCGGCCAGAAGGGGCGGGAGGGGGATCCTTTCACCTTTAATATCTTTTGAACTACAAACATGTAAGTAATTAAACATAGCGATATATGTTATAAATATAAACAAATATATATGTGGCGAAAATCCTCTCTCAAACATTTACTGTTTGAGAGATATTTGGTGCTAAAGTTCCCTCCTTCCCTCCCCTTCTCCTGACGTCAGCGCTCTGCTGACACAGCAGGAGATCCCAGTCTGGGGACCAGCTGGCAGCTCTGCAGCAGAGCCGCAATAGCAATATTGGAAAATAATTACTTCGTTGGATTGCAAGCACACTTTGTAGACTATTTCAACTAAGTAATTGTTTTCCAGTATCGCTATTGCAGCTCTGCTGAAGAACAACCTCATGTCGGCCGACACGGATCTCCTGTCAGCTTTACAGCTGACATCAGGGAACTGGGAGCTTTAGATGCAAATCTCTCTCAAACCATAAAGGTTTGAGAGATGGGATTTTCGCCACATAATTTATTTATTTTTTTTACTCTACTCCTTTAACAAGCATACTGTGTTATGGGAATAGGAGGAAGTACTTGCTCTCAAATCTGTCCTACTCTGGTGATGTCAGCTGCTGAAATCTCACCCAGCCTGCTCATTGGAATCTTCTCCACTGTGCTTGGGAGAAAAGGGCATGAGGAAACCAGCTGAATGTAACAAAAAAATAAAAGTACATTTTTTAAGATTTGTGAAGCCACGTAAGAGTGCGAGGGACAAGTTTCTCATGGACGTGACATCCAGGTCTCATTAATGTTATCTCTTGAACAATTTCACAAGGGCTAAATTCATAGGCCCTATTAGGATTTTCAGGACCTAGTTGTAATGTAAGCTGGTATCGCTCAAGGTAAGCGGATTGTAACCGCTCTCTGTGGAGGATCAGCTCCACAGAGTAGCAGCAGACAGGTATTGATGTAATATATAGAGAATACCCAGAGCAAGGATTTCACTGGGACAAGCTCACTACAGCAACAGGTAGAGCACAAATGCTGCCAAGACAACAGCAAGAGCAACGGGATCCCCAGTAGGCCAGACGCAGAGCAGGGTACGAAGCTGGCTGTCGAATAAGTCGATCCTTGATTGTATGGGCTGGAATCCAACTGAAATTTGAACAGAGGAAAACAGCAGCTGGACCAACAAAGTCGAATAGTCGTACTAGACTGCTCTGGTATAAATATTGAACACAGGAAAGCTGAATATCCAAGCAGGCTGGAACAGGATAGTCAGATGGATGGTCGAGCAGGGCTGGCAACAGAAGAGAAAGGAGGTACACAATCTACAAGAAGAGTAGCCAGGGCTGGTAATGAGAGAATCGATGCTGAAGGCGATTTACAAGAACAAGAAGTTAAAGGGTAGTCAGGAAACAAGGCCAAGGTCAATACACAGAGACTGCACTAGAGGAAGGGCAAAGAGAACTCATAACAGGACTGGGATCAACTTGAAATGCATTAGAATGCCTAGATCGTGCACCAGTTCTGAGAAACTGGTACTTAACAAATGCACAAGACAAAGCAAAAACCAGGGCTAGGAACAAGGATCCGACAAAACAAGGAAACAAACACAAAACCAGGCAAGCAATAAGAAAAAGGACAGAAGATGACAACAGTAAGGTAAAAGGGAAGTTCTTATTAGCCAGGTCTCCATTTATAACTTAGATCATGGGTAATCAATTGTCAGACCTCCAGCTGGTAGGGACTACAACTTCCAACATCCTCAACAGCTGGAGGTCAACAATTCACTACTCCAGCCTTAGATAGTTCTGGTGATTTTAGCACAATTAAGAAAAATCAGAACATTAGGGTTTCCACTTGTCTTGTTTTGACCCAGGCTGTCCAGTTTTCCATATCTCTGTCTGGGTTTCATTGTTCCTGAAACCCCAGCACAGTTTTCAGCTGTATTCTGTACTCCTTGATCCCAGGCGTAGTTACTGGGCAAAACTATTGATGGTGCAAAGTACATGGGCCACCAAAGCAAATGGTGGTCCTGCCAGGGGGACAACTTTTCCGGACTTCTGGCACCAAAGGGTTAATTATACTTAGGTGCCGGAGACAAGCTAACAGACCCAGCAACCCATATGAGGCGGCACTGGATACCATCCAGCCCTAGATGCCAATAAAACTCAGGCCATCTGGCCACTCTGGCTTTGCATCATAGAGACCCCTAGGCAAAGTACTCTAGGCATCCTTAGCTACTCCCATGGCCACACCCCCACTGCTCCCATGACCTCACTCCCATCCACTGTTTCATGGCAGAAAACACACTTGACCTATAACAAGCAAAGATGAAAAAAGCTTAAATCGCTTGCAGATCTCTCTAGCATCCAAGGGGTCAAATAATACCCTATAAAGGTGAATAAAACTACTGTAGGGGCTCCCTGCGACTCCCACAATTCTGAATGTGGGTATGAGCAGAACAGCTGAGACACTGCTTAAAACGTGAAGCTCTAGACAGCTGCCTGCTCTGCCTATTGGGAAATCGGGACCTGGACCTTGTACTGTATCTCAGCTGACCATGCTATAATATTTGCACGTGAAAATGGAGATGGACAAGTTCCTGCTTTCCACAGTCAGACGAGAGAATTTAGCCATCCCTTTGGCTTACTGAGCTGATAATCCAATCTCCTACTATTAATTAACCCTGACACCAGAAATCCAGTACAGGTGACTTCCTGACATAGTCCCATTTGCCGTCCATGTACCTTGGCAGGTTATCCTGTTGTGACACAAGCTGTACATTTACGAAAGTGAAAACATACAATACTGTACAGCATCAGTGTCTGCCTTTACTGTTATGTAGCAATCGTATGTCTATGTATAGCTCAATGTAGTCAATCAACTGTAGAAATTATGAGCACATAGGGAGGGATGAGTGAGTCAGTATATATTTCTGAGGATTGCTGAGAGTTTTGATGATCTAGGGAAGGCGACGTCTGGAGAGAGAGAGAGCCAAATAAACAGCACACACTGGAAATATAAAATGGCAAATAATATAAAATAGTTTTACTGAAAATTGAAGACGGTGTTTAGGTGGCCTCTGCCTTTCTCCAGACACTATTCATATTTAAAAGTCCAGTGAGAGCTGTTCACTTGGAACTCTGCATTATCTGTCAAGATGGACCATGGTGCATTTTTTTTTTTTTTGAGAAGAGATTATATATATATATATATATATATATATATATATATATATATATACACACACACACAAACACACACACGAAATCCAAAGGAAAACACTCCACTAACTAATAAAAGTACCTGGTGCCCAAAGACCCTGAATTGCACTCTAGGATTTACTACTATAATAAAAAAAAAATATTTTATTCAGCCAGGTCAACGTTTTGGCCTTTGCTAAGGCCTTTGTCAAGGCAGAAATGTTTACCTGGATGAATAACAACTTTTTCTTTATTACAATGCTGTTACCTTTTATTTCATTTAAATAAAAAAAATCCTATATAATAATTTGCTAAATCATGTGTAACGCCGCGACATGCGCAGTAGACACTGCTGCGCGTGCTGCAGTCATGCGCAGTAAAGACTGCCCGAGCCGTGGCGCGGGCAGTCTTTACTGCGTGTGACTGCCCTGCAACCGGGTGGCAGTGGCCCGTGTAACGGGCTGTTCAACTAGTATATATATAATCTACCATCCAATCAAGATGTGGTGGCAAGCTCTAATTTGTATCCAAAGTCTGTTCTCAGCATGTCAGTTTCATATAAAATGATCCAGTCAGTATATAGCTTAATTGTCGAGCTCCTCCTTCCAGGAGTACAAACGTTAATACATTCACTCTCTGGAAAATGGTAGGATATATTGCTGGACAGTTTTTCATAGTACGGTTTATTGCACCCTAGTCTTACGAAGTGGTCTATTGTTCTACTGGTCTTGTGTATTATCAGGTCTTACAATCATAGTAACAAAACTAAACATATTGTGCAGAACAACTTCTATTAATCTTTATTTAAAAGTCCATTTTTGTTAGTCTTCATAGAAAATGTGGGGCACCCTAAGAGGAAGTCTGTGGCACACCAAAGTGCCACGGCACCCTGGTTGAGAATCACTGTTCCAGGTAAAATGACACGTTAGCTCTTTATTGCAATGTTTAAAAAAATAACTGGGTCAAAGGACTGGAGTTTTGCAATTTTAGCATGTCTTTTCCTTTGACAGTCTCAAAGAAAAAAGCCACACTGAATCATGGGTAGGCTTTTTTTCCATGGTACTTTTCCTTAAACATTTGCAAGCCTATTATCTTTTATTAGGAGGTATGAGCTATAACAGGACACCATTACATAAAGTTAATGCAAATTTCAAAGATATATACATACCAGCTGGTTCATATCTTAGGAGTGTGAGGGACTACATGATTACAGATTGGTTCTTCAGATGTTAAGGGTAAAATATTACAGGGGCAAAGCAATGCATTGGACCTGCCACTCAGGGTTCAATTCCCCATGTTGCTGGAAAACCTTGATGGCACGTGAAAATGATATGATTCATTCTAAATTGCTGTTTAGTGTGTACTACAAAAAATGTCTATAAATTCATTTTATGAGGTGGAACTTTTATTACACCATCTTCTACCCCTGTGGCTTACAGTGAGGACACAAGGAGGCTAAGGGTAGTAAAACTGAGATTCTGTAGCAAGCCATCTGTGCCGCAGGGAATAATTAAATATTCCTGAAATTGTGATTTTAAAGTGGTCCCATCACTTAAAAAGGTTTTGTTACTGTTAAAGAGAATTAAAAACTGCACATATATTGTATTAGCCATTAGTTTAAAATATCAAGAGTTTTTGAGACTAACTTTATTTGTTGGTGGCATTTTATGCTAATTTGTTTTTGGGCGGAACCTATTACCACACACTGTGCTATGAATGAATATAAACAGAGAACACACGCAGGGGGTGGGTCCAACAGAATAGAACCAATTAGCATACTATGCCAGGAAAAATACAATAGTTAATTTCTCAAAGAGCAACTTAATTTAACCCCTTAAGGACTACATGACGTATTATGACTGTCATGGTCTTTAAATACTTAAGGACCGATGACTGTCATAGTATGTCATGTACTTTTTACTTACTGCGCTCCACCAGGAGAGCTGTAAGTAAAAATGGGGCCTAAAATTGACCGCTCCAAGACGTGAACGATCTCTTTCAGGCCCCAAAGCGGCGAGCTGATACTTGCAACAGGTCACATGTACCAGAGCGTAGGCAAGGATCAAAGCGGTCCTTATGGGACGAAAACGTCCCAGGACCACTGGTCCTTAATCCCATGCCGACAATAGACTTACCAGGTACGTCCCGCAAAAACTCACTTAGTGACAGAGGATGTACCTGGTAAGTCCCGGAAGTCCAGGTCTTGTTCGGGGACTCTGCAATAATTTAGTATAAAAAAATAATAATAATAATAATAATAATAATGTTAGCCAGGCGTTAAGGTGACAGCTAAGGGGTTAAAGAAAAATTGCTAGTACAGTAGATGCAGATTTTAATTATTGTAAAGCAAACTATAAACTTACCCTAGGGCAGGAGATCAGTTCTAAATGGTGCTATTAAAGGGATAGTAATACTTAAAATGTAAAAAAATATATGTTGTAGGGTTTATACCCCTGAGTAAAACAAGAGTACTCCCACTGCTGAAAGGTGTTTCATTCAAAAGTTATTAATTTTCAAAGCTGAATTTTTTAGGTGCAATATCACAGTGGCCTGAAATTGTACAGTGGCGCTGTTGCTACACCATCCTATAGAGATTTACGGTCCCGGGACCAGAGCTGTCCATAGGATCGTGTAGCAACAGCGCCACTCTACAAATTCAGGCCACTGTGATATTGCACCTAAAAAATTCAGCTTTGAAAATTAATAACTTTTGAATTAAACACCTTTCAGCAGTGGGACTACTCCTTGTTTTACTCAGGGGGATAAACCCTACAACATATTTTTTTATATATTTTAAGTATTACTATCTCTTTAATCTCAAACACAAAGAAAGAGATACAATTTTAGAGCAAACCAACTGCACCATAGGGGACAAAGGTTTGCCAAAGTCCCACAGATTTCCCCTTTTGTGGTAAATAGGTTTATAATTTATTGCATACATTTTTTTGCTTGTTTAATTTTGTTATACACAGCATCTCAAACTAAATTCTGGCACACACCAGAGCCCCACCTGTATAGGACAGGAAGAAGACTTCCCTTACAGTTCTGTATCCTGGAGCCAAGGTCACCACAGGAACATATAAAACTTTTTACTACTAGTAGGTTATTTTATCATACCAGAGATCATGGAAAATCTTTAAAGTGGAGCTATCATTCAAATTAAAGTGCCCCCCAAATAATTATTCATATAGCAATATGCATACCAATACTTGTATGATCCTGAAAACGTCCAGCATTATTGAGAAATTCATCTTGTTTGGAGATGCACAGGCAGGCTTCTGGCTGTAGTGGCATCTGTGCCGTCAGTCACTTCCTGTACCTTAAAGCAGAACTATCACCAAAAATAAAAATTGTCCCATGGGTTTTAACCTTTAAAAACAACATTAACACTGTGTGTCTTTTCCCCCCCCCACAAATCTCCCTGAGCATGGTATGGGTTTGGAGTGTGGGACTTGCTAGTATTAAAGCCCTATCTGTGGAGATTGTCCACTTGTAAGAAATGCAGCACTCATACACTGTAGTGCACACCCTGATGTGCAGCCTTTGGTGTTAGAGGCTATCACCAAAAAGCTGCACTAGTAAATAGTAAGTTTGCCCATATGCGTTGTTTGGGTTGAAAATATGGAGTCTACGATGTCAGAGGTAAATTATCTCTTCTTACTGCTGTACAGAACAGACTAGGGGTCACAGAAGAGGCTCTGAGAATCACAAGTGGGCCCCTGATTGCCCACCCCTAGCCTAAGCAATTGAGAACCAGTGCATTCGTCACTTTCTGGTACTTGCAGGGTTAATATTTTTACAATCAGCTCATTTGTAAAGTCCCCAGGTATAGTGGTTAGACCTTCGATAGAAGGAACTACTTTGAACTTATATTCAAAACAATGAAACCGCTTACAGCACTGTAGATAGAAATCTTTTGATATCTAAGATATGAAAAATGGTTTCACATCAGACTTAAGCAAATATTCTGCTCGTTCTGAAACCATTTCTGCAGAAACAGGGATTTTTTTTTTTTTTACATATACTAACATTAATAAAACCTGCCACAAAGTTTGAAGCTCTGCTACATGAGTTAGACCTCTGTTACAAGGAAAGATATGAGATTTGGGGCTAAACACACAGAATGAACAGAGTAGCTGATGTTGAATACCATAAAGGCTTAAAGGGCTTGCATATGAGTATCTAGTAGAGCAATGAGTACCCATATTATGGATGGTAGAGACACATTAGAACAATACTTAAACTCTGAGTACCAACGTAGTGCACAACGTATTGCAAAGCAATGATTTGTGTACTCCTTTGGCCCTCATAATGTTAAACTGGAACCAACACCTTCTTAAAGGGATAGTAATACTTCATTTTAACTTTATTTTATTTTGTAGGCATTAAAAAAACATGAATTATATAAGTCTTATCTCTCAAACCTTTATGGTTTATGAGATATTCACAAGCAAAGTTCCCCTCCTGCCCCTTTTACCTAGTGTAAACAATCTCTTCTCAGATGTGGAATCCAGTCCATAGACCAGACAGATAACAGCAGGGGACAATCTTCTTCCTGTGAAAACAATGAAAGTCCTGCCCCCCTTGACAAGTTTTTCAGCTTTTTCCCTTATCTTACTTGAAGATTGTCCCTCTCTGCAGTCTAACTGGGCATCTCCCTTCTGATCTGGTTGAACGGGGGGGGGGGGGGGGGAGATACTTTGTTTGTGAATATCTCTTAAACCATAAAGGTTTGAGAGATAAAAAAACATGAAGAATGATATAAGTCTTAATGCCTACAAAATAAAATAAAGTTAAAACGAAGTATTACTATCCCTTTAATATTGCCCCCCAATTCTTTCCTAATGTAACGAAATGTTAAGTCATACTGATGAAAAAGTCTGCGTTATTAAGCAAAACATCTTCTTCTGTAGGTATCCAGCGGACAACACCACAGATATCTTAGAGAAGTACCTCTGATTATGCTCTGTGTCCCCCATGCACTGCCCGGATTGGTCGTGACGTCCATTGATTACCTTAAGGTAATGAAAGTTGCTGAAGGCGCAGGAGCACAGAGCTTCGCTTGTAAGCTCTGTGCCCTGGATGCCTACAGAAGACGTTTACTTTCTTTAATAACCCGGACTTTTTCATCATAACAACATGGTGGCTTTACCTATTGTTACATTAGGAAAGGATTTGGGGGGCATTATTATGAATGTGATAGCTGCTTTAAGCCAACAGACATCAGAGCAGGAAGTGCTCTATTATTTGCAATTATTTTGATACAAAATAGAGTTCGTAAGAGGTTCACAAACAAGGTGACATGAAAGCACACGGTTTTCTGAAACAGTACAAAGTGGCTCTGTGTAGCAAATGATTGACAGGGAAATAAGACTAGAATGACCATTAGTGGATTTGTGATTCTGTGACTACCAGTGGATGTATGGAATAACACGTTGGAATTGTGTTTTATATTACATTTATCTTGTAATAAGCACTACAATGTCAAACAACTACCTGGTAACTTTTACCTGATATTTTATCCTGGTAAGTTACGTACAAATATCAGCTAGTATTTGAAAATGTTTGGTACTGGTACTGTGTTACCTCCTTGGATGCTAGAAACATCTAAAACACATTGCTACTCAATGGGGTTTTATGCAATAAGGAGTAATAAAGCGGTGATAATATGGAGATTATGTGTCTGGTGATATTACTTCTCCAGTACCTCTTCCTATTTTATTCTATAGAGGCTATGCACTAAGATCTCCAAAGTTGGAGAAATCTTAGTGTATTGGTTCTATAGAATAAGATAGGAACTGGAGAAGAGATACCTGTCATCTCCGCTTTATCATTCCTTAGTGCATAATCCCCAAGGTGTTGGAGACGTGGGTTAAAGGGATAGTAAAGTCTCTAAAATGTATCCTCTAAATGGTAGATGCAATAAAAAAAAAAAACCACGCGCTTAATCCTCTCTCTCAAACCGTTATGGTGTGAGAGATATAGGAAAATAAAGTTCTCCACTCTTCCCCTTTCTGCCTGACGAGCTGTAAAGCTGTCAGAAGCATAATCTGGTCATGTGACCAGATGCGGCTCTTCAGGAGCTCCGACATAGCAATATCTAAAAATAAGTACTTCATCGGAATGGTTAACAACGTGTGCTTGCAAAACAGGCACACGTATACCGTTCCGATTAAGTATTTTTCTTTAGATATCGCTATGTCGGAGCTCCTGAAGAGCCCCCGTCTGGTCCCGGGACCAGGATATCATGTCATCAGCTATACAGCTGACGTATGAGAAGCGGGAGGGAGAGGAGAACTTTATTTTCTTATATCTCTCAAACCATAACGGTTTGAGAGAAAGGATTAAGCGCATTCAATTTTTTTTTATTGCATCTACCATTTAGAGGATACTTTTTTTGGGACATTACAATCCATTTAAGCACTAAGAGGTGATACCTTGGAGATTTCTCCAGTTTATCAATTCTACAATACCTATCTTATTCTATGGAACCAATGAACTAAGATTTCTACAGCTTTAGAGTGCTTTGGCTCCACAGAACAACATATGAACTGTAGAAGTGATATCAATGGAGAAGATATCACCCCTTTATTACGCCTTAGCACATCTCCCCAAAAAGTCAAATTCTATGATCATTATGGTTCCAAGAGGATTTCATTTCAAATTAAAGGAAATCCCAACAGCATAAAAGATAGAGCTGTTGGTGAAGATGAACACTGAACAAATGTCACAGTGCCTTACCTCTGCCTGCGTCATTAGGCCGCGAGCATGGTTCTGGACTGACGCTCTGGCGTCACTAGCCGCGTCCCTCTCTGCCTGTGGCCTGGTCGTGTCTGGTTCATTGTTACTGGAATCATGAATCAGGCACTTGCCTGGACGCCTGTTATAGGCCCAGCCTGGGGGACAGACATAATTGGTCCCACCTTCTCCTACTCCTTTATAAACCTCTATGGGCCTGTGTATCAGTTACCCTTACGTTGTTGTTCTGAGCAGTTCTAGTTCCAGTTGTTCCGGTATCCTGTGTATGACCTGGCTTGTCTGACTATCGGTGCTGACCTGTGGCTCTGTCTGACCATTCTCTCTGTGCGCTCCATTTGTCTTGACATCCAATCTGGTGCAGACCTGTGGCTCTGGCTGACTACCCGCTCCGTGGCTGACCCTGGCTTGTCTGACTAAGCATTCTGGTGCTGACCTGGGGCTCTGTCCAACTATCCTCCCAGTGTAGCTTACTCCTAGTGGACATACTACCTGGTGCAGACCTGTAGCTCTGGCTGACTATCCACTCCGTGTATGAACCTGGCTTGTTTGCCTAGGTCAGCTGGTGCTGACCTGTGGATCTCTCTGTTTACTCCACTTGTGGCTCCGTTACCTACAGACACCCATCCTGGTGCAGACCTGGGGCTCTGGCAGACTTTTCTACTGACTGCAGGCGAGAGTCAGTAGTCTCCTCTGTTGCCCCTTACAGGAGACAGAGTTGCATCCTCTTCAATTCCTGAGACTACCAGCTGACTTCGGCCTAGTCTCCAGCAGTGTGGTTGACCAGTCGGCAGGCTCCTATTGCTGACAGAGTCTATAGCCTTTCCAGTAACCCTCTGCTTGTACTGTCATACTTACTTGCATTTGCTTATTAATACAGCTGTTTTTAACTATACCGTCTGACTCCTTGTCTTATTTTGCAAACAGTAACAAATGACATCAAGACACCACATTCTACGGTGTCTGACCATGTATTCATTGTTAGTAAGACTAAAGTCAGTCACACCTACAGTTGTGATAAAACACTGGTCCAGAAATTGCTCCATTTTCAAATGTTTTGCCTCCATTTTGGTACAGTTTTTCCAGTGATCCCATTGCTGGGGAGGCATGTCCGCATCAGCTAGATATTCTTGGCTGATGCCCATTTGGTTGACCATTCTTTGAAAGCTGTGATGCCAATGTGCCTAGTGTGAATGATGTGCACCATGGCCCATAGGAAACCATGAAGATCACCACTGCTCAAATCGCCTACACTCAAAGCATGAGAACAGTTGAGTTAAAGTGAGTTGCCTTTCACTGCATTACATGTGATGAAAAACACCAGTGAAAACAGCCTAACAGGTAGCAATGTGTTCTAAACACGTGCAATTAATGCAGAGTTGAAAAACTGCACACAAATTACAGGTATGTGACATCCATCATTCATCAAGAATTGTGATATCATCCCATAGACAGGTCCAGGCCATGCTCAGCTGATGACTATACTGCCATCCTTTTCCTCCCACTGACACACAGACAGCATGTACAGATCACGCTCAATTATCTCAAAGGCAGCTTTAATTACAAATCAAAGACTAGTTGTACTTAATATATATTTAGCACACATCTTCCTGCTGACAGTTAACCCTTTGAGTGTCAGGTGTATCCAATGCATTGCAGGTAAGAAAGCTTTTCTACATGTGAAATTAGTTTCATTAGCTTTCATTCCTAACCCACCATCGTTTCTAAATTGCCAGTACTCATCATGTCATATTTAACCCTTTGAGTGCTCTTTCCTACAGTGCGAGATTCTCATGTCGCCCTTTTAATCTGGGCAACATGCTGAACGCGCCCTGTGGTTGCACGCTGTTTTGCATGCAACCTTTTAAAAGTGTGGATCTGTGTTCATTCAAGATAATGGTAGTGCCCTTTGAGAGCCTGAAGGTCCTCACAGAACACTACTATAGTTTCAGTGTACAGAAGTCCATGCATTGGATGTACACTAGTGCCCTGCAAGGATGCTCTGGTCCTCAAAGGGTACTGCCATTATCTTGAATTAACACAGTTCCTCACAGGAGAATGCCAGAAGTAGGTAGCGAATGCAACCATGCTGCCCACTGTGCAGATATCCCAGATAACCTCTGTAGAGGGAGGGGAATGTGGGATCATATTGAGGAAGGGAGAGACATAGGGATATATATTTTTTTCTCTCGTGTATAATACACCCCCCCACACACACTTAATATAAGGTGAAAAGTACATAACTGGGTATTAAACTTGAGATTTTACAGTAAGTCATTGGGGCACTATATTTGTCATCTATATTGCAGTCCGTTCACCCCATAATTGCTCCTCTCTGATTTTGGCATGAGATTCTTTGTCCATTAATAAAGAAAGTCATATGAATAATTGTTAAAGAGGACCTGTCACCTTTCCAAACCCTCCCCTCTGTGGGAGTGTCCATCTTAGAAGGATCTGAATTATTATTCCTCCCCATCAATTTATTCCACCCCCAGAAATTCATTATTAGTGTACTGTGCAAACCAATTGCACCATTACTAGCAGGAAGATTAGCACCATTATATAGCCATGCTAGCATCAACACCTGGGAGGTTAAAAAGCACCTATCATCTTCTCACGTAGTCACTACAGTGGGAGCTTCCATCTTTAAAGGGTTTGCATGATTATTCCTCCTTATAAATGTATTTCACACCCCTCTGGTGGAAACTGGTAGGTTTTAGCAGCCTAAAGAGGAGGAGAAAGGTGACTATTAAATTCATTCTGCACTTTTACCAGACCAGGTCAAAGAACAAAGCTCTGCTGGCTTTAGATTCCCCAACTACTAAACCATAATACTCTAAAACTACTAAATTGACTGGAAAACAAATAGCACAAAGTATAGGAGTTTAAATATATATATTTAATGAGATTCAAAGTTATGTAGGTCCACTTAATGTTGTTGTTATGATTCCCTAGGATCAATACACCTCCCTGTTTACAGTCCCTTTTATGGTGCCATGAAGAATGAGACAGACTCTTTGGAGAATGGAGACCCAATGACAGCTGAACACATGCGGTGCTGCTCTGCTCTCCCATTCCCCTGGCTTGAGCATTAACCACTGGGATTCAGTGGTAGCTATTTCAGTCGCTATGACGTGAATGGAAGGGATAAGGCTTCTCCTCTTGGATCTCGCAATGGTAACACTATCCTATGAGCTAACTGGAAACTTCATAAAGACAAAAACAGGAGATGAAGTGGCGCCCGAGGTAACATGAGCCAAACTATCAATAGTTCTCACAGACACACTGCAACAACTGCCATAGGAACTGCCAGTATATTAATAGCTGTATATATGTGTAAAAGAGATCTGTGGGGATGTGTCAGCATATAACAGCTCTCCAGTGTCTTCTGGCAAATCATGACTGGTGGCGTTGTCAGTGTGTTATCAAAGGAAGAATTGAAGCACAAGCCAACACTGGAAACCCCAGCAAAACTGGAAACTAGGAGCCACATTCAATAAAATAAAGAGGGACAATTCTGGCACAAAGCAACTGCGCAATAGGGGGACAAGACAAATCACCAAATTCTCCTTTATTTAAATGGCAATTTTAACCCCTTGAATGGTATAAATTTCCAATGTAATGCACTGGAGTTCACTTTAGCCTTCAAGAGATTAAAAGCCCCAATTAAAGCAGAACATTCGGGCATTTTAATGTGCACCCCAAATCATTTTTTCACACATCAATAAGCATATCCATACTTGTATTATCCTTATCAAGTCCAGCATTATTTAGAAATGTAACTTCTTTGGAGACTCACCACCAGGCATCTTGACATAGAGGAATCTATGCACCTGTGCTGTCTGTCCCTTTCTGTACCTTAAGGTACAATGAAACTTCCTCCCTTACCAATCACAACGGAGACAGGGACGGATAGAGCAGGAGCACAGATGCCTCTACGTCAAGATGCCTGCTGATGAGTCTCCAAAGAAGTTACATTTCTAAATAATGCTGGACTTGCTAAGGATAATACAAGTATGGATATGCTTATCGCTATGTGAAAAATTATTTGGGGGCACTTTAATATGTATGAAAGTTCTGCTTCAAAACAATAAATATCTTTGTCCCCTGAGGTGCAGTCTGTTTGCACCAGGATTAATTTAACCCACTGAACACCAGAAGGCTAGTCAATGTATTGTGTTGCAATGCATTGGCTAGCCTTCTGGCACTCAATGGGTTAAAATGGAAGCCAGATTTCTCCAGGCATTTGGAGAGCAGTTATATGCTCTCCAAAGTTTCCCTGGGGAATTTTATTGTATGAAGTTGGTCTGCCATATAATTAATCCCTTTTTTCCTTTGTGCTTCTTCAGACTCTACAATAACCTATGGCATTTGCAGGCTTGATAAAGAACTATAGAATGTTATTGTGTCCCAAATGCTGGCACACATTGGCAATCTTCTCGGAAGATCTATTGAAATTCCAGCAACCTAATTACTATGCCAGTCTAAAAGAGTTTTGTTTGGTATCTTGCTTGACCTTGTTGCGTTTCATTGCATTGTCCCAGGAAACAAGAGCTCAATTCTTTTTTCATGAAACAGAAAGCAAAAAAATCAGAGGCAGCTGTAATCAAAAAGAACAAGAGCAATTGTGGCGCAAATCATGGGGGGGGGGGGGGGGGAGAATCTGTGACACAAAAATTCACCAAATTGCCACCTATGTACATTGGGGTTTTAACTGTTTGAATGCTATAGATGTCCCCAACTCACTGAAAAGCAACGTGTTGGAGACCTCGCTGGCATTCAAGGGGGTATAAGTCCCATTAAGGGGTGTATGTTCAAAAGAAAAGTGTTGGTATTTTGGGACAAAACAAATGCACCATAGGGGAAAAATAAAAATTCCAAAAATTCACCATTGATTTAAAAAGGGATTTTAACCCACTGAATGCTAGAGATTTTAGAAGTAATGTGTTGGTGACCCCAGGGCTTAAAATCTGAAGTCCTTTGAAAGTAGCCAGATCTGAAAAGTTACTCGCCACTGCAAGCAGTAACATACCCACCAGGGCTGAATTTCTACTCGCCAGGGCTAAATTTTCACTCGCCATTGGCTAGTGGAAATTTTGAGCCCTGGGTGACCCCAATAGCTTTCAAGGCATCAACATCCTCATATAAAATCAAGCGGAACTTGTAGTGTCCCCTATAATGTAGTTGGTCTTCCTTACAAAACCTATACTATTCTTTTGAACATACCACCCCTTAACAGGCAGGTATCATGAGATAGCGCCCTATAGGCAGATCTGTTACCCTGGGAGCAAAGCTGGCAATTAAGTCAGCTGTATTGTGAGTGCCGGCACGGAAACAGAGGAGCGGAATGAGGGTCTGAATAGAGACCCCCCAATGAGCCACTCTATACAGTTCAGCTTCCTGTCCTGCGCATTTCACTTCCCCATAATCCTTCTGTATCTGGCTTGAAAGCCCAACAGAGCAGGTTTATGCTGAATGCATGGGCAACTCTGACGTTTGTGGCTGAGAACAACATGCTTCTAGTATGTGTTCCGCCAACCAAGTGGGGGCAGTTTTATGGCCCCCTCAAAACATGCGACAGGAGGTATATTGAGGCTGCACAAGAATTATTTTTTATTTTTTTTAATCCTTTCCTACAAATAGTAAGTTTTTATGTATTTCCTCTGGTGCAGTTAGTTTACACTAGAAATGTTCCTCTTGTCTTTTATGCATAACTCCCAATGTGTTTCTGTTTTGTTTCGGAGTTTAGGAATAAGTATGTTACCGTATATGGACATTTTTCACCCATCAGCTCTAAGACTTCTCTTCCCCCCTGACTCCCAAACAAGAATCCAATATCTATTTCCAGAAAACCACTTGAAAGCCATCTAAATTGGAAGGCCGTTTTTTGGTGATGACATAATTGTTTTCAGCCAGTAGGAATTCAACCACAGGGAGAAGAAGAAAAAAAAAAAAAAAAAGCTCCTGCACTTTATATATACTGACATTTCTGATACTCACTCCCAACCAGAGTCTGTTTACATGGAGCTGGCACAGTCTGTGTGTATGTGGGAAATCCAATGCGCCGAGTGTTCCTTAATAAATTCGCACAACCTTTTTCAAGCCTCTTTCGTTTCAGAGCTTCAGACAGACCAGAAACTAGTCCAAAACAGAAAAGTGCCCGCAGTACACAAGTATGCTTTAACAACTTGCAGAAAGTCTTTGAACATTGTTTATACTACTAAGGGTTTCCCCCCCTTCACCCTGCAAAGCTCCTGGGGCTCCTTTTTCCTTCCCCAAATCCTGGGTCTCCTTCTCTCTCCTTGGCATAGTCATTGCCATCTTTTTCCCTCCTACAGCTCCTGATTCTTCCTTTTTACTCCTTAGCTATTATGACTCAAATTTCCATCTCTTTAACCTCACTTTTTCCACTGTCTCTCAGCTGTCCTCTCTTTTCAGTCTGTTTCTCCCCATCTCTTCCCCCCCCGATTCTGCCGCTCACCATTTTCTACCTTTTCATTAACTATTTGCAGCCCCTTTTTTCCTTCCCTATTTTCAACCTTATTTCTTCACAATGGTTTCCATCTCAATTTTTTTTTTTTTTTTTTTAAGCTTTATTGAAAGAAAGATCACATACAAAGGAAAATCAGAGAAAAAGCATGTGAAAATCTGAGACATATTTCAAAACATCATGTAAAACAGAAAATTATATACCATTAAGATAGCTTGGGAAGCTAATTAGGATTATTAATAGCCTATTCGTAAGATCATAGAATGACTAGTAAGCATACAAGTCCAACAGGTACCTTTACAATAGAAATAACACATCAGCATGTCCAATAAAACAGAAAAGTATCTGTAAGCATTAGAAGTGCATTATCATGTGTAAGAAAGAGGAAAGAAGGAGGGCAGAAGAGAGGGGTGATCAAGAGATTGCACAGCAATGTGGCCCTAGGCCCACTGGAGATGAATGAGACAACATCATGGGAAAAAAAAAACTCTCAAGAATATGATTATGGTCAGTAAAACTCTACGACCAATCACTAACATGAGCCATTAGGCAATCAGGAAATAAGAAATATCATCTTAGTAAAAGTGATAAGCCAGGAAAGTGCCAAAAGTATCTATCCGTAGCAGCAAAGAGAAGCAGAGTAGAATACATAAAAAAGGGTCCACATACAGGAGGGGAGAGAAGAGGGAGAAGGGAAAAAAAAGAAGGGAAAGTAAGAGAAGAGAAGAAGAGAAAGAAAGAGAAGGGAAAGAGAAGAAAATATACGTTGACCGAGAAAACAGACCAGAAAGGTCCTGTTCCCTGCACGTGTGGCCAGAGGCCTGGGGGGGTAAATGTAACATCGGATAAGAGTAACATGGCCAGGACCAAGCATTCAGCTAAACAGCTATTGCTGAGAAAGAAGTATATATAGTAACCATCTAAGTGTGTGAAGCCAAAGACAATTAAACTGCAATGGCATATCTTAAGTCCTAGATAACACAGTTGTGGCAATATTTGACCCACAGTAAGTGGCAAAAACTAAAAGCTGAACCGAAAACAATCAGGATTTAAAGGGATAGTAATACTTAGTTTTATCTTTATTTTATTTTGTAGGCATTAAAAAAACATGAAGAACGCTATAAGTATTATCTCTCAAACCTTTATGGTTTGAGAGATATTCACAAGCAAAGTTCCCCCCCACGCCCCTTTTACCTAGTGTAAGCCATCTCTTCTCAGATGTGGAATGTAGTCCATAGACCAGACAGATAACAGAATGGGACAATCTTCTTCCTATGAGAACAGTGAAAGCCCTGCCCCCCTTGACAGGTTTTTCAGCTTTTTCCCTTATCTGAATTGAAGACTGTCCCTCTCTGCAGTCTACCTGGGCACCTCCCTTCTGATCTGGCTGAGAAGTGTTACATCAGTAAGAGGGGCGAGAGGGTTATACTTTATCATTGAATTACTCTTGAACTACAACTCTGACAGTATTGAAATAACACTCTCCAAAGTCCAAATATGATGATTAATTAATTAGAGCTGCTTTTATTATGAAACATTACTATCCCTTTAAATAAAGCGACAGAGCAACAAAATCTGTACTACTCTGGGTCCCACAGTTCAACAAATGAACATGGCAACATTACAAACGAACCTATCTAGGAATACAGCACTAACATCCATGAGAGGTGGGTGACATTGTTAATATGAGAGAACAGATTCCCCTGGGTAAGATGAAGATCCCTACAACAGAGCACACAATAACAATATACATGTATCACATGCAGATACCCCAGTTATGGCATAATCCTGTAGATGTCCAGGGTCAACCCTCCTGGGCCCAAGGAGGGGGACCCTCATGTCTCTACAAGGGATGTAGCCGACACATGAGAGGGCACTGCATCTCCCAAGGGAGTAACAGCTCCCCCAGACTCCAGCAAGGTGCTAATCAGGATCTTACACAAAGTTCTAGCAGAACATAGTCTCCGACAAGCCAACTAGCACGACAGGACAAAGGCAAGGAAGACCTTGCGTAGATGAAACTTTGAAATAGCAGAAGAATTCCCCGGGTCCCATGGGGAATTTCCCCTTCCAGACTCTGTAGTACCCAAGCCGAAAAGCAATAAGACACACTCCACCGGTGTCCCCAAAGCTTCCCACAGCAACAGTTCCATAGCGGGCTTCACAGTCGTCTCAGGAATAATGCCAGGTAGGTCGATAACAGTAGAGCAACACCCCCACTGTTCGATAAGGAGGGTCCCTGAAGACTCCTCAAGGCTGACCAAGGAACCATCATGATTGTACAAGTCCACCTCTAGAGATGTCTGATATTGTTCCTTGCCTTCCTGAGCAGATCGCAGTGTCAACATACTTTGGCTTCGTGTCTTCCAAGTTGGTGCGCACACAAACAACTCCCTCACACACAGCTTCTCTAATCTCCGCCACCAAGGCCCCGAGCTCCTCTCTAGTCAGGAGATGAGAGAGATCTCCCCTCGAGAGGTAACGAGGAGAAGAAACAGGTAGCTGAGAGTGTAGATACAAAGCCGGTTCAAACTTCAGTAGTTCACGGCTCCCTAATCCCTCAATAGGGGCAGCGTCTAGGCAGGGAAGATCGCCATGGCGGGAAAAGCGAGGGCAAACACACTGTAAGATCTGACTTGTAGATAGACAAATAAAATGCCATTTTCTTATGCTATCACACCAATTCAGGATAATAACACAAATAAACAGACTCCATAAAAATAACCCAGAAATAGTCAAAAAGAATAGCTACATAGACATGTCAGGCCTAGGAGCTTCACTAGCACACATCTGTTCAGTACAGCGGTAGCTCCTCACCCTCTCCATCTCTTAATTTCTTCTTGCTTTCTTTTCCTTCCCACTTTCCTCCTTCCTCTCCTACTTCCTAAGTTTTTTCTTTCCCCCTTCCCTGTATTCTCTACCCTATTTCCTGTCTTTTCCCTCCCTTCTCTACTACCTCTCTATTTCCTACCCTTATCTTTTCTAGGCCTCAGAGGACACGAGTTCCAGGACTGAATGTGATCTCTTGAATAAAGGCAAAAGGTTATTTCTTCTTCGAAGATAATGGAGTCTGAAGATGTATTGGAAGTGGGTGTGTGGTTTAACAGTCTATTAAGATGAAGGTGTGTTTTTGTTGGACAACAAAGAGGAGAGAAAGGTGCATTAAATGTACAATAAAAACACGTAAGTTATGGTACAAGAGAGCAGGAAAATTAGTCACTGCTGTCAATCTCTTTGTATAAAAACATGTAATGTCAGCTTAATGTGTTCTGGAATGTTTCGCGGAAAGAAAAAAAAAAAAAAAAAAAAAGTGTGTGAGACATGAGATGTGAAACCTAAGAGGTAGGCAAATCAGAAGCTAGAAGATGAGACAAAGGATCAGCCTCCACAACGTCAGGAGACTGGGACCGTACAGCAAGCACAAGGGATAACTAATGGGGACTTATGCAGAGCTGCTACCTCATACCCTTAACACCCTTTAAGTGCTAGAGGGGTAGCTGATGCAATGCAATGGATACCACTCTGGCACTCGCAGGATTCAAGAACACCTCCTAATTGCCCTCTACTTACCTTACTGTGACCAAAAACTCCTAATGGACAACATTTTCAACCAATCCTGCATGTCATGTACATGGAAGCGGACATGACCACAGGACCACACACTATTCATGGTAATCTCATTCTCTTACTACACAGAGTGGTGTGAAATGCATTGCTTCTCAATACACTGTGAACCCATTTGTCCTCAAAGGGATAAGTAGGCTCATGTACAAGTTTGCCACCCATAGACATGATGTTCTGGACTGACTGAAGAGGTTATCTGTTCAACAAAGTCACAAAAGCAAAATTCATAAGGGCCATTTTGATTTTCTGGTCATAGTAATTTAAGTGTGTGTGGTGGTGGGGCGGGGTGTGTGTGGTATTGTCAGGAAATGCCAGTTCTCCTTTAAAAAGGACTCAATTGCCTGAAAACAACTTACCTCCGCCACTCACAGACACCACCAGCAGGGGTGTAACTGCATCAGGCCAGATGATAATGTACACTCCTGCAGTCCCTGTATATATTGAATCCCCCAGTAACACGTTCAAGAATACTCTCATACATAGAGAAGTATATAATGCTAAATACTGTATGACTGTCAGCACTGCACTTTGATCACTGTGACTCTCGCCAGTCAACATGCATGCATAAAACAAATGGGAGCGGGTTAAAGAGTGTGGCTAGCAGTATGTGTTATCGAACGGTACTGCTGGCAGTGTTAAACTGGCCTGCCGGGATACTGGGGTATGTCCAAGTGGTCCTAGGGTCTTGACCCTTTAAACGCCAGTGAGGTACGCCCTTGGCATTCAAAGGGTTACTGGGACAGCCATGGTTAATTTTGGCTAGCTATAGACAGGCCCATCAGATATTCATTTGTGGCCCAGGGCCCACCAGTGTCAGCATTAAGTTAATGTGTCCTTTTATTTTCCAGTGACCCCAGCACTTAATCCAGCTTTAACATTAGTGAGTCTCCAGCCACCAGCGTTAGAACACACTGCAATGATGTAAAGCAACTGAATAAGCTAGAAATGGGGAAACACCAATAGTGGAATCCAGACTGAGTGCTGAGGTATCCATTGGCTGTAAGGAAAGGTGAGAGTATGAGTATCATACTTGGTGCTCTAGGCAGTTGTCTACTCTGCCTTAGAGGAAATCCAGCTCTGAGTTCCCAGAATGGCACTGGATATTGGAATTAAAATGCAGTGAGTCTATATACAGAGCAAAGGCAACCATCATGGACTAACTGTTCTGTTATCCTAAAACATAAGTGAGTTGAGGGTGGGGGGAGGTGGAGGAGAGACAGATTGCATAACTTTTTTCTTAAGACCATGAGAAGCGATTTAAAAAAAATAGTCTTAAAAGTGGGAGTGGTCTAAATTGATGTCAGAACAAACCACATTTTTTTTCTCAATTTGTTTAACTGAAGAACTTACTTATGGTAAGCAGGTTTCCTTTAAAGGGTTAGTAATGTCTGGTTTTAAAGCGGAACTTTCACGCTGTATAAAGTCGCCCTGCAATAGTTAAGTATATGACGACTAGCTGCACAAAACGTCTTACCTCTCAGAAGTGGCAGATTCTAAAGTAAAAAAGAAAGGAAGGGAGACAACGCACCATAGATCTAAGAGTAGTATTGTTACTGATAACAGACCTAGCTCAAAGATAAGGCATACATGATAAAGGTAAATGCAAAAAGTGATATGAATTTATTAATATCAAAATAGTAAGCTAAAATTATGAATATCAAATATAAAAACAAAAAGGTTAAAAAGGGATCATAAAGATAAGCCGAATAAAATAGCTGGTCACACTGTACTCCATCCTGACACGGGGACTGTACAGTGGGTGTAAATGCACTAGCTAGCATAAGGATAAAGGACTATAAAGAATACTGAGTCTTCAACATACAGTACTTGTACATAGAAACAGAGTATCTGAAAGTCAATTCTAAACAGAGCGTGAAGAGGAGAATGTAGCTCCTAGTGAGGGCATCTCACCCAAAGGATTTGGGAGAGCGCACATCTTGCTACAGCTAGAGACCAGACCGGAGTCTGATCACCATTTTGGTAATGGCAAGGAGAGTGCTGTACACGTGATAGTACTAAACTGCTTACCAGAAGCCTTCTTTAGTTTTGACACATCGGGTGGTCTTTGTAAGGGTCGCTGTACTGTTTCCCTTGCTATTGTGTTGCCATTCTCCCAACGGTGCGCCTGCACAGTCAGTCACTTCCTGTTACCTTAAGGTACAATACAACACCTCCTAGAGGAGACCGGGACAGACAGCACAGGCGCGCAGATGTGTCTAAGCCAAGATGTCTGCACTGATTCCTGGCTGTCAGTCTCAGAAGAAGTAGGCTTTCTTAATGCAGTAACTTATGCCAGATAATAGTACCATTCCTATGCTCATTGTTATGTGATTAACTATGGAGGGGGGAGAGGGAGACTTTATTTGGGGTGATAGGTCCACTTTAAAAATGTAGCTTAGCTTGATTCTGCTGCAGATGCTAAATAAAAATGGTTAATTCACTACTTTTCAATATTTGCTCTCATCTAAATACAACTTATTGGAGTGGTATAACCAATGAAAGCACTTTTTTTTTTTTTCCTTCAAAATGCATCTTTTGTTACATTGCTATTTAGCGGATATATTTGAAAAGGATCAGTAAATATCTATTTATATATTATTCATATAAAAATCTAACTTTCTGATTTGCTGCCTGCCCTTCCCAGGGACGGTGGGGGTGTAAGATCGGCAGACATCGAATTGGGGTGGCAAGGATTGGCCAGGTGTTGGTGACTCACTTCTACAGCAGTCCAGAAGGTCATCAAAGTACACTATATTGCAAACTGTCAAAGTGGTGGTCATCATATTCTATAGTGAACTGCAGCTAGTGGCTCAACTCTCCCACAAAATGCAATAGAATATTCTATAGACACCAAGTCAACTGTCTGGACATCAGGTGGCACCATCACTAACAATCTGAGCTGTAATAAGTTTAGAAGGATTATCTCCAAGCTGTAGGGGTGCCCCTGTTTAACAGACACAAAAAGCCTCACAATATAGGTCTTGTTTTCATAATTACAGTTTACTGGTGCATTAATATGCACCAATATATTTGTGGCTTTTACTGATCTGGAACGAACATTCTACAACTGAAAATAAATTCTAGTACTGAAAATCACCATTGCATTAAATTCTGTCTTAAACATGGCAAAGTTACAAGTAACCATAGCAAATGTATAATAAATACATTGTATAGGGTAAGGGATATTTCCATTGTTTTACAAGGTCAGCAATTAAATGACATGCGATCTTGTTAAAGTTGGGATAAAGGGAAATGTTAAACTGACCAATGGAAGAAAAAAATCTTGAGTAAATCCCTCACTCCATGAAAGATTATTTAATGAATCACATCATACATCAAAAAATCACCCAAAAGTCCAGAATATTTCCTCCAGACTTCTAATCACTACAAAAGTCCAGTAGATTTCCACCAGGCTTCTAATCACCCCAAAGTCCAGAAGTCCAGTAGATTTCCACTAGGCTTCTAATCACCCAGAAGTCCAGTAGATTTCCACTAGGCTTCTAATCACCCAGAAGTCCAGTAGATTTCCACCAGGCTTCTAACACCTAAAGAATAGGACCCGATAATAGGTAGTGTAGTCATTGAACTACTTTATTTTAACACTGAAGTAGAGAAATGTATACTAAAAGAAAAACATTGCTTAACAATATTCTCCCCACTTTATTATTAAGGCCAGAAAATCCTAATGGTTCCTATGAACTTTGCCCTTGTTCCTTTATACAAGAAATAACATCTTCAATTATACTGGGTGTTGTGTTTATGGAGGAGTACAAGACAGTTGCTGACAGATTTTTCAGACTTAATGAACCTATACAACCCTTTAAAGGGCAGGGGTGTGTACAGCGCAATACCATGTCTGGTGGGCAGAGCTTGTTTCTGTGGTGCTCCTAGCAACTAAACTCATTTTATGGTGGCATGTTCACTAAGATTAGACGTTTCAACAGTGTCAAGTTGTCAGAGCCAGCATGAGCCAAAATGGCAGAACTCGTGCTCGGCCTGCAATATAATCACCAAAAAGGCCATTTCTGATGCTGTTGTATGCAGTGGCATAACTTGTTATTGGAGAGCCCGGTACAAACATTTTCTGGGGCCCCATAATACACATTCTTCCAGGGACATAACTAAAATCTATTGGACTCTGGCACTGATGGCACTTTGAAGCAATGCGTTAGATAAATCTCTAACGTTCAATTGGTTAAAGGCCTTATTTAAATCAATATTCCAAAAATTAAGACAGCCTAAGGGTAAATGAGGCACTGTAAATGCAGCCAGGCAGTCCTTACCTCAAACCATAGCTGTATATTGCAAATATTCCACAAAACAGAAACCACAGAAGATATACAAATCCACTTTTTGTCCCAAATGTTAGGTTTTCATTCACACCAATGTAAATGGGATGATGTAAAACTGGTAAATGGAGATGACCAGATGAATATTCAGTCAAACCAATGGCTCACAGACATCCAAATACTTGGCCACTGTCATTCTTTTTGGCACAGCCATGAATGTATGGCCCTCTATCACACGAAGCAAATATCTAGAAGAAAAGTCACAGAACAAATCTAAAATTGGCGCTTTATTATTCACCAATAAGAAATGCGCTTACAAGCTGAAACAAACTTAGGCATATTGCCCTTCCCAGTTATACCACCTCTTCTGTGTACCACCGTTTCTTTATACAGTGCAGTTCTTCCCTCCAATATACAGATTCATGAAACTGACTTCTGCAGAGATCAAAGTTCATATTCAACATGGGTGCCTCATGTCGTCCTTCTCCTGGTGTAGAGCATTGAGGCCGAATGTGTTCTCAAGAACGGCGAGACCTCACACGAGGTGTCACCAGGAAGCACCGTCAAGAGTCATCTGGATTAGTTGCAATGATGATAGATGATCTCACCACGCTTTCCCTTGAGAAAGCTGGCAGAGATACCAGCCATACATTGAGACCTCACAAGATTCGTTATCCGAACCGGTTACAACGATGACAGATTGTTTCTCTACGCGTATCGCCTGTACTTATGCCATCTCTCTCATGGAGAGCATAAAGAAATAATTTATCTTCATTGTAACTAATTTGGATGACTCAAGACAGAGCATCCTGGTGACACCTCGGAATGCTACCGTTCTCCTAACTATGCTGTATACAGAACTGTGATGCACAGAAGTGAAGTGGCATAACCAGGAAGTGTAATAAACCTGAGATTGTGTTTTAGCTTGGAAGTGCATTTCTTATTAGTGGAGAAGTGAATAATAAAGCACCACTTTTAGAATTTCTTTTGTTCTGCGACTTTTCATATAGTCAGTTAAAATCAATGGGAATTTTATATGCATCCTCATAACAGGGCTTAAAATTTGAAGTCTTTTGCTACTAGCCAGACCTGAAAAGTTACTCGCCACTGCAAGCCATAACATACCCACCAGGGCTGAATTTCTACTCGCCAGGGCTAAATTTTCATCGCCATTGGCTAGTGGTGAGTGGAAATTTTGAGCCCTGCTCATAACACAGTATCCGTTAATCACAAGGTCAAGAGACATTATTGTGTAAAGACAAAGGAAACGAAATTCACAGCGCTAGCCCACATTAACGTATACATAAAATTTGCAGATATAAATTTTGAACCCAAGTGAACATAGATAGCAGCAAGATATATGGGAGTTCTCCAAGCTCCCTGAAATTAAGCTGAAGCCTAAACAAAAACCCAATGCAAAACAAATCCACAAATAGAATCTGAATACTGTGTACGTTTTTAGCATAGAATGCCAAACTGTGCCATCAAAACTATTTTACAGGAAAACTACTCGTACAGCACAGGCATATTTTGATTCTTTGTCAAAACAGGCTAAAACTTAACAAGTACACTTTATCCTCAAAGGGTTCCTCTTGTCCTTGAGGGGTTAATACAAACCAGAACTGCCTAAAGAAAGAACAACAAATTGTACAGCAGGCAAAGAATTGCAGCGGTTCAAATTATAAAAAGGTTACTATGAAACACTGGCAGTGCTCCTGTGTCTGTTCTATGCAAACGGAAAATTTGCAAGTTTCTAGGGTGATAATCTTTGGCCAACTGAAAATGCAAGTTAGAATAAGTACACAAGGAAATTCCTTTGCTGCTGATCATTAAACCCAGCTAACAAAGATGTCTTACAAGAATGCGTGGGAGGCAGACTGTGGAGCTGGGGCTGTGCCATGCATTTTAACTGCCTGGTGCAGAGGGATCACTATTTTCCTAGCTTCCTATTGTTGTAGAAGTTCCTATAAGGCCAGGAGTCCATTTCTAAATGAAAGTAAAGCCATCTCTTTATGCATTGTTGTATGGGGTACAGTTTGCCAACTGTATCTAGTTCACAGAATTACTGAAGAAAAAAAAACAAAACAAAAAAACCCTTCTTTCTACATAATTTGTAATGGAGAATGCTTTTTCTCCCCTACAAAATATATTCTGCTGCACAAAATGTATTATTCTTTTCATAAAATAGATTGTGGAGTAAAATTACACTATTATCAAACAGCAGCCCATGGTGTTATTGTGCTGATGGCATGACGTAGCTTATTACCTTGCTGGTAGCATATAACGGTGTACTGTTTTGCAGGTGAAATGTAATGGTGTATATCAGGGCTGTCTAAGTTCAGTCCTCAAGGGTCACCAACAGGCCAGCATTTAGGGATTTCCTGATTAAACACAGGTGAATTAATTAGTCTCATTCATTTCTTATGGATTCACCTGTGCTTAATATGGGAAATCCTTTCATCCTGGTCTGTTGGTGGCCCTTGAGAACTGAACATGACAGTCCTGGTGTGTATAATTACTGGGGAATCATGCATTGCTTTAATGGTGATAGGTAATGGTATGTTGCTCCACTGGTGGCATGCAATGGAGTATTTCTCTGCTGGCAACAAATCAGGAATAGCCCTGGTTTTGCTATTTAAAGAATAACTTTCACCGCCCTGCAACAATTAAGGAGGTAGAGACTAGCTTTTATATATATTACCTCTCAAATGTAGCAGATTACAGAGAAAGCCTTTATTGTAGGAGAATGGAAGCCAGGCATCAGTGCAAACATCTTGTATGCATGCCTTCACTGTCAGTCCTGGTCTCCATTGAGAAGCATTGCAATGTGCCACATGCTAAGCTGTAGGGACCGACTGCGCACGCTGCACTAACCTGTTCTTATATGTGGGAAGGGTATGCTATAGTACAGTTTTGCCTCAATCTGACTCAAGGCACCCCTAGTATGGAATTTGAAATTTTCAGGGCACTCCTATCATTTCATAAGTCATTTAACAATAACTTAATGAAGTGTACAATGGATAAATATATACATTTATGTATACACAGTCAAAATTACAATAGAGCTTAACAATTTCCATAAATATACATCAAAAACGAAGCTTTAACATTTTTGTCTAAGTCTTCATAGAAAAAGTGAGGCACACTGACATGGTGCCACGACACCCTTCTTGAGAACAACTGCTATATTAACTATATTCTTCAAAGCCAGAGAAGCTTCAATCATTTTCCTGCGATAGATCTTTCTAGCATTCAAGTTAAAAGCCCCATTTCAATAGGAAGCATTTTTACTTTTCCCCTTCGGTGTAGATAACTTGTTCCAACGCCTCTTATTATATCACAGTGTTGATGGGGGGGGGGGGGGGGGGGGATCTCAAGACACAGGATTATTAGCAAACATACCCTTTAGCCAAGTGTGAATGAATTCATTGAGTTATACAATATTTGGGAGTTGTCATTATTATTGAAAGGAATGAAAGCAGACACCGTGGGAAAGAACGATCGGTCTCACACTAAGTTTTTTTAGCTTAAATCTCAACATTGTAAATTATACTGCTGCTACATGAAGCAGTGGCGAACTCTATAAAAGCTTTCCCAGCGGTATAACATTTCCCTACACCAAGCAACATATCTATGGTTCAGATCATGTTTTATACCAACAGAGTTCCACCCAGGGGCAGTAAACGTATCTTATAGGGTGAGAAAAACTAAGTGGTTTCTATAGCTGTTTATCTTCTCTCTTTCAAAAGTTATTAAAGCTCAAACTTGCTTTTTTAAACACTGCATTCCCAGCACGAGCCATTCATATCACCTACTAGGGAGAGACAGTTACTAACAAAAAGATCTCCATTCGAGACCTTTTACCCCATTTCAAAGCAATGGGCATCATACCCATCTGGTTATTATGGGTTTAAAGTGCCTTTTAGAAATCAGTTGGTGCTGTTCCAAACAATCATAAAAAAAAAAAAAAAAAAAAAAAAAAAGGTCTAGGTACCTTTGATTTACTCAACAGGAAGACCCATAATTTATTTCATTAAAAAATATACCAATGCTTAAAAAGGCACATTTGCTGTTGGCTGTGGTATACAGATAAGCTGACTGCAGATAAGAATGAAAACCGCAAACTACCATCTTCTGAACACTCCTAAAATCATTAGTATTATTGTTATATTATCATGGACATCACACATACAAGGATTGAACTAGTTTGTAGTCTGCCCTCCCGTTTCCATTGTACTAAAATACATAGAATTGTGTCAGACTATGAGGAAATGCTTTGCGCAAACCATAAATACTCCCCCACACCGAATGATAACTGCAGGAGTGTGCTACTGAATGTTTATTTAAAACCAGGCCAACTTTACTGCCTGCATGTGGGAGAAGATGAATTATTGATTATAATGTTTTTATAATGAACTGTACCTGTGTAAAGGTCCATCAGTGTTTGTGCAATTTTATTTTAAAGTTTCCCAATCTTTCCTTTTCCCTACGTCACACACATTGTCTCCTCAGATCTGAAAGTGATACAAGGGCAAAATTCATAGCGCCATTAGGATTCCCCGATTATAGCAATGTAAGTGTGGGGAGGACACGTTTTAATTCTCCTTTAAGGGAATGAAGCCAAATCCCCTCACTTGTTGAGAAAAACAAACATTACCAACTGATCATTTCTGCAGATAAATGATCATGCAACAAACTAGCAAAATGTGATCTAATACCAATGCATTTCACACCACACGTTTGAAGTAGCCTAATCCCATCTGAACAAAGGTTGTTTTAGCCAATAAAGTTTGCAGTGCCCCATTTTTCTCTCAAGACCACACATACACACGCAAAAAACTATTTTAAAAACGAAATATATTAAAGTCAAAAGGTTTTCACTTAATTGGAAATTCAGTTTCACTAACATTAGTAGTAAACCATCATATGGATAATCAGCAAGTCTGTTCCCTGGGAGCAGACATGTAGATCAAGTCAGGGGTTGCATGTGAGCCCCTATAGACTAATGGCAGAGGAGAATAGGGTTCTTAAGAGACCCCAGGTACTGTCTTAATGGACCTGTAAGAAGACTTCAATGCCTTACTCCAACGGGGAAAAACATCTGCGTTCAGATTCAATGCCATCACCATTGGTTCCCCCTATTTGTCGACAAGAAACTTGAAAACCCTGATATCTGGAGAGCATTCCTTGGTCTACCTGAGCCCTGCTTACATAGTCTACTTGGATGTTCTTGATTACAGATATTTAGGAGGCAGATATTTTCAGATTCCTTTACAATTTTTTTTTTTTTTTTTAGGAATGCTTTATTGAGTACTTCAGGAAAAAGCAATCAACTTGAAACAAGTCAAGGTAACAGTCATAGTACATGACAGTGACTTAAAAACAGAAATTGACAGACATGTCAATAAGGTAGACTAAATTATCAGTAGCTCCGAAAATCCGAGAAGGAGTGACAGCATAGTCAAAGGTGAACGTAGAAGGGAGTCAACAGAAGCTTCAACGTATACAAGTCTCGCCTGGTGGATATTGTTGCAGCAACGAGGGATCACGAGAAAGGGGGGGGGGGGACACCAAGGTCAGAGTACCCAGTGTCCCAGAGAGGCGTACATAAGCTGAGTGAAGTTATACCATGTTAAACAGAGTGTAGTACAATCAAGTATGGGAATGCAAAGGGTGTGTGTGTGTTGAGGGAAGCCTTGAGTGAGAAAGTCATGCCTCTATCTGTAAAACAAAAATATTAATGAAAAAAATATGTAGCCAGGAAGTGTGCCCAGGTGCTCGACGTGTCCTTTACATCCTTCTTAATACTATTTCTGTCCAATTAGAGACCTGCTTTTCATGCCTCTTTGTTTTTTTTATATGTAACCGCTGCCATACTGTGACGTTGTGTGGACAGTTTTGTCTGAAAAGAGGATTTTAGTCTTACCCGTTAAATCCTTTTCCCTTAGTCCATAAAGGTTACTGGTAACTTTGGGTAGGCGATTCGCTCCTTTAATTGTAAGCAGGAACAATTCTAGAATTGTATGCAGGGGTTGGAGCCTACCTTCCCTCCTTGGCTGCAGCTAGCCAACCAGCTCCAGAAAGATTTGAGACACTATTGACTAGATCGTGGAAGGGAAAGACGACTCCTGTGAGCATGACCCCGAAGGGCCCCACGGTCTACCACAGGAGAGCCAAGCATGGTCCCTTGACAGGGTGGAAGACCAGTAACCCGTATGGACTAAGAGAAAAGGATTTAACAGGTAAGACTAAAAACCTCTTTCCTCTGTCGTCCAATACAGGTTACTGGTAACTCTGGGATGTCCAACCATTGAGTTTCCCAGAGGCAGTAAGAAGGCAAGGACCAGGCGCAAGGCCCCCAAAGTCACCAGAGCAGATATGAACCATCAGAGATAGCCCAACAAAACAGTGAAGTGTCAATTAACAATGAACAGGGGTAACACCCCCCCAAACTGTTACACAACACACTGAACTAGAGCCAACAGGGCTCAAAAGTGAAGGAAGCACCAAGAACTAAAGAAGATCCTAGACAAGCAAGACTGCCTCCAGGATCTTCCTCCCAAAGATGGCGTCAGCCGATCCCAGCACATCAAAACGGTAGTGCTTCAAAAAGGTGTGCACAGACAACCAAGTGGCAGCCTTGCACAGCTGATTAGCAGAGGCCTGATTTTTGTAAGCCTAAGAAACCCCAATAGATCTTTTAGAACGAGTTGTGACCCAAAAGGAGACAGACTTCTTCCTCAGCTCGTAAGCCTTACGAATAGTGGACTTGATCCAAGAAGCAATAGTCACTTTGGATGCAGGTCTTCCTGCCCTGGTACCCTCAGGAATGACCAACAGCGCGTCAGATTGACTGATTGTCTCAAGTTTTATGTACATCGCACTGAGTCTATGCACCACATCAAACAAGTGGAGATCCCTCTCCTTATCAGAGGTGGGGTCAGGGCAGAAAGGAGGCACCACACTCTCCTGATTGATGTGGAACTCTGAAACCACCTTCACGAGAAACTCCTGAGAAGTGCGAAGAACTGACTTGTCCTTGTGAAACACCAAATAGGGTGGCTTACAGGACAGAGCATGTAACTCCGCGGCACGGTGAACGGACACGATCGCCAGCAGAAAGGCCATTTTCCATGTCAACAAGCATAGGGGAATAGTAGCTATAGACTCAAATTGAGGGCTCTGAAGAACGCCCAAAACCAAGTTAAGATCCCACTAAGGAGCAGGATTCTGAAGGCTGGACAAGTAGAGCAACGCCCTGGAAGAAAACCTTGACATCAGGAAGGATGGCAATGTGTCTCTGAAAGAAAACAGAGAGCGAAAGTCTGAACCTTAAGGGAACTCAAACTGAGGCCCTTATCCACACCTTCCTGCAAAAAGGCCAGGACTGTAGGCAGATCAATTTCCTGAGACAGGTCCTTGTCAGCACACCAAGATAGAAAGGTCGACCAGACATGATGGTAGATCTTGGAAAAAACAGGTTTGTGGGCACTGAGCATAGTAGCCACCATCCCAGAAAAAACAAAACAAAACACACCTTTCTTCAATATTAAGGATTCAGTTTCCAAGCCATCAAGGCTAGCCGATGAACAGCGGAATGGCTCCACCACTGACAGATCCAGAAGCTCCGGAAACCAAGCTTGGCGAGGCCAGCGCAGAGCAATCAGAATGACTGAACAGCATTCCAATCGCTATTTCCGCAACACCCTATGCAACATGGGGACGGGAGGAAAGGAATGGACATGACATCCACCTCCAGGGCTAGAGGGTCCCTCCACCAAGAGCGGAACCTCAGAACCTTCCTGTTGTGTCTTGTCGCCATCAGGTCTATGTAAGGAAGACCCCACTTCTGAACAACTAGGGTGAGCACCTCTGGGTGCAGCTCCCACTCTCCACTGTGTGTCGACTGAGGAAGTCCGCCATGACGTTGTCAACGCCAGGAATGTGCACTGCGGACATGGCAGGGACATTTTCTTCTGCCCAGGACAAAATAGCCTTGACCTCTAACCAAGCAGCGAAACTTCTTGTTCCGCCCAGGTTTGTTGACGTGTTCTCGGACTGTACCCGAACTGGACCGTCTTCCAGCTGAGATGTCCAATGACGAAGGGCATGAAATATCGCTCGAAGCTCCAACACGTTGATGGGAAGGAGAGATTCCTCCTTAGACCAATGACCCTGAGCACTCAGGCGACCCAGCACCGATCCCCAGCCGGAGAGGCTGGCATCCGTCGTCACAGTGGTCCAGAAGGATCACAGGAAGGACTTGCCTTTTTGCAGATTGGAGAGGTCGAGCTACCATGACAAACTCAGTTCCACATGAAGAGGGAGGGACACTGCCATCTTCAGAAGGTCCGGCTAACCCCTGCACACCTGGATCACAAACCTCTGGAGTTCCCTGGTGTGCGCCACGGCAAACGGGACCGCTTCTATGGTGGAGATGAATTCTCCACTAGAGAGGACAGCTTCTTGGCTGGAACTGGATCTTGAACAAGAACCGCAGAAATCCTGTGGGCGATCTGGTGAGCTACCTCGTCCGTGAGAAACATCATACTCTGCTGAGTGTCGAAGAGAAGGCCCAGGAAGACCAGACGCTGGGATGGGACAAGATCCGACTTATCACAGGTGGATCATCAACATGGACAAGTGAGTGTGAATGCATTGCTGAACCTGCTGATGTAGAAGTTCCGCAGAAGGGGCTTTCAGAAGCAGGTCATCCATGTATGGAGTAACTCTGATATCATCTCGATGGAGGAGGGACACTAAGGCTCCCAGGACACAGTTGAAGACCTGAGGAGCTGTCGTCAGACCAAATGGAAGAGCGGAGAACTGATAATGGCCCCAGTCGCAGGCAAACTGGAGGTACTGCCGGCTCTCTGGATGAATGGCAATGTGTAAATACGCGTCCTGAATATTCAGAGATGCAAGGAATTCCCCCGGGGACATAGCAGCAATCACCATCCGTAGAGACTCCTGGTGATAATGGGTCCGGATCACAAAGGAATTGAGATCCTTCAAATCCAAAATTGGGCAACAACCGCCATCCTTTTTGGAGACGACAAAGAGGTTTGAGTAAAAACCCATACCTGTCTTGAACTGGAACTGGCTCTAGAACATCCTTGTCCAGAAGAGCCTGAATAGCGCTGTTGAACAGCTGGCGTTTCTCCGCGCCCTGAGGTGTATGAAAAGGAAAGAAGCGAAAGGGAGGAAGAGAGACAAAAGGGATCCTGTACCCTTCCGTCACCACTTGTAAAACCCACAGGTCCGCCACTGAATCCTCCCAGATGCTATAGTAGTGATGCAGACGAACACCCACAGCAGAGTGGGGACCTGGGTTCGGTGAGTCATGCCGAAGATGGCTTGGAAGCCTTGGGCTTAGAGGAGACCTTGGGGTTCCATTGCTGTTTGGGGTTGGAGGCACGCGGAGCTGAGGGAACCGTCTGGTTCACTGGACGTCTCTCGGTCTGAAAGGAACAAAAATACCGATTATGCTTAAGCTGCATTTTGTTCCTGGGGACCAAGGGTAGAAGTGTACCCTTACCCAGTGGCCTCACTGATCAGATCTTTAAGATCTGGCCCAAACAAAGAAGTACCTTGAAAAGGTAAGGAGAGCAATGCTTTCTTGGAAGCAGTGTCAGCAGACCAGATTTTGAGCCAAAGAGCTCGTCTGGCAACCACTGACATGGAGGAAAACCCTAGCCACTAAACGGATGACATCAAATAAGGCAGCAGAAACAGTGCTGTACCTCAAATGTTGGCAAGAAGGCGCAACATATCCGAAATAGGAGCACCTTGACAGAGATCCAGGGTGAGCTGTTCAGTCCAGACCGCAATGGCCTGGCTCACCCATACTGCAGCGAATGCTTGACTCATGGCAGTACCAGCAGTGGCAAAAATGGACTTGAGGGAAATCTCAAGTTTCTTGTCAATCCAGTCCTTCAGAGCAGACGCATCAGAAACTGGCAAGGCAGTAGACAGAGATAACATGGAGACAGGAGCATCCACTTGGGGAGGATGAACCCATTGAGCAAGCGCTGCCTCAAAGAAGGGATAAAGCTTGGCAAATTTCTTGGACACGGAAGGTTTCTTGTCCGGAGATTTCCACTCTTCAGACACAAGGCGGTCAAGAGTGGGGTTAGGTGGAAAGCAAGTAAGGGGCTTTTTAGGCTCCTGAAACACAGAGATCAAAAGGAACCTCCTGAACCAAGGGAATGTTAAGTGTATGCAAAACAGCCATGATCAGGCCCTTAGCCAAGGGCTCAGGATCAGCCTCAAAAAGATCCCCAAAAAACTGAGAGGAGCCCACAGCAGAACATTCCTCAACATCTGAATCCACCAGCAGTTCCTCCTCAGAGGAATCTGATACGTCAGGTACTCCCTGATGTTTTGGCAGGAAAGACTTGACAGAGGAGGGGGTCTGCCAAGAATGGGAAACCTCCTGTAACTGGGATGGAAAGAGTTGCAATGTAGACCTAAGGTCCCTGGTAGAAGCCTTGAACTCTTGCACCCAAACTGACTCTAATGCATGGTTGGAGGTCCCTGGGAGACTCCGGGATATCAGAACATGCTGGGCATAAATGACCTGAGAATTCTCTAGGTAACCCTGAATGACAGGAACAACAATGCGCAATAGGGGATACAGAGACCCCAGCATCTTTAGTCTTATGCTGGCCACAAGCTCCAACTGTATAGACATTCTCAGTGTCAAATAACATTACAGCATAAGAAATCACCCAAGTACAGTGTATAGGGTTAAGGTTTCACCTCAGAAATCGCTAAAATAGACTTATCTGGCAGGCGAACGGTTAATCAGCAGAGAAGAGGAGGAGAGTCCAAGCCCTGCATAGGATACTCATTCTGGAAATGGCACAAAATGGCTGCCATGGCGGGAGCCATTCAGAAACAAGCACGCGAAGCAAGGGCTCATGGGAAATGTATTTTTCCCAGAAAAAGTACCCAAACAGTGCCCGAAGACCCCTAAGCCACCCCAACACACTGGAAACATTAAGCGGATAATAGAGCATGGGCAGACACGTAAAATGAGTCATCTCTGAAGTCACTAGGTTAAGCGGTTGCAGAGATATGTCCCAAGCTGTACAGTCCCATAGGAGTGAATGGAGCAATGGCACCTATGCGGTAAAGCGGGCCAAACTTAAATTTTACAAAATTGAAACAGTAAAATAAAAATGCATGAAACATAACTAGAACATGTTAGGATACCCAAAAAACACTGAACCAATAGGAAAAGTGTCAGAACCCTCCCCGAAAGATGCAAAACCAGCAGCTAAAGCACCACATAAACCTGCTCCAAAAGACATACAGATAGACCCAGTGAGTGCAAGAGTGTGCAATAAGAACTCCAAAGGAAGACTCCTGTGTGGAGGGGAAAATGTGGACCTGCAGCAAAGGGTTGCTTACCTTTCCTGCAGATCTTCAGTCTTCAGACTACCATCTAAGGGCATTGTCAGTTATGGTAATCTGCCTAATGGTGGTATTCCATTTCTAACAAACAAAAATTAAAAAAAAAAAAAAAAAAAAAAAAAAAAAAAAGGAGGGAAGGTAGTCTCCACCCCTGCATACAATTCTAGAATTGTTCCTGCCTACAATTAAAGGGGCGGATTGCCTACCCAAAGTTATCAGTAACCTGTATTGGACAATAGAGAAACGTGGTTTCACAGTGACTTGAGAGTTCTTCACCGCTCATTTTCAGGACATTTATGTGCAACAAGGTTTGTTGCCAGCCTCACCTTTAGCTGTGGTACGTACCATCCTCCTCAGTCTTTCAGGTTGGCATCAATAGTTATAGTCTCCCAATGAGGCTCCTCTATAGGTTGACCTAGCTGAAAATGCTTCTTGTTTAACCACCAAGCCAGGTGCAAATTAGAAAAGGAATCTACAAAGTTGTCCATTTGTTTGTTCTAAAATCTCAGGAAGTTCCAATGAAGCCCCCCTGAGATGGAATCTAGCCCATTAAATAATCTGAATTGTGGTTGCAAAGATGCCTATTAATGCTATAAATTCCTGGGCAATGTGAGCCTATTGTCTCTTGAACATCTGCACCTTCTTCCTCAGTCTTGCCATTGTGTCTTCAGCAAGAAAAGCCATCCAACGTCAAGTGTCTAATCTGAACCCTTGAAAGAAAGATTTTGAGAGGGCTGTAGCTTGCTCGTCTCAAAGCTGATAAAGCAGCCTAACTGGATATGCGATGCATGATTCTTTCAGTTCACATTATTGATGGATAGCTTTAATTTCCTATGATTAACAGATCTTCCAAATAGGGGATTATAGAAGCCCCTTCCTGACTCAAGGCCTGCAAGGACACCTCAAGAGTATTTGGCTTTTCCTCTGCCCCCAGAATTTTCTCAAACAAATAACCTGAATTGAAAATGGAGATTCTACAAGGTGAACATGAGAAATTTCCTGTGACAGGTTTTGATCAGAATGTGGTGGTAGGCATCCTGCAAAGCTATAGTTGTCAGATAGGAATACAGTGGGTGTAATCTTCTTGGTTACTGAAGTTATGGTTTCCACCCTGAATCAAGTTGGCTTAATAAACTTGTTTAGATACTGGAAATCCAGAATGGTTTGATATCCTCCTAAAGACTTCGCCCCACTGAATAACAGTAGATGAGCCATCTCTATGGCTCTTTTGAAGAAGATCCTGCAATGTCTTTTTACTTGCTGCCTTGGGAGGTATTTGAAAGAATTCCAGATTTTCTGAAGACCTTCGAGAACTCTCATGGATACCATATCTACATAGTAACAATTGACGAGACTGAAAGAAGAAGGGAAAAAAAAAAAAAAAAAAAAAAAGATTCATGCGTCAAGTCCAGACCATGCCAAATCAAGTTTCTACAGGGAAAGGGTAAAAAATTTAATAACCAATTAAGCCCAAAGTAAAAAAATAAAAATAAATAAATACTTCCTGGCTTCAAATGGAAGTCAGATTGTTCCCCGAATAAACAACCTCTCTTATTCGTTGAACCCAAAGTTCTGTGAATTAAAGAATCCCAGGTTTTCATAAAATTAAATCTGGCCCTACTGGAATAAAGTTATTGGGCCCTAATGTGTCTTCGATACTCCTCTTGGGTTCTTAGACAAGCCTATATTATTACAGCTTGCACAGAGTCTGGTTTTTAGATTATCCTCCTCGTAATTGGAAGGCTCAATAGGAGTCTTGTCCATAGAGGTTAAGGGTTTTACACCAGTAGATCTAATTGCAGAATTTTCCAATTGCATAAACAAGTACAGCAAACTTGTTTAGCTAAAGCCTAGGTGAAACAAAACTACTCACAAGGAAACCAAGCCAGAGAGAAAGCACCCTTTAAATGGATAAGCAACTTTGGCATGCATTCTACCACCTGCAGAACGCTTGCTACTGTATCCGTTTCTCGGTCTTCCTGAAGGGAGGAGATAAAGGGGACAGTGACATGGAGACCAGAAGGTGCAAGTCACCTATCAGCATGGACCAGAAATGATAATGACAAGTTACGCTTTACAATTTGGAAAGCAAGGTTATCATTAACTCCATCACTGCAAGGAAGGCAAGCTCTAGCTTATAACCATGCATTTACCTTTATTAAAATTTAGATGGACACCTGTGCCACAAAAATGCTCATCTCAATAGAAGTAGAGAGAAGTGAAAGAAGGGCAGAATCACAATGCAGCAGAGGAAAGAAAGCCCCATAGTGTCAAGTCCATGCTGAGAGACAAAGAAAAAGGTAATTATTCATACAAAGAGCCAGGTTGGAGTACTAAAGATCCATCTTCCCAGCTGTCAGGACCAAAACTATATCCGGAAACTACAGTGGAGCCAGTACTTATGCACCGATTGGTCCTACTCAGCTGGAAGGAATAGAATTCCTGCTATTGCCATGGTGCAGGACACAGGAAAAAAAAACAAAAAAACACACAATATTCTTTTAATGCTAACCCCATGCTTTGCTAACATCATTTGAAATGTTACCCCTTTAACTGCAGTGCATGCAGCAATGACAGGCAATAAACTGCACCCCCTTTAAATGGTTTAAGTACTAAATTATGTTCCATTAATGCAAAAAAAAACAAAAAAAAAAAAAACTTCCCAGCTTGTGTGAGAACATTATGACTGGCTCTATTACTTTAAAGAAAAATGTCTGTTTACATTTAAAATTGATCAAAACCAGTGTCAGTAGGTGTCTACACACAGTCTGCTCTATGCATGCTCAATAATTAAAAGGAACACCCAATGACTACTGAATAGATCTATAATATGCAGTATCTCCATGAGTTAGAAATGAAAGTTACCTGAGCACAAGATCCCAAATTTTCTAGGGACCAGCTCAATGTTTTCTGTGCTTCTTGAGCTAAGAAAGAATATGCAGCCTCCTGGAAGTCAGGTCCATGGAGGTGGACATGACAGTTGCTAGTTGGATCGCAAGACCTCAAACTCTGCTCCCTCCACAGAGAAACATAGAACCAGACTGGCGTGCAATGCTTTTGCTTCTCAGCTTGCTGCGCACCCTTGTGGTCGTTAAAAAGCCAACTGAGCTTACTCGCTCTGCTGGCAACTCATGACTACCTCCGTGGGTAGAACATTCAGGGCCAACTGTGTCTTCGTTCAACAGATATCTTCAAAGGCAAAATGCCTAGATGCCAATAGGAATTTCTGCCCTTATTAAGGTAGTGTGGGGGTTACCACGAGGTGTAAACTCTAAGTGCCAGAGGGGTACACAACTTTGCATACTCCCCTGGCACTGAAAGGGTTAATGCCATGGGGAGGTATTACTTGCCATTTAATTCATTTTCGGGGAATCAAATCCACACGGAAGCCATCATTAGAGCAAGTCACTTTCCCTATAAAACAGCATTATAACTAAATATGTGGTGAAAGGGAGCATCCTATATACCCCCTCCAAATTATTCCTAGCAAACAGTGCCCCATAAGATGTAAATGTGTGAAGAGGATTCAGTCTGTAAAAGTAGTTTGACTTGGAGATTCTGCCATCATTGGCAATATACAATTATTAGAAATAATATTCCTTTTTCCCCAGATCCTTTTCTCCAAGAGTTGGAGGGTTTGGACAGTTTAATAATGCAACCCGGAATCAAAACTTTGGGGCAACTTACTGATTATGGGAAAAAGCATTGTAGCAGACCATTCCCAAATGATGGCCAAAACTTTACTGATGGTTTATGAAGTTTTATTTAACTCTATTCTTTTAACTCCAAAAATTCACCATACGAGCTGAAGTACAGAAATATACACATTAATATCCTATCCATAAACTCTGGATATCTACTGCATTATTATTCACACAAACAGTAAAATTAATATACTGACCTTATGCCTTCTCCAGGGAGGGGTTGCTTAATACACTAGTAAAGTTTGTACTTATTCAAGAACTCTACAGATGCACAGCACTGCTATGTTTCCCTCTTTCCTTACTGCTGTGAGCTGTATCTCTCCGGATATCCTGTTACATTCACTTCCTGCTACAAGTCCTCCCCTAAACTCCTTCCCTATGCAACATAAACAGTGTAAACATTATGCCGATTTGAACTTACAGAATTATTGAAATACAAACAAAATAAATGGTACGATAAATGACAGCTGGGTCTGTTACAAGCATTCTGAACATGCAAATACAATACTACGAACTTGCAGCGAGTGTGGCCAACTTTAAAGTTACGGAGCTCTAATTCCCAATGGCCAGTTTAGGATGATGGCAATTGATGTCAAGAAACTGGTAAAAGCCACATCGCCTGTTTTGGGGGTGGAAGTGTGTAAAGAGCAACCATCAAGAGTATAATACCCCATCAGCAGATTAACCTCAGTAGACTTGGCGAAGAGGCCAGGTTGCATTGTGAGCCCTAGAGAACCAACAGTGTTCTGAAAACACAAGTATCTCAGTTTAGCCTGTCCTGCACAATGCAGTTGCTACTTTGGACTTGAAAGACCGTGGGTCCATGGACATTGTACACAAAAGCAACAAAGTCAATATTCAAGAGCCAAGGTGATCTCTGCTTTCTGTCCCACTCCCTTTAAGAGTCTAAAGTATTAGTACAGCACAGTTTTCACTATCAGAATGTATTTATTTTTTTGTTAAGGGGGAGGGCTCACTTCTTATATTACAAGATTCTGAAAGAGGTTTCAGGGCTACACAGTTCCTCATGGATTTGAACATTTATTAGGCAGTCAACAGTAAACATGTGTCAATGTAACGTGAGAAAACCCCAGCTGTTCATTGCTGAAGGGGGTTCATCAACGGAGAATGCTTTTAAAAAGACTTTGATGTTAAGGCTAGCAAGCTACATACAAAAGGGGAAAACAAAAGTCTTCAAAAGGAGCCGATGAGATTACTGAGAACTGGAACTAGGTCAGCACAGTACACATTAGTGTAGCAGCCTACCAGCTGGTACAGCAGTTTTTGAAACAAGTTTATTAATTTTTACAATTTTTAAAAATTGGAATTTAAAAAAACAACATTCTAACGACCTACAATTGTATGTATGTATCTTTATTTATATAGCGCCATACATGTACACAGTGCTTAACAGAAGTTGGAATAATATAATACAAAACTACAGAACTGGGTTAAGTGCATTAAGGTTAAGTACAATCATTACATTATTTGTGCAGGAAAGTGCAGCAAGGTAATCATACACTAGGAAAGGGACCCTGCCCCCAAGGAGCTTACAATCTAAGCTGAATTCATAATGACAGACAGTGGGAGGAGGATTATAAGTGCAGGTACAAGGTGTGGTGCAAAGTGCAGAATGATTCTGCTGTGGCTGTCAGTGTGCAGAAGGAGGACAATGCTACTGAGATGCCTCCCTGAGCGGGTGGGTTTTGAGGAGACACTTGAAAGTGATGTGTGGATGATTGGCGAATGGTGATGGGGAGGGTATTCCAGAGTCGAGGAGCAGCCAGTGAGAAAGCTTGTAGTCGAGAGATGGCTCGAGTTGTGTAGGGAGAGGATAGGAAGAACCCTTGAGAAGACCGTAGGGGACGGGAAGGGGTGTAGCAGGAGTTAAGGGCAGAAATATAAGAGGGTGCTGAAGAACAGAGTGACTTACAGGAGAGGAGGAGAATCTTGTAAGAAATACGATACTTTAATAGGTAGCCAATTGAGGGATTTCAGGAGGAGATGAGATGGAAGGTATCTGGGAGCAAATGTGGTGATTCTTGCTGCTGAATTGATAACATTGTGTCAAATGTCTACTTATTCCTAAATCTACTTTCCAAACAAGACAACCAGATCGATAAATAAAAACGCACTATAACCATGTTCTATGTAGCATAAAAACTCATAACTTTTGTCCTAGGTTACCCATTATTCTGAACGAAGAAACAAATTAGATGCACAGCAATTTACATTCTGGTCCCAATTGGTGACAATTTATGCTCAAATTTAGATATGGATTATTTCCCAGTAGGGCCTCCCAAATATTGAAGGTAATCCGATTCTTAAAGATATTAGAAACTAGGCTATAAACATTTTGCCAGATTACCTTAATTTTTCCCACAGTCCCACAAGGTGTGTTAATGAACCCACCTCCCCACAGTTCCTAAAACAGGTGTAGTCAACCTCGGTCCTCAAGATCTACCAACAATGCATGTTTTTAAGATCTCTGCTTCAGCACAAATTAATCCGTCTATGACTTAGTCACTTTAATGAATCCACCTGCACTGATTCAGGGTTATCCTAAAAACATGCTCTGTTGGTGGCTCTAGAGGACAAGGTTTGGCTACCCCTGCTCTAAAAACACACATCTGAGCCCAGAGAGTACATTCTAGAAAGCCTTGAAGTGCACCATCCTAAACAATTGCTCACGCAAACTAACTAATTCATCATCTTTTAACCCTAGCCAGAATCTCAGCCCAGACATCAGACATTCCCCCCTACAATCTCTTACCATTTATCCATACACGGCATCCTTAAGTTATCCAGCGTAAATGTTTCTTCCTAATTTCTTTCAGTGTCCCTCCACAGCCATAGTACGGGTATGTGTCTCCTCCTTCCAGTTGGTGTAAGACCAATTAAGAAAGTACATAAAGCAGCCCTCTACTTCCACCATCACTCATCTCTTGTCAGAGCTGAAAAACCAGAGCATAAACCGATTAATGGGCATGGTGTGCCGTGGAGGGACACAAAAAAATATTTTCTTCTGTGTCCCTAACCATGGCCATAGAAATCAATGGCGATATACCAAAGCAGTGATTCAAAGGGTGGGAACACAATAAAAAAATAACCAAATTTAAAACGCCATTACCATAAGCTGCACATCTGCCCATATTATTACACACATTTCTGTACGTAGTAGACTACATAGTCTCCAATATCAGTGTAATGGAAAGACCTTACCATCCCAGTAAAGCTGCAGCCTTCAGGACCTTTCTAGCAAATCTGGCTTGTGATGAAGCTTGAACGTCAATGCGATAATGTTTTATGACGGTCGAAACAGAGGACCAAGTTGCTGCATGTTTTATGACGGTCGAAACAGAGGACCAAGTTGCTGCTTTTGCACTCTTCTCCATCTTGCAACTGAAGATTTCGATGCTGAGGAACCCTTAAATTTCCCTTAGAAGTACACAGAGAATCTGAATGAACGTTTTAGTTATTTCCAGATATGTAGAAACACCTGATGTGGTCTAAAAATTATGTAAACACTTTCTTTTCCTCTTTGGGATTAGAAGCAGAAGTATGGTATAACAATTTCTTCATTTCAGTGAAACATTTGATCTGAAATCTGGCTTAGTTCTTAATACATCTTTAGCCCGATGAAAGATAACGTAGGGCCTTCTGATGATGAAGCTTGCAGCTCACGCCAGCAAATTTAATGGGGATTTGATGCAGGGGCTCAAATTTCGCTGAATTTTCCAAATGGTTTAAGATTAGGAAAATTTTGCTTCCACTGACGCAGTAACATCCAGTTTGTAGTGTCTGATGAAAGTTGATGTTGCTGACCACGTAGTTGCCTTGCAAATCTCTTCAGGCAATGAACTGGCCTTACTTGCCCATGATGTGGCAATTGCTGTAGTTGAGTGAGCTTTAATTTTTATAGGAGGCTCTTGATTGGCTTCTAAGTAGGATGTTCTTATACACTGCATGATCCATCTGGCAACTGAGGCTTTGGATGCTGCTGATCCTTTGTATTTTTCTTGATTAGGAATAAAAGCATCCGACTTCCTGAAGCCTTGCGTTATTTGTAAGTAGGCTGACATGCATCTGACTAGGTCTAATGAGTGTAGTCTCTTCTTTACTACCAGTAGGACTGGCACAAAATGATGGAAGATTTCTGGATTTAAGTGGAATTCAGATATTACTTTTCCTCTAAGATGGAGTTTCACCCTTAATACTATCTTATCCTGATGGATGGATAGATATGGTCCTTGACAACATAGTGCTTGTAACTCATTTACTAGTTTTGCAGATGTGAATACAGTTTCCCATGTTAGATGACAAATTTGAATTGTATCAAATGGTTCAAACAGGGTAGTCTGCCAGTTGATTGAGTACTAGGTTAAGATCCCAGGCAGGAGTAACATCTCTAATCCTAGGACGAGCTTCTTCTATGGCTGACAAATAGTTTTATTAGTTCTTCTGAAAGTTGCTGTACCAGAATAGCCAATAGAGCTGAAATTTGCACTTTAATGGAACTAAGTTTTAAACCTAAATCAAAACCATTTTGTAGGAAATAAATAACTTCTGTAGAGATGTCTTCTGTAATGTTATTTTGGTTACACCGTTTAGTAAAGGTCTTCCAGATGATCACTTCTGATGGTATATCCCTCACCTTCAGTTGTTACAAAGAAATTCCCTGTTTTCATAAAAAACCCATATTAAATAGGAGTCCACAGTTGCTGCTCTGGAGACATCTCCTCAACTAATTTAGCCAAAACTTTAAAAGGTACAATAAAATACAGAAAAACAAATTGTACATACCAGGGCCCGGCAAGGGCCAACTCATGCCTTGGCATGACAGATGGGATGAAGTGGCTCTTTTGTTGATTGCTTACCCAACTTAGGTCTGTTTGGTGTTGTCCGACTCGTGTGGTTTGCAGTTTTACAGATGAGCTGATGGAGCCATTAGTAATAGATCGTCTAGGTAGGACAAGATGTTTATTACTTCTTCCCTTATGCCCTCAAGTGCAGCAGCTAGCACCTTCGTGAATCCTCTGTGCTGTTGCAAGCCCAAATGGTAGTACCTTGAACTGAAAATGTAGAGCTTTTATTGCAGGCAACCCCTACCTGCAGAGAAGACAGGATGCTTTTTAAACCGATTCTTCCTGGGGTATTCCTTCAGGAATCCCCCTTTTGTCCAATTAGAAGAGACTTATCTTTGTTCATTCTGTCGTCCCTGGAATTTTCTATTCTCACGAATGGAATAGTTTGATTTATATGCGGAATTCCTAGATGGGGATGCTCTGGCCTTTCTATCTTGTGGGAGAAAGGCACTCTTCCCACCACTCATCTTTTTAATTAGTTCCTCCAATTGTTCTCCAATTTCTCACCAGAAAATGGAAGGGACATGAGTTAACTTTAACTGTCTGCCCCCCACGGTCTCAACCATAAGGTTCTTCTTGTTGCAACAGCTAACGCTGATGACTTTGCAGAAACTCTCAGAGAATCCTTAGCTGCATCACAGGCATAGTTGTCTGCTTCCTTAATGATAGCTACCCCTAACTTAGATCTGGACACCGATTAATCATTTTTCTCTTCTAATCCAGAGAGCCAGATGCACACGGTTCTTGCAATACAGGCGAGGGCCGTTACCACCTTCATGTCCTGACCAGAGATTGTCTTTTTTTTTTTTTTTTTTTTTTTTTTTTTTTTAAGGCTGATTACATGCGTTTGTCCTTAGGATCCTTTAAGGCTGTTTCATCTTCCAAAGGAATAGTGGTAGTTTTGCTAATCTTGACACTGCTGCATCCACCTTAGGTGGTGTAACCAAATTAGCAAATTTTCTTCAAAAGGATACATTTTCGCAAGTAGTTTTGTAGTTGACAACCTTTTATCTGATCTGTTCCATTCAAGAGTTGATAATAGCAGACAGAGTGGTGAACCAGGAAGAATGGAGCAGTTTTCTTGTTTTATATTATAAAAAAAAAAAAAAAAAAAAAAAAAAAATAGTAGTGAAGGATACCAGATTCCTTTAGTTCTTCCACTAAACCTAGCGTCTTCCTGCGATTTTTTTTTTTTTTTTAGGAAACCATTTTTTTCAGTACTGAATGAGCCTGGATCATCTGTGATCTCACCTTCTTCCTCAGATGAATATTCTACTTCTTGGAGACTGTATGTATCCTCATACTGTATAGCCCCACTGGATATCCCCTCCACAGGATAATCCAATCGTGGCTTCTTTTTAGACACTATAGCCTCTCCTGCATTGCAGAAAGTCTCCTGCATGGAGGCTTTCATCCAGGTAATAAAAATCCTGGAACGGATTTAGGCATGTCTGAGACAGCAATTTTCCCTCCCACCCTTTTTACCTAGTGTAAGCCACCACCCATCTGATGTGGAATCCGGTCCCTTGATCAGACAGCTCTCACCAAGACACAGTCTTCTTACTGTGAGAACAATGAACCCCCCACCACCTTAACAAGTTTTTCCCCTTATGCTAATTGTCCCTCTCTGCAAGCCATCTGGGCACCACCTTTCTGTTCTGAGGTGAGCAGTGTTACACTAGGTAAAAGGGGCAGGAGTAGATACTTTATCATTCAATTACTCTTCAACTACAACTGACAGAATGGAAACATTCTCAACGGCCCAAATACTATGAAGATTAATTGGAGCTTATTTTATTGTGAAACATTACTATTCCTTTGAGAAATTTTGTAATTAAAAAAAAAAAAAAAAAAAAAAAAAAAAAAATCACAAACAAAATGGTGATAAAGGGCATCCCTGCTTAGTGCCTCTCTAATGTCTATAAAAGCTACTCTGTACAGATCAGATTTAGAACCATTTGCAATTACCCTCAAGTAATTTGTCAGTAAAATCATCCCTTCCATTTATCTCCAATAGATAGAGTGGAATGTCTTGTTCATGTACAGGGATGTGGAATTTTTCCTCCCTTTTCTCACAATACCAAAACATTAAAATATCAATGTGCCTTCAAGGTACAAAGCCGCTTTAATCCTTATGCAAAATACATGAGGCAGCAAGTTACACTGCTATAATCTTGGAAAGAATCGCAAGAATGATAAGTATAAAGAAGTCATCCCTAAAAGTTTAATAAAATAAAGTTCTAAACGTCTGGCAAAGGACTTTCCCCCTCCAAGTCTCCTCAATGGGTCTATTCAGCATCTCCCTACCGTGATCATTCAAACCCTGCAATTTTAATTAGTCCTCACTAGAGTATTTAGGTGGGGCTGAACTCTAAGCCAGCAGATTAGAACAGGATGCAGACACCAGTATTCATGCAGTTAGAAATAATGAACAGCAAAATTCTGATGTCGCGCAATTCAAGTCACAAGGGGCAGCAGCCACCATCCTCAGATTGCCATGACTCCAGATACTTTGAGCCAAAACCTTACTAGTGGCATCCAATCCCACTGCTAGTGCTGTGATTGTATGCAATGCTGTGCAGATGCGAAGGCCGGGCTCCACCCCAAACTCCAGGCTAAAGATGCAGCTCCATGAGTGCTTACAACACTCCTGGGTCACAACGGCGTCAGGACACCACTAGGCGAGCTTCATATTTGCCTTGCAGCATCTGACATCAAGCAGACTCACGTATGCATGCTGACATCACTTCAAGCACTAAGGTTATTTTTAACATTTAAATTGTTTATAAAAAAAAGCTCCAAATGATCCTTCTATAACCTGGGCCATGTAACTGTTTTTTAATCTTTTCAGTTTTATAGTTCAAGATTAATTAAATGCTAAAAGGATCCCCCTCCATCACACTGCCTCCCTCAGCCGGCCAGATGGAGCTCAGTGAGGGACAATCTTCAGTGAGCATAAGGAAAATCCTGTCCTCCTCCTTCAAAGGGGGCAGGCTTTTCCTTCTACTCAGTGGATGAAGATTGTCCCTTCATGCGTGCTGGCCAGTCACATGACCAGGCGCCAAATCTGAGGTGAGGAGGCTAGAGAGGTAAAAGGGTCGGATGGGGGATCTTTTAGCATTGAAAATCAAAAAAATATAAAACACTGAAATATAGCATTACATGGCACAGGTTATAGGAGTAAGGGTATTACATTCTCTACATGAAGTAAAGGTTGGAAGTGGGAGCTATTCAACCCAGGCAGTGCTGTTCCAACTCCTGGGGCTCATATGCACGGGGCTAGTTGACATTAAAGAATCTGAATTTTATGGCAAGAACGGATGCTTCATATTATAATATGATCCTTCTCCACTCAGCAAAAAACTGCTACAGAAAAAAAAAACAAAAAAACACACCTGAAAACCCTCATACTCCTCCCCCAGTTAACCACTCCCATAATCCCTTAAAACTGGGATGCAGCCTTAAGATCCTCTTTCTTTGCTGCTCATTCAGATAAGTGGTCTTTTATACCTTTGCTAACAATGAATGTCTAGTTTTGATGACTGTATTCATAGTTTTGATAAATGTATTCGCAGCTGAAACTACTTTTGCTTGCCATCACCTTGGCAATGGTTCGGCATATTCCGAAACGAAAGACAAAAAGGATAACAATATAAACAAAAATAGTTTTATTTTCAGTAATAAACTTAGACAGCACCATAATGTAAAAGTAATACAATGCATTTGTAATCCTAAAGGAAATATATCGCAGACAATCGTCACAAAACAGCCACTGCTTTCTCATGAACTTGAAACAAAGAAAAATGACATTTTCAATGAATGAGGAATGATTCCTTTAAACTTTAAGTGAAGGTGATCTGAGGGTGTTATTAAGCAAGTACCAAGCACAAGGCTTTGGGTGCTTGAATAGACTAGGTGCAACATTACTCTGGAACCTCCAAGCAAGCTCTATAGAATGCAATAAAGGGGAGTAAAACAAGACTACTTTCACTATTTTTCTCAACCCTAAGTTACTGCAGTTCAAGATTTGCTGTGTTTGGGTTCAGCATTTTCATAGTGTTTCATTCAACAGTGGACAACGGTTACTGACAACAGCTGTCCATAAAAGGGATAGTTAACTTTCATGTAACAATATCTAAAAGGTTATCCTCCCGATTAAAACAAGGGTACTCCCAACTGCCGAGGTGTTTTATTCAAAAGCTATCACAATTGTGCAGTACCTCAATGGCCTGAAATTGTTAAGTGACACTGTTGCTACACCAGCCTATGGAGATTTATGGTAAACTGACCACAAACATCCATCGGATGGTATAGCAACAGTGCCACTTTCGCTTACAATTTCAGGCCACTGAGGTACTGCACCTAAACTTTTGAATAAAACACCTCTTGGATGAGAGTACCCTTGATTTACTTAAGGGAGGTAAAAACCCTATAACATATTTAGGGTGTACATATTCAGTATTATCCCTTTAACATGAGGGGGACTCAATTTCAAGGATAAACCTTGAAATCCATATTATACCACACTATCCCTTTAAGATAGTGGATAAACTCAAGAGCATTACCTGCAGAGGTGACAGATCAAAATTCTCTGTTTACTTACAACCCCTGGAATTCTTTGAGTCTTTCACACATTGAAAAGCAATGTGTTGGAGACAAATAGAAGCACTTAAAGGCTCTGAAGTCCCATGTAAAAATACAAGTCTGTCCACCAAAGAATTCTTCCATTTATCTTTTACAAAGTGCACCAAGTACCTTAGGTTGCAGATTGCATAGAAGTAGTTTTTAGAAAGAAAAAAATCTCAACAGGTTAGCCAAATGATTATTCAAAATATACTATGTGCTGAATGGAACTTCGATAAAGTGTAAAACCTAATAACAGTTTTGAATAATACGATTAATGAATGTCACTGATCTTGTGAACATCTCGTAAATTATTTCTCCGTAGGATTGAGTTGGTGGCAACAGATTTGTCTGCTTATGAAGCGAGGGTAGACTCTACAGGTTCCTTTTAAAAACCAAGTTAAAAAAAATAAAATTTACACTGACATTGTGGTGAGGAAAACAAACTGGTTAAGATCGACTTCTAAGAGATTTATATTTGAGAAACAATGCTTGCTTATTGTGCCAGTTTCCAAAACCTGTATGATCACCTAGAGCAACCCCAAAAAATAAATGATTCTTGGAGAAAGTAGAATTCTGTCATTCAATTCTAAATGTTACGTGGTGCAGTTTTAAACAAGTTTACAGAACTATATACAAATTTTACAACATATACATTTAAAGGAACACCTAATAACCACTTGCTTAATCTGGGCAGAAAGTACTAATAGCCACTGAATATATTCTGCATGAACTGGCTCCTCAATACTCATTGCGGATACCATGTACATTACAATGTCCTGGAAATCTTATTCAACTGAAGTAATCCCTGCCAAGACAACTTGCCTGGTGTTCAGCAACAGGACCATGCGACTCAGTGGAAAGGAAACAGTACTAATTTGGTATTAGGTTTTGAGGAACCAATCCACGTAGAACACAGTCACAGTGCCATTAAATCTTCCTGTCCATATTAAAGGACAAATGCGTTTTAGTGTTCCTAAATTGAAAAAGTCTACCTAAATGGACACCTCTAGTGCTTGAGGGGTGAAGTGGTTGCCAACACTCTTGGAACACCACAGGACAGCAAGGACTGCTCCCCAGCAGCAGAGGTGTAAAGAGACAGCTAATTTGTACAAATTTTTAGAGATACCAACATCTGGCAGAGGGAAAAAAAGGAGAAAGTATAACCTTCAAATACCATTAACCTCCAACCAGCATCTGAAAAGAGTACATGGTTCAAGAGCCCTTGAAAAATGTAACAAAAAGTAATTTTTAGAAAAGCGTCCATTTACTAAACAGTGTGTGTGTGTGTGTGTGGGGGGGGGGGTTCCCCCCTGTTGTAAAGAAACAGGTTGCCCACTTCTCTGCTCCTTAACTTTGAGTGCCAGTGATTTGCAATGCTTGGGATAAGCTATTAACAGTTGTAATCCCAGTGATAAATTAACATACCAGGTTAATGTGTCAGGCACATCGCTGGCAATCTAAGGGTTAATGAGTCAATGGAGACCTGAACCTCTTCTATTCTAGTCTGGTCAACTGATAACAGTCAGTCCACAGATGGTGTAGCAACAGCACCACCGCACAATTTCAGGCCACTGATACTGCACCTAAAGAACCCCCCCCCCAAAAAAAACAAAAAACAGGCACTATTTTCAGGGTTCCAGAGTATAAACTTTTTATAGACACTGCATGGGAGTGTAGGGTATTTGGAAGGTGTGACCATTTTTCTTTAGGCATTTCTATCCTTTTAAACAGTGACAGGGTAAAAATATATTAACTTTGCAAAAATATAAATCGACATGGTCACATTGAAGTGTTTTGATGAATCCTTAAGAGTTCTCTTCTCCTGCGACTGAAGCAATGCACTGGGAGAGCACATGCATGGCTTGCGCTACTGCCTACTTGCCAGTCACAAGTGATCGAGGTTGAGACTGTAGAAATTCCAAGCTTAAGTGCACATTTTATTTGCACCAGTAGCGTAATCCATTAGGCTCAGACTTTTATACCATGTAATCAAGATGTTATCCTGATGTTAGCAACACTTTTGTAAACATGGCCCACATTGCTTGTTTTAATCTGTGTGTAAAAAGTGTCAAAGTTCACCGGATCATGTATGCCAGACTTGCTCCAAGTCCTGCAACACCTGCAACTGCCACCAGTACATTTCTAAGTCCACTCTCATAATCCTCTATGTGAAAGAAGTCCACAAATCCATCCTACAAAGGGGAGAAAAAAAAAATACAAAACCCATTAAGACCACAGCTATTGGAAGCCTCACCACAAACCCACCAGCACCTCTGATTTAGGGACTTTATTACAGCAATGGGCTTGAGATCTGGTATACAAAGGGCAAATTATTACAAGTTTACCCATTGCACTAGATGTTTAAAGCCATTACGGATGCAAGTAACCCTTTGAGTGCCAGATGGGCATGCATGTGTTGGATACACCTGGAACTTAAAGGGCAGCAGTGCAATTGCAAACCAACTACACCTTGGCTGGGATGGAAACAAAGGTATAGATGCCAGAGAAGGTGTGTATGAACACAAGGGTATATAGAATTCCAAAAGGTGAAACGTCAGTAGCGAGACTGTAGGAGTCTGGCCTCCCAAGCTCCTGTGACTATTCCATACTTCTTTATGGCGTGAAGTGAAATTTTAGCCCATCATTGCCTTATGCTCAAAAGAAGGACATATTACTGACACACAGCAACTGCACCATAGGAAATAAAAATATAGAAGATAAGGACTTTTAATGCTACAAAAGTCTCCAAACACTGCAAACCAATATTTGTGTAATGTAGCAATCCAAGTACTCTGATCAGAGCCTCCATTTAAGTAGACGGGACATTGTATTTGTTCCTTATGGTGTACTTGCTTTGCCTCCACAATCGATTCACAAGGAGGGATACTAACCTAGACCAGTATATTACATTATGGAATTTACACTAAAAGGCAAAGTCCCTTCTAGGGCAATCTAAATAATATAAATGCAATAGGAGAATACTAACCCATCCTCTCTCCTTGATTATCCACTCTCTTTTGTTGTTCATTAGGTATTCTGTGAAGGTGTCTGCAAGCGAAACTATACCGTCTTCAAGGTGTATGCTTCTTAAATGTTTGGCAACAAATGCACCAAAGCTAATCAAGGTTACAATCCGGCCCCAGTTTGTGTTCCCATCATTGAAGACCATAGAGGGAACACCAGAAAGTTTTTGTAAGTCCTCTGTGCTGTTTATGGACAACTTCTGAAGCATTCCTGGAGAGAAAAAAATATATATAGATATTAAAGTACTGCCATATTAAATCTGAGACTATCAGTTCATTTGATACTGGGATATGTTGCATTTGAGAAGCTTAGAAGGTAAGTCAAAATCTAAATATTTCTGTTTAGGTCCATCTAAGCTCAGCCATCTGCTTCTGGCTTTCCGGAAGTAAACACACTTATTGGCTCAAGCTGTACAAGACCAACCCACATCATACCCACCCTCATGAGAATTGTGACAACACCTCCCCCACACTGAAAAATAGAAAAAAAAAAACCCCAGAATGCCAAAATTATCTCTTACAGTAAAGTTCAGTCAGCCTTTGACAGGTAGCCTCTTGCCAGTGTCAGACTCTCAGAGCACACACAGACACTCCCCTTGCCAGTCTGTCTCACACAGACACTCCCCTTGCCAGTCTGTCTCACACAGACACTCCCCTTGCCAGTCTGTCTCACACAGACACTCCCCTTGCCAGTCTGTCTCACACAGACACTCCCCTTGCCAGTCTGTCTCACACAGACACTCCCCTTGCCAGTCTGTCTCACACAGACACTCCCCTTGCCAGTCTGTCTCACACAGACACTCCCCTTGCCAGTCTGTCTCACACAGACACTCCCCTTGCCAGTCTGTCTCACACAGACACTCCCCTTGCCAGTCTGTCTCACACAGACACTCCCCTTGCCAGTCTGTCTCACACAGACACTCCCCTTGCCAGTCTGTCTCACACAGACACTCCCCTTGCCAGTCTGTCTCACACAGACACTCCCCTTGCCAGTCTGTCTCACACAGAATACACACACTAACACTGCAATGCATTGCACTCCTTAATGGAGCTAAAAGGGCTAAGCACTGCAAATTAAACAAGCCAGTCAGAAAAAACATTGCCTTCTTTCTGGATTTACCTGGATGTCAGGGGAAAATTGCCCTAGACTTAAATCAAATTATGCTTAACCCTATTAGTGCCAGACACATATCCAATGCTTTGGGTTGCAATTATGCAGATAATGCAAATAACTGCTATTCCTGTTTAGCATGCCTTATGTGTTTTCAAAACACTTCTTTATAAAAGATTCAATGTTTAGTAATACATAAAATAATGCACAATGTACATGCTGTTGTATTTGTTTTATTAACAGCACAGACAAAGCAGTACTAATATTATTAGTATTAACTATTTGGCACAAAGACTTATAAACTATCCTCTCCCCACCCTGGCACTCCAAGAGCTCTCTAAAGATACACACCCTTTGGAATTCAAACTACCAGCAAGTTTCAAAGGAGGGGTAAATAAGTTACAGCAACCTGCAAATCCCCCTTTATAAATTTGGGAGAGATTTAAAATATATTGAAAGTAATTAAACCACTGTAGCCACTTTTTTAACATTAACACCATCCTACTTATTAACACACAACTTTTACAGTTATATTATGTGTAACAGCCCTTCAAACTACTATCAGTTAAAACCTTAAACGGCCACAGTGGCACAGAAAAAGCACTGCGTTGATCACCCCTCTGGTGTTTCATGAATTCCTAAAATGTTTACCTAACCAGAACCATACTAGCCAAAAAGGCAATAAGGTATAAATATTTTCAAATCTGTATGGATAGCTTTCAGGCTAAGAAAAATAGAGAATTAGGATAACGAACTTCAATGCAGATAGGATTTTAGTTGAGGAAAATCCATGCACCGGCCTTTTATAGTTATGAAAATGCTTTAACCAATTTGACACTTATTCGGAAATTTCTTTAATAGGATTTTTCTGACAGCATAGACTTAAGTTAATAGAAACATGACTCAAGCCTCAATTATGTTATAGTAATTTAGGTTGGGGGGGACCCCATAGACAAGCCCATCAAATTCAAACTTTGCCTCATAACCCAGATAAGAGTTGTACAGGCTCTTACTGCCAAATAAGTTTTATCGAAACTTTGTTTTGCCTGCTATTACACAATATAACCCTGTATGTTACCACTTGAAAAATGTGTATTCTCTTAAATTAGAGATTTTTTAAAATATTCAAAGCACTATACACATGTGGACAGCCTATAATAGATGAAGACTGCACCAGTCCAATGTTAAATGCAATAGTAGAATATAAAAAATATATTTCCTTTATTATTAAAATCATAAAATGCAATCGATTTCTTACGGACAACAGAGGTGAAGTCTCATATCTCATACTGTGCAAAAGCTACATAGTCCACGCGTTTTGCTCTAGATGCGCTTAATCATGACCATCCAAATAAGTTGTCTTTAGCGAAACTTGCTGTTTTGCCTGCTAATACACAATATAACCCTGTATGTTCCCACATGAAAAATGTGTATTCTTTCAGAGATTTTTTAATATTCAAATCACTGTACACAGGTGGGCAGCCTGTCACACAAGTTGGTGGAGACTAAAACTCACACTAACTGCCATCAACTTGTCTCCAAAAGCTTAAGTGAAAAGGTCGCCCATTCAATGCCTAGTGCAAGAGGCTGCAAGTTCAAATAGAATATACAGGATATGTGGGGAGCTGGATGCCAAAAGCAGAACTACAAGCACTGCAGACCCAGCCAGGCCGGAAATAGAAGCTGTAAACAAGTACAGAGTATACAAAATAAATGAGCCTGCAGCACAGCACCACACACATATATACAGGCAAGAGTCATGTAAATAAAGCCCAAGAGGTGGAGTCCTCACCACAGCAGCTGCACTGCAACACGTATGCAAGGAGGAGAAGAGTACAGAATACATTACATTAGTGGAGGGCAATGGAAGGCCCTCAGGCTGCTGCTGGACTACAAATCCCATCATCCCCCACAAGTTAGACAGAGGAGCGATGATGGGAGTTGGTCTGGCAGCAGCTGGAAGGCCTCACATTGCCCACAACTGGAGCAGACAGGCAAATACAGGGGCAGGGTGCAGATGTCGGTATACAGAGAAGCAGACATGGGGACAGAGTGCAAAGTACAGCACCGTCTATCAGGGAAAATGAAAGCACATAAGCAAATACACAATTCCTTTAACTCTGAGGTATTCCACACCTTTCAACGCAAAGCATCGGCTAACTGGCGCTCCAGGAGTTAACCCCTTGAGAGAGGTACCTAACGCATTGCAACAGAACACTCTGGCACTTTCTGGCACTCAAAGGGTTAACCCACTGTGGTAAGAGGTCGTCCATAAAATGTCCTATAACATTCAAAACATAAGGTCTACAATTTTAGTGTTGTAGATGTATATAGTTAACCCTTAGCATGCCAGAAGGGTTCGCAATGCGTTGTGGGTTAGATACATTTATCAACCCCCCCCCCCTTTATTTTTCCCCCAAGCTGTATATATAACAATGGAGGTCTCTGAGGAATCTCCTAGTGCATAATAAATACAAATACACACAACCCTATACACCAGTCATTGCTCGGTGCCTCACCATTGAAGGCAATTCCGTGCTTCTCTATAATGTTCCTCCCCACTCTCTCCAGCGTCTCCTGTGCCTTGTGATGTCCCCCTGGGCCATGCAGCAATGAGGCCTTCAAGCCCCCATCCTCCCCCGCGGCGTAGTCCTTAAAGAACACTATGATCAGCTGCCGGGTGTCCATGTACAGACGGTCTTTCACGCAGAGCGGGCTGAGTGGGGGAGACGTGGAGCCCCGGGACACGGGATCGGTATCATCCAGTTCATCGTCCAGCTCGCCCTGGGAAGAGGGCAGGGAGCCATCCGTATTAAATCCCAGTCCGTTGAGCTGCCGAGGTCTGTCCAGCTTGCCTTCAGGCCTGTCCGTCTGGAGATCGGCACACGCTGAGGCCGCGCCATGTTTGCCCGGGAGGTTTTCGACCCCTGACGCCGTACAGCAGTACAACGGGTATGTGATAATCCCCGGAGACTTTCGGCTCAGTGACATAAGCGACTGATTCATCATTGTGCAGGTTTTAAACCGCGAGTACCGTCCACGACCGATCTGTGATAATTCTACACTAAGGGGTGGGACAGTGCACTGAGCACTCAGATATGAAGACTTCAGGCCCAACCCTCCAACGCCTTCCACGCCTTCAATCAATGACGTGAGTGGAGTTTGGCGGAACGCTCTGGAAAGACCGGACTTTCACCATATTTTCTGTAATTACAGAGAAATCCTATTTTCCTATCCTTCATTTTTTTGGATGGTTCATATAGATTATCCCGATGATGAAATGAATGATGTGTTTGACAACTTGCTGCCATTTAAAAAAAAAAAAAAACATTGCTGTTTGAATGATACAGCTCTGGCACTCAAAGGATTAAATAAAATAAACGTACAATAAACGTCCCTTCTACGTAGGCATCTTTTATAGAGAAATCAGTTATGTCTATAGTTTGAATGGACTCTTCTGTTCTAGGCTTCTGCTAGTTGGTTTGGGTTACAGTTCTGGAAGGCAAGTGGTCCTTATGAGACATTCTGCTCTGTTGAAGACCCTTGTGACTTAGAGGCAGGCTTTAGAGATCACACAGAGAAAACCCCAGAAAGTAGTTCTATCAGACTGACATACCTGGGCTATTAAAAAATCAGCTGACCCTGAGATATTTGAAATTTAAATCCAAAGAACATAGACTATAAGCAATATGTTAGTGCTTGCTGTAGCCCAGCAGTGCTCCATTTACTCCTCAACCACTGTGAGATATATCACTGAACACACAAGACAAACAACTTCTCTCTCTGCCTTTGTGGTAGAAACTGCACCAGTGTAAAGACTAATTAAGCAGTTATTTGGTTCAGATCATATGGTAGGAAACACTGATCTCTCTAGCCCTGAGTATTAAGTCCTTCACCCTGAGGCTTGGATCAAAACCCTGAGTCTCACAGTCAAAGACTAAGAGTTCCCAGGTATGAAGATTCCCATTTGAAAGACACCTGCCTACTTTGTTATACAATGTAAGATACAGGTACAGTGGGAGGAGTTTGTGATCATGCTAACAGCGGTTAGGTAGAAAACAGTCTATGATATGAGAGATGGTTTTGTTGGTTAAGGCACCAGCTGTAGAATCTGGTCAGACCTTGAGGTTGCAGGTTCTAGTCCCGGCAAGATCAGCTCAGCCTTTTACCTTTCTAAGGTAGATAAAATGAGTCCAGGACATACTTGAAAATGAGAGACAATCTCAGTGTATTCTTCCTGGTAAAATACTTTCACAAAAAAAAAAAAAAAAAATACTGTGTGTCGCACAAGTACCTTGGTAGGAGTCCATAATACAGCAGTCAGGTATATCTATATAATTACCATGTGTAACAGAAGGACATACCTAGGTCGGAGTCTGTCATACAGCAGTCGGGTATATCTATATAATTACTGTGTGTAACAGAAGCACTTACCTAGGTAGGAGTCTGTCATACAGCAGTCAGGTGTATCTATATAATTACTTTGTGTAACAGAAGGACTTACCTAGGTAAGAGTCCATCATACAGCAGTCAGGTATATCTATATAATTTGTGGATTTTCCTAACTCTAGTGAAGGAAAGTCAGAATTTTATTAATGACACAGAGGCGAATATTATGCTTAAACCTACCTCACTGCCTCCTAACAGCAAAGACAAACTTTATTTTAACAGTACAAATAAAGAGACAAAAAACTTGCTAGCTTCTGCGGATGTAGCCCACCAATAGCTTTGAGACCTCTGTCATAAGTTGAGCTGTAATCAATTCCTCTCCCTCTTTCTTGCGTGACGTTCATTCTCGATAACTATCATCATTAACATCATAACATGAAACTCTTATTTAAATCGGATAGTCCATATAAGGATAAACATGGTAGAACCAACATGTTCACAAGCTTCCATGAAAAACATTGAAGAAATTTCTTGATATGGAGCTCCTTCAACCTAGAGGAGACACAGAAAATAATATACATGAGAAGGGAGGGAAACATAGGGAGGGATAATATTCGCCTCTGTGTCATTAATAAAATTCTGACTTTCCTTCACTATAGTTAGGAAAATCCACGAATTTTATGGCATTTCCACGGAGGCTTCATATTATGCTAATTCAAAGCTAACAGACAAACAATATTAAAGGTTACTTAATACATTACTCGAAACATGATCAATAGGTTTATGGTAAAAGTCTCTAAACGTAGATTCCCTTGACCAATCTGCAGCCCTAAGGATATCCTCCAACCTTCCCCCTGATTGGAGCGTCATAGATGCCATAGCCCCTCTAGAGGAGTGAGCTACAAACAAAGTAATGTCAATGCCCGCTAAGTGCATAATCCATCTAACCCATCTGGCTAAGGTAGCTGCCGAAACCGGAAGAAAAGGTTTTCTGAAAGATATCAATAATTGTATGATATGCTTTACCCGAATCGAAAAGATGAGAAAGAAAATTAACTATTTCTATTAGAGATGCTGAAATGGGATCCAAATCCCATTCCAAGCACCAACTACTCCATGAAGACCAGGCGGATTTATACATGGTTCGGGTCCCTGGGGCCCAAGATTCTGCCAAAAGAGTGTAAGCTGATTCCGAAATTCTCTCGTTACTGAAGGGATTCCTGAAATGAACCAAGCTAGAAGTCGAAGATCCCTGGACATTAGTAGATCGTGTGGATCTCCGGAGGGGTTCATTAGAAGATGTGATAAGGAGGGAAGAAGGCGTGGAACATCGGCGGATAGCTCCAGAAGTGGAGGGAACCACGGCTGCATTGGCCAAAAAGGAGTGATTAGGACTACTGTAGCTAACTGATGGCGGATCGATAGAAGAGTCCGCGGAATCATCGCAAATGGAGGGAAAGAGTAATTTGTTCCCGGAGTCCATGACTGAAGGAAAGCATCCGTGGCAACCGCTTCCGGATCTGGCCTCCAAATGAAGAATCTTGGAACCTGACGGTTCAGGCGGGAGGCAAAGAGATCGATCTAAAAAGGTCCCCATAACTGATGTATTTGCGAGAATACTCCTTTGTGTAACATCCAATCGCTGCGATCGGAAAGGTATCTGGTAAATCTGTGAAGCGGCGGCCATAGGCACCGTCAGGTAAGCATCCTGAAGGTCTATTTTGACCATCCAGTCCGATGGAAGGAGCAGATCTCTCAAAAGATGTATTCCTTCCATCTTGAAGTGACAATAAAGAACGTGTTCGTTTAATGACTTCAGGTTGATCACCGGACGGAGACCTTCTTTCTTTCAGACTAGAAAAATATTGCTCAGAAAACCTGGTTTGCAATCCAGCGCTAACCTGATGACCCCTTTTTTCTTTAATTCCTCGATTTCGGTATCTACCAGAAGAGCGTCTGCCCTTGAGAAACGGAAAGGAGGAGGTTTTGTCCTTTGAACTGGGGGAATATAAAACTCTATATGATACCCCTTCATTGTTTGTAGGACCCATGGATCTGACGTCAGATTGCACCATTGATGGAAAAAATGGGAGAGTCTGCCCCCCACTTTTCCCTGGAAAGAAAGGATAGTTGGGTGAATTGTTACCTGTAAAAGATCGGGAACGTAAAGCTCTCCTGCCTGAACGTGCTCTCCACGGTCTTCCTCGTGAAGGGAAGAAAGGACTTTGGTTTCCCGTCTCCTGGTTAAATTGAACCCTATGGGTTGTTTGGAATGGGGTCTGAAACTTCTGTTGGACATATTGGGTGCGGCCGAGAGAGCGACCCCTGCCTCTCCCGGCCCTGCTGAAAACCCTAGGGTTGAACACTTTTTTTCAAAGAAGTTTGAGCCTTGTCTAAGGCCGTGAAAGTTGAAACAAACTTCCCCAATTCCTTTATGAAGGATTCTCCTAATAGTTGTCTGTTGGCAGAGGGACCAGGTTCAGTGGTAGCCATTTCAGCTAATTTTGGGTCTATACGTAATAGAATCGCTCTGCGTCTTTCCGCAGCAATAGCAGAATTTGCGTTACCTATAAGACATATGGCCCTTTGTATCCATCCTCGGAGGACATGAGTATCGATAGGGGAATGATTTTGCAAAGAATTTTCAGCTAGTTTGAAAATTTTTGTTAGTGGACCTAGAGTATCCAGTAATTTGTCCTGACAAGATTTTAGGGCTCTATCCAGCCCTTTTCTAGGATTCTTACCAGACTTAGTTATAAATTGTACCATCTTGGTATCTAATTCTGGTGTTTCACACACCTTATTCATAACAATAGGGTGAGGTCACTCAGCTCTTAGCTTATTTCTAGTGGCCCTATTCATGGGCTTACGAACCCAGTCCTCTAAATACTGAGAAATGTGGGGAATAGTTGTCCACTCTGATGATCGGGGATGTTTTATACTATCCAGATCAAAAAGGGGTTTTCCCATATAATCTAAAACAGTAATGTTATTCGTGTTGGAAGAAGAGGCTACGGAAACATTATTCCGAACCTTTTCTGTTTTTGGATACAGGGAAATCGAGGTCAGTATCTTCCTCTGCACTGGAGGACAATTCCCAGTTCTCATCAGAGGAGTCTTCGCTAGACGAGGAGCGATAGGAATTAGGTTTTAACCTCCTCAGGTTGTTTCTCCTCAAACATACTTCCCCTTGAGGTGAGGGTCGTTTTGTGGGCCAGAGCCACACAGTACAATATCGCCGCCAGAGGGCATATTCTTATTTAGACACAAAGTCTCATCTTTGCCACTCTCAGTAGGGTCTGAGGTATGCCGCCGTTTCCTTAGGCATTTGCCTCCTTTACGGCTTGGTTCTACTGATTTTTCCTCAGATATTAATGACGAGGAATGGGTCTCAGTCCCTTCTTTAGGGATTCCTGGGATCTTAGGGAGCATAGGGTTAAAGATTTGTAAGGAAGAGTGGCTTTGAAGGGCTAAAGTAAATGACTCAACTAAGGAAGATGACAGTTTTTGCATTGAAGTTTGGAGAGACAATGCCATCATTTTTTGAAACTGAGAACTGGGAATATTACTGGATTCTCCCAAACTTTGTTCAGGGTTAATGGTATTGGCTATTTCAGCCTTATTATTACTGTCCAATGGGGACCCAGGACTCTCATAATCAGAGCTTTCATTAGACATTTTATAGTTTATAAAATAAATTATAAAGGTTCAAATGAGAAAATATTATTTAAATAATGGTATTATAAATTATGCCCGGATAAATGTAACACTGCAGAACTGGGAATTGAACCCAGCATGGCTCAATGCAAGCCCTATGTGCTAAACACTGGACTACAGAAGTCTTTGAAAGAAAAAAAAAAGTTTTTAGGTACTTATGGTGAAGGTAGAATACCAGGCAATTTGAATAATAAATGTCTTGAAGGCAAGGCAGATACAAATACAGATAGAGGAACGTTCTGTGCACACTCGGGTAATGGCGCCATCAAAGATATGACAAGTCGCCTGAGGGGAAATGCACATGCGCAATGGCATGAGCCAGGGATTCGGAGGCGCGGCTGTACAGAGCGCAGCGCGCGCCGTTCATGTCCAGCTCAGAAGAGAAAAGGTAAAAAGATTAAAGCAGTGGAAACCAAAGGAGAAAGGGAAAGGGAAATATGAGAAATCTCCAGCAATAAAAAGTAGGGTTTATACAAGGAGATAACATAAAAAATGGAGCTCAGAAGTATTCACAAACATGGGGGAGAGAGAAATTAGTGAAAGAAACCCCCCAAAGTGGAAAATAATAATGCTACAGGCAACCAAAGGGTTAATAAGTATTTTGTTTGGGTAATACCATACAAAGCAAGTAAAGTAAAATTTTTAATATAACATTTTTAATACTTATCCTGCCAGGATAGCAGCAAAGAAAGAGGAAGAGGAATTGATTACAGCTCAACTTATGACAGAGGTCTCAAAGCTATTGGTGGGCTACATCCGCAGAAGCTAGCAAGTTTTTTGTCTCTTTATTTGCACTGTTAAAATAAAGTTTGTCTTTGCTACTAGGAGGCAGTGAGGAAGGTTTGAAGCATAATATGAAGCCTCCGTGGAAATGCCATAAAATTACTTTGTGTAACAGAAACACTTACCTAGGTAGGAGTCCATCATACAGCAGTCAGGTATATCTATATAATTACTCTGTGTAAGAGAAGCACTTACCTAGGTAGGAGTCCATCATACAGCAGTCAGGTGTATCTATATAATTACTGTGTGTAACAGAAGCACTTACCTAGGAAGGAGTCCATCATACAGCAGTCAGGTGTATCTATATAATTACTGTGTGTAACACAAGGACTTACCTAGGTAGGAGTACATCATACAGCAGTCAAGTGTATCATCCCGACGAAGGATGCTGTAGGGCACCTGAAACGTTGATGTGATAAACACCTGATTTTGTCACCAATTCTTCTTTCAAGACCTGTGTGTGCTTTTGTTCATGTTGGGTGTGTGTGTGTGTGTGTGTATATATATATATATATATATATATATCACCGCTTGACTCTTGATTCCCCCCTTTTGTCTCTCTCCCCTTTTCCTCTTCCTCCCTCCTGATTCCCCCTCCTTTTGCCTCTTGGTCCCTCCCTCCTTTTGCCTCATGTTCCCCCCTCCATTTGCTTCTTTTTTCCCCTCTTGACCCCCCCTTCGTATTTCACCTGTTCTTGATTCCCCCTCTTTACCACTTTTGATCCCCCATTTCGTCTCTTTCCCATTTTCTTTTCATTCCCCCTTTTGCCTCTTTCTCCCCTTTTGCTATGCTCTGCCTTTGATCCCTCATTTTGCCTCTTTCTCCCCTTTTGCCTTTCTCCCCTCTTGCCTAACTCTCCCCTTCCTGATTCCCCCCATTTGCCCCATTTCTCCCCCTCCTTTTTCTCCTCTCCCCCATTTTCCCATCTCTTTGCCTCTTTCTCCCCCTCATTGACTCTTGATCCCCCCTTTTGCCTCTCTTTCCCCTTCTTGACTCTTGATCCCACCCTTTTGCCCCTTTCTCCCCCTCCTGATTCCCCCCTCCTTTTGCCTCCTGATCCTTCCTCCTTTTGCCTCTTTTTTCTCCCTTTTTCCTCTCTCTCGGCCCCCCTCTAACTCTTTCACCCGCTCTTGGCGCCCCCTCTTGCCACTCTTGATCCCACTTTTGCCTTTCTCCCCCTCTTACCTCTCTTTAACCCAATCCCCCTTTTGCCTTTCTCCCCCTCATGATCTCCCCTTTTGCCTGTTTCCCCCTCTTGCCTGTCGTGTTGTGTCTCCTGACTCTCTGTCTCTGCTCCCGCTCAGACTCAGCTCGCCTCTGTCTCTCTGCAGACACTGTGGGAGGCCTACCCGGTGCGCAGACAGTTTTCTTCTTCAAGCTGCGTCTGACGTCACTGGGTTTAGACCCGGCCTGCCTCCACTCACTGACACAAGACGCGGCCGGTGGTCCTTTCAAATCAACAGCAATGCCAATCCGCTGCCGCAAGGTGACAGGACCGCGGCCGCAGATTGGCATTGCTGTTGATTTTAAGCAGCCCCAGGGAAGCCCTTTGCAGGCGGCATACCGGGAATTTTCCCAGTAAGATAATCCGGCCCTAGTAGTCTTCAGGAGATTTGAATAACTCATCAAGGTCACAAGACTTTATCAGATTGTAAACTGAAACAGTTGACACTGGACTAAGGGAGAGATCTAATGCAAACAAAAAAGTGCATAGATATAACTTAATTATGTTTGAACAATATTTTCCTGTGTAAGTATTTCTATTAAATAAATTGAGCCTTTTATTCCTAAAGTGTGGTTTCCATTTAACTCCTTGAGAATCAGAGAGGTTTGAATTGCATTGGTCCTCATGAAGCTAGTAATAATTCAGATAATATAATTAAAACTTACCATGGCCAGACAGAAAAAAACCCCCAAAAAAAACATCTTTTTCCCTTGGGCTATTAAATATGTGCCCCACCTGATACTCTGTTATGTGGAAAATGTTAATAAAAATTCCGTTTCGTTTGCTGCATGCTTGTTTCTCTGTCAGCTGATAGTACCACAGCCCTGGTCCCACTTCTGAATACAGAGTTGGTTTCTATATTTCTTCGTTTTTACATCTGAGAATACTTTGTACTGTCTCTGTACATTCCCAGCCACTTAATACTTTCCCCTGCAGTTTATTAAAGGGATAGTAATACTTAATTTTATCTTTGTTTTATTTTGTAGGCATTAAAAAAACATGAAGAACAATATAAGTCTTATCTCTCAAACCTTTATGGTTTGAGAGATATTCACAAGCAAAGTTCCCCCTTTTACCTAGTGTAAGCCATCTCTTCTCAGATGTGGAATACAGTCTATAGACCAGACAGATAACAGCAGGGGACAATCTTCTTCCTTTGAGAACAATGAAAGCCCTGCCCCCCTTGACAAGTTTTTCAGGTTTTTCCCTTATCTAAACTGAAGATTGTCCCTCTCTGCAGTCTACCTGGGCACCTCCCTTCTGATCTGGCTGAACAGTGTTACATCAGTAAAAGGGGCGGGAGGGGGATACTATGTCATTGAATTACTCTTGAACTACAACTCTGACAGAATAGAAATAACAGTCTCCAAGGTCCAAATACTATGATGATTAATTAGAGCTGCTTTTATTATTAAGCATTTGTGACGTGAGTCCCGGTACAGCAGGTCAGTACCACCGTCACGTTAGCTGTCGCAGTACCACTACCTCCCAAACTTCAGCTCTGGTATCGCTGGTTCCCTCAATCACTAGACAGGGCCAGTGTTGAGGGTAAAACAAGAACTCTTTATTGAAAAACAGGCACACATTTTATACAGTAAAATGCAAAAGGCAGACAATGGTGAGGGAGGGTGCAGTGGAAGGGGTTGAGGTCAAGGGACAAAAGAATCAGCCATGATCAAATTACAGAACAATGGGACTGTTTGGGGATACACATTACAACAAAGGGTTGGGGCTGGGCTTCAAGTGTGGGACAATAGACTGGGGCAATCAGGGACACCAAGGCTGCCAGACTAGATGGAGCCTCCGCTTTTAAGCCTCAGCCAATAGGAAGGCGAGTGACCAAAGTAGAGGGCCAATCCGGTGGCCGCAGACATTTCTCCATTTTAACTCAATGGAATCCCTTTAAACCTGTCCGTGAGTCAGCAGACAATCAGGACCAGAAGGCGGGCAAACAACTGACCAATCCGAGGGGCGCCTACTTTTCCCATGCAAAGTCAATGGAGGCCCTTTAACTCGGACTGGCCAATCAGGAAGCCGCCTACTTTCCATCCGGTGGTTCAGCATAGCCCCAGTGGTGGGCATTAACACCGTGAAGGTCGCTCTTTAGGGATTAAATGTAGGTGTCCCAGACATGGGACGCTTCCCAGTCCTTCTCTCCGGCCCCTGCCTCCGACAGTAGCAGCCCGCACCCGTAACAGCATTACTATCCCTTTAAAGGGCAGTACATACAAGAAAAAGATTCCGCCTTGTGATGAACACAAAGTCAAAGTGTAAAGGAGAAATTCTGGAACAAACCAGGAGGAGGATGACAATTTCCATCATTTTCAAACAGGGCATTTAACCCCTTGAATGCTAGTGAGTTCTCCAATGCATTTCGAAGCATAAATCCCAGCTTGTATTTTGATAGAAAGCACCGGTAAACCATTATGATGAAAGAAACATTATACGGCTTTCTATGCTGAGTAAAACAAGGATTCTCCCACTGCTGTGCAATGGTTCATTCCACATTTATTACAGTCAGTACGTTTTTATAATAACAGTGTCACCTGAGGGGGGTGCACTAAGGTATGATAAGGAGGCTATAATTTCACCAGAATAATAAACTCTCTAGTTCATCTGTTATTCCATGGAGTCTATCACTAAGATATCTCCAGACTGAAAGATTTTAAAGCGTAACTTACAGACATATGAAAGTGCCCTCAAATCATTTTTCACATAGTGCTAAGCATATAATTGCTTGTATTATCATTAGTAAGTCCAGTATTATTTAGAAATCCAGCTTCTTCGGAAACTCACCGCCAGACGACAGCACAGACATCTTGCCAAAGAGACATCTGTGCTCCTGCTCTGTCCATCCCTGTCTCCTCTATGATTGGTAAGGGAGGAAGTTTCATTGTACCTTAAAGGAGCAGTAAACTTTTTTTTAAGAAAAAATATATATTGTAGGGATTTTCCTATTGAGTAAAATAAGGGTACTCCCACTGCCGAGAGATTTATATTTCCAGAGTAATTACAGTTTAAACCCGTTTTTATATATTAGCAGTGCCCTCTAGTGGTCAAATTCTAATTAGATTTCCTGTTAGATTCTAATAGAGAGGAAAGTCAAAAAAGTCAGAGACACAGAATTCTCCATAGAATGTGATAGAAACTACCTGTCACTTCCTGTCAGAACAATCAGGAAGTAAACACAGTAAATTCACTTCCTGGTTATTTGAACTGCTATAAATTTTTAATAAAACATCTGACAGCGATGGGAGTGATCTTGTTTTATTCAGCAGGAAATGCTCTGTAAAATATATGTTTTCATAAAAAAAGTTTACTACTCCTTTAAGGTACAGAAAGGGACAGACAGCACAGGCACATAGATTCCTCTATGTCTAGATGCCTGCTGGTGAGTTTCTGAAGAAATTTGATTTCTAAATAATACCGGTCTTACGAAGGATAACACAAGTATTTATATGCTATCGTTATGTGAAAAATTATTTGGGGGGCACTTTAAAATGCCTGAAAGTTCATCTTCAATGCATAGGCTACACAGAAAAGCATAGAGACTGGAAAGTTTATCACACTGAAGAAGTCATCTCCTCTTTATCAAACTTGTATCGCACCTTAGCACATAACCCACTTGGTGTGTAGAAAGTTCACCTAGAGTGCTACCAGAGGGAATATGCACTAAGGTGTGAGAAACCAGTTATTAGAAGGAAATAACTTCAAAACAGGTATCGCTTCTCCAATTCCCATGTTATGCTAAATCATCTCTCTGCAGTTACAATATCCTTGTTTTGCTCGGCAGTAAAGTCACTCTGCCTCTTCTCCCCTCCCTCTATCCATCTATCCATCCCCCTCCAATGAAGGAGGCTTCTGTCTGTAAGCTGGAGAGTTCTCATTGGCTAGCTATCGATCTCTGCCAATGAGACTGCTCCAGCTTACAGGCAGAAAGCCTCTGCCATCGGAGGAGGCTGGATAGAGGGAGACCGATGGACTGTGGTTGCAGAGCAGGTAACCCCAGTCTGTCCAGAATTAGGTGCAGGACAGAGTTTATAACTGCAATTTCGACCAAACAGAGCTTAAAAAAAAAGGAATACACTTTTACTCATATTTGATACATAACCTAACTATTCAGGCTCACTTATATAGGGGTGATACATCCCCTTTAAGGAATTGTAATGCTTAATCCTTTGGATGCATGAGAATTCCATTGCATTTTGAAACAATAAACTATAAATGTTTCTATCATTCACGGGGTTAAAACTAGTTGGTTTCTTATAAAATATTGCATATTTTCCCTAATTTCTATAGTATTCTATATTTCTTAAGACTGACTTTATGACTGTTTCAGGAAGCTGAATTATGGTAAATAGAATTCACATTAAATTGAAACAAAATGTAAAAAAAAAAAATGTAAAGTTAATTTTTTATGGCCATAGGCTCAAAAAGTGGAAGAACTCTGGTGAAAAATTAAAATTCCCCAAATTCCTATTGATTAAATGTGACGCAAAGCAATGTGCTGAAGACCTCTCTAGCATTCAAGGTTTAAAAGCCCCATTTTTAATCATTGGCCATTTTATTTTTCCCATGCAGTTGGTTGTCCCCTAGAAGTTGTTCACTTTCCTTTTGAATATAACGCCCATGTAGAAGTTAATTCTGGTACTTCCAGTGAAAATGTCTGTATTCAGTTAATCTTGCCCCAACTCCTGCAAGATGTGATGCTGCCAGTAGGAATCGTTAGTTGCCTCTTTGCAGTTCGCAGCACCAGCTCTGAAATAAAGACAAGTGATACTGACTATGATTGGAACCTGCAGGGCTATACCAACCCTGCAAGGGTCAAGTAGAGCAGCGCTGGTATGGTTTTATATTAGACACTCACAGTCCATATCAATCCTCTCTTTTGAAAAAACACATAATGAAAATCATAGATGTTAATTGTAATAGGTTTGTTGACTGGAATCAATGAATGTAAATGTGTTATTAAATGAATATTAGACCTTTTAATCATAATAAGATGTCTAGATTGTTTAAATGGTACCAGAAGAATCCACAGACTTACTGGGCAGCTAACAAGTAGAAAATATGCCTGTGTGTGTGTGTGTTTGCGTGTGAAAATGAATTACTTTACTAGTTAATGATTGCTAGTTCCACCGCTGACAACATCCATGTTATAATTGTAGCATACTCAGTGTACAGGTGTCTCCTTGTCACAGCTATTGTTTTAAGTTTATCATAATTCCAGCCTGGGGTCCCCGGCATGAGAGGCAGCAGCTCTGACCTCTGTGCTATCTTGGATGTTGGTGATCTCTTGTTGCCATTATATTGTTATCCTAATCAGTCATGGGATATCCTGCAGTGAAGAATCTTCTAGAACCTTATAGCTCCACCCTTTATAAGTCAGTCCTGAGCACTTCCTCTTTGCCAGATTATTGAGCCTCACGCCAGGGGTCAAGCATTCCTAAATTTATGCTTCTAATTGTTTTCTGTGTAGTCAATATAGGGTTGCCACCTTTTCTTTAAAAAAAAAACAAAAAAAAACGGCCATGGCATTCCCTCCATAGACTTAACATTGGATAGACACCACTTTTTTACCGGTCTGACTGTAAAATACAGGCTGTGTGGCAACCCTAAGTCGATCCGGCAAAGAGTTGGACACCCCTCTGGCACACAAATGTTTAATCAGCCTCTTGGAGTGCTGCAGGAAGGTCCAGTCTTATAGATTTTTATTTATACCTTTGGATCCACAGAGTGCTATGGAAAGGTCTGTGGATGCTATGTACTTTTACAGACAAGCAAGGGATTTAAATCAGTGACAAAGGATCATCTTTCTCTAACTGAATGAGTATTCCTACTATATAAGGATTGACATATTCATTTCATGTAATAGTCTATCACAGTCTGCCTTAGAGGCCTAGTTATCCTCTGCTTCCTTCCTCCATGGTGTGTCGGCTGGCCTAGTTGCGGCCACCTCCGCATTGCTGACATCATGAAACAGGCACTGGCTAGGACACCTGTTTATGGGCCTATTTTGTGTGGCCTAATTGGGTCCCACCTTCTCCTGCTCATTTATAATCCTCCCTGGGCCTGGGAGTCATTGCTTTTATGTGGTGTTTCTGATATTGTCTTTTGCACTCTGTTGTGACCCGTGCTGTCCTAAGAATCCACTCCGTGTATGACCCCGGCTTGTCCGACTACCCACATCGGTTCAGACCTGTGGCTCTGGCTGACTAACTCACTCTATGTATGACCCCCGCTTTGTCTAGCTACCCTCATCGGTTCTGACCTGTGGCTCTGGCTGACTCACTCCGTGTATGACCCCAGCTTGTCTGATTACCCACATTGCTTCTGACCTGTGGCTCTGGCTGACTAACTTTCTTCGTGTAGTTCCCGGTTTGTCTGACTTCTGGCTCTTGCTTCCTATCGCTCCGTATAGTCCCTGGCTTGTCTGAACTGGGGCTCTGGCTGACTACTTGCTCTGCACTTTCTGAACTTGCTTGACCACCAGTCTCAGTGTTTCATAGTTCAGGACTGCTCTCGCTCCCTTCTGCCTCTGGTTGCGTGACCCAGGGTGGAAACTTGTGCCTCAGTTACCGTTCCCTCTGGTGTTCCACCCACACCTTGGTCCTAGTCTCCGATATCTTGCAGTAGTGCAGCGCGCAGCACAGTGTGCAGCTCCGGGTAGGAGCCTTGGTCCGATCATCCTGTGTTCTGAGAGTTGTGTGGGCTATATTGTTACTGTACTTATTAAATCAAGATGGATTTATATTTTATATGCGTGTCTGTCCTCCTTTGCCTAAAAACCGTGACATAGTCACCTATGACTAATACAGGGATTGGGAGTAGAACAATGGATATGTATGGGATTAATGTATAGGTATAACAATTAAATCCCTGAAGTACACAGTACACCTGACTCAGCTTTACATAATAATAATAAGTGTATATGTGGACAGATCTTATTGCATTCACACCTCACCTAGACACTAATCAAATCCAAGGGTTCGTATGAGGGGATTATTTATTTATTTATTTTTTTTTGGGGGGGGGGGGTTGCAGAAAACTGACCTTCTTGGATTGAGCTCAAACCATAAATATGTGGCTCTCAGGGTTCAGTGCACAGCCTCTACAGACCTTCTGTGTCCAGCTTTCAAGCCTGATAGGGAGGGTCTGTGGGGACTGCATCTTGCAGTACTGAACTGTATGTATGTGTACAGGGGATGTGTAGGCATGAGTCCTCCACATAGATTTCTATGGGATCTGACAGATGGAAATGGCAGATCTACCTGTCACTCATTCATTCATTCATTCATTCATTCATTCATTCATTCATTCATTCATAAATAACTGAAAACCAGATATGATCTAAACATTAGTGAACTTGTGAATCTCAAGTGTCTGCATGAGGATTTGCTTGTGCATTTAGCCATTCACTGTCTGATGAACAGACCCCTTTGTCAGACCTTCATACACAGGTGTAAAGTGATCTATGCAGGAGCAGATTTACAGCTCAGACACCCCTAGGAAAGGCACCTGAGCACCACCTATGGGCACCCCCTACTCATTACACGACCCTGCCCCCAGTCCTATCAGCTGTTCCCTGGCGCAGAAAAAATACTATAGCACACAACAAAAAGGCTTTTAACCCCTTGGTTTCTTTGGCGACCTCTCTAGCATCAAATGTGTTCAACAATAGTAAGTAAAAGGGTATATAAATATATATTTGGTATTAGGACATAGAAATTGCATTGGCTACATTCACAATTCAGAATGTGGCAGTGGCTGGTAAAGCCGAGGGTCCACCTCTCAATATGTGGCTCTCTGGGCAGCTTCCTACTCTGGCTAATGGGAAATTTGGCCCTGGTTGTATCCTAAAACTGACTGCACCTGAAATAAATACTTATATCCCTGGTAAAATACTGTACAATCCCGTTAATATTTTTTTCTCTGTAGGAGACAAATTCACTAGCTACAGAGGAGAGATCTCAGACTTTGAGGATGAAAGAACTCTGTGTACCAGGTGATCAATGGACGGCAAACTGAAATATCCATATACACAAGGGGAGGCAGGAACACAATGTACAAGACTTTGTTATTGAGTCTGCTCTGACGTTCGTGAGCGGCTCAGATGTCTGTACAAGCTGCCAATTATGTTCATTGAGTTAATTAGCTGGAACATTACCGGCATCCCAAAATACAAAACCCATTATTGACATGACAATTTCTTAACCCTTAGGATGCTAAATAGGCTGATAAGAAATATGGTGGAGATCTCATTACCATCTAAGCAGTTAGTATAAAAGATTCACCCATTAAAAAAAACACAATACAAACAGGGCTCTTTCCTATGGGGAATCGGGGATGGAACTGTAGCACAACCTTGCTACAGTTCTGCCATCTATGTTGTCAGCTCATTTTTCTGCTACGTTCTACGAACGAGTCAGATGTGGAGGGGTGTGTCAAACTGCTGGCCCATGTAAGTGTTAGCTTAAAGGGATAGTAATACTTCATTTTAACTTTATTTTATTTTGTAGGCATTAAAAAAAACATGAAGAACAATAGAAGTCTCATCTCTCAAACCTTTATGGTTTAAGAGATATTCACAAGCAAAGTTTCCCCTCCCACCCCTTTTACCTAGTGTAAGCCATCTCTTCTCAGATGTGGAATGCAGTCTATAGACCAGACAGATAACAGCAGGGGACAGTCTTCTTCCTATGACAACAATGAAAACCCTGCCTGCCCTTGACAAGTTTTTCAGGTTTTTCCCTTATCTTAACTGAAGATTGTCCCTCTCTGCACTCTACCTGGGCACCTCCCTTCTGATCTGGCTGAGCAGTGTTACATCAGTAAAAGGGGCGGGAGGGGAATACTTTGTTATTGAATTACTCTTGAACTACAACTCTGACAGAATTGAAATAACACTCTCCAAAGTCCAAATACTATGATGATTAATTAGACCTGCTTTTATTATGAAACATTACTATCCCTTTAATGTTATCTGCTGGTGCCCACTGGAGTCGGCCGTTTATGGGAGTTTGAGTAACCACCAACAATGCTTGTGTGAAAGGTCTGCTGGCGGCCCCATAGATCTGCTCTGCTGCATTTTTACTGAATTCCTTTGTGAGAGCAATAGAGATGCATTGTGTTAGACTTTGCTGCACTCATAGTAGGTGATAGTTGCCCACATGAAAGGGGCCACAGACTAGGCCAAGACCAACGCAGCATCAGTGAAAAGGGCTTGCAGGTGCAATTCCATATGCTAAAAGGTACAATTCTGGAGAAATCCAACCATGCAATAATGGATAAATTTAAATTTTCATTGAAATAAATGGAACTTTTAACCCTCGAATAACTGGCAAAGTCTCCAGCGTCAAGTCATTGGGATATCTCTATAGCATTGAAAGTCAAGGAGTTAAACAAAAGACCATTTAAATCAGTGGGAACTATTTTCATTTGTCCTCTAGGGTTAGGTTGGATTGCTACAGAATTGTACCTCTCTGACCCTTTGAGTGCCAGAGAGGGTTCAAATACAATCAAAAGCAGTGCCATGAACAGCTCGCTGGCACTAAAAAGGTTAACTAAGTGAATGGCAGCTTCAGGTTATGCTCACGTGGGAAACTGTTTTCGATCAGTGACATCTTATGGAACAAAATATATATTTTGAGTGCTTGTTTTTCCATGTAATTTTAATTTTTACATGCAATTAAGATGTGATTTGCAGCAAGGTTTTCCTCCCAGCATCCTTTTCTCCCTATGTAAACAGGGGATCAAAAATGCACTGAAATGCAATTACCTCTTCAAAGCCAAGGTGGACTCCATCCGGGATAATATCCCACCTTATATATCCCTCGTTCCCCTCCTGGCACTCTGGAATCTTTTTCACTAGTCACAGAGGAGGAAATGACTAACCTGCTATCCTCCGCTCCCTTCACTACATGCGCACTTGATCCAATCCCCTCTCACCACATCCAGTCTCTCTCCCCCACATTAATTGCTATCCTATTACAGATCTTTAACTCCTTGTTTGCCACTGCTACCTTTCCTGGCAACTTCAAACATGCCTTAGTAACACCCATCCTCAAGAACAACTCCTCTGACAGTAACACACCCTCTAGGTATCAAACCGTTTCTCTCCTGCCTGTTGCCTCTAAACTCTTGGAACTCCTAGCCTACTCCCCCATGCTCAACTACCTTAACACACACAACCTGCTCGACTCTTTACAATCTGGCCTTCGCACTGCTCATTCCATTCAAACTGCTCTCACAAGAGTGATCAATGATCTTCACATTGCCAAATTACATGGTCACTATTCAGTACTTATCCTGCATGATCTCTCAGCAGCTTGTGTGTGTGTGTGTGTGTGTGTGTGTGTGTGTGTGTGTGTGTGTTTATTTTTTAACTTTATATTGACTTTATTTAAAGTCTCCACTAGTTACACTGTTGCTATTGCTTTCTGTTGTCAATCATGGTCAGAATACAATCAGGCACTAGAAGTTATCACAAGACAGCAAAGATAAACTGATTTCGCCCATATCTTTAACCGCAAATGGCACAAATCAAATTACCCAAATAGTGTCCAAAGACGACAGACTATACATTCATAAAAACAAGTTCAGGATTATATTTTAGGTATCTAACATATAAAAGATTATTTTACAGGTGCTAGCTGTAAATACATGACATTTAAAAGTACATCAAACAATAGCATTTTAGGAGTCGGTGTTCCTTTGAAAGCCTCATTTACATTAATGAGACTTTTTAGATGTTACAGTAAAGCTGGATAGTCTCGACTGTTCCACTTTTGGCTTTATACATAAGACAAATGGAATCACGTTAAACAGATAAAGCGAGCTGGATTGAATTGCAGGGGAAAAATTCATCACTGGATTTCTATTTTTATCTTTCAAATCACTATTGTAGTCTGAGGGGACATTTAAAGCGATAAATTGTTCTCCTGCAACACAATCCAACCCTATGGTTAATCACATTGTCTTGTGGACTATTACAAACTTACTTGAATAACTAGACACCATCAATAAAGTTTCCCAAGCAAAATGTACAGCACCTATATAATACACTTGTGCAGGACTAGTCAAGCTTTGGATCTCCAGGGGTTGGGTACTACAATTCCCATCAACGCTGGAGGTACAAAGATTGTTGTCTACCTTTCCACTTGGGTGTGCACCTACATATCTGAAACCAGTCTTCAGCAAATAATACAAAACTTGCAAATTTATCCATTGCATTCCCAGAATTCCATGCACCATCATGCAAATGAGAGCACACAGCACAGTCACTTTTTAGGTTCCAGACCAGAGGTGTAGGAACCCCCACAAATCTGAGAGGATAGAATTTTTTACTGTCCGGGTATATTTTTTTGCCCCTCTAGCCCCCCTGTGTGTCACTTTACCCCCCCCCCCCCGACCCACTGTGCCTTCTTTGTAGCATGGTCTAGCGGACTGTGGTAGATGAGCTTCTGATCCTCTATCCAGTCTGACAGGAAGCTGCTCTTTGTGCTCGGTGAGCAGCTTTCTGTCAGACTGGGGTAGAGGATACAGAAGCTCATCTACCCGCGGTCCGCTTTGCTCGGCCACTACAAGGTGACGACCAGCAGGAGGGAGTGCTGTGCAGTGCGCTCCCATCCTGCCAGTCACCCAGAGCCTGCACCCCCTGGGCCGGTGCACCTGGTGGGGATTTCTACATTATCTTTCCTCCGCATGATTTTCTGGCGGGAATGCGTCCTCCCCTCCCCCCCGGTTCCTACACCCCTGCTCCAGACCCCATATAAACAGGAGTTCCTTAGCTTATGCTTGTTGTTTCAACACAGATTGTACTGCAAAGTTGAAAACTGATTTTAGGGACCCGTCCCTAACTTGTTAACCCCTTACGGACCAAAGAGGTGTACCATGCATTGCACAGCAATGCAATTCACACCTCTATGGTCCTCATGGGGTTAAAGTTGTTGCTAATTAGCTACAATAACAAAGAAAAAAAAGAAAAAAAAAAAAAAAGAGAAAGGAATGCTTTGTACTACCTGTCATTAACTAATCTCACGATTGCTCTGTTACCATGGATCAGAACAAGGTGCTTAAATTACAGTATGGTAAAGGCAGGCAAACACAGACACAACCTTTCACTTAATGAGGCTGATGTTCCAAGAGAGGTAGAACAATCCAAATCACCCACAGCGAACAAACAGACCTTGCCAAAAATCCCCACTGATTTGAATTCGGCTTTAACCTCTTCAGTGCCAGCCATTTCCTGACAACTGTAACCGGCATTCCTTGCGTACCATACCATGAGATTCTTATTTTGTTTTACTTGCCGGGGGGGGAGGCAACATGTTGCATGTTTATTATAAGCTTCATTATTGTAACCCTTTGAGTGCTGGAGGTGAGGTGGAGTGGAAATGGTTTGTAAATGTATTATGAGCTGCATTAACCCGTTGAGTATTAGAGGGCCATTCAACTCATTCCATAATTAGTATGAGCTTTATTAAAGGAGAAGTAAACTTTTTTTTATGAAAAGTCATTTTATCGAGCTTTTCCTGCTGAATAAAACAAGATCACTCCCACTGTTGTCAGGTGTTTTATTCAACATTTATATCAGTTTAAATAATCAGGAAGTGAATTTACTGTGTTTACTTCCTGATAGTTTTAACTGACAGGAAGTGACAGGCAGTTTCTATCACATTCTATGAAGAACTGTATGTCTCTGACTTTCCTCTCCATTAGAATGTAACAGAAAAACTAATTAGAATTTGACCACTAGAGGGCACTGCTAATGAAAAAAACAAACAAAAAAACATGGGTTTAGACAGTAATAACTCTGGAAATATAAATCTCTTGGCAGTGGGAGAGCCCTTATTTTACTCAATAGGAAAATCCCTACAATATATATTTTTTTCATTAAAAAAAAAAAGTTTACTGCTCCTTTAATCATTCTATTCCGGATGGGTGCTTGTGTATACAACATGTTGTTTTGCATTGAGCTGTACATGTCTCTGGCATTCAAAGGGATAACCATGGAGCACAACACGAGCTGGGCTTTTACGGATGATAAATACTTTTTTCCTTATTATTATTATTACCATTGTTTATTTTAAAAAAAAAGTGTCAATAGATTCTGCAGCTCTGAACAACAGGGTGACAGGGTGCTTGTCAGATACACTCTATATTTAAATTATATTTAAAAAATGTAACCCTTTGAGTGCTGGAGTGCATGGCGTTGCAATGCATTGGATACCGCTCCAGCACTCGAAGGGTTAAGCTTGTATTACTACAGTATTGGGCAGGGACCTCACTTCCAGTGTTTCACTTTGCACAGCACTTCTAACCCTGTATTGTCTAAACCCCTAAATTGTAAAGCGCTGCGTAAACTTGTGGCGCTATATAAATAAACATATTCATTCATTCATTTAGTAGACTAAAAATGATACCTTTATTGACTGAGCGTCTCTAGGATGCAAGCTTAACCTTTTGAGTGCCAGAAGGGGTACCATACCCCTCGGGCACTCAAAGGGTTAAAGGTATCACTTTTCCTCTACCGGTCTCTGGCTTCCTCTATAGCAAACACGTGCCACCCTTCTTTTCCAGTATAGGGTTTAGGAAATAACCACCAGTTTTCATTATTTCCCATACCAATAACAAATCTGCCATCTAGTGGCCAGAAAAGATATTGCACACACTTGTAGACTGCTTTTTATTTGCCTGTACTTAACAGCAGTGATATGAAAGCAACTTCGTCTCAAGGACCACATGCGTGGCTCTTAAGTCCACCAAGGGCCTCACATCCTATATAATAATTCGCTAGGATGTTTGTCATTATGCAGTTATGCTCAGTAGAGGATGCCCGCGTTCGGGCATCACGCGAGTGAGGCTACGCAAGACTGCATCTCGTAGCGCGGTGAGGTAGTGGCCTCTTCACCCTTTGAGTGTGTTGCGTACTCCTCTGGCACTCAAAGGGTTAACATTACCTGTACCTTGGGCCATGTACACTGCCTTTTACACTAGTCATTCTATAAAGAGGCTGAAAAAGGAAGATCAACCCCTTGGGTACCACACCCCTACACTTATTTTACTACGGCCAGAAAATCCTAATGGCCTCCATGTATTTTATCATTGTTCGTTGTTCAAGAGATAAGATCTTCTACCAGTCGTGGATGTCAGGTCCATGGAGGCAGACATGACAGTCTCTGGTAATGTTTTTTTAAACTGTAATAGGCAGAGTGAATGAGCATACTTAAGCGGAACTTTCACCAGCAAATAACTTAAGCGGAGTAGTACTAACATGTATGAGTAATGGTAATATTTGTGTTTGTGTGTAAAAATTTGCAGTCGTTTCTAATAAAAAAAAGTTACTCAAAACAGACCTGTGCTGCCTGGTGCAGTACAAATTGTGCTGCACCACTCTATGGAACTGCCCTCTGGCTTAATTTCTCCACCCACCACCCGTCCCAGCTTTCCTCATGTTCAATGATGTTCGCTTGCCTCTAAGCGAAAGGGCAGGCTTTGTGAGCAAGACTGGCGGCTACATGTGAGGGAGAGCGATGCCAGTCACTGCAAATGTAATGAAGATGGCGCTGCTCTCCCTCACATTATCACACATGAAAAAGAGAGTTTTTATTTTAAATGAACGTGTTGAAGAGGATTCCTATGCTTTTCCTTAGATGTTATGGGGTGAAAAACAGATGGGACTGGGCTTGTAATAGTGTGACAGGTCTGCTTTAACCTTTTATAGGCCAGAGGGGTGTGCAACACATTCAGAAGCAATACACTGCACACCTTCTAGTCTTTAAACGGTTAAGATTACCAATAAGCAGACCAGGCACTTGCCTAGGGTGCCAAATTTTTAGGGGCGTCCAACAGTGACTTATCAAACCCACCAGGCCCACCCATGACTCGCCCACTGTCCTGCCCATCCAGCTTGCCACAGTACTGCCTCACAGCCACGTAATGTGTTAATTAAAATGCACCTTGTCTCATGCAACATGTCTCAGTCCAGAACAGTCTTTCACCAGATCCACCTGGCTGCAAAACATCCAAGTTTGAGGCTAGTGATGTCAAGTCACATGTGAGCATTGGGAAGTGCATTAGTTCTAGAGTGAATTGAGGAGCAAATATGACGAGATGTCCGTGCTTCCTGCTACTGTGAGCCTCCGAAAAACTGCAAAATCTTTGAAACCAGGTAATATTTCTGGCAACTAGCGCTACTTTATAATTAATATAAAGTTATTGCGGGGTGGTAGTTCCCCTTTAATATCCTCATTGACCTCAGTAGGTAGCTGTTATCTGGGTTGTCCTCCAGGGTGCGGGACAGCTTCTCTGGTCGGCACTAATCTAACCTTGCTGCCAGCATCTCTAACTTGGCCTAGGCCGCAGCACGGCAACCCAGAGAGCAGCCACCCCCAGCTATCTACTTACGCTAGTTCTCTCTCCCTAGCATCTGCCCCACTAGGGCCTGCCTTACAGTACACATGTATTGTCTGATGTTGTGCTTTTATCATATTAGTTACATCAAACAGAATACCAGGCAGTTAACATTGGTTGGTTAGTGTTATGGTTGGCAAGCAAAACCAGGAGTCAGAATGTATAGTTAAGATAACCTTTAATTTTGAGAATAATAACAGTAATGCAATATATTTTATAGATACACATACATATACACACACAGAGAGGGTGATCGAAGAGCGAGTACTGTATCATGAATAGCAGTCTCCCAATATCTCCACCACACTGTCCGAGACAAGGCTTCAGCCTACTGGAGTCTCGAGGTATGGTTATCACGGCGCCCATGATTCCAGCGACATTTTGACAGGCTTATTTCCTGGTGCCTTTTCATTGGCTGCGCTATACAGCTCCTCCCAGTGACAGCCTTTATATACTCTGGGCTATTACTTATGGGTTGCCCTTTCGTGGTGTACCTGATGCATAGCGCTTGTTCCATTATATTGATACCAGTGTATAACCCAGACTGACTGACTACACTATTCGTTACTGTTCCTGCTTCTGTGTATCGATTCGGATTGGCTGACGTTCCTGCTTCCTGTACTGACCTGGCCTGGCTGACGTTCCTGCTCCATGTACCAACCAGGTGAGACTGACGACCCTGCTTCGGGTACCGACCCGGCTTGGCTGACGTTCCTGCTCCGTGGACCGAATCGGTTTGGCTGAGGTTCCTGCTCTGTGTCCTTCCGGCGAGATTGTTGTTCCTCCTACTTCCACGCCCGGCTGGGTGAAGATCCTGTATAGTGCCTGGTGCTGTCCTCGCTCTGTGCACCGTCGCTCACGCTACTGTGCGCAACAGAGCCACGGTACTCAGTTACCGCCTTGTAGTCCAGTCTGTTATTAGTGACTCATTGTGCCATTTATCCTTCATACCGTTATACTCGATCACTTGGTCTATTGCTCTTGGGTTCAGTTGCGCGCATGCGATTGCCTTCCGCATTTAGACCATAGTGTTTATTAACCCCTCCTGGGGTGGTGCCTTGTGCCACTACTTATTCCACCACTGTTATCCTCCATATCGACAGCTTGGTCTTCCGCTCTTGGGTTCAGTTGGGCGCATCCGGTTGCCTTCCGCATTTAAGACCATAGCGTTCATTAACCCCTCTGAGAGTGGCACCGGGCACACTGTGGTGAATAGTCTCCGTTGGGCATACGTTCTGTGGCACGAGCACTGACTCATGCTCTTGTAGTCTCCGGTGGGCGTCCACCATTGCGGCCTTTCGCGCAGGTTGTCTTGCCTGCTCTCTGCTGACATCTTGTCATTGTCGCTATCTATGCCTGTAGGCGACATTGGGCCTCCTCTTATCTGGGCAGACTTAGTCAGTGGCTCCACTGGTATCTCTGGACTCTCTTACACTGTATCAATCACAAATTTACCTGACCTGTATCAGTATTGTATTCTGCTGTACATACTGGACCCGTGTGGGTTAAACTTGCTAATGTAACCTGTCCTGTGTCAGTTCTCTATGTTCTATATGCTGGACCCATGAGGGTTACGTTATTCATTGTGTGCTTTAAATAAAATTGTGTTTTTTACCAACATCTACCGTTTCTGAGTGTACTGAACCATAACGGTAACATCCAGATGTAGGACTGACTCAATCTGCAGTCAGTCTAGGAGCAGAGTCTATATCATATGGAACACGGAAGCTACTGACTCAAGCCTGCAGTCAGTAGCTAGAAGTCTGCTAGAGCACCAGGTCAGTACTAGGAAGGATGTCTGAGGAACGGAATCAACACACAGAGCGAACAGACAGGGCTTTCTACTAAGCACGAGATAGGATAGTCAGACGAGCCAAGGTCATACATGGAGCGGGTAGTCAGCCAGAGCCACAGGTTTGCACCAGAAAGGATATCTGAGCCAAATCAGAGCGCACAAGGAGACTAGTCAGACAGAGCCACAGGACAACACCAGAATGGATGGACAGACAAGCTGGATCATACACAGGAATCAGGAATACAAGACAATGAACTGATCAGAACAACGTAAGGGTAACTGAGTCAGGAATCAGTCTGCCCTTTAAACCCCTCCTCAGGAAGTAGGTAGGAGGAGCAGCTCAGAGGGAAGAAGTAGGTAGGAGGAGACTACAGGCCTCAAATACATAAAACAGAGGCCTGCAGCATGCTGAAGCCTCGCGCCTGCAGATGACACATCTAGCATTGATGCGGCCAACCGTTCATGGCAATGACACAGAAGCGTCATTGTGAGCATTGTCAGAAGTGGAGGTGGTACAAGGTACTGTAACACTTAATCTGTCAGATCATTACAAAGATATAGATATTTAAGTCTTTGGATTCTATAGCCATTTCTAGTTCATTGTGAATCCAAGGGGTTATATAGTTTCAAGAATTTTTTTTTTTTTAAAAGCACTTTCTGCTCTAAAGGACAAAATGACAACTGAGGTACTTCTTTCCTCCTCTGTGTCCTTCAACACAGAAGACTCAGAGCTGAAGAAGAGTAAAAGGTCATTAAGTATATATGGAACTTGAGAAACTTCTGGAACAAGCCAACTGCACAATAGGGTACATATAGACTCACTCATTGATTTAAATGCGTTTAACCTCTAATGATATACAATTCTCCAAAGCATTGTGAAGTAAATCTTTGGTGACCGTCATCATTCTAGGGGTTTAAAGCTCCATTTAAATCAATGGATTAATCCAACATTGTTCCACTTTGTGTTTAAAGTCTTCTGATTATGTTGATAGTGTTATTTTAAATGGGTACATTCTGTCAGTCTACACTGTGCTTTACTCCTATTGGCTATTCTGTGCTTGTCCCGCCCAGTATGGCCTTTATATACTGGGTTCTGGCACCCCTCCGGTGCCCTTTCGTGGTGTGCCTGTACCAGTGTTTGTTCCTGCTCTCAGTAGTCCCAGTGTACAGGCCCGGTCTGCCTGACTACTCTGCATCTCGTCTCCTGCCTGTGAACCGACCCGGACCACCTGACCATTCTTCTTCGCCTGCTCCAGTGTACCGACCTGGCTTGGCTGACGTTCCTGCTCCGTGTACCGACCCGGCTTACGTTCCAGCTCCGTGTACCGACCCGGCTTGGCTGACGTTCCAGCTCAGTGTACCGGCCCGGCTTGGCTGACGTTCCAGCTCAGTGTACCGGCCCGGCTTGGCTGACGTTCCAGCTCAGTGTACTGGCCCGGCTTGGCTGACGTTCCAGCTCAGTGTACCGGCCCGGCTTGGCTGACGTTCCAGCTCAGTGTACCGACCCGGCTTGGCTGACGTTCCAGCTCAGTGTACCGACCCGGCTTGGCTGACGTTCCAGCTCAGTGTACCGACCCGGCTTGGCTGACGTTCCAGCTCCGTGTACCAACCCGGCTTGGCTGACGTTCCAGCTCCGTGTACCAACCCGGCTTGGCTGACGTTCCAGCTCCGTGTACCAACCCGGCTTGGCTGACGTTCCTGCTCCGTGTACCAACCCGGCTTGGCTGACGTTCCTGCTCCATGTACCAACCCGGCTTGGCTGATGTTCCTGCTCCATGATTCAACCCAGCTTGGTTGATGTTCCTGCTCTGGCTGCCTTGGCGACATTCCTATTGGTTAGGCATTTGTGACGCTTCCGGTTGGTTGTGACCTCAGGGCGAGTTGCTCAGTTGCCCAGTCCGTTCCTCTCACGGCAGTGCTCAGTTGTGTGTCTCCGTTACTGCTCCTGCAGAGTGCAAGTGGCCTAGTCTCCGTTACTGCTACGGCAGTGTGCAAGTGGCCTAGTCTCCGTTACTGCTACGGCAGTGTGCAAGTGGCCTTGTCTCCATTACTGCTCCTACAGAGTGCAAGTGGCCTAGTCTCCGGTACTGCTACGGCAGAGTGCAAGTGGCCTAGTCTCCGGTACTGCTACGGCAGAGTGCAAGTGGCCTAGTCTCCGGTACTGCTACGGCAGAGTGCAAGTGGCCTAGTCTCCGGTACTGCTACGGCAGAGTGCAAGTGGCCTAGTCTCCGGTACTGCTACGGCAGAGTGCAAGTGGCCTAGTCTCCGGTACTGCTACGGCAGAGTGCAAGTGGCCTAGTCTCCGGTACTGCTACGGCAGTGTGCAAGTGGCCTAGTCTCCGGTACTGCTACTGCAGTGTGCAAGTGGCCTAGTCTCCGGTACTGCTACTGCAGTGTGCAAGTGGCCTAGTCTCCGGTACTGCTACGGCAGTGTGCAAGTGGCCTAGTCTCCGGTACTGCTACGGCAGTGTGCAAGTGGCCTAGTCTCCGGTACTGCTACGGCAGTGTGCAAGTGGCCTAGTCTCCGGTACTGCTACGGCAGTGTGCAAGTGGCCTAGTCTCCGGTACTGCTACGGCAGTGTGCAAGTGGCCTAGTCTCCGGTACTGCTACGGCAGTGTGCAAGTGGCCTAGTCTCCGGTACTGCTACGGCAGTGTGCAAGTGGCTGTATCTCTGTTACTGCTCCTGCAAAACACTAGTTGCCTGGTCTCCGTTACTGCTACGGCGGTGTTATATGTTGCTCAGTTTCTGATACTACTCTGGCAGTTCACGTTTGTCTGCTAACCTATTACTGGGCGTTACTTATCCTTAAGCTCTCTATCTTGAGTGAGCTCCATCACAGACCTCTTCACATGGGACTGTTTACACTCACTGAAGACCATTAACCCATGCAGTACCGATACCCTGGGAATCCTTCGTATTCCGCCTGACCTGTGTCAGTATATTCTGTTATGGACTCTATGGTTATGCTGGACCTGTGTAGGCATATGTATATGTAACCTATCTTGTGTCTGTATTATTCTGTTTAAATACTACAGGACCTGTGAGGGTTATTATATTACTGTGTTTTCAATAAAACTGTGTTTTATCCTAAACCACTGTGTCTGCGTGTCAAACAAACTGTTACATTGCGTTATGGACATTACTCTATTTTAGTATATAAATCTTCAAATCTTGTGACCATCAGAGGAGGCAGACAATGAAACAAAGCAGTAGAGATGAGTGTATTTGTACAGAAAATCTGTTGTAGCAAGACACAAAACATAACAGGGTTGATTCACTAAGCAGTGATAATGAGGGGATAAAGTGGAGATAACTTCTCCAGTTCCTATATTTTTCTGTAAAGTCTATGCACTAAGATATACCAAGCTGAAGAAATTTAGTGCATAGACTCCATAGAATAATATAGGAATTGGAGAAGTGATAAAATGGAGACGTTATCTCCACTTTATCACCTCTTTATCACTGCTTAGTGAATCACCCCCTATAGGTCTTGTGTTTTAACCAAATCCGCAGGAAAAGCAATCACATGATATCCATGAAATAATAATAAAAAATAAAAATACAAAATCAGGCTCACTTACCTTCAGACATCAGTCACACATTAATTTATGCAATCATTTATCTTGGAACAAGGTAGGAGAACTGCTTCAGTGGGTGGCAGGATGCTGGGCAACTCTCCCCTTCGAGCTCTGTGCTCCTCATGACCACCTTCATTCTCCAGACTGTTTGCTGTACCTGCTCTCTCAATCTCCATGACTGCAGTGCCTCTCCTCAGGGTCAGCCCGCCACCACCTTTTCCCATGATCCCAGCAGCTGCCTTCTCTTCTCGTCAGAATAATTCCTCACAAGTGATATTCACCTGGGGAGCCAGGAATGGTCAACCTGAAACCCTCCAGCTTTAATTCTGAACAAAAAAAATGGCTCCTTCCTGGACTTTATCACATCCTTTAATATACATACTTTAGTCATATTATCCCTTCAGTCACCTATGTTAAGGCCCTCTGGGTTTATGCACAAAGATGTGATAAAGAGTAAAGAACTTCTCCAGTAAGATAAGCTCTCCAGTTCCAGTTACACTATAGTAGTGTTTTAGTTATAGACTACAGAGGGAGATGTACTAAAGTGTGATAAAGAGTAGAGTTAAATATTCGCAGTGGTGGGTAATCATATGACAAATTGCTGAGCTACATGCAGCACTGATGAGCAGGGTAACTGATTTGCGATTTTTAATTAGCTGTAGAGACGTTATTATGTGGCCTAATCCTTTCAGTGGCAGTGGATTTTGCAACGGATTGCACTCCTGGGGTTAAGGGATACTTTGCTGGCATTCAGGGGGTTAATGGGATGTACTGCTTTTGTCCATTACGTACATTGCACATGTTCATTGCAAGCTCTGGGCATGGCTCCTATCAGTGGGATGGGTGGGCCCATAGCATGGCTTTGTTGAGATTATTATGGGCTTCCTACCATTGGTGTCGATGTGCATATCCCTCAGTCCCTGCAAGCTGCCTGAGCAACAGCTTTATGCACTTTAGCTTGTTTACACGGGCTTTTACACTAGTACTGTAATAAAGCCCCAGGGAGATTTACTAAGGTGTGATAAGGAAGTAATAAAGTAGAGAGGATTTCTCCAGTGATATCACTTCTCATAGTCCTATCTAATACTATGGAACCAATGCACTAAAATTTCTCAAACTTTCGAGATCTTAGTGCATAGGGTTCACAGAATAACATAGGAATTGGAAAAATAGCGAGATGACATCTCAATTGTTCTAAACTCTGTAAGCTCTATGTTACTCCATGAAGCCAACGCATGCTCCACAGAACACAGGACTTGGGAGAGTTTTGAACACTGGAGAAGTCATAGCTACATCATCACCTCTGTAACATGCCTTAGTGCATAACCCCCAATGAGTCTTTCCGGATGTGTTTTGTTATTTAGAACATGATGTATTTTAGTAACCTTTTGTTTTGCTGGTTCGTAATTCACCAGAAGTGATTGCTACCTCATATTGTGTGACCATTCTTTATCATCCCCCAAATAAATAAATCAGAAGAAAACATGAGGTTAAATAAAAATTAATATATATTTATATCTGCAGAAATATTTACAATGTGGCTGGGAAATGAATAACAGTTTGGGAGACTTTTACACATACACTGAATTCAGTGTGAGCATGAACTGGGTGAATTAAGTTTTCCTTTACAAAATGTACAATACTCCACAGTCAACCATCCTTAAAGTAACACTAATGAGTCCATGCACCTATACAACAATACCTCCCTCGCACTTACCTTAATATGGCCAAAAAATCCTAATGACCCCTATCTGGTTTAGAGATAACATCTTCAATCAGTCCTGTCATGTTATGACACTTGTTGGCAAGACCACAAGGACATTGGTCTCTATGGTATTCTTCTATAGGTTCATGAACTCTACCCGCTTAACTCTGAAAAGAAAACTGGTTATGTTCGGTTCCACGAACACAACATGTTCGATTCATTCTGAACGTCATCACTTGAACAAAAACAAAAGGGAAAAATTCCTAGGGGGCATTATGATTTCCTTAGCAGGGTAAGATGGGGTTTATTTTTAGGAGTTGCGTTACTTCAACCCTTAAAATGGTTGAGTTGTACACCCTCTGGCACTCCAATGGTGAACTGAGACAGCATTTTTGGAGTTTATTTACTTTTCTCATAGGAAGAACCAATAGAATGTCCAAATGAAGCAGATCCACATTTAAACAAACTGGGGAATATTAACCCCTTTGAGTGCCAGAGGGGTATGCAACGCATTGCGTACCCCTCTGGCACACAAAGGGTTAACACTGACTACCAGAGGGGTATACGGCTCATTGCAAAGCAATGCACTGTATTCCCATCTGGCAAACAGTGGGTTAATAGAGAGAAACGTGGAGCAATTCTACGGCGGATCAACTGTATCACAGGCAAATAAAGTTGTGATTAATTTAAATAGGACTTCACAATGCGTTAAAGACCTCTCCAGCATTTAAGAGCTTAAATGACCAATTTTAATTAATAGGACATTATACGTGCCTCCTAAGATGCAGTTGATTTGCCTCTAAATGGCTCCACTGCTATTACAAAAGTACTCTAGATATTAGGACTCATTTATCTAAAACGTTGCTGGCATTGCATGGGTATTGTCTGAACCTTTGTGACATCAGATCCTCATTATAAAGGACCACGCAGCGTTTCACAAGCAATTTGCAGGACCTTTAATCCTCTCCATGACAAAAGAGTATGTGGCAGGACTTCTGGTCATGGAGGGGCAAAGGGCACAGCAGTGAAACAGAGAATAATATAGTCACCTTGGAGATAGCAGTAATCCCTCCATGTAGAGAGAGATTTATCAAGCAGCTTTTTTGATAAGTATTCCTCCAAGCAAAATGTTATTTAACTATTTGAGTGCTAGAGGGGTTAGCAACGCATTGCAACTTTGTTGCAAAAACAAGTAGATATTTTCAGTGGGATACATCACGTATGTTGATGCAACAGAGCAATGCATTGCACACCCCTATGTCACTGAAAGGGTTAACCACTTAAGGACCGGCCGCGCGCGGCCCTTAAAGACCACTGACCTTTTTTTTTTTTTGTTGTATCCAGTTCCGGGCTCCCCAAACGTCGTGCAGCCGCGTGGGGAGCCCAGGATTCCATGACGGTCCTGGCATGTCAGGGGTCATTAATGCAAAGCAACCCATGACCATCAAGGGTCGTTAAGGGGTTAAAGGTCCATTTTACATTAGAAACTTTGTTGCATCAACATATTGGAATTACCCCACTGAAATTATCTACTTGTGTTTGCAACAAAGTCATCCATGTAAACTAGGTCTAATGGCCCTTATAAATGTTGCCATGTGCTTTGCTTCAAGTTATAACATCATTAAGTCCTGGGTGTCAGGTCTATGGAGGTAGACATGACAGTTGCTGGCAACATTTGCAAACTGAAGAAGGCACAGTCATGAGCTTACTGATCCCTTTAAGTGCTAAAAGTGTGTGCAATGCTCTGGAACCCCCTCTGATCCCTATAGGGTTAAGATTAAGATTTGCAATACGTTGCATACCCCCTGGCACTCAAAGGGTTCACACGTGCAGTGAGCAGATCTCGAGGACCTGTTTTCCTGATCTCAGCCATCATGTCCCCCTCCATGGTCATGACACGCAGGACTGGTTTCAGATGTTACTCTTGAAACAAAGGAACAAGGGTGAAATTAAAAGAGGCAATTATTTTAAAAGTAAGATAAACAGGAGGCATTGTTATTAGGATGTATTATGTCCAATTAAACCGTAAACTAACTCCTCCAAATAATAAATCCCAATTTACATTAATCTGCCCAGAACATGCTGAAAATCAGTATCAATCAATTATGTGGATGGTTTCTCCAAAACAAGTCTATTTAGTTCAGGTTCCCATATTCACAAATGTGGACAATTATTTTTGCTGGACTCCAAAGTTCCTTAATTCCATGCACGGTCTCCCTCCTGAACACACCATCTATTACCAAGTATAGATTCATTTTGGGGAACCAATTATTTCAAAAGGAGTACATAGCAGCCATTAGGATTTCTGCTCAGATTAAGTGGGATGAGTAGTGTCCAACAAGCAGAGACTCGTGTCTGTCTCTGGTGACATAACTAGTATTAATTTAATTTTCTATGTAAAATGTATTCATAATTGCCATCAGGATTTACCCTCAGCTTAAGGTAAATGAGTGGGTTATTATGAAGTGCTATGTATGATTTCTATTTTTTTTTTTAAACAGATTATTTTCACAGAGACTACGCCCTATCCAGTACAATCTATAAGCGAAAGCTTCTCTTCACCTTATCAAGGGATCTGGTCTCTCCATAGAAACGTCCCATATAGCTCAAACCTGTTTAAGCAACATACCTTTATTGGCACTTATTAGAATGCCAGTGCCAAATGTAAGAATGGTAGGACAAGATTTATGTGCAACCTTCGTTATGAAAAACGTTTGGGCTGCTTTCCCTGCATGGTGTTGGCATACAGCATAAAACAAGGTGAGGAGCACATTGTGAGCAAAAAAATAAATAAAAATCGGCTCTTGGGGCTTTTACTTAAAAGACAAGTAAATATCATAGAATTGATGCAAACAGGGTTCCCCACATCCCAAACTGGATTCTATCATTCCAAGTGCATCATCCTGACATTGACCAGGACATCGTAATACAATATCATGTCATACTGATCCCAACAAGGTCAGGGCGGGGCACTTGGAAAAATATAATCCTTTTTGGGATGAGGAGGACTTTGCTGCAGTTTCAATGTATGCATCTGTCTTTTCTTCTTATTTACCAGAAGACATTTAAAGGGGATAGTAATGTTTCAAAATAAAAGCAGCTCCAATTAATCATCATAGTATTTGGACTTTGGAGAGTGTTATTTCATTGCTGTCACAGTTGTAGTTCAAGAGTAATTGAATGAAAGTATCCCCCTCCATCACATTTTACCTAATGTTAGTCACCTCCCATCAGATGTGGAATCTGGTCTTAAGAACAGACAGCTCACAGCAAGGGACAATCTTCTTACTGTGAGAACAATGAAAACCCTGCCCCCCCCACCACCACCTTGACAAGTTTTCACTTACGCTAAGATTGTCCCTCTCTGCAAGCCATCTGGACACCACCTTTCTGTTCTGGGGTGAGCAGTGTTACATCAGTAAAAGGGGCAGGAGGGGGATACTTTATCATTCAATTACTTTTGAACTACAACTCGCGCAGTATTGAAATAACATTCTCCATGGCCCAAATACTATGGAGATGAATTGGAGCTGCTTTTATTTTGAGACATTATTATCCCTTTAAGGCCTCTCTTTCACTACAAATAATAAAACAAAAATGTCTGTGTGCCTGCTTGAGCAAGGTGACTGAACACACCATTCCCCATCCAAAATCTGACAAATACTTGGCCACCTTTGGTACAAACGAACGGCATGACTCTATCACCCCCTGGCACAAGCAGCTAAAAGTGGCCATTTTCAGCATTAAAAAAGCCAAATACATAGGATTTAGACAGGCACAAAAGCAATCATTTGCACTAAATGGATCTCAATTGTGAACAGGCAGTAGCAACAGTAAAATGGGGTGCCACATGCAAGTGGACTCTTCTCTGCTGTTATCTGCACTATAAACCAAGCAGTTGCTTTAAGGCAAAGCTAGAGTACACATACAGTGGTTCAGCCTTGGGCTGAAGCTCATCTTGACAAACAGCTTATAGAACTGTATGCAAACTGTCCCACTACTTAATGGTAAACAAGTATTACACTTGTTAATCATGGATTCCCTTGAACTATTTACAAGATATTCCTTTGAGTGCCTGCAGGTGTAGGTGGCCGTCTCAGGAGTGCGATCTGTTTACAGGTTAAGGTGTGGTGGCTCTACCAAAACATGTTCTCTGGAACTGCTTGCTCTACATGATAAAGGAGAGATGTTTGCAAGTTTCAACAGTCACGACCTGGAAAGAAAGTTCTAGTAACTTAAAGACTGAATGTACCAAAACCTGCGTGGAAACACAAGTTCAACAGTGTACCAATATTTTGCTATGGTGGGACCCTTCAGGTTCAAATGAACCCTAACAAGCACAATATTTTACCCCTTGGGTGCTAATGATGTCACCAGAAAAATGTGAAGAAATGATTTAGAGACCTCTCTACAGTCTACATGGCATTAAAGGGATAGTAATACTTAAAATGTAAAAAATTATATGTTGTAGGGTTGAACAGAGCCACTTATTCCTATAGTAATAGTCTTACCAAAAAACATCTATAATACAAATATTTTCAAAACATTGCTTTAAGGGATAGTAATACTTAATATGTTAAAAAATATATGTTGTAGAACTCCCACTGCTGAAAGGTGTTTTGTTCAAAAGTTATTAGAGCTCAAAGTTGATTTTTTTTTTTTTTAGGAGCAATATCAAAGTGGCCTGAAATTGTACAGTGGCGCTGTTGCTACAACATCCAATGGAGGTTTACGATCCCGGTAAAGGGCGATTCTCATATTTTACCAACTCTACTTGTAAGGGAACACACTTGTAAAAAGTCTGGAGCTGCTCTGTGCTTTATTTTTTGTTCAGTCATTTGTGGGGGCTCCTGACTGACTCCCAGAATGCTACCTGGATGCCTGGGGCTCCGAACCACTATCTTCATAGAGTGTGCTCATACCCTCTGTTAAATCTAAAATGAATTATATTTATTATTATAAATTGTGTTATACTGTCACCAATACTACCACTTTAGTTTTCAAGGTTAAGTTGAGAATAATCAAGGATGCACAGGCCCCAACATTAACTAGTGACATCATGGCCTAGCATCTGTGCTAATCAATCAAATGTATATGTAGGTATAACACGTGGGTAATTATATATTTAGGAAGCCCAGCCCCACAATGTATAATATGCATATATGAAAATATGCATTGGGTACCATCCTTATGAGGTGCTACTGACCATGTGTAACAACTCTTTACAGTATAAATATTTGGTCCTTGGGCCTAAGAGAGAGAGTAGGAGGGACACAGCTACAACATCATGCTGTCCCCATACCAAGGAAACGTCATTAACCTCTGAGATACTGAAACATCTTGTATCATCTATTCCTGTCAATCCTTGCTGAATAAAAGGAAAATTTTACACAACTTCTGATTCTCTCCAGCTCTGGTCCTTTAAGAGGTAAAGACTTTAACCCTTCAGTTGCTGTCTGTATAATAAATGAAATAATTAACCCTTCAAAAGCAGAAAACACAGTCTAACACCCTCTATAATCCCCTACTGTCAGGCCTGAAAGACCTTAATATGGCCTATGGAGGCTGCATGAGCAGCCCAAAAATAATATACAGTGAAACGGCATTGTCTTGGCGCAACATCTCTTCTCAAGAAACTGATGTAGCACCAGGCGTTTCGCATCAGATCCCTATTCTTCCTCCCCACTGATTCGCCACGTCTCACACAGCAGCCTTGGCTTCATGGACAGGTTTGCCTTGTCAATATGATGTTAACAAAGTATTAATAATACTAGTTGAACAGCCTGTGTAAACGGGCCACAGTGCCAGGCAGCAACGGCTGCGGTGCAGTCATGCACAGTAGAGATTACCCGTGCCGCGGCCGATAATGGAGCGGGGTGCTCTGAATTCAGACCGTAATCCTCTCTACGCACCGACTACGGTCTGAATTCGGAGCGCCCCGCTATGTTATCAGCCGCGGCGCAGGGAGTCTGTACTGCGCATGACAGCTTCTGACAAACACACATTAGCAAATTATTATATAGGATATTATTAGGCTACAAGGGATCAAGTACCAGTTACCTTGTAAATTTTATTATATAATCTATTTAGCAGAGGCTTCTAGTAATGTGGATTTTACGAGGGAAATCTTACAGAAAACAATACTCCAGAGTTTAAAGTGAAACTTTCACCTTAATTCAAGTTTGCAAATTTGGTAAGTGGGTTCATGCACTCTGCCTGCTTCCCTTTGTAAAAACTGCAAGTAACTGTCATGTCCACCTCTATGGACACCACATTCAGGACTGATTTAAGGTGTTATTTAAAAAAAAAACATTGGCAAGTCATGGAGACACCACACACACACACACACACACACACACACACACACACACACACAAACACACACACAAACACACACACAAACACACACACAAACACAAACACACACACACACACACAAACACACACACACACACACACACACACACACACACACACACACACAAACACTCTCTCAACTTAGAATGGGGCCCAAGTGGCTATCAGTTAAGTAATTATATGTCTGAAATAAATATGAGCCGGTCATTATTTGAATTTCTTATTGAGGCTACCAAGCTCATTTTTAAATTATATTAATTAAAAGGAGATCTAAAACATCCTACTAGTAACAAAATACCTTCCTATAGTTAGAAAATACTAATGGTGTCTATGAACTGGGCCCTTGCACCATGCTTAAAGAGATAACATCTTCATGCCCACAAAGCCAAACATGACTGCTTCAGGCAGTTTTTTTTCACGCAGATGCATGGAGACAAGATGAGCTTACTTACCCTTTAAGAAACAGAGGTGTGTGCAATGCATTACCCACACCTCTGCTCTTTAAATGGATAAGATTACCCCAGGCAGAGAGACAGGTTTGAGGCCCTGTGGAACTGCTAGCAACTATCACATCCATCTCCATGGACAAGACATCCAGGACTGATTGAAGAGGTCATCTCTTGAACAAAGACACAAGGGCAATGTTCATACAGGTCATTACTATTTTCAGGCCACAGTAAGGTGTTATTAGGAGGCAGACATCAGTGGGGATAAGCAAAATCAAGCAACTGTAAAGTTTAAAAAAAATAATATACAAGGCTGCCCTAGGAAAATTCACCTGTTTCTCAAAATCAATACAAGTTTAACAGGAAGTATTATACCACTTGCACACGAGCAAGAAGGCATGCTGGGGACCTATGAAGCCATTCACATTAGCTACCATCACATCGCATGGACACACAAAGGTAACCCCTCCTACTTCTATACTGCATTCATACAGTAATTAAGGAAAGCTGCAGCATGGTTGATCTGCACAAACCAATGCTAACAGATCATTCAGCTGAATATGCTGGAGCATGTGATCCTCATCGCGATTCTCCACTGTATGGCTGACCCATGTGGGCATCAGCCAATCAGCCATTGCACCCACCCCCAGCATTAGTAGATATAAGAGAACACACGGAATAAGTGCAGAAGAACATCAGGAATTGTAATGTAACCGAAAGACTGCTGAATTTCCATTGGTCATTCTAAAATGACTTTAGATATCAGAAAATAAAACATGTAATTTGAGATTAAATTAATACCTTAACATCATGTGACGAGCCAGGACCATCCCGCCGGTCCTGCAACGTTATGGAATTTTGGGATGGCAGCATGGATCGAGTGGTTGTTAAAGCACAGATCCTTTTAAACATTCTTCTAAAAAAAAAGGTGCGTTCAGGTCTGCACTGCTTATGAAAAAACTATTACAGTTAACACCACAGAGCTCAGACATTAAGCCTGTGTCATACCTCTAGATCTGCCCATACAACGTGGAATTAAAAATACCCTTTAAAAAGAAAGCTCACAACTCCTAATAACCTCCCGCATGCCTTGACACAACCAGAAAATCCTAAGGGACCCTATGAATGCTACACTTGTGCCTTTGTTCGAGAGCTAGAATCTTCTATCTGTTGTGGATGTCATGTCCACAGAGGACGACATAACGGCTGGTAGAGGATTACAATCTCTGTTCACTGATCATTGTAATCAGCTCTGAGTGCTGGGTGTGTGTGGGGGGGGTGTATACACAATATGAAGCAACATGTTGCTTTATCCCCTCACACACCCCAGTCCTTAATATATTGCTTCACGATTCACTGCATACCAGTCTAATCCAGAAGCATTAAGCAGGCTCATGTACTTTAGCTGCTTCCATCCACCTCCATGGACATGCCATCCAAGACTGACTGAAAAAGTTATCTTTCGAGCAAAAGCACAAGAAATAAATTCACAGGACTATTATGATTGGATGGCCATAGTAAAAGGTGTGCATGTGCATTCTTGGGTTCATTGCCTCCTGAAGAAATGCTCAGTGGGAGCATGAAACATGTTGGGTCTTTTTTAATAGTTTTTTTTTTTTTTTTTTAATAAAAGCATTTTTTATACTGTTATTTTTGTCTTGCTATTCGCTGCTTGTGGCTGAAGCTATTTGAGAAAAAATATTGGTGGCTTTCCATATGGTCCGTTTACAGAGAGGGCCACCAACGCAAATTCCTTGTGTACCTTATGATTGGCTATGAGGCTATATAGGCAGGTCATACTGCTTAATGCATCAGTTTAAGACATTTCTTTCAAATATTATATTGTAAGTTGTTATCATTTATCCCCGACGTAGGGACTCTCCTTGTTGGTGTTGTTGTTTCTATATGCATTTGTGGTTGTATGTAAGAGGGTGTTCATTATGAAGGAGGAGTTCATTTTCAACTGATGCCATCCAACTGTTGCTTGACTAGAGTGGCTACCATCCTCCGCTAGTATCTGGCCGAGGAAGCGCAAGAACATTTGATCAGCATCTGAATGGCCTTAGATTACTCACCCCTACTTTAGAATGGCCAAGCATGAGTGAATTATTTAACTGCAGAAGCATTTTAATACTATAGGGGGGGGGTTATACCCAAATGGAGCAATTCTGACGCACACCAAATGCCCCATAGGGATTAAATTAAAAATTATCCCATTAAATTAAAGGTGGCGTTAACCTTCTGAATGCCAAAGAGATTGTGAAGCAATACGATGGGGAGCTCTCGCTATCAATGGATTAAAAGCAACTTGAAATCTTATATATTTCTACTTGCTGTCTGTGAGGGAGTTTTATTTGTTCTTCGAACCACTCCACATTATACGTATGTCCCTATAATATAAACGTATTCATTATTTCAGCACTTACATCCTTAACCCTTGGAGTGCCACAGGGTATGCAATGAGTTGTGTGTACCTCTGGCATTAAAAGGGTTAAAAAATGTGCATGTGTGTTTAGGATCCCCAATAATCTAACATTGGTATTTATTAGTATATAAAAGGGGGAAGTATATGGTGCAGACTATCAAATAGAAGACTTAGTCATCAAGCTAAAATGGGGACATTCAAGGCCAAACCATCTACACAACAGGGAACAAATACCTTTCCCAATGATACAAGAGTCCTTTAACCACCTGGATGCCAAGGAGAGGCTTCCAGTGCACTGCTTGGCAATGCTTTGGAGACTTTATTAGCATTCAAGAGGCTAAACATCCAATTTAACCCTTTGAGTGCCAGAGGGGTATGCAACACATTCCCCTCTGGCACTCAAAGGGTTAAATCAATGTGGCTTTGAGGATTTGTTTCATTTGCCCTCTATGCTGCAGATGGTTTGCCGAAAAACTGCACCTGTTTAGCTTGATGATTAACCCTTTCCATGCTATGCAATGTATTGGACACCCCCCCCCTCTAGCGCTCAAAAAAGTTTAGAGAGATGAGCAATTCTGAGCATACCAACTACAAAATAGAAAGGAATGAAATACCAGCTGGTCTAAATGGCTCTTTGAAGCCCCTAAATGCTAAAGAATTATTCAAGGGCTTAGATGACTACTTAAATAAGAGGAATTTAATTCTCCCAATGCCCCTCATGGTGCAGTTGTTTTGCTCCGTCTTTCTGTACAAAGACCTCACCCAATTATTTACTAGTCTTCTGGGTTTGACTACACTATATATCAGAATATCAAAAGGGATGTTTCCTAATAAAAAAAGGTGCTTTTTCTCCAAGATCTTAGAACAGGACACTAGTAAAATCACTTGCTTCTGGAAAAGATAGTGGAGCAACCCAAAGGAGAGTCAGGGAACATAAATTATTTAAAATACAAAACAACATTGTTTTAAAGTGACTCAGTAACCTAAAGAGGTGGTTTTGAAAGCCATTTCAAAAACCGCCAAACTACACTTGTTTTAGTCATTTTAGAGGACTTGATTGAATAATATAGATTTCTAGATCATGCTAATTAATTGAAGCATGTTGCGGAGGCACTTCCTGTCTTCGTCTTATATTACCTCACCTACTTTCATTACTGGGAGCTGGACAATGCATTATTTAGTAGTGTCAGTAAGCAGGAAAGGTTTTGTAGGGATAAGGATACCCGTACACAAGGAAATTTGGACATTGAAAACCATCCAATCTGGTCAAAAACGACAAAATTAGCCAGTTATGTGGTGCATGAGCCAGCTCAATAAGATCACGCTGACTAAACTGGTCAATTTGATTTGTCGGCCTGACCTGACAATTCTAGTTGTGCAGCGATCAGATCAACAAACAAAGCCATAGCAATTTTGCCAGATTCTGAGACAGAGGGTCGTTACGGCCCAGGCTGTCCAGCTCCAAATACAGGTCAAAAAAAAAGTGATCAATGTCTGAAATTTGCTTGTGTGTGACGGGGGAGCAAAACTGACAGCAAGCTGATCACTCAGTGATCTGACTGCTCTCCTTTTCCAAACAATATCACTCCAGAGAATGGGCATCTCAAGAGAGAATGCTTTTTCTAACTACACAAAGCTGATTTTAGGTAAGAGTCCCTTTAAATTGGCAATGCTTTACAGCCCTCTCTAACATTCAAGGTGTTAAAGGCCCAATTTAAATCAGCGTGGATTTTTATTTGTCCTCTAAGGTACAGTTGGTTTGATTGAAAATTGTTCCACTTTTTTTGCACACGCCCCTTACAGTTTCAAGCAAATGAATATACCAGGCAACCATCTTACAGCTCATGGAAAGAGGGACTAAGTAATAGTAGTTTTAACGTCCACCTGGGAATATATTTTACTTTCAGATTCAATCTGGATCACGTTGTTATTTTGCACAGAATCAACAAAGGGTAGCGATGACAACAGATCCAGAAACCCCAATTGGAAGAGCTTGCAAACAACGACAACTGGGCTTTGTTACATCTATCTCCCAAGGAAACATCACATGTGGTGCGGTGGACGTCACTAAATTATCTTACACATTTTCAAGTTCTGCTGATGAACAGGTGCCTTACGCCATATATGAAGCCTTACTCGATAAGTTGAGTGGTGATTGTGCACATCGAAAGACTAACTTGCTTCAGTTTGTTCATAAAGATGGCCAACAAAGTGAACGTCAATGTCTCACCATCACTGTCTTTACAACTGCTGCAAGTCTTCAACATGCCTTTGTTACACACACACAAATGAATGCAAACCCAAACCAATATCTTACATTATGAAACAACTGTCAGTAAAGAGTCTGAACAGATTCTTCAGCACCAACAAATCATCACACGCAGCCATCACCCACTGCATTTCTCTAATCAAGCGGCATCTTGCTGGCTTGCTTTCAGCACGGTTATTAGCTTAGCTCTGTCAGAGCAGGAAGGGACCTGTGGTGCATGGGGAAGCAATGTGACACGAAGCCTTCCAGCGCTGACAGGGTGATGCATTTATGTGAAAGTTCAGGCATCCCAGCTCTATGGTACAGTGAGCTCCAGACAGATCCGGTCTGAAGAAGTTGGGAGTAGACAGGTTACCCTGCCAACTTGCTGGTAACAAGTGATGATTTCCTCTGTGGGAGATCCTGTGGTGTGGGGATATGGTCTCCTGTTACGAGGTTCTTATCGGGTCCAGCACACGGCAATTGCTTGTTCTTCATCTTTGCCTTGGCCATATTGTAGTCTCCTGAGTCAAAGTACTTTTGCTGTAATGATAGAGGTTAGCATTTAAAGTAGCAGTAATTTTATTTTTCCCCTCAGACAATGTAATTCCATATGTCATTAATATAAACATTTCCAGTGCCCTCAGGTGCCCAGACAGTTCAGTCAGTCATTCCACTGGAGACACGAGTCACTGATTACAGGTCTCCATAGTATGGAATAGCACAACTCCATCACTTTTGAAGTGCCATAACTTTTGAATAAGACAACTGCCAGCAGCAGTAGAAACACCCTTGTTTTACTCAACAAGGAAAGCCCTATAAATATATAGATGTTTAAAGGGATAGTAGTATTTCAAAATAAAACCATCTCAAATTAATCTTCATAGTATTTGGGCCATGGAGTGTTATTCCAGTACTGTCAGAGTTGTAGTTCAACAGTAATTGAATGATAAAGGATCCACCTCCCACCCCTTTTACCTAGTGTAATCCACCTCCCCTCAGATGTGGAATCTGGTCTTCAGACCAGACAGCTCACAGCAAGGGACAATCTTCTTACTGTGATCATAAGGAAAATCCTGTCCCACTGACAGGATTTTCCCTTATGTTAATTGAAAAATTGTCCCTCTCTGCAATCCACCTGGACACAACCTTGCTACTCTGAGGTGAGCAGTGTTACACCAGTAAAAGGGGTGAGAGGGGGTTACTTTATCATTCAATTACTCTTGTACTACAGGTCTGACAGTACTGAAATAACACTCTCCATGGCCCAAATACTATGAAGATTAAGAAAAGCTGCTTTTATTTTGAAACATTACTTTCCCTTTAATATAAAAAAAGGTTACTGCTTCATTAATATAAGGAAGACATCTAGGAGGTACAATATATTTTCATGGACGAGTATCTTAAAGTAGATAAATGATAAACCATCTATTACTTTTGTCATAAGTGCACCATGGCTCATCCTAATTTAGAGAGGCGTTACTATAAAAAACCTGTTATGATGTAGTCAGTAACAAAGTCAGGGAGGCACATATACATGCACCCACGTACAACCTCAAGCTTTACATAAAATGACTGCACAATGGGTAAAGAGACAACTGTGCAGGAAGATCCCTTTAATTGCAGAATAAATCTTATCTTCTGAAACAGTCACCTTCACCCTGTGCTCTTATAGGGATAGTAATACTTTATTATTATTATCCCGCATATTGTAAGTATTTGCAAAATAATTTAATAGCCCCCAGGTTCATCTCTCAGACCTTTATGGTTTGAGAGATAACCAAAGGCAAAGTTCCCCCCTTCCCTGAAGTCAGTGTTGTGCTGACTGCAGGGACATCCGGTCTGACTTTAATCATGCGGCTCTGCAGCAGAGCTGCAATCCCATTAGTGACAAAGAATTATTTCAATGAAACTGTCTTCTACGTGTGCTTGCAAACCAAGCACACGTAGAAGACTGTTTCAGTGAAATAATTATTTTTCACTAACGGGATCTCAGCTCTGCTGCAGAGCCACCTGACTGTCGTACGACAGACTTCCCCTGCAGTCGGTACAAAGCTGACTTCATGGAATTGGGGGGGAGGGGAACTTTGCCTTCGGTTATCTCTTAAACCATAAAGGTCTGAGAGATGAACCTGGGGGCTATTAAATTATTTTACAAATATCTACAATATGGGGGATAGTAATAATAAAGTATTACTATCCCTTTAAGTCTTGTACTCACATGTATACGAGGCTCAAAATACTGCCTTTAAGTATCCTACACATTTCTGTTACCCAACTCAGGTTGGTGCTGTAAATCTCTCTCTCCTTCAGATCTGGGCATCTCTAGGGCTATACCCGGATACATAAAAAAAAAAAAAAAAAAAAAAAAAAAAAAAAAAAAGCTTTCTCCTGAAGCAGTAATTTATGTTATGAAACATGGAGAGTGTTTTGAAATGTTTATCTTATTTTGTATGTGAAGTTTTATATTTTTTAATTAAAATTTACTTCACTGTTTACCATCCCTATTTTAGTTCACTTTATATGGTCTATTTGAGACCTTTGAATCCCCTTGATACATGTTTGCACAGGAAGTTTTTCATATTTGGGTGGGTGTTAACGGGATCTTCACAGGTGATTAGTTGTATCTCTAATGGATCCATGTGCAGCCCTACATAGGCATACCTGGGAACTCTCCGGTTTTGCCCCGGAGACTCAGGATTTCAGCCTGAATTACCGGGTCTCCGGGGCAATGTGTGGATTACCGGGTGGGCAGAGTTTAAATAGAAACTCTGCCCACTTGTGCTCTGTCCCGCCCGATTCCTCCCACTCCCCGCCCTCTTAGAGACTTTTTGCAGGTTTTTTTTTTGTTTTTTTCTGTCCCGCCCCCCCTCCGCGACTAAGCCCCGCCCCTTTTATGACGCGAATCGCGTCATTTTCTTCCTATGTCGGAACTGACAGGGTTACCCTCCGGGTAACCCTGTTTCAAAAGTTCCCAAGTATGTACATAGGCCTAGATCTAAAGACCCCTGATCATGGAACCTACGGGGGTGGTGACTTGCAGCACTTCCTGGGGAGGATGTGTAGCATATTAATACGAGCACAAGGCTCAAGAGCACGGGTGAAGTTGACTGTTTCAGAAGATAAGATGTATACAGCACTTAGATCAATTTAAGCAAGCTACCAAGATCTCCTGAATCCATATTTATGGAGAGAGTTTAATTATACTAGAATATTAATGGTTTTGAGTAGAACCAGATCTCCACATAGATATTTGTTTTAGATAGTGTGGCACTTCTCATTGTTGGCCTTGTGGTGATAGGCTGCAGTTGTGTGCCTTTTACTCAGCGCACAAATTTTATTATAGTGTTCTCACATATTAAACTGGAGAGGTTAACACAAGGGATGGTTTAGAATTCCTCCAGTGCTTTGAAAAGCTATGCAATGCACACAATCCTAGTATTTAAGAGGTAAAATGCTCCATTGAACATTTAGGTACCAGAGGTTTGTGCAAAGTATTTCAGCTCCTTTGGTCCTTAAAGGGATAGTAATACTTGAAAATAAGTTTATTTTATATTGTAGCCCTTAAAAATACATGAAAAATGATACAAGTCTTATCTCCCAAACCTTTATGGTTTGGAAGGTATTCAGAAGTAAAGTTTCCCCTGGAGTGACGTCATTGCTCCACCCTTCAGATTTGGAATCCGGTCCCGGGACCGGCTGTGCCTCTCCAGAAGTGCTGAGATCACCATCTTTAAAAAGAATTTCTTAATTGGAATGGTCTACAAAGTGTGCTTTCAAGCCAGGCACACATTGTAGATAGTTCCAATTAAGTAGTTCTTTTCAAAGATCGTGATGTCGGCACTGCTAAAGAGCTGCCGGTTGCTCTGTGGACCAAATTCCAAATCTGTCCACTAGATGGCATTCTTGGCTGAAACAGCCAGGAAAAGAGCATTTTACTATATTTTACATGAGAATATCTCCCAAACCATAAAGGTTTGGGAGATAAGACTTATATCATTTTTCATGTTTTTTTAAGGGCTACAATATAAAATACAATTATTTTCAAGTATTACTATCCCTTTAAAGGGATAGTAATGTTTCACAAAAACAGCAGCTCCTATTAATCTTCATAGTATTTGAGCCATGAAGAGTGTTTTAGAACAAGAGTAATTGACTGATAAAGTATTCCCCTCCCACTCCTTTTACCTAGAGAAAGTCACCTCCCCTCAGATATGGAATCTGGTCTCTTGACCAGACAGCTCGCAGCAAGGGACAATCTTCTTACTGTGAGAACAATGAAAACCCTGCCCCATTTACTGCCTGATGATTGTCCCTCTCTGCAAGCCATCTGGACACCAACTTTCTGTTCTGAGGTGAGCAGTGTTACATCAGTAAAAGAGACAGGAGGGGGATACTTTATCATTCAATTACTCTTGAACTACCACTCTGACAGTACTGAAATAACACTCTCCATGGCCCAAATACTATGAAGATTAATTGGAGCTTCTTTTATTTTGAAACATTACTATCCCTTTAAAGGTTTAAAGAACAATAGGAATATTGATTTGGCCATTATGATACAGCTGCAGAATAATTTTTGCTTGTGCAAATGGCTTATATGTCTTCTAAATATTCCACCTTCCTCCAAGGTGGATTTTTTAAAATTTTACTTTGGGAACCAAGTACCCAATGCTGCAATGCTTTTGAGACTGTTATAGTTTCCAAAGGGTTAAAAAAAAATAAAAATAAAATAAAAATCACAATTTAAGTTGAGTCTCCTCATTAATTTTCCTGTTCCCCAACTAAATGTGTTCATGTTAGGGTAACAGGTCACAGGGTAGATACAAGTCTTACTCCCATCTAACATGAGTAGACACCAAAGTAGCAATGCGGCTTGGTGATGTCATCAGCTGTGAACTGACTTATGCTAGGCTATGGTGCATTTACATGGGCAATTATCACTTTGTATGAATACACAAGACATCCAGCATGTACCATGTTTACTGTGTTCCTGTGTGAACTCAGTATAGAAGCAGAAGCGCAGATATGTACAGAGGCCTTTGGAGCCGCTAGCAGATTTTTCACATGATCACATATTGATGTTGTGATGCTTATCACAACACCTAATGAAAGGCCGCCACACGAGTACCAGCCAATAATTTCTGGCTGACCTTCATCAGACAGTCCTCCTGTGCCCAGATTGACATTGGAATGCATGGAGAAAGGCGAGTTTAACACACAGGAGACACTACTATAGAATATGAAAAAGCCTTTACAGTCAAAATAACATTGTTTAACCACAAAGCCATAAAGTCTCTCTATAATTAATGTTCAACTAAAGTATTATCTCAGCTGAGCTGATAAGACACACCTGCTAGGGTGGATTTAGAAAGACAACCATTTAAACCCACAATGGCAGCAAAAGGGTAAAAGTACAACACAAACCCATACCCCTTTCTGAAGCCTCTTCATCAGGAAGTCAGACCCACCAGGCTTCTGCCCTAAATTGGGGTACTTGGCCTTCAGTTTTTGCTCCTCTGCCTTTTCTGGCGTAACTGCTTCCTTCTCTTGTGAGTCCTAAAACACAAAACCAGAATTATAAAGACAGAAATATGATGGGTTTTAAACATATGCACCTTAGTGAACACAAAAAAAAAAGACATTGATTTAAGTAGTGCATTTATGTGCTTGAATCCAATAAACACAATGCAAAGCCATGAGTAATCTGCAGGTCAGCCCCAAAGGCATCTGATGCTTTAGCAGGAGATGAAGACCACATGTGAAGAAGCACCCTCCAACACAGGTCTGCAAGTATAATATTCACATACCAGTCTATGTCAGTGTAAAGGCTCTGAACAGCTCTTGAAAAGGGACCCAACCACCTACAACAACTGGTGAAATTGAATGCCCTTTCAAATCCACCTGTATGTTGAATTAAAGCCTCTACTCACAGACACTGCTCAGGAATCTATTGCCACCCAGCACTTAAAGAGTCAATTGTGAGAGGAAGCACCAACCCTAATTAGCATCAGCTATACATTTAAATAAATCACAAGCGTTGTTTTTTAGGCCATAGTGTCTCTTTATGTATGTTGTGCAGGAAGTAAATAGTTTGCCCCAGTCGATTCTCTTGTTCTTTCTGCGTATGATCCAAAAATATACAATCCTACACAAGATATCTGTCATACCAGGTTTCCACAGCAGCAGTTCACTCACATAAAAAGCTAGAAATTTCCACTACTGTGGAAAAATATCCAACTCCCTTATCAGCCTGGAATAGTATTTTAGTCATCCCTGTGATATAAAAGTGCATGTATATCATATATATATATATTTTTTAATTTTTTTTAGTGTAGTTACAATTCACGCCCCTTTGCTTTTAACCCTTTCTGTGCCAGAAGTGCTTTGGGCACCCCTCTGGCACTGAAAGGGTTAAGTGCAATCTTTATTTTTGCATGGCAGATACACAGCAACAGTTTTGGAATCAAGAGACATGAGCTTAACTACAGGGGGTGCAAGGGGAGCCCAATCTGCCTCATGGTTCAGAAGGCTCTACTTATGCATGGATAAAAATATATGCGTTAGGGGGCTCACAAAAAATGTATTTAATGTGACCCTCCAATGAATACTTATGATACCTACCCATGGATATCCAAACTAGGGTCTGGGGTCCCAACTGTGGTCTGCAGAATTTGGCTATCTGGACACTCATGCGAATTCTATTGAAGGGATATCCTCCACTGTAAACCAGGAAAAAGTTGGTACCCTGTCAGAGTAGACGGAATTCAATGTACTTTTTTTTTTATAAAGCAAAAAACTCACAAGAGTGATACAAAGGTGATATATTTTAATGGCTAACCGAGGACATAAGAAAGTGCAACCTTTCAGGATACTGCCTGAAGAAAGGGCCTTCGTGTCCTGAAAGCTTGCATTTCTATCCTCAGCCATTAAATGGTATCTCACTTTTAAATCACTCGTGTGTGTTGTTTTTTTTTTGCTAAAGTACACTGAATCCCATCTAAGGGACAGAAATACTTAGAGGGACACTAATGTTACATAAAAATTATTCTTGTTTTATAGAAGTTTAAAAAAAAAAAAAAAAAAAAAAAAAAAAAAAAAATTATGTTGCACAAGTCCTCTCTCTCAAATGGTCTGAGAGACATTCGCCTGTAAAGTTCCCCCCTCCCTCACCTTCTACTGATGTCAGCGCTGTGCTGACAGCAGGAGATCCCAGTCCTGGAACCAGCCGGCGGCTCTGCAGCAGAGCTGAAATTGCGTTATTTAAAAATAATTACTTCATTGGAAAGGTCTACAAAGTGTGTCTGGTTTGCAAACAAACTACTTCATTGGAATGTTCTACAAAGCATGTTTGCAAACCAGGCACACTTTGTAGACTGTTCCAATGAAGTAGTTCTTTTCAAATAACGTTATTTTGGCTCTGCTGCAGAGCATCCTCAAGTCGGCCGACTCGAATCTCCTGCTGTCAGCTTTACAGCCGACAGCAAGAAAAGGGAAACTTTACAGGCGAATAACTCTCAAAACATAGCGGTTTGATAGAAAGATTATGTTGCACAAATCCTATTTTTTTAACCTCAATAAAACAAGAATAATGTTTTATGGGACATTATTGTCCTTTGGAAATGTAAATAATAATAATAATAATAATAATATTACATTATTATTATTATTAATAATAAAAAAAAAAATGTAGGGTTTATCCCAGAGTGAGTAAAACAAGGGTACTCCCATTGGTCCAAGGTGTTTTAGTTAATATTTACTACAGCTCAAGCTTTTTTTTATAGGTGCATTATCATAATGGCATAAAATTCTAGAATGGCGCTGTTGCTAAACCATCCGATGGACAGCTCTAGTAAGTGGACCATAAATTTCCATAGGATGGTGTAGCAACAGCGCTACTGTACAGTTTTAGGACAGAGTGATAAAATACCTTTCAGCAGTGGGAAAGTACCCTTGGGGATAAACCCTACAAAATATTTATACACAAGTATATATGCGACCAGCTGCAACACATAGTAATCCTTACCTTTTTTTTATATTTGTGGTCAGGGCTTCCATCCGTCTATGAATCAGACGTAGCTAGAACCCTATCTGTGCCAACCCTGAGATTCTAGCGTATTCTTGGGTAAGAAGTGACGAGGCAGACCTGATAAGAGGGCCTGTCTGTAGTTAATGAGTTTAAAAAACAGGGGTGGGATACTGGGGGGCCCCCCAAGACGACTTGAGTCGTGTGTGTGTGTGTGTGTGTGTGTGTGTGTGTGTGTGTGTGTGTGTGTGTGGGGGGCTGCTGCCCATATTTGAGGGCTTGCAACCCCTCCCACAAAATCAGGCACCGCCTTACTCTTATGGCCAGGGCTTCCATCCGTCTATGAATCAGACGCAGCTAGAACCCTATCTGTGCCAACCCTGAGAATCTATCGTATTCTCAGCTAAGGAGTGATGAGGTAGACCTGATAGGCCAAAAGAGAAGAATTAAGCCAGGTTAACATGCAACAGTTTATTGACTCTAATGAACAGAACACACTGGGCAGCTCCGTTGAGTTGCGCAAATATCACAGAGAGTAGCATTTGTTGTCAGATAACATTTAACCCCATAGCGACAATTGACTTACCAGGTACATCCCGCAAAACTGTCACTTAGTGACAGACGAAGTAACTGGTAAGTCTTGGAAATCCGGGTCTCTGTGCGGCTGCACACCGTTCGGAGACTCCGGAATCATTTATAAAAAAAAAAAAAAAAAAAAGTACCACGGGCGTAAAGGTGACAGTTAATCATCTACCCTCTTGGACGATATTTACTGTGATAGACTTGTGAGAGCATATTTAATTTCTGAGGTAGGGTTGTGGATGTAACAGGTGCAGCATGCCGAGCGCCAGCTACCTAATCTTTGAATTATATTCCCTGTGACTCCATGCTTAGAGGCTGCGGTAGCGGCTCCAATTCGAAAGGAGTGGCCTGAATAGGAATATGGATCTACATCTATTTTGATCAGCATGGAGCGCAAGTATTGTGCAAATTCTGCAGTAGTAAGGGGTCCATGAGCTAAAGGACTATTTGCTGGTCATGACTCTAATAGTAATAGCAGCTTATGTAAAGCTGCTCCCAGGCACCATGGATCATGGGTATAGTAAATAGGGATTTGAATGCCTTGACCTGTTTGATCTGTTTTTGACGACGGCAAAAATAATTTTAAATGGGCTGAGTGATGTGTTAAATTATCTTTAGTGAGGTGTCTAGAGGTGAGCGACCGGGCACCGAATTCTCCTTGTCTTAGGAAACCAAAGAAAGCTAAATTGATTGCTGTCAGGAGAATGATGTTGGTGGACTGTTCAAATGGTTGATTATTTAAAAGTTTGTAGAGTCATCTGAAAATTGATCCATTGATTGGTAAACAGGTTCATGCAGTAGTGTGAGGATATTTAGATAGCCCTTCAAGAAATAGTTTGATCTGGTAACTATGAAAGATGGATTGGTGATTGGGATGGTTCACTGCTAAGTGATGTTGAATGCCGGCTAGATATATTTTGATAGTATTGGGCGAAAAAGTATTGTGGCAAAAAGCACCGAATGCTAGCAGATCTGTGATGGAATATGGATCTGGAGGGTTATAATTAATGATGAAATTCTGGAATGCTCTGCATGCTGTCTTGTATGCTTGTCTGGTGCTGGGTGCAGGGCCGTTGTATATGATGACGTGGGTGTAAATTGCTAGCTGATCGAAATCATTACGAGATCTTTGTATTCTGGAGGGGTGGATAGATAAGGATTGGCTGCTGGAAGGAGTTGGAAGAATTTCTGAAAGTTAAAGCGAGATAGTGCATCAGCTGCTGATTTTTGAATGCCCGCAATATGCATGCTGTAGTAAGTAAATTTGTAAATGAGTGATGTCCAAGTGAGTATGCCAAGAAGTGGCATTATGTATGGGAGGGGTGATCTGCCTTTGGTAATAGCTTGTGCCGTGGCCATACTGTCTGTATGGAATGTGACTGCTTGTCCTGACCATAAACAACCCCATAGTACTGCTGCTGCTACTATGAGATATCATTTGAAAAGTGGAGGAGATGTGAAGAATTGTGGAATTGCTTGTGTTTCGGTTGGCCATTGTGCTGCAAACCATTCTGACTCATATATGGCAGCAAAGCCCTGGCCAGCCACTGCATCGGAATAAATGACGGGCGATGAGTTGGAAGGGGATGAAGGAAACATAGCTTGGCAGTTACATTCTGCCAGGAACTTGGCCCACATGGCTACGTCTGAAAGTGGATCAATGCAGAGGTGGATTGGGGAGTCTATGTGAGCAGAGTCTGTAAGCAATATAAGCAGATGACTGGTGAATGATGTACCTTGGGGAATTATCCTGGCAGTGAAATTCATGTGCCCCAGCAGTGATTGGAGCAGAGTTCTGGATAATGCTGGTTGGGAGGCAGCGTCTTTAATTATATCCAGAATCCTTGACTGCTTGTCCCTACGCAGTCTTGCCTCTGACTTGGCAGAGTCCAGGACAATACCTAGAAATTCAACCTCTGTGGCTGGCCTTTTAGTCTTATGATGGGATACTGGAATGCCTAGTTCTTGAAATAACCTGAGCAATTTGGCTAGACCGGTAGGTGGAGGCGAAGCAGGCTCTTTCACTAAAAAATCATCTAAATACTGAATGATGTATTGACATGAGAAATGGTAATTTAGCATCCATACTAGGGTTTTTGTAAAAGTGTTGAATATCTTAGGGCTGCTTTTTGCACCAAATGTCAGGTGAGTGTAGAAATAAAATATATTATTCCAATGTAGACCATGGAGATGCCAGAGGGAAGGGCGAATAGGTAATATTTTGAATGCATCTGCTATGTCGGCTTTAGATAGCCAACAACGCGGGCCTGCCTTTTTGATTAAAGCTATGGCATCAGCTATGGAGGAGTAGTGGAGTGAATATGCAGCTGAAGGGAATTAGGGCATTTAGACTTGGAATGCTACTTGAATGGGGTGCTGACAGGTCTAGAATAAGTCGTTTCTCAGCTGAGAATTTCCTAGAGGCTAGCCCAATGGGATTGACAAGCCAAGATGGAAAGGATGGGGTTGGGATGGGGCCTATTAGGAAACCCTTTACAAAATCTTCATCCAATAATATGGTGAACGTGTCTGGATCTTTGAGGGCAGACTGCAGATTAGGGCAAGTAAAGGAAGATTCTGGTAGTGAGCTGATAACTGTATGAAAACCTTCTGAGATGCCTTCTATTAGAAACGTGTGGGTAGTGAGAAACAAAACTCTGGAATGAAATCGATATAACTTTGTCCTAGTCTTTTATTACTTTTGGAAGCTCGTGAGCAGATAGCTCGGGAATGTGCCAATCTGCACAAATCACAGATGTGCAGCATTCTGCAATTGCTAAAGAAAACCCTTTGAAATTATAGTTACTGCAAATTGGGGAGCCACCATGATAGTATATCTGTCTTCCCAATTTCTCTCTGGTTGGGTTGGATGCTGGAATTGGGCTGGTGCCGGGAGTGGATGTTACGGCATTGGAGGTGGAGGGAGTATTATTGTCAGGAGACACAGAGTTTGAGCAGAGATTTGGTGAATGGTGAGGAGATGAGCATAGGTGACAGACTGCCGCTTTGAGGCCCGCAAAATGTCTACAGTATAATTCTTGGTCTAACGAGCCCAATCTACTAAAAAATTGACTGCGAGCAGCTGATGCCGTAGCTGAAAAGGCTTTGCGATACTTGAAAAAACTATTACCCCCATATTTATGCACCAGGTCTACTACTGTGAACAGATACTGGTCTAACTCCTAACGCCTGTGTGGAAACGTGGAATAAAGGATGTCACAGAAGATACTGAAAGCAAGTACAAACTTGGTCAGAGTGACGGCTCGCGACAACAGAGGGCCACGAGACTTTAAGGTCACTGAAATGTCCTGGGAGGCTATCAGGAGCGAGACCAGGTTCACGTCCTTTCCTTCAAAAATATCTTTGGAGATGTTGGGGGACCATGTGAGCCAGAGTGATACGTGGGGCTGGGCAGTCAGAATGACCTGGTATGGGGTTGTCTGGTGTCAGTGCGGAATTTATAATAGCCGGATTAGCTTCCACCATGCTTCATCTGCCATGAAGGTTGGACACGGATAATGTAATATCTGACAGCATGGAATCTAATTGAGACTGAATATGGGCCGTGGATGAAGGGGAGAGGGACGGGCCTAGGAAAGGGGATGAAATGGTAGCAGCTGTCGTGGCTGAACTAGGAAACAGAAGGAGGAAGAGTTCCGCCTTCTAGCCGATGCTGGGTAGCTGATATTTCTGCTCCTCAGCTCGGTCATTAGGGTAGCCACTGTCCATTCCCGCAGGTTAGGTCCTCTGGTTCTTGGAGTGGATGGGGCTTCTATAATGCCTGCTTCCCATTCTGCTTGATCTTGGAGGTCTAGATCTGCCTTCCTGAGATATATAAAGTATTTGATAAGTGGAAAACAGAGGGAGAAGCGCTAGAGAAAAAAGGGGGGAGGGGGTTGGATGTGATGTGCTAGTGGATGCCGCATATAAAAGAGTCTCCTCAAAGGTAGTGGGGGGTAACCCCCCCTTCCCCCAAGGGGTGATAGCGAGGAGGGGGTGAAGGGAGGGGGGGTGATGTGGAGTCTACCTTACCATCGGTGGAGGGGCATATTACCTTTGGCCTCGGTGAAGAGGTAGAGTCTGAGTAAGTAAGGTATGGACTGAGTGTGTCACCTTCGGCCTCAGTGAAGAGGCAAGGACTGAGTGTGTCACCTTCGGCCTCAGTGAAGAGGCAAGGACTGAGTGTGTCACCTTCGGCCTCAGTGAAGAGGCAAGGACTGAGTGTGTCACCTTCGGCCTCAGTGAAGAGGCAAGGACTGAGTGTGTCACCTTCGGCCTCAGTGAAGAGGCAAGGACTGAGTGTGTCACCTTCGGCCTCAGTGAAGAGGCAAGGACTGAGTGTGTCACCTTCGGCCTCAGTGAAGAGGCAAGGACTGAGTGTGTCACCTTCGGCCTCAGTGAAGAGGCAAGGACTGAGTGTGTCACCTTCGGCCTCAGTGAAGAGGCAAGGACTGAGTGTGTCACCTTCGGCCTCAGTGAAGAGGCAAGGACTGAGTGTGTCACCTTCGGCCTCAGTGAAGAGGCAAGGACTGAGTGTGTCACCTTCGGCCTCAGTGAAGAGGCAAGGACTGAGTGTGTCACCTTCGGCCTCAGTGAAGAGGTAAGGACTGAATACCTACCTTGCTGTTTCAGTCATGATCGTAAACTATGTGGAGAAAAATGGATAATTAGGGAGACATACTTTATTGTGGGGGGTAGGGGTGGAAGTAATGGCATATATGTAACTGGTACCTATAAACTGCGAGGGGAGATGATGTTTAATTGTATATAAATTAACGTTGGTCCCGACGAGGACTGATCCTGTGACACCAAGGAATTCTAGTAGGGAAGAGAAGTGCAGTGCAGTGGGGCTAGACTCTTGCTGGTACTATGCGGAGGCTACTGGATGTACCCGGTAGCTTGCGCTGGACATACCAGAGAATGAGGGTCACCAGTCATTATCGAATGTAAACTGAGAACAATTGACAGAAAGAAACTACATTCAAGTGCATCTATATATATGAACATATGCATTATATGATTACAAAGAAAATTGTAAGCCGATTCCTATAATATCCCAAACGTTAGGATGCGGATTACATGAATTACATAAGTAGAATATCTCCTTAGTACTGTTAAGTTGTAAGCCTCATAGCTGTGCTGCTGAAGACAATCAAAACCCTGTGTTGAGTAATTATACTGAGCTTCACCAATAACATGAACATGCTTGGACGTAATTGCGACCGGACAATCGGCGGTCGAGAGATAGGAGCTAGATTCCCTTAACCATGATTCTCCAGTACCAATTACTGCCTAACTCTGGCGGAATGAGCAAGAGTGATATACAATTCGTATTCTACACGTAAAATATGACTGGATAGTCGACTTGAGTCCCAGTGGGGAGGGGGGCTGCTGCCCATATTTGAGAGCTTGCATCCCCTCTCACAAAATCAGGCACCGCCTTACTCTAAGCAGACATTTAGGACTGTATTTTGGAAACAAAAGTGGCACAGTTCTGGTGCAAACCAGCTGCATCATAAAGGACAATTAAAAATTCCCCATTCATTTAAAACGGGGCATTATTTATCTTGTACGTTGGATGCTCATCGGGCATGCATAGCTGTTACAAGCTTTATATAAATGAATGGAGATTTTGAGAATTGTCTTTGGGTCCTGATGGTGAAGTTGGTTCTCCCTATAATGGCACCTCTCTTGCTTCCTTTGGCCCCTTTTATATTAATCACCATTCTACTTTGATAAACTTCTGAAGCACATCAATTATACCATGGGGGGGAGGGGGAATACACATTGATTTAAATTGGTCTTTTAACACCTTCAGTGCCAAACACGTCTCTAATGCACAGCAAAATAATGAGTTGGAGACATCTGTAGCATCAAATGGGTTAAAAGACATTTAAATCAATGGTTATTAGCTAAATTTTAATTTCAACCCTATGCAGCAGTCGGCGTGTTCCAGAATTGCTAAACTTAAGTTTCCTGGTATTAGAATGTTATTGTATGTAGCTTATCAACATATATAATATTAGAATGCGTCGCTCCCTCAGTGCCTAACACCAACATGCCCAGTAGAGACTGCCGGAATGGTGCAGTCATGCTCAGTAGAGACTGTCCGAACACGCCAGCCTCCACTCAGAGTGGCAGCACGGCTGATCCGGAGCGGGGCGATCCGAACAGTCCACTGCCTCTCTCCGCTCCTGGCTCTGGGGCAGCAGCCAAGGCCGCTGGGTGGCACTTTGGCCCACGCACACGGGTTTTCATATTAGTTAATACTAGACTACACCGAAAAGTCAGCTAGCTCCCAAATCTTTTTCCAAATGTGTTTAGCAGAAAATAAAATAAAATGTATTTTACCATACTGCCACCATGAAAAATGAACTCAGGGGGTTATCCAACACATCGAAAGCAATGCAGTGTATAACGCTCTGTCATTCTAAGGGTTAAAGCTGAACTATCATGCACATTTATTTCACCCCAATTAATTGTTATATCTTGGTAAAAATTGAAATAGTGTATTAAAGTTTAAGTGCCTGCATTATTTACAGTCATAACTTTCTATGAGATTTACATCAATAGGACAGCACAGCCATCTTTGGAAAGTGGTATCTGTGTGCCTGCACTGTCCGTCCCTGTCTCCTTACGGATAGGTTATTTGTCAAAAGGAGGCACTGCATTATACTGTACAGTACAAGTAGGGACAGACTGCGCAGGCGCACAGATCCTACTTCGCTAAGATGTTTGCGCTGTCATGTTGAGGCAAGTCTCATCCGAACTTATGATTGCAAATCATGCTGACACTTAAAACTTTAATACACTATTTCCATGATTACCAAGATACTAACAATTAATTGGAAATAACTTTTATGTGCATGATCGTTCTGCTTCACTGCTGAACTAAAGAATATCTTCTATTAGCCCTGGATTAGATGTGAATGCAGGCAGACATGAAAGTTGATGGTAGCTTTTTTCCCCAAACCAAGCAGAATACACAAACTATTTAACAGTTTAAGAGCCAGAGGTGTGTGCAGTAAGCAAGAGTTTGAAGTCCAATGGCCCTAGAAGGAATGGTCATGTCCACCTCGATAGATATAGCATCCAGGAATAATTTAAGATGTTATCATGAGCAAGGGCACAATTCATGGAGAACATTATGATTTTCTAGTCATAGTAAGGTACGTGTATTGTGTTACTATCAGTAAGTTTAAGTACAATCCACACCACCTATAACCATATTTACAAAAAATGCACAATACAGACTTTGATCTCAGTACACACATGCAATATGCATATCCCATATGTCCCCAGTGAAAAGGTCTGGTCAGTAAACCAATTGTTGGACTTCCAACTGTTAGGGAACACAACACCCGTCCTCTCCAACCAGCGAACACCTAGTTGAAGGTGATGTGAGGGAAGCAGTACCCAACATCTCGAAGTCCAGCAAGTTTCCTATTCCCGATTTAATCTATATCCAAAGCTATAAATGAAAACCAGAGTGAGAAGTCTTGCATGGGTATCTCTGCATGTTTACATGATAGAACTCAATGGAATCGCCCCCAAAATCCTGGAGAAGTCCCAGCCCTAAAAGTGAAAGATCCAAGGGCAGCAGCCAATCACAGGTGAAGCTGCTGACATTGACATGGCATTCGGCCAATAAGCACATAGCACTCGTTAATAGGGTCCGCTTAACCCCCTAAAGCATTTATGAACATACAACACAATTTCTTAAGTTGTTTAGGGGTTCAAGGCCGCCATTAATGCGGCTGAGCAGCCATCACAGCAGATTGTTGCGTCACCTGTTTCTCATCGCCGGTTTCTTCCAGATGTGATTCTCCTCTGTACTTATCCGACATTGTACCGGCTAGGGGGGAGGGAAGAACACTGAAAATAACGGGTTTCCCACAGGACGCCTGTCTACCTTACTCCGCTCTCTCCTCTCCAAAATGGCGGCTTCAGCGCCTGACGTCACGGGATTGAACTGCGAGCCAATTCTCCCCTCCGCGACGAGAAACAGTTACCGACCAATCAGCGTGAACTATGACATCATGTGCACCCAATAGCGAAAAAGAATGGAGAAAGGACTCCGCTTCCTACTTTGTCAGTCATTAACTGAACCAATGAAATGAGGAAACGCGAGGCAAAGGTGGGCAAGGGAACTGAGGGAGCCAATCAGACTGAGGTCGTGACTGGATTCTGTTGCCATGGAAGAGATGCATCCGTGTGCTGAGTTCAATACATGTAAACGACTATGAAATGTTGTCTGTCTGAATGGGCAACCTGAGGCCCTTGAGGTGTTCACTACTACAATTCGTATCATTCCCAGGTGGGGATGATGGGACTTGTATTCCTGGACTCAGGGCCTTAGGTTGCATTCTTGTGGTTCATTGAATATCTTTATTTGTCTCACTGTATCTAGGATCTCTCAGAGTTTGACCCATATCATTCTCAAGGTGAATGGGCAAATTCTAGATAATTTTGTGTTACCTGCTATATGATTTGCCCAAAATAGATATTTCTTTAGTCCCTAATTTGGTGCCATTTGTACCTGAACAAATATATTGTTTGTATTTAGGCAGTGAGATCTCTAAATTGTTAAAGGACTTTGCAGACTGACTAGAGCAGAGCTGTGTTAGATCGTAGGGTCAGCTAATCTTGAAAGTGTCCAGGTATGGTTCCCACCCTTGAACATAAAAGGAGAACTAACAACTCTTACTAATAACCCTCCAAGTACCTCATTATGGATAATAAATTCTAATGGCCACACCTGGGAACTCTCTGGGGGCTTAATTCTGTTCCCTCCGGTAAAGTAGCCATTAAGGGGGAAAAAAAACACACACAGAAACCAATTGTGTACTGTAGCTATTCTATAGTTGGACCTGTATGTGGACCAACAAGTTTGTTGTCCAAAAGCCACGTCGTGGTCAAATGCTCGTTGATTTTTGTTCCCACAACTCATGCTAAATAGCCTGAATTGTGGGAACTTCAAAGGAGAAAGCTAACTCTTTATCTGAAACGGTGTCAAACAAGGAGAGTGAGCTCAAAATACCTAATACTATCCTAACACCCATAAACGTAACATCTGTCATCCATTGTCCATCTTCTTCTTGAGTCATGTGCCTTCTGTAATCTTTCTTTTCTTCTTTCTTCTGTAAAATATGTTTAATTAAAAAAAATATCCAATGAAAGTTGAATTTTAAATGCACCAAAGATATGCCAGAGTTAACCCTTTGAGTGTCGGAGGGGTACCCCCTCAGGCACTCAAAGGGTTAAATGCAGTGTTCATATGTTTTTAATCTACAGCCATTCCAGTTTAATCAAAAGAAGTAATTCCTTTGTGCCATAAATAAAAGTGCCTCCAATGTTCCAAATATGTCCCCTGCCACCAAATTCACTGGCAGCAGCAGGCATGCATAGGGGCACAGACCCCCCCATACCTTTCGGGACTTTGCCCGAATCTGAATGAGGGAATTTTGAACAAAGACTGACTTTTTATGTGCCAGTCTCTGTTCAGATTGGATGCCAGCCTCCAGTTAGCTGGGACGTGTGCTTCACACCTCAAACCAATGAGCTTCTAGGAGCTGATTGGCTGGGATGTGCGTAAGCACACATCCCAGCCAACTGATGGTTGGCACCATTTTGAACAGAGACTGGCATTTAAAAAAGTCAGTCTCTGTTCACAATTCCCTCATTCAAATTCGGGCAAAGTCTCGAAAGGTACAGGGGGAGGATCTGTGCCCATATGCATGCCTGCTGCTGCCAGCGGAGGTGGCAGCAAAGGACATATTTGGAACATTGGAGGCACTTTTATTCATGTAAATGTGTATATATTTGTGTATTTATTTAATCTTTTGATTAAAACAGAACAGCTGAATATTATTTTTAAGACATATGCCACACTGCATTTAACCTTTTGAGAGCTGGGGGGCTAACTCTTCCATATCTTGAGGGCATTTTTTTTTTTTCAATTCAGCTTTGGATATATATTATATACATATTCTGACAGAATAAAGAAGGAAACAAGAAGAGAGAAGATTGAATAAGACAGACAGTAGCTGACCAGGGTGCTGAAGACTGCTGGACATCAAGATTACAGGTCAGTTTTTTTTTTCAGGGGATGTGTTAAATGTAGTGTACAATGTGTTGCATACCCCACTGGTACTCATAGGGTTAATCTTCATTTGTTTTTAAGCACAAGTGTGTGATGGAAACCACTTTTCTAACACATTACAGTGGTTTTCACCTCACGTTAGGGACTCTGCTCCTTCATTTCATGGTGCTGTTTTGTAGCGATAAAATGTACACTCCTTAATATGAAGCCATCAAGTGTAATAGAATACCAAATTCAACTAGTTTTACGTGGTGTTCTGTGGGTGCAAATTTGGCACCCCGTTGGCCATTTTTACACGGTGGTGGTTTTTGACAGCGTTGTTAATTGAATAGCAAACTGTCGCCACTTTTTTAATATAACGTAGACAATAGAACTGAGCCCCAGATCTCCCCCGGAGACTCCACTTTTCAGACTGAATTACTAGGTCTTTGGGGACAGTGGCTGATTCTCCAGTGGTGCTGAGTTTCTTCTCTTCCCACACTGTTTCTCCCACTTCTCTTCCTTCCCACCATGTTCTTTCCACTTCCCACCCACTTTATGACACACATATAAGAAAGGCCACCCACCCAGTTAAGCCCTGTCCCTTTTATAATGCAAATCGCGTCATTGACATCCTCTGTCCAGCAGCATATGAAGACAAGAAGTTCCCAGGTATGCTAATGGCCTTGTACCCTTTGCTCAAGACCAAAATCCAGTGCCCGATGTTACATTTAGACTGTAAGTTCCTTGGGGAAAGGACCTCTCTCCTATTGTTTCTATGACTGAGACACTTATTTTATGCCCATTTATTTATTGCAACATACTACTTTTGTAAGGCACTGCGTAAACTGTGTTGCGCAATATAAATAAAAATATACATACATACATGGCAGTGGACATGAGAGTTGCTAGCAGGACCTCAAATTGTGCTCACTGCACATGGTAACCTTATCCCTTTAAGGACCAAAGTGGTGTGCAAAGCATTGTTTTGAAAAATGTTAAACATAATCTGATCCTTCAATGATTAAGTAGGCTCATGCACTCCACCTGCTTCAATACTACACTGAGTTGAAGATATCTTTAGCCACAAGGAAATTATTATAGTTAAAGGCAACCCTCTCAAGTGTCCCTCTTTAGGCGATATTAGGGGTCCGTCCCTCCCAAGTGTCCCTCTGTAGGAGATATTAGGGGTCTGTACCTCCCAAGTGCCCCATTTTAGGAGATATTAGGGCACCATACCTCCCAAGTGTCCTTCCTTAGGAGATATTAGGGCACAGTACCTCCCATGTGTCCCTTTGTAGGAGATATTAGGGCATCGTACCTCCCAAGTGTCCCTCTTTAGGAGATATTAGGGGTCCATTCCTCCCAAGTGTCCCACTTTAGGAGATATTAGGAGTCCATACCTCCCAAGTGTTCCTCTTTAGGAGAAATTAGGAGTGCATACCTCCCAAGTGTCCCTTTTTATGAGATATAAGGGCACTGTACCTCCCAAGTAGGAGATATTAGGGGTCCATACCGCCCAAGTGTCCCTCTTTAGGACATATTAGTGATACATACCTCTTTAGGAGGGACAGTCCTACTTCCCATACTCCAAATCCATTTGTGCCACCTTCCCACACTGGTGTCCATCTTTGTAGGAGATCAGACTCCACAGCAATAAAACTTATATTAATGGTTGTTTAAAGTTCAGTATATTTATTCTGTTACACAGAGGTATCCATTGATCATGAAATAGCCTAAAAATTCTTGGTAATGCCCAGCCCTCCCAGGCACACTTTGTAGACCGTTCTAATGAAGTATTTCTTTGTAGATAATGCTATTTCAGCTCTGATGAAGAGCCAACCGGTCAAATGACCAGAATCTGGTCTGAATAAAAGGGAAGGACTTTAAAAGCTTATAAATCTTAAAATATACACATTTAAGCAACAGGATTTACAGCATTTCATTTTTTTTATATGAACAATATTAAAGGGGATGTATCACCTTACTAATAGTTTGCCTTAATCTTTTTCTTATAGCTACTCTAACAATGTGTTTAAAAAAAAAAAAGCTATAGAAATGCAGTTTGATAGCTTAGTTTTTCCCCGTGACGTCTTCTCCTCATTCTGATCGGCATCACGCATACTGACAAGAATACAGGAGAGATCCTCCTCCCAGCTAGTCTGTCTGTAAACTGCAGCAATGTCATTGGCTAGATATCGATCTCGCTCCAGCTTACAGACAGACCAGCAGGGAGAAGGATCTCTCCTGTATTCTTGTTGGTATGTTGGAATGAGAAGACGTCACAGGGAAAAACTAGGCTGTCAAACTGCATTTCTATAGCGTTAAAAAAAAACCCAACAACAACGCAGCATTGTTAGAGTAGCTAAAAGAAGGAGATGAAAGGGATAGTAATACTTCGTTTTATCTTTATTTTATTTTGTAGGCATTAAAAAAACATGAAGAACAATATAAGTCTTACCTCTCAAATATTCATGGTTTGAGAGATATTCACAAGCAAAGTTTCCCCTCACTGACCAAAACGGTCAAGTCTGCCATCTAGCTGTCAGATTTGGAATCCAGTCCGCAGAACAACTGAAGGCTCTTCAACAGAGCTGAGATCGCAAGATATAAAAATAACTATTTCATTGGAAGGATCTAAAAAAAAAAGTACTTCTTATATCTCGCGATCTCAGCTCTGCTGTACAGCCACGGCCGGTCCGCGGACCAGATTCCAAATCTGACAGCTAGATGACAGACTTCACTGTTTTGGTCAGTGAGGGGAAGCTTTGCTTGTGAATATTTCAAACAATAAAGGTTTGAGAGATGACATATCTTTCTTCATGTTTTTTTGATGCCTACAAAATAAAATAAAGATAAACAAAGTATTACTATCTCTTTAAGGCAAACTTTTAGTAAGTTAATACATCCCCTTTAAACCTTTTTACATCAAGGTATTACTATCCCTTTAAACACAAAGCTCAAAGAGTATGTAAAGAAGTATGTGTTTTCTAATAGAAAGGAAAGATAAATTTCCTTACATGAGGAAAAAACAGTGTGCTACATTTTAATTGATTTCTGAGGACATGGAAGCAGTTACTACTTCACACAGTTACCACATTGTTAGTACTTCCTGCTGGGCAAATCTGCACCAGAATGCTGTAACCCCTCCCCTTACCCAGCATGCACTAGCCCAGGGGTGAGAAAGCTGAGGCCTTCCAGCTGTTGTAAACTACAGCTCTCATCATCCCAGACAGACAGAAGCTGACTGGGGATTATTTGAATTGTAGTCCACAGCAACTAGAGGGTCTCAGGATGCCCACCACTGCTCTATCCTCTCCTAGTTGGGTAGTGTATAGATTCTAGTGGGCTAAACGACCTTCTCTGACATCACCAGTCATGTGACTACAGGAAGGGGAGGGTGTAGTAATAAAGAGAGCTGTAGGCCAGTGGTTCTCAATCTATTTTCTCTCAAGACTCTCTCTGAGATGCAGTTTGGATTTTTTAGGGGTACCCTTTATATTTTATAGGTATTTTCAAGGGGACAAGTATATAAATATACTATTATTTTAAGGTCTTACATTTTGAAGGCGAAACGTGCATATTATGCATATCAATTTCCTTAAATATGTTTTAAGTTCAGTATTGGTGTTTGTCAATTCTTCATGTAAAACTGGCACCCTAAGCTGGAGCTCATGGCACATCAATGTACATACCTGGGAACTTTTAAGATGAACTGACCCTGAGGTATTTGAAATATTAACCCTTAAAGCTTCCCATAATGTAGATTTTATGTGATATGTGCCTGCTTGCTCTAACAGAGGTGCTCCGGTCCGTGTGCGAGGGACCTTTAACATGCTACAGTTTGGATAACTCACTCCCTGAACACAAACAAGACAAGCAGGACATCTCCCACTGTCTTTCTGGTAATAATGGCACTAGTTTAGAGGCTAAGGGGAAATTCATATAGTAGGTGACACAGACCTCTCTCACCCTGAGAATTTGACCCTTCACCCTGAGACCCTGAGATTTGGGTCAAAACCATGAGTCTCAGGGTCAAACCCTGAGAGATCCCAGGTATGCCAATGTACCATGGTTGAGAACTACTGCTATATGCAGAAGAGAGTGATAATTCATTAGCATGCACCCCAACTCTACCTACACACTGCAGTCACATGACTCAGAGAAAGTAATTTAGCCCACTAGAATGTAGCCACTGTCCATATTGGAGGAGGTAGGGCAGTGGTTGTAACATGAGACCCAGTTGTGAAGTACAGCTCCCAACATCCCCAGCTGTTCAGCCTACTGTACTGTGTAAGGGACTCTTTATCACTTAAAGGGATAGTAATACTTAATTATTACTAATCCCTATATTAAAGTCATATTAAAAATAAATGTATTCCCCCCATTGTCCTCTCTCAAACCTTTATGGTTTGAGAGATAATCGCTCCTAAAGTTGCCCTCCCCCTTCCCTGAAGTCAGTGTTGTAGCTGACTGAAGGGAAATCCGGTCTTACAATCATCAGGCGGCTCTGCAGCAGAGCCGCAATTGCGTTAATTAAAAAAATTTTTTTCACTAAAACGGTCTTCTACATGTGCCTGCAAACCAAGCACACATAGAAGACCATTTCAGTGAAAGTTTTTTTTTTTAGTTAACACGATCAGGCTGTGCTGGAGAGCCTCCTGAAAGTCATACGACAGGCTTCCCTGCAGTCAGCTAGAACTCTGACTACGGGGAAGGGGGAGAGAGAGGGCAACTTTAGGAGTGATTATCTCTCAAACCATAAAGGTTTGAGAGATGACACTGGGGGCAATACATTTATTTTTAATATGACTTTAATATAGGGATTAGTAATAATTAAGTATTACCATCCCTTTAAGTTGCTGTGCAGTGTATTTAAGTATATTAAAATATAAATTAGCATTGAAAGATTTATAGTGGTATGCAATAAAGTGCATGCTACTGTGGAGGTGAAAAAGATAGTTGCAGACTCTGTATAAAATGACCTTATATCCCTTTAGATGCAAGAGGCATAAAAAACACTGCAGAGTTGTAGTGATATCTGTGCAGCCCTGTAGAAAGGCATCTGTTATGCATCCTGCATTTAAAGTTAGCTGGTTGCATTAAATGTGTAGGAGTGTTCAATGCTTTGACTGGACAGTAGTGAAGCGGTTTTGGACAAACGTCTGCAGCTTTCAAGGGGTATAATCACCAGGCATTGGCTTATATGTGTCATAATTTGCTATAGCATTGAACAGGGTAATAAGCGTGCGTAACTAAATGTGGTCCATGCAATCACATGGCAGTAAAAGAGTTAGCTATCTGATGCAGCCAGAGCCGGATTAAGACTCCACAGGGCCCTAGGCAGGATCCCAAATTGGGCCCCCCTGCAAGCCTCTCGGTTTGATCTTTGTTTGTTTGAAAGGGATAGTAATACTTTATTTACACAATCTTTAATATTGTACCTATTAAATAAATACAGGAAATGACCTAAGCCCTGTTGCACTAACTTGTATAGTTTTAGCGTAATAGTAATTAGATATGTATTGGCATGGCCAGGAGTGGTCAATCATAAAAACAATATTTCTGTACTACATATACACCAACATACAGTATAATGTATTGGTGTATATTTTAATGCTGAAATGAGGTTATTATGACTACCCAACCTTGGCCATACTTTCTTTTCCATTTCACCAACAAAACCATAAGCTTAACAGGATCATTTTATCAAATCTTGTTCAAAGTTACAGTTACTGTTTAAATATATGATGCATAAACCACTCTTTAAAACCACATCCCTGACTTTGAACCAGTTTTGATAAAATTACCTTGTTAGTTTATGTTTTTGTTGGTAAAAAGGAAAATAAAAACAATTTTGGCCAGGGTTGGGCAAACATAAGAATCTCATTTTTGCACTGACGTAAAGTTAGTGCATAAATGAGATTCTTATAATTGCACAACAATTGCCAAGATGTTTTTTTCCTTTTTATGAACAAAACGCATTTTACATGATGATGTTGTCAAAACTGGTTCAAAGTCAGGGATAGAGTTTTCAAATATGCATTATGCATACATTTAATCTCTGACTTTGATCCAGTTTTTATAAAATGAGACTGTTAAGTCTTTTATTATTATGTATTTTTTTTTTTTTTTTTTTAGTTTTTCCTTTTTGTAAATTTATTTTGGATGCTTATTACAAACTAGTTGAAGAGCCCATTGCACGGGCCACAGTGCCACTGCCAGTCGGTCGTGGGGCAGTCATGTGCAGTAGATACTGCCCGCGCCACGGCTGATACATCAGCCGCAGTGCGGGCAGTCTCTACTGCGTATGACTGCAGCACGCCCAGCAGTCTCTACTGCTCATGATTGCATCCTTACACACGTTTTAGCGAATTATTATATAGGATACCTCTTCTATGGTCCGGTAGAGTAATGCAGACTGGGTAGCAGTAACAGCCACTAAGGGTCTCTTCTCACACTCAGGCAGCAGGGCAGGGGAGCACTCTCACCGTTTACCACGTACATGCCTAGCTGGTTTGTGGAGTCTGCAGATTTTATGCAGCCTGCTTTAGTGTATCATGACGTTACGGAGCTGCTGGGCACTGGGAATCATTACATCACCCCCAGTCTTCCGCAGAGCAGAAGGATAAGGTGACCTCTGCTCTGCTTTTGTTCTGCAATCGTTACTGAGCCGGTGCGGCATCCGGTTGGGAGAAAGGAAGGAAGAATAGAGTGAGAAGCTTTCTCACTCTATTACTATATTTTGGTGGCCTCCGGCTCATTACAATAAAATGTATGTGCTACTGGGAGTAAACTTTTTGCCTCTTCTGTCAATGTGCCGGGGACCCACGTAAGGGCCGGATCTGATGTACCCCAGTGGTTCGGTAATTACTCGGTTGGCTTTCTGGGGAGCAGTCTCCAGCAGGCTCCCTCAACTTGGCTGGGCCCTAGGCAGGAGCCTAGTGCACCTTGCCTGTAATCCGGCTCTGGATGCAGCATGTATCTCTGTTCCAGAAAGGAAGTACAGTGTGATTGATTTGGTTTTCCTCACTATTAGTTCTATCTATGACCATCTGAGTGTGTTGTTCTGTGTGCTTTTGCTGCTCCCTATCCACACATGTAGGGTCAAATTGCATTGGATATATCTGTGGCACTCAGTGGGTTAGGTGAAAGCAGAGCAATTCCGAGGCAAACTAACAGAACCGTGGGGGGGACACATCTCCGTTGATGTAAACTGGACCTTTAATTCAGTGAATTCTAGAGAAGTCTCCAATGCATTGCAAAGCATATTTTTATTTGTTCACTGTAGTGTCTTGGTTTGCAGAATTGTTCCACTTTTTCTTTATACTCACAGTCCAGTAACTTTAACTCCTTGTGTGCAACAGATGCTCTGCAATATGCTGGAGACCTTTTTTTCACCCAAAGGTGTAATTGGATAAGTGTCTGACTGGTCAGTGAGCCCTAGAGGAGCGTCTCTGGGTGATGCCACTATTAGCATAGGTCTTGGGGTTGTGTACTTGCCTCAGGGCTGGGCAACCTGACACCCTCCAGCTGTGGAGGACCTGTAGTCCCCATTATCACCAGCCAGCGGTCAAAATGACAGTTGTAGTGTGCCACAGCTGGATGGCCTCATGTTTTCCAACCCTGGCTTACTGGGATAAATAGGACAAGTCTCCATTATTATAGCTCTACCTCAATCAGGAACCTTCACAGATGAGTTGGCATTGTATCACTGCTGGTGGAGGTTGGGTGGCAGTATAGAAACACACACACTTTACACAAACTCATTTATAAACACATATAGTGAAGTTTACACAAACATTAATGTGAGATTTATTACTGTGGATCAATGTGATACACTTATTTACACACCTCACAGGTTGATCTCCTAAACACAGGGACAACAGGGTGGGAAAGAGGGACAGAGGGATTTGGGTCTCAAAGAGGGACACTTGGGAGGTATGCTACTGTATTAATAAGGATCATTGTATGGATGACAGTGCTAAAATAGAGCAGTCCTGTGACACTGTTAATACCCCAAATCCATACACCCTAACAACTCTGTGAGTCTAATTTTTTGGATTTGCACAACACAGCAACCAGCATCACAAACAAAAAATAAACACCATAAAAATGCATTGCTTAACCCTTTCAGTGCCAGGAGCTGGGTTCAGTTCCTGTACCCTGTAAGCCATGCACATTTGCAGCATTTTTGCTATCTATCTGTTTAGATGTGATTCCTGCAGGTAACTTTCTAGTTACATATGGCAAACCATATATCATGTTTTTCAGAACAAATTGAGCTTTTGCCTGGTGCCTCACTTGATGTCCATTTTGCAACATGCACAAGCTATTATATCATAACTAGTTGAAAAGCCCGTTACACGGGCCACAGTGCCACTGCCACCCGGTCGCGGGGCAGTCACGCACAGTGGAGACTGCCTGCGCCACGGCTGATACAGAGCTGGACGCTCCTTCTGAGCGCCCAGCTCTGTATCAGCTGCGGCGCGGGCAGTCTCCACTGCGCATGACTGCAACACGCGCAGCAGTGTCCACTGCGCATGTCGTGGCGTTACACATAATTTAGCGAATTATTATATAGGATTACAAAAGAAAGTTAATAAAATTACTTTTCTTTGTACAATCACACACTGTATATCAACAACATTTATGTTGTTTGTGAAAGTTTCTATTATTTGAAAAGCCCCTGAATCTCCCAAGTACAAAAATACCAAATGTGTATAGTTTTACCTACATGCATGGCCTGTGTAGACCCCTAATTACCAGAAGGGCAAAGTGGTATTTTCAACGTTATAAACTAAAATGCACTTCCCAGTGGTTGCATGGTAAAACGACCCCGAAACAGCTGAATAACTATATAAAACTATATATTTCCTGAAAGTAGACTTTCCATTGCACCAACTGAAGGGACACTTGTCTTCTACTCCTAGCCTGGTGTGCACAAATGTTTCCAGAAGGTGGCACTTAAGGAAAAAAATAGCATTTTTTTACATTTCCACCCCTTCAAATATACTGTAATTTTGGAAAACTATGTTATTTCCAACTGTATTCATTAGTTACTGCTCTTATGAGAAAAATGGCACCCAATTTGATATGAGTTCACATACTGTAAGGGGTGCCCAAAGTACAAAGCTACACCTACCTGTTTACTTTTTTGAAAATGGTCTTCTACTAAAATGATCATAACCATTAGAGATAGGAAGGAAAGGTATGCAAGTTATACCATTTTAAAAAGTAGACATTAGTCCAAATCAAATGAGAGGTCACTTGCAAGGCCAGCCCTTACATGGGTCTCGGTGGGTGGCTATTTGAAAGGCATGTTTATTTCATGCACTGACAGCGCCAGCCGCCAGCTCTGTCAGTGTTACAGTGTATCCCATCAGTGTCACTGTCAGTGGGCGGTGGTGGCTCTATGCTCCCTCAGTGGCGAATTGCCCGGCGCTGGCTGCTTTAGTGACACACATCATAGACATCATTAAGGTTGCCACCCAGCTTGTGGCACAGGAGCCGGCGCCGGTATATTTGTGTGCGTACTGGCAGCTGCACCCTGATGAGCTCACAAATGATTCTCCTCAGAGCTTTGCCCCCATTCCCCAAGTTGGATCTTCTTCCCTCTTATACATCTGTGTTCTTAAATACCTCAGCCACAGCACAACTTTTTCCCCAGTCCTTGTCCTTCTGATGCCCTCCGGCATTGCTAACCTTGCCCCCTGGAATGAACCTCCGAATTGATCGCAATATAAAGCAGGCATTCTATAACACTGGGGCACTGATGTTTGCAGCTGGCTGGTGCTGCAGTGCTGGTGTACTTCATTCTGGACTGGAAGCCATCATTGGGCCATGTGGGCCTCTCTGTGAGGTACATTCCTGCACCCTCACGGTCATCATCTGGGACCGACCTCCTTCCATCTGCTGCTGGGTCACACAACAGCCTGACAATTCAAAGGGTAAGAGGAAAGGACTGCTTGTCTCTAAATATCAGTATGTACAGTACAGTGTCTGATATTTTCTGGTACAATACTATGGATTATATCCAATGGTACCACAATGTGCAGCACTGGGCATTATATCCTATGGTACAGAGCAGTACTTAATATCATATATCATTAGAGTGTCTTTGCATTGTATGATACAGTAATGGACAGTGTATCCCATGGTCAATAAACATATTCATTCATTCATTCATACAGCACAGTGCATCATTATTCAATGGTACAGCACTGTGAATTATAGCTGCTGCTGCTACAGCTTTGTATATTATATCCAGTGCTACAGCAATATCTTATATCTTGTCCAACACTGTTGAATATCTCACTATACCTAATACGGTACAATACATCACTGTGTCTATTACTCTATAGTATGGCACTAATTTCTCACTGAACAACAGTGTCTCTAATATCCCACTGTATATCACTTTCGAATATTGCGCTGTATCTGTTACCCCACTGTACAACACTTTGTAAAACACCCTGCCTAATATCCCACTGTACAGCACTGTTAACTATCCTGCTATGGTGGCTGACCACTGTAGTTTATAGAACTGGTCACTGAGTATTCTGCTGTGCAGCCAGTTATTAGTCTGTTGTACATCACACTTGTGTCTCTTTCCTATTGAATAACAGTATGATCTGAGAGAGACTTGCTGGGCTGCCTTGTGTTTAAATATCTTAATGTCACAGCACAGCTCTGAGACTAACATACTGAAACCAGAATTATTCTGGGGCAAACCAACTGAGTTATATATGGGGCTTTCAACTCCTTTAATGCTAGAAAGGTCTTCAATTAATCGATTCTCTGTACATTTGGAGATGCTATTCTTGATAGGTTTTATTCCAGGTTGATATTGAAGGAATTTCTATTTGGCCCTTATGGTACCTTTTGGTTGGTTTCCAAAGTCCTCCAATTTTTATAGTATGCCAGCCTTTCTGTGTGTGTCTGTCAGTCCAACTGTGACTTGCCACCAATACTTTGACCATCCTACTGTACCATACTATGATCAATGCCAGCCCTTCCATGGCACCCAGGCAGCACTTTGACAGGGACGGCATGTTCTCTCGGGCGCCAGTAAGCATTCGGTGTGCAGTATGCACACCGAACACTGTCAGGAGTTATAATCCAACTGCTGCAGCTGGACAGCCACATCTTACCCACCCTTGTCCCACACAGAGCAGCAAGAGGAAGCATGTAAGTTGAGATCCCGCCCCATTCCCAGCAATAATGTGTTTTGGTGGGTGTGGTCTGGGGGTGCAGCATTTCATCCTTGGACCCAGACAGCGCAATGTCTTGGGCTGGCCCTGGTCACTTGCATTTCTAACCTTAGGCTGGAGTGCACAAACATTTCCATAAGGTGGCGCCATAGGAAAGAAATACCCTTTTTTCTACATTTCTACCACTTCAAAGATACTAAACTCTTGGAAAACTGTAGAATTTCCTAGTGTATTAAGTACTTGCTACCAGCTTGAGAAAAATGGTACCCCATTTGTGTTTGTTAACACACTATGGGGTTGCCAGGAACACTAACCTACACCTGCCACTTTTGTTTTTGAAATTACATACTTTCACTAAAATGGTCATACGCATTACAGGAATAATAGTCAAGGTGTACCATTTTGGAAAATAGACATTTACCCATTACAAATGAGGGGGTAATTTGCATTTTTACCTCTATGCTGGTGTGCACACCTGTTTCCAGAAGGTGGCACTATAGGAAAAAAAAACAAGCTATTTCACATTTCTACCTATTTCAAACATACAGATAACTTTGAAAAATATGGTATTTATGACTCTAATCTATAGCTACTCCTACTCCAAGAAGAATTCCACAATGTTAGTATTAGATGATATACTGTAGGAGTGCCAGGAGCACAAGACTAAGCCAACTACAATCTATCATTTTCCATACATTTTTCAACTATGACTTGGCTATACTAAAATGGTTATTAGAACAAGAGAAATTAAGAAAACTTAGATCAAGGATAATATTTTTGTAAGTAGACAACTAGCAGCATCAAATAAGAGGTCACTTGGCTTTCTACCCCTAAGCTAGTGTGCACAACTTTTTCCAGAATACGTAGCTACAGGATTCAACACATACTATTGTACACATCAGTCACTTCAAAGATACTAAAATGGCTCAACACCATGCAACTACTGCCAGCCCATGAAAAATGATACCCCACTGGTATGAGATGACATACCATATTGGGTGCCAGGAGCAGGGCTACAATGAAACAAGGATGAGGAAGCAAAAAGTGGATGTGTGATTCTATGTCTAGCAGCTGAAACAAGCTAGGGGGTCAGCCAGTTTATGTGCTGACGTGTGACTGCCAGTGGAACCAGGGTGTGTGTGTGTGTGTGTGTATGTGTGTGTTGGGTGCTGACAGTGCATGTGGGTCTGTCTGACTACAAGTGGACAGAGGAACAAGGCTGGAGGATCAGTGCATATGGGGGATCTGCGACTACCAGGGTTCACTGGAATAAGCCTGCGAATGAGTGTATGTCCCTCACATACACTGTTTGATTCCTAGCCTGATTCCAGTGGACACTGTTAGTCTGTGTCTACCAGAGGGCAGTGGAACCAGGCTGTAAAGAGGTTAGAATGGGAGAATGTGATGGCCACTGGGCTGTGGAACCAGAATAGGGAGTTCAGGCTACATGGTGGGGACTGGAAGCAGTTAGTGTGCATGTCACTGGGCAGGAGTGTCCAACATATTAGAAAGCAATGCTTTGGAGAGCCCCTGTGGCACACAAAGGATTATTATTATTATTTTTGTAATTTTTTTTTTTTTTTTTGTAGAAACTGCATTTGGGGCATCAGGATCCTTCCTGTTCCCATAAAAATAAGATCTGAATAAAAACAAATAATAATAATGCTTTGATACAAACCAATATGTTAATCCCCTCCCCTTCCCCCCATGACGCATACAGGTTTAATTATTTTCTTACCTTTTATTCAGGGCCTACTTTTGGGGCATCAGGAGTACTAAAATGGCTAGCTTGGGAGTCCTCTATGATGCAATTAGCTTCATAATGTTAGCAGGGCTTAAATGGGAGAGCGCTTTTGAGGAAAGAAGATGAGCTGTAAATGGACAGGGGGTGGGAAGTGGACAGAACAGTGCCAAGGATTCCAGAGAACTCACTAATCCAAATAAAGAGTGCTAGTTGTTATTGGCAAAAACTGTGTCTGAGGCCCATCCAGAGAGTTCACAGGTATGTTTGTGTGTGTGTAACAGCAGTGGTTAACGTGAAGACCTCAAGCTGTTGCCGGACTAAAAGTCAGATTATCCCCTGCTAGCTGTTATCTGAGGAAGGATGACAGGAGTTGTACTCTGGCAACAGCTGAAATGTTCCACATTGCCCTCCTCTGCCCTAGAGACTCTGTATGACATGGTTTTCCAAGCCATGCACCCCCACCAAAGTTTGCAACAGGACACGTTTAAGGGATAACCCTGATTGATTCCATGAGAGTCACTCAGAATAACTGTTCCACCTATAGTCTGACATTACCCTAAACCTTGGTCTGTTGTGGCCTCAGAAGGCCACAGTTATACTCTCTGCTATATAGCCAATGGGGGGGAGACATCTACAGGCAACTTTAAGTCAATGTTCACTGGGGGGGGGGACATCTACAGGCAAATTTAAGTCAGTGTTCATTTGTCTTTAGTACAACTGAATTTAAAGTGGAACTTTCACTTATTAATAAGTCACCCTTCAATCATTAAACATATAGTGACTAGCTTGCTAATATGCATATTACCTATCAAAAGTGCCAGATTCTAAAGAAATCTTTAATCTTCGGAGACTAATGGCCAGGTTAGTGCAGTCTGCACACCTGCGCCATCAGTCCCTTCCGGTTACCTTGTGGCACACTGCAATGCTTCTTACAGGAGACTGGGACTGACAGCGCAGGCGCACAGACAAGATGTCTACACTGATGCCTGACTTCCAGTCTCTGAAGATTAAGGATTTCTTTAGAATCTGGCACTTGATAGGTAATACATATATTATCAAGCTAGTCGCCAAATGATTGAAGGGCGGCTTATTAATATGTGAAAGTTCCACTTTAAGGTTGAACATGAACTGTGATATTTTGCCAATCTGTTGATTTAACTAGACTTGTGCACGGCAAAATTTTTCGGTAAAATTCAATGTAGGACTTTTTTTTTTTTTTTTTCATCAACTCCGCAATTCGGATCCGACCTGTTCGACTCGGACGAAAGTCGGCGACAGTCCGAATTATTCAGAGACTTTAAAATACCTTTAAAAATACCGTAAAAAAATGAAAATCAAATGAATGGAACCATTTCCAGGGTCTAAATGAAGATGGTGGAACAGGGTAAGGAGGCATTTAGCCTTATGGGACTATGGATGAAGTAGATGAAGTATGGATGTAGCTAAATTTGAAGGAAGAAGGAAGACTAAAGATGGCTGGTGTAGGGCGGACTGAGGATGACTGGAACACTGGAGATGTAGCCAGCAGCAAACTGCAGAACACTGGATCAGGCACGACTCAGTCAAGATACTGCAGACTTTTTTTTACAAGAGACTACAAAACTGAGAATGACTGGTGCAAGACAAACTCAGGATGACAGCAACACTGGAGATGTAGCCAGCAGCAAACTGCAGAACACTGGAGAGGCCAGGACTCAGTAGAGATACAGCAACTGAGGATGACTGGTGCGAGGCGGACTCAGGATGACAACAACACTGGAGGTGTAGACAGCAGCAAACTTCAGAACACTGGAGCAGCCAGGACCCAGTAGATAGATACCGCAGACTTTTTTTTAACAAGAGATGAAAAACAATAGAGCCAGACTGAACAACCTGTATAGTGGGACAACAATGTAGACTTTAAATCCCCCCCCCCCCCGTATCCCACCAAGTCAGGGGGGTCCTCTGCCCAACTTTCCACGGTTCTAGAGCTGGGTAAGCTGGAGAGCTCAGCATATTATGGTACTATGGTACTTTTTTTCTTCTAATCTCCATCGAACCTGAGAGTAGGGTAACCCTAGTTTTGGCAGGTTGACTTTTAAAAAACTCATTTGCTCTACGAGCTGGGTGGCCAATCGAGAGCGCTGGGGGCTAAGTATATTTCCTGTTACGGAAAATACCCTCTCACTCTGGACAGTGTTTGGGGGGCAAGAAAGCAACTCCTGGGCTACCAGGGATAAATTAGGCCACACAGCCCTCTTGTTATCCCAGAAAGTCAAAGGATCTGTACTTGGGGGCAAAGAAGGTTCTGCAAGGTAAGCCTTAACCTCAAACTCAGCACTTTTTCTACTGATTTGGAGCTGTTTGTTTTGTCCAAAGCATAATCTGTCCATTGCCTCAGCATAAAAAGCAGCAGCTGCTCCACTGGAACGAGAAGACGTGCTACTGACACTGCTACTGATAGGTCCCAGAAGACCACCACGCTCCTCCAGCTCATCTGCGGAATCTTCCCCCGCCTCCTGTGACTGCATCCTGTTTTTTCTTTGCCTCTCACGCACCCTCGCTTTCAATTGTTCCCTCCAGGCAGTGAGTGAATTGGAACTAAGTGCCATCTTGCCTTTGATTCGAGGATCGCAAATTGTGGCAAGGATTATCTCGGGACAATCGTCCATGCGCCGAGTCAGTTCCTTCTTCAGCCTCGTTAGAAGGGCAGCAACATCGGGAAGTATATTACCCTCAGCACCAGACAAGCGCTCCCTATGGGCAAGAAAATCGTCAATTTTTAAGTAGAAGTGTGTGAAGAGGGGAATGACTTCTGCCAGGCTAGTGTTCTCTTTGCTTAAAATTTCCGTCAAAGCACGGAAAGGCGTGAAATGAATAAGTCAACTGGAATAGAGACAAAGAGGGCAAGTAGCACATGAAACGGAGAAGCTAATTGGACTAGAGACATGGAGGGAATGTATGGAGGGAAAGCAATCGAGCATGGGTAGTAGTCGCCGAATTTCCTAAAGTTTTGACAACATTCGGACCAGGGCTAGTCGGATTCGTATTTTATTTGGCGAACGACCCTTGCCAATCAGATGGTCCGAATGTCGCCAAATGACCCCATTTTCGTTGAATTCCGAATGTCGCCGACCCAAATCGCACAAGTCTAGATTTAACTGTTACTGCAGTTGTTAGCAACAAGGTCTTTTAGTAATCGTGGGATAGTGAGAGGGGTGTCTATTAGTAATGGTGGGAAGGTGAGAGGGGTGTGTATTAGTAATGGTAGGAAGGTGAGAGGGGTGTATATTAGTAATGGTGGGAACGTGAGAGGGGCACCTATAAGTAACAGTGGGAAGGTGAGATGGGTGTGTATTAGTAATGGTAGGAAGGTGAGAGGGGTGTGTATTAGTAACGGTGGGAAGGTGAGAGGGGCATCTGTAAGTAACAGTGGGAAGGTGAGAGGGGCATCTGTAAGTAACAGTGGGAAGGTGAGATGGGTGTGTATTAGTAATGGTAGGAAGATTAGAGGGATATGTATTAGTAATGGTAGGACGATAAGAGGGGTGTATATTAGTAATGGTGGGAAGGTGAGATGGGTGTGTATTAGTAATGGTAGGAATGTGAGAGGGGTGTCTATAAGTAACGGTGTGAAGGTGAGAGGGGTGTATATTAGTAATGGTAGGAAGATTAGAGGGGTGTATATTAGTAATGGTAGGAAGGCGAGATGGGTGTGTATTAGTAATGGTAGGAAGATGAGAGGGGTGTAAGGAAGGGAGGTGAGAATGGTGGTATGTAAAACGGTAATGTCTTATGCTATCCCATCTTTTGGACGGTTTAGGAGACACTTTTACCTCACTATTATGCTTAGTCTTTAAAGGGATACTAATGTTTCATAATAAAAGCAGATCTAATTAATCATCATAGTATTTAGACTTTGGAGAGTGTTATTTCAATTCTGTCAGAGTTGTAGTTCAAGAGTAATTCAATGACAAAATATCCCCCTCCCGCCCCTTTTACTGATGTAACACTGCTCAGCCAGAACAGAAGGGAGGTGCCCAGGTAGATTGCAGAGAAGGACAATCTTCAGTTAAGATAAGGGAAAGGAAAGGCAGGGCTTTCATTGTTCTCATAGGAAGAAGATTGTCCCCTGCTGTTATCTGTCTGGTCTAGCAACCAGATTCCACATCTGAGAAGAGATGGCTTACACTAGGTAAAAGGGGCGGGAGGGGGAAACTTTGCTTGTTAATATCTCTCAAACCATAAAGGTTTGAGAGATAAGACTTATATCTTTCTTCATGTTTTTTTTAATGCCTACAAAATAAAATAAAGATAAAACTAAGTATTACTATCCCTTTAATCACATGAGACGGTGAAATTTGATTGTTTAGGATCATTTGTATCAATAGCAGAATACTCTTATCCCCATGAGAAGTTCCCTTCATTGTGTGACTCTCTTGTGTTTCCCCCACAGCCGCGACTGATTGCTTCGATCAAGATCGATATCTTCATTCTGTAATTAGACTTGGCATTAAATGCCATACTGGTGGTCCAGAAGGTGAGCCCCTCCACAATCTTTTTTTGCACTTTCTAAGTAATGTGTCACAGTTTAAATGTAAATGTGTTTGTATATTATCTCAGATCAGTTGCGCTGCCATTAGACTATTCTCAGAAATTGTGGTTTCTGTGTAGCTGTTTCTCTTCCTTCAGATATGAACCCTGCTACAATCCTAAATATGCTGATCTGAACCTAAATAAATACCACAAAATAAATAAATGAATAAAATCAGTAAGAACATATTGACGCAACATTGTTTCCCCTAAGTAACCAAACATTAAAGGAGCAGTAAACTTTTTTATGAAAACACATATTTTACAGAGCATTTGCTGAATAAAACAAGGTCACTCCCATCGCTGTCAGATGTTTTATTCAAAATTTATAGCAGGAAGTGAATTTACTGTGTTTACTTCCTGATAGTTCTAACTGACAGGCAGTGACTCAGCAATTTCTATCACATTCTATGAAGAACTGTATGTCTCTGACTTTTCTGACTTTCCTCTCCATTAGAATCTAACAAGAAATCTAATTAGAATTTGACCACTAGAGGGCACTGCTAATGTAAAAAAACATGGGTTTAAACTCTAATAACTATGGAAATATAATTCTTTTGGCAGTGGGAGTGCCCTTATTGTACTCAGTAGGAAAATCCTTACAAAATATATTTTTTCATAAAAATTTTTTACTGCTCCTTTAAGATAACAATCAAAAAAAATTTCTGTAGCCATTTCACAAACAAGATAACGTGTCGCCCATGAGGTATTCTAACCTTCGCATCATGTGTTTGTAATTTATGTTAAATTAGTTGAACAGCCCATGTACACGGGCCACAGTGCCACCCAGCAACGGCAGCGGTGCAGTCATGCACAGTAGAGACTGCCCACGCCGTGGCTGATACAGAGCAGGGCACTCCGAATTCAGACCATAGTCGAGGACTACGGTCTGAATTCTGAGCCCCGCTCCATTAGCAGCCGCGGCGCGGGCAGTCTGCAGTGCGCATGACTTCAGTGCGCGCAGCCGACTGTAGCACGCATGACGACTTCTGACAAACAATTTAGCAAATTATTATATAGGATTTAATTTGTCCGTGTTCATTCTGCAGTATATTAACAACATTAATGTGTGTGTGTGTGTGTGTGTGTGTGTGTGTGTGTATGTCTGATGTCACAAAGCACTTAGTTGGGAGTCGGGTAGAAATGACATTCACATTTGACTCTGTTGACTAATATTGAGAAGATGAATTACTGCTTTCAGCTTCTCGACATTAAGGCATTGAAAGTGGACCTGTCACCCTAAAACAAGTCTAATTTGTTTCCAGTCAGTGCCAGATTAAGCACTAACTGACCTAGGCTAGTGCCAACCTGAGGAGCCCGGCCACAGCCTGGACCAATGGGTGACTAATTGCAGTCAATAAGCCTGGCTTCACTTTGACTTTTATAGGTAGTAATGCATTGACAGCCTGAGGGAGTGAGCAGAACAAGTGATGGGGCCGGGTGGTCAAAATGGGTTAGGCCAACATTCCTATCTCTTGCTCTTGAAGAGAAGCATATCAAGTCAGTTCTTATTTCTGAGGTGGAGAGCATTGGCCCAGATATGTATATACATGATATACATGAGTGTGTGTGTGTGTGTGTGTATATATATATATATATATATATATATATATATATATGTATATATTTTTCTGACCTATTTAAGAATATAGGAAAGTAGTCTGGGTGGGAAGCGTATTTTGACTGAATCCTTCCTACCCCCAACATGAACGAGGAGCTCCTTCATAAGCTTATTTTCATGTAACAGTGATAAGAAGGTTGGCAAAAGGTGGTAGCGGGTAGAAGGCTAGACAAGCATGATTAGGCCATTGAGGTATTTTTTTCACTAAGCTTGTCTTCCTACTCTCTGTACCCTAAAAAACTTTAGTAGTAAGGTGGATCAATGCCAGCAATACACCAGCCTGCATGACTGTATATAGGGCGCACAATGCATATAACTTGCACCAGGATTAGTATGCTACAGAGACATCTGCACTGCCACCTTCACTCAGCTCTCTGTGCTCCCTGAATAATTTCCTGCTGCTGGCCACGGTCCCCAGGATATGGCTGAGGGGAGAAATGGGGAATTAACATTTTAATGTAGATCCAAATTACTTCCCTGTTCTTCACTCTGCTTTGATCCAGATTTCCCCTCATTTCATCCATCCTCTCATTCCTCTCACCTTTAAAGCAGAACTACCACCCATGAATAAATTTATCCCAAATAAATACCCATCTGGGTACTAGCTGCTCATTAGCGTTAGTCGCCAGAAATATTACCTGGTGTTTGAGAATTATACACTGTTCCCGGACCGACAGACAGGAAACAGTGCAGAGATCTTCCCATAGTGATGTCTGCGGTCCTGCGCTGTCAGTCCCAGCCGGCTGTAGGAAGTGTTGCTAGGAGCCGTTCAGCTCCAAAAAGGACTGACAGAGCAGGAGTGCAGATGTCACTATGGACAGATGCCTGCGCTGTTTCCTGCCTGTCAGTCCGGGGAACAGCGTACAATTCTCAAACACCAAGTACTATATCTGGCGACTAGTGCTACTAAGCAGCTAGTTGCCAGATGGGTATTTATTTGGGACAAATTTATTCAAGGGTGATAGTTACGCTTTAATGCTTTCTCTCCCCACTTTCATCATCTGTCCCCTCCATTGTGTGTCTCTGTGTGCATGTGTCTGCCTGTATATGTGTGATAATGCCATCTATACAAAACATTATATAGGTCAGGGGTAGCCAACCCTGGTCCGTAAGAGCTACCAACAGTTTGTGTTTCAGGATATCCCTGCTACAGCATAGGTGCACCAATTAAAGTGACCGAGACACAGATGTTGGCAATCAGCACCTGTAGAGTAAACTAATTCTTACCGGAATACCTTTCAGCTCTCTCCTTCCCTTCCAGATTATTGTGCCTTGAGCTATAGTAGAGTGTTTAATTGTCCATCATTCTACCTGTTATTTGACCCGAGTTGTTATTGGACTACCCTACTCTCCAGAGCCCTTGACCAGTGTTGTCTCTGAGGTAAGCAGTATCTAGAACTGAAAGAATTAAAGAGTAATTAGAACCAGACAGGGATGTACAGTGTAACTTTTATTCTACTGCAGCCCTGCAAAAAAACAAATAGTCCTTTTTAACTCTTTCACAACTGGACTGCACAACTGTGCACACTTTAGACTCTTGGCTACAGATACCTGACTGCCGCTTCCCACTACTATTACTCTCCCTGACAGACCTTCTGGCATGATCCTTGGCTTGTTTGTGGTGCAGAATCTTTTGAATCCTTGCTTCAGACTTGCACAGAACCCAGCTCCAGCTATTACCTCGTAGCCTCTCCAGCCAGTTAACCCATGAAGTGCAAGACTTTTTGAACCTCATCAGCCTCTCCTTCTACCACCTCAGCCCCGCAGACCAGAAATACCTGGGACTCAGCCTGCTTCAGGTGCCACTACTTTACCCAGGTACCTACAATGCTGGCATATACCAAGGTTAGAGCTGCTCCTGTCAATAACTTCTGAGCTGCTCCTGGCTATTCATCATTTGTCTGCTGGACCGTGGTTTTGTTCCCTGCTGGTATCATCACTGCAGACTGGGATTCCATGGGTTTCCTCTGTGTTCCTTTAATCCTCCAGGATTCCCCATCTTTTCTGCAGTCAGCCACTAGAGGGAGCCTTTTCCTAACTTTTTCCATTCATCTTCTCAGGTAACCAGTTATTGTGGAACTTGCTTGCTTGCTAAATTGCCAAAAGACATACTTATTCTTGCTTGTGCTCACTAGCACAATTCCTGACCTTCTGACAAAGTCAGGGGCACTAGAGGGTAAAAGGCTTTAGAGTTAGCTATAAGAAGAGAGTATTGATACTTTTCTTGCCTAAGCACTCTAGCAAAATTTACTCAGTATCCTGTCTGTCACCAACTACCCAAACCCCACTTTTCTTGGAGCCACAGTCCCTCACAATTATTGATTGATTATGTGGGGCTACTTGGAAAGTTACTAAGTAGGAGGCATGAGAAGTGGGCTTTGCAAATAAATTGCAAAGAAAGCGGGAGAAACAGGTGACAGTGGGCAGAATTGGTGAGAAAATAGGTGGTGTTACTACAGAGATCTCCATTCCGGAGAATCAGTCTGTTTTCCCGGAGACCTGGTCATTAAGGCCTCAATCCAAATTTTGGAGACGGCTGTTTTTTCTGCCGACGGCATTTTTTCCAGCACAGTAAGCTATTCAAATGTCTGTGCTGTGAAAAAATACCGGCAAAAAAAGAGCCGTCGTGAGGTAAAGTTAAAAGATGTTTTCATCCATTGAAAAGGATGAAAACGCCGTAAATTGCAATTCAAATGTCTGAGTTAGCCAAGAACAGGCGATAAGGGACTCAAGTTATGGCAGGAAAGTTAACACCTATTCTTTTTTTAACTTGAGTCCCTTATCACCTGTTTAAACAGCCGACACAGACACTTAAAGTTAAAAAAACCTAAGTCCTCAGTGGATGTATTGATATGGGACTCTAAGACCCTTATCAATACATCCAAAAGATAAAAAATGTGTCAGACATTAGTAGGATTAACCTTGTGAGTGCCAGTGGGGTATAATTACCCTGCCGTCATTCATAGGGTTAACCCGATTATGTTCAAAAAACCATCACATTACAAGTAACACTTACCCTTAATCCTGATGTTCAGCGGAGTCCTCGGCTTCCTGGTCATCTGTCCTTCTTTTCTATCTTCTGTCTTCTTTCTTCTCTTCTATCTTCTTTCTTCTTCCTGTAAAAGAAAAAAATACGTTTGAGCTAAAAAGCAGAGATACATTAACCCCTTGAGTGCCGGAGGGGTACGCAACGCATTCCAAAGCAATGCGTTGCATACCTCTCTGGGGCCCAAAGTAACTAAAAATCAAACTCTGCTTAATATGTTGCTGTCTCCGCCGCTGTGTGAGGCACTGAGGTGACAGCGGAGACAGAATAAGGTGGCACAGCCCTCCCCTCTTCTTCTTCACGGGCCGATACCCGCTCTGATCTGAGGGAATTAGAATTGAGGCTGCCCTTTTATATGGGCAGCCTTATTTCTAATTCCCTACAGACATCGGCTAAGATATGCTTACGCATCTCCCAGCCAATCAGCTTTGAGCGGCTATGCTTTAAACTGATTGGCTGGGAGGTGCGTAAGCATATCCCAGCCAATGGCCGTGAGGGAATTAGAAGTAAGGCTACTCATATATAAGGGCAGTCTCAATTCTAATTCCCTCAGACCGGAGCGGGCATTGGCCCATGAAGAAGAAGAAGGGAGGGCTATGCCACATCATTCTGTCTCTGACGCCGCCTCAGTGCCTCAGCAACATATTAAGCTGAGTTTGATTTTTAGTTAATTATGGGCAATATGAATACATTGGCATTAAGATATATGACAAACATTTCCAAACATGTTTATTATTATTATTCTATATGGGCGATTTTTATTTGAAGACTGGCACGTTACTATGTACTTTAACCCTTTGGGCCCCAGAGAGGTATGCAACGCATTGCTTTGCAATGCATTGCGTACCCCTCTGGCACTCAAGGGGTTAACGTATCTCTGCCTTTTAACTCAAACTTATTTTTTTTCTTTTACAGGAAGAAGACAGAAGAAACAAGAGAAGATAGAAGAAAGAATGGAGACAGAAGGAGGCAGAGAGTGGATGACAGGTAAGTTTAACACAGACTTTTTAACGATTGGTTCTTGACAGTATGTCAGTCACCGATTGTTCTTTTTTTACTGTTAAGTTCCCAAAACTGGCGTTACTTAGTGGCGTTTTGGGAACTTAAAGGGATAGTAATACTTGAAAATAATTTTATTTTATATTGTAGCCCTTAAAAAAGCATGAAAAATTATATAAGTCTTATCTCCCGAACCTTTATGGTTTGGGAGATATTCACATGTAAAATATAGTAAAGTTCTCTTTTCCTGGCTGTTTCAGCCAAGTCTGCCATCTAGTGGACAGATTTGGAATTCAGTCCACAGAGCAACCGGCAGCTCTTTAGCAGTGCCGAGATTACGATCTTTGAAATGAACTACTTAATTGGAACTGTGTACAAAGTGTGCCTGGCTTGAAAGCACACTTTGTAGACCATTCCAATTAAGAAATTATTTTTAAAGATGGTGATCTCAGCACTTCTGGAGAGGCACAGCCGGTCCCGGGACCAGATTCCAAATCTGAAGGGTGGAGCAATGATGTCACTCCAGGGGAAACTTTACTTCTGAATATCTCCCAAACCATAAAGGTTTGGGAGATAAGACTTATATCATTTTTCATGTTTTTTTTAAGGGATACAATATAAAATTAACTTATTTTCAAGTATTACTATCCCTTTAAAGCACAAAACGGACATTTGGACACGACACCAGTTTTGTGTCCTAACGTCCGTTGTGCTAAGTGTTGGTAGGACATTTGAATACCGACCAAGACATTTTATTTTGTCAGTTGGTATCCATTTTGTCCTACCGACATTGTACTCCAGTATTTGGATCGAGCCATAAATCTGAAGTGTTCGGGCAGATCCAGACAGTTCCCATCAGCTACCACTGATATAGACATATAGATATACTTGCCTTCTGTATGTATAATAAAAACATTTAAATATAAATAGGGAGTTAATATAGTTCAGGAGTTAAGTGTTTTACAGAAGAAGATGAATATTAGAATAAGAGAAATAGAATAACAATCCCAGCTGGGACAAAATTTAAGCTTGACAGACAGTGCCACATACTCCTGCTGAACTGGTAAATGTAAACATCTGTAAGTCAGATTATAAACATTAGATGGCAGCACTGGAAAAGGATAGAGTTGGTGTAAACTAGAGGAGGACAGGCTGTTGCTTAAAGGGTCAGAATAAGGGAAGACTGAAGAGAGCCTTATGTTTGAAGGTGAAGTGAAGTCAATTTCTTTGTAAAAGAGGTTATCTAAGGGGGGTTGGGATTACTAAGGTGTCACAATGACTGACCAGCCATGAGGTGAACCTGCAGGGCAGACTGTGAATTCTGAACTGAAGGGACATAGAGAGATGAGACATGGGGACATAAGACAGAATTCTGGAACAGATCTGCAGGGCAAGCAGCGAGTAAAAGGCCACTTAATGCACTTGTGGTAGTTGGTTCAGGAGATGTAAAGAATGAATGTAAGCAACCTGAAAACTACTCTGAGCCAAGGAGGAGCGCAGAGGTTAGCAGGATGCTGATTTAATATGTATAGGAAGAAGATGACTTGAACCAACAAAAGAGATGAGTTGGAGAAAGCAGGAGAAACAAAGAGTAACCCCCAAAAAACGATAAACACAGTACAAAAGGGGCAAGCGAAGGAGTAGTCAAAAAACAAGCGACGGTCAGGGCAGGCTGAGACTGTTCTGAAATCAGGAGACAAGCTGGATGTCGGGGCAGGCGGCAAAGGAGCAGAATCCAAGAAACAAGCCAAGGTCTGTTACACGGTAAGCAATAACAATGGAAAAGATACACAAGTGAAGACGCTGGGGAACTCAATAACAAAGCACCGAGGCTCTGACAGCCAAGCATCTTAAGGCCTTGCATGCATCTGACGTTGTGCTGCAGCATGATGCTGGAAACACGGAAGCGGCCGAGTATTCCAAGAGCACATGCGTGAACCGTCTGGTGGTACACTGAGGATGACAGGGCACGACCTGACAGGTACTCCACCCCCCATACGGATGGCCTCTGGACGGACGCAGTTGACTGGCAGTCTGGATGAGTGACGTGGAACTCCCGAAGACAAGACGGAGCAAGGATGTTGGAGAGGGGCTCCCAGGACCCTTCCTCTGGGCCATACCCTCGCCAGTGGACCAGGTATTCCAGCCAGCCACTACGAACCCGAGAGTCTAAGATCTGTTAAACCTCGTACTCCGGAGACCCATCCACAAACAGTGGTGGAGGACGGGATGGATGGCAATCTGGATATGGGTTGGGCGTCCATGGCTTGAACTGTGAGACGTGGAAGGTGGGTTGCACCTTGAAAGAATCCAGTAACTCCAGGCGGTGGGCAGAAGTATTGATGACAACCGATATGGCGAATGGTCCCAAGAAGCGAGGTTCAAGCTTCCGTGAGGGGCAGGATAGGCGGATATGGGCTGTGGATAGCCACACCTTGTCTCCGACTTGATACAGGGGACTTGGCATGTGATGTTTGTTGGCTTGTTTCTTGCAGGACTCTTGGGTTTGTGAAAGAATATCCCTTAACCCCTTGTGCAGTTGTTGGAGTTCTAGGACACTTTGATCAGCATCGGGCACAGTGGAAGAGGGCGGCAGATCTGGTAGGGTGTTTGAATGGATTCCAGTGGCGGCAAAGAAAGGAGACATCTTTATCGTGCTATGGTACTGATAACTGTAAGCAAATTCTGCTTGAGAGAGTAATTGGGACCAATTGTTCTGGAGATGCGAAGAGAAGCATCGCAAATACTGCTCTAAGGGCTGATTTTGTTCTCTCTGTCTGTCCATTGGACTGGGGGTGATGCCCCGAGGATAGATTACTCTTGATCTTTAAATTCGCACAGAGTGCTTTCCAGAATCTAGAGGTGAATTGAGAACCACGGTCAGAGACTACAGACTGTGGGATCCCATGTAGATGGAAAATGTTGTGGAGAAACACCTCAGCTATATGAGCAGCAGATGGTAAAACCTGTCAGGGGTACAAAATGCTCCATCTTCGTGTAGTGGTCTACTGCTACCATAATGGTGTTATGTTTACCGGACAACTGAAGATCCACTATAAAGTCAACCGACACATCTCTCCAAGGACCAGAGGGAGTAGGTAAGGATTGAAGAAGTCCAGGGGGTTATGTGTGTCGGCTTTTGGCTCTTTGACACTTGTAACACAAAGTCACAAATTTCTCGATGTCATTACATAGAGAGGGCCACCAAAAATGCCTTTGTATGTTTTCTAGCGTCTTTGTGATCCCACCATGACCTGCCGTTGGTATGTCATGGAAGTGACGTAGGATGTCCAGGAGTGAGGATTCTGGTACAAAGACCTGGTCTAGGTGGTAGAGCAGCCCTTCTTTAAAGGTGAGAGAGTGCCTTTGTACTAGTATGGGTAATGGTTTAGTCGCCTTTCGTAGGTTGTCAAAGATAGCACTAGCAATGACTAGGAAATTACGCGATTGAAGTATAGTCTCTGTGGACTCAACGGAGGACTCCATAGGACTATGCATACGGGAGAGGGCATCAGCCTTCCCGTTCTTGGTTCCTGGTTTGTACGTTATGAGAAGTGAGAATCTGGAAAAGAACATGGCCTAGCGTGCGTGCCTTGGACGTAGTCTACGTGCGGATCTTAGATATTCCAGGTTGCGATGATCAGTGAAGACCGTGACTGGGTTCTCAGTGCCCTCCAAGAGATGACGCCATTCCTCTAAAGCCTGTTTTATCGCCAGTAATTCCCTTTCACTGATATCATAATTTTGTTCCGCAGGTGTCAGGCGTTTGGAGTGAAAGGCCACTGGGTGTAGTAAGCCATTGAGACCGGTGCACTGTGATAGGACTGCTCCAGTGGTGATGTTGAAAGCATCCACCTCAAGAAAGAAGGGCAAAGTCGGATCAGGCTGACGAAGAATAGGGGCATGACTGAAGGCTGCCTTGAGGGTGTTAAAGGCTTGCTCTGCCTCCTCGGACCAGTGAAATTGCTCTTCTTTCTTAGTTATTCTGGTGAGAGGTGCAATCAGGCGTGAGAAATTACAAATGAATCTTCTATAAAAATTGACAAAGCCAATAAACCTTTGTACAGCCTTCTTGTCCACAGGTCTGGGCCATTGTAGTACAGCAGAGACCTTTTGGGGACTCATCTTGATAAAATCTGGAGTAATATGGAAACCTAGAAATTCAATCTCTTGAGTCTCGAATATGCATTTCTCCAGTCTGGCGTAGAGGCCTTGTTCCCGAAGTCGAGATAAAATGATAGCCACATGTCTTTTGTGGGCCGAAATGGAGGTGGAGTAGATCAAGCTATCATCAAGGCAGATGATGATGAAATGATCCAGAAGGTCTCTGAAGGCGTCATTAACAAAATGTTGAAATATAGCAGGAGCATTAGAGACAAAAGGGCATTACAGTATACTCAAATTGACCATATAGAATTCGGAAAGCCGTCTTCCACTCATCCCCCTCCCTCACTTGCACCAGGTTGTAGGTACTTCTGAGATCGATCTTGGTGAAAATGATAGCCAAAGAGATCCGTTCCATCAGCTCCGGAATGAGCGGGAGTGGGTAGAGGTTTTTGACTGTGATTTTATTCAAGTCCTTGTAATCTATGCAGGGCCGTAACCCCCCATCCTTCTTAGGGACAAAAAAGATGTCAGTGCCAGCGGGAGAGGTGGAGGGGTGGATAAATCCCCGTTGGAGGTTTTCGGTGATAAATGTCTTTAGGTGTTGAGCCTCTGGGCGGGACAGAGGATAGATACGTCCAAAGGGAATGGCCACCCAGGGAAGCAAGTCTATTGGGCAGTCATAAGGTCGATGAGGAGGCAGAGTGGCAGCTTGGACCTCATCAAACACATTGGCAAATGACTGGTATTAAGAAGGCATGGTCGGTGTCCCAGGAAGGGACAATACCACTGGGTCGTCACAGGGGAGACGCATACTGCAATACTGCGATGGAAAACTGATGGTGGAGGAAGACCAGGTTATGTGAGGATCGTGCCTGCACAACCATGGAAAGCCAAGAATGGTTGGGAACGGAAGAGAGGGCAATACATCCAAACTAATATTCTCTCTATGACTGTTAGAAGTGTGGAGCACAAGAGGGATGGTCTCCAGTAGGATGGGGCCAGACTGCAACAGACTTTGATCTGCCATCCGCACGGCGAGGGGTTGTCTCTTTTTCTGCAGAGGCATACCCAACGAAGCGGCAAACTCTTGATTCACAAAGCATCCACTGGCCCCTGAGTCCACCATGGCCGTAGTCTCACTCTGTCAACTGTTCCACTGCAAGGTAACAGGAATGGCTATATTAGAAATGGTTGGGTTGGAAGTGACACTAAGAGCTGTGTTGGTACCGACTTGGTTACCTGAGGGAGATTGTGGACGTATTGGGCAGGTTCTGAGGAGATGAGTCGTACTTCCACAATAGATACAAAGGCCTAGATTCTGGCAATGTTCTCTCTCTGCCTTGGAAAGCGGTCCCCTAACAGCTCCTACTTGCAATGGTTCCTCAGGAGGTGTTGGGGTAGTCTTGGGCAAGCTAACCGGAGCGGAAGCAGAACGACGTACAGGAACCGAGGGGGATACATGACGTTCGCATCGTCTTTCTCTGAGTCTCCGATTGATCTGAATGGAAAGATGAATCAAATCCTCCAACCTTGTGAGTAGGTTGATTCTAGCTAGTTCATCTTTGAGGGAGTCAGACAACCCATGCCAAAACTGGTCGAACAAGGCTGCCTTGTTCCAATGGGAATCACTGGCCAGGCGGTGGAACTCAGTAACACAGTCCTCTGCTGGTTTTCTCCCTTGAGTAAGGTTATGTAGGGATTTTTGAGCTGAAGTCGCCTTGAAAGGGTCGTCATAAAGGTCCTCCATCGCATGTTTGAAGGAAGTCCAGGAATTAAGTAAAGGGCTGTTTGTCTGCAATAAATGATGTCTCCAAGCCTGGGGCTCTCCTGTGAGAAGGGTGATGGCAGTATGGACTTGAATAAAGTCTGTTGCGTAGTTGCGAGGGTTTAACAAGAAAAGCAACTCTTAGGCGGTGATGAAATACCTGTAGTGCGACCGGTCCCCATCAAAGTGATCTGGCAAGGACACCCTGGGTTCAGGGAGAGATTGTGACTCACTTCCAGGACCAGAAGGTCCACTGAAAACAGGTGCAGCGGGAGAGGGAGAGGCTGTTGGCTGCAGGTCACGTAGTTGTTGTTGCAGCAGGCTTTGATTCACCTGCAGTTCCTGTACTGACTGCGTCAGCACTGTAATCCGGCTGCCCAAAGTGTTGAGAGCTTCCATCACTTTAGTAAGTGTCATCTTCAAAGTGGCTTTGTTATTCTGTAAAGAATGAATGAATATAAGCAACCTGAAAACTACTCTGAGCCATTGAGGAGCGCAGAGGTTAGCAGGATGCTGATTTAATATATATAGGAAGAAGATGACTTGAACCAGCAAAACAGATGAGCTGGAGAAAGCAGAAGAAACAAAGAGTAACCCCAAAAAAACGATATACGCAGTACAAAAGGGGCAAGCGAAAGAGTAGTCAAAAAACAAGCGACGGTCAGGGCAGGCTGAGATAGTTCTGAAATCAGGAGACAAGCTGGAGGTTGGGGCAGGCAGAAAAGGAGCGGAATCCAGGAAACAGGCCAAGGTCTGTTACATGGTAAGCAATAACAATGGAAAAGATACACAAGCAAAGACGCTGGGGAACACAATAACAGAACACCGGGGCTCGGACCGCCAAGCGTCTTAAGGCCTCGCGTGCGTCCGACGTCATGATGCTGGAAACCCAGAAGCGGCCGAGTATTCCAAGTGCGCATGAGCAGACCATCCAGTGGAACACTGTGGTTGACAGGGAACGACCTGACCGGAGCTGTGGGTTAGCTGAATGAACAAACTATCAGCGAATTTCAATAGAGTGATGAGACCCAGGTAACTAAACCAGCATGAAGATGATAACAAATCTACCGATACATGAAGATAGCCAGGGATTTCTGCTCAATTTTGCCACTATTCTTCCAAAAGCTCCTCCTCTCCACCATTCACCTGTGCCCTTAGGTGTACATCATTTACCTCTTAAAACCGGTTGACTTTCCCTCCACGAAATAGATCCTGCCAGACAAGTGTATGTGTTTGAATTAACGACTCCTAACGCAACAATAGTTTTCAAAACCACATCATTTATTGAACAGAAGTGTTACAAGGACACATTCCATCCGAATCACATACTTTTTCCTGGTATAAGATCCCTTCTTCACTAGAAATCTTGGGGGAGATTTAAAAAAAAATAAAAAATTCGTAGTACTTTTTAAGGAATGGTCCTTATGTCATGGCAACTGGAGATAACGTCAGATCTGATTTATAAATGATTTAAAGGGGAACTATCACCCCTATATAAGTTTGGCTCATAATTAACTTCATATAGAGATAAGCTTTAATAGTTGTTTTAATTTCTTATAAAATTCATGCTATTGCTAAATTTAAAGTTTTAAGAATGATCCGGGGACTTACTTCCTGACAGATTGAGGTTACAGCTCTGTACCGCAGTCTGTCGATCTTCCTCTTCTCCCCTCCCCACATAGCATCTCGATCCAACTCCACCGATGGCGAAGGGGTTGTCCATGTAAGCTAGAGCGCTCTCATTGGCTAGAGAAGATTGACTGAGGAAGATGCAGAGCTGTAACCGCAGTCTGTCTGGAATTGAGGCCCCAGAGCATTTTTAAAACTTGAAATGTATCAGTAGCAAGAATTTTAGAGGGAATTAAAACCTCTATTAAAGTTTATCACTATATGAAGCCAAACTTGTATAGGGGTGATAGTTTCCCTTTAAGGCGTTTTTATAAATATTACTCTGATGTTAACGCCTGGAATTCTTAAGGACAGTATATATTTGGTGTTAGCTACATTTCTTTATAAATTCGCTGCACAACTTTTTACAAAAGTCGTAACTCCATTTTTAGAAAAAATTTACTACATGGCATACAACCCTCCTAAACTGCCGTTATTACATTTATAACGATCCAAGACACTGGGGCAGCCATTTTAATGCTTCCTTTTGCTTAAAGGGGAACTACCACCGGCCGGCTCCAAAAGGGACTGACAGCGCAGGCGCATGGATGTCACTATGGCAAAATGTCCGTGCTTCCTGCTACTGTCAGCCCCAGAACAAGTGTTAAATCAGTTAAACAGGTAATAATTCTGGCAACTAGCGCTACTAAGCAGCTAGTCGCCAAATGGGGACTGGATTAAGATAAAGATTTTGTGGGGTGGTAGTTCCCCTTTAACTCCACTTTTATAAATCTCCCCCATAGTTCTTTCTCCTGATACACTCCCCCACTGTGAAGGACTCCATACTGTATATAGTTTGTTTGGAGACTTATGTATGGAGCTCCATAGACCATAAATAAAGGCTCCTTGAGGGGAACCCTGTTTCTTTCCTTCTTGGGGGGGAGTTCTTCAAAGAGAAACCCTTTTCCTTGGCAATAGGACCAATCTAAGGAATATTCTTTTTCCTAGGGGGTCTGGTGCTACTCCTCGTGGAGTCTCCTCATCAAAGCACATGTTCCCTCTACTAGCCAGAACCCAGAATAATCTTAGTTAAACTATCTCCCAAAAGCTCATCCCAGACAACTCCAGGAACCTGGGAAAAACGTGAAGATCTCTAGCTCAAAATAAGGATGTCAACTCAAAGGGTAGTATACATTATACATATACTGTGGGATAACCCTGTTACACGCCATTGCCACACAAGCAACACGAAGACTAGGAGTTTAGCTCTCTCAGCTAGCGCCTGGCATTGAGTCTTTTGTTTATCAAGAATAAAGGTGATGATTTTCTGCAAAAACAAAGAGCACAATAGCTAGTTTTAAATGTACCTGGGATCCAGGGAATTATATGGTCATTGCAGTACACACTTACCTTTGGGAATATCTAACAGGTCTCTTACAGATCTCTCCTCACTTCTCCCCCACCTTCCTTCTTGCTCTCTCCTTCTCCTGTTGCCCCTATTTTTCTCCTCCTCTCTCACTCACTTACTCACTCACTGTCTCAGGAGTCATCACATTTTGGACCTTTTGGGGACTAAACTCCCATTATCCCCAACCAAACAAACACTGGTTGGAAATGATGCGAGTTGTATCCCCAACAGTAGGAGGCCAAAGGTTGAACACTTCTGCTCTCCATGCTTTGTCTCTTTCTCACAATGTCACACCCACCACCTATTTCATTCCTCCTCCTTATCACTTTTCTACTCCATTCTCACTCCCTCTCTATCCCTTTCTTTTTCTTTCTCTTTCCCTCTCTCCCCTCTCTCTTTCTGTTCCTCCCACCATAATTCTCTCCCCTCTCCCATTTTTTCCCTCCTGTTCTCTCACGTTTGTTCTCCTCTCTTTCTTTCTCCCCCTCTCTCCTATACCATAACCCCTCTTACTTCTCCCCCTCCATCTCTTTCCTCCTCTCATTCTCTCCCTCCTTCTTTTCCATACTCTCTGTTACTCTCACATCTTCTCTCTGTTCCTCTCTTTCCTCTTGTTCTGCCCGGTAACTGTCTAGTCCTCTTTCTCCCTAGTCCCCCCCCCCACTCACTTGATAACTATCTTCACCTTTCTCTCTGCCTTTCCCCTCACTCTCTCATCCTCTTGTTTGGTCTCCCTTTCCCTCTCTCCCTCTTCTCTCTTTTCCTCCCTCTTTCTACCTTCTACATTCTCCTCTTTCCGTCTCTCTTCCTCTCCTTCTCTCTCGCTCCCTCATCCCCTCCCTCTTTTCTCTGCTTGCCCCCTTTGTTCCGTCCCTTCCTAGCTCCCCTACTCACCCTTTACTTTGCTCTCCTTTCCTTGTCCCTGTTTATGTAACTAGTGCTAGTAGCTGCTGCATCTCTGTAAGAGTTATACTAAATAATTGTTAACCCCTTAAGGACCAATGGCATGCCAGGACCATCATGGAAGTTTTGGCACTTAACCCATAGAGTGCCAGAGCAATGCGTTGCATACCCCTCTGGCACTGTAAGGGTTAAGTACCAGTGACGGTCCTGGCACGTCATGGAATAATGGGGTCCCCGCACGGCTGCATGCTGCTTGGTGATTCCGGAATGCATTGCGCAAAACTGGGTTTACGTTAGAGAAGAGAGGTCTAAGGGGTGATATGATTGCCATTTACACATACATTCAAAGTCAATACAAAGAACTAGCCAATTAACTATTTACACAAAGAGCTGAGCTAAGAACAAGAGGTCATCCATTAAAACTAGAGGAAAGGTGCTTTTGACTAAAACAAGGGCAACGATTTTTTTACAGTAAGGGTGGTAAAGCTATGGAATTCTTTGCCTTGGATCTTGTGTTGCAGATACTGTAACCTCTTTCAAAAAAGCAATGGATGCCTTTCTAGCACAGAACAATACTGAAAATTATGTCAGGTGGCTTCAGTGCAGATACGTTGTTGATCCATGGATCTATCTGACTGCCATTTAGATTCAGGAAGGTTTTTTTTACCCACCTGGGGCTAAATTAGAAATTGCTCCAGGGATTTTGTTTTTGCCTTCCTCTGGATGAACAGGGGTGTTTTTGGCATGGGCTGCACTTGATGGACTCATGTCTTTTTTCAGCCTCATCAACTATGTTGTTATATGTTATTATTTAAAAAAAAAAAGAAAAGACCCAGGGTTCTTAACTGCCGGCCACATGCTGCGCAGTTCGTCATTAAGGGGTTAAGCAAAGAGGAGCATTTCTGTGGCAAAAAGTCTGCGCTAAAAGACAAATATTAACAAAATTCCTGTTCATTTAAATTGGTCTTTTTAACCCCTCAAATGCTAGATTGGTCTTTATTGTATTGCTTCGCAATACTTTGGAGACCTCTCTATCATTCAGGGGGCTAAAAAATCCCATTTGACCCTTTGAGTCAATGCAATGCGTTGCATACCCCTTTGGCAATTAATATGGTTAAATCATTGGGACTAACTGGATATCTATCATGTCTGTCTGTCTATCCATCTATAGATTTCTGCATTGTGTTACTGGGGCCTGAATTGTTCATAATTGAGAAGTAGATGGTTTGTCCCCAGTTAAAGACATGCGTGTGCCTTTTATTGTATTTGTTATAAAATATATGTGTGGCAGCCAAATCCTGGAATCAGATAATAACAATAAAGGCAGGTATTACATACCTCCCAACGTTTCAAATGGCCAAAGAGGGACACGTGTTTCAGGTGGTGTCGCTGGAGGACATGACTGGTGGGAGGGGCATTACCTAGAAATCTTAGGTTATTTCATGACCTACTGACACCACTTTTTATATATGAGAAAATGATTTAGAGCAAGGATAAAGTATTTTATTTATACAGACTAATTTATAAACACATATACTGATGTTTATATAGACAATACTGTGATTTTTATTGCTATGGAGCAATGTGATACACTTATATACACACCACAGATCTGATCGCCTAAAAAAGAGGGACACCAGGGTGGGAAAGAGGGATTTGGGTCTCAAAGAGGGACACTTGGGAAGTATGAGTATTAACATACTGGCAAGAATAGAGATGAACAAAAAAGACCATGATTTGTTTCATGGATTTAATCCATACTCTTGAGTTTGAATTCTTTGGGAGGGAGGGCTGATGTACTAAGGTTCAATAAGGATCCTATTTGGAAATGCCAAGGCGATTAACAAGTCCATCTTATTAACTGCACTAAGCAGCATTCAACATTGCATCCCTGGGATTATACCTCAAATAAGCCTATATCACTGTGCCTTCACCTTTTTTTATTGCATATAGAAATATTACTTAATAATGTTACGGATCCTACTCCGTTACTGAAAACCTTATCTGGGCATACGACTTATCAGCCCATTATACAAGGAACTGTGGACATTTCTGTTGTGCCTGAAACACCTCTTCTCTAGGCGTACGGATTGCTAGCCCAGTGTCACAGGCTATGGAGAACTTTGAGACCTTATACTGGCGGCCAGCTATGCTAAAAAGACTAAAAATCATAGCCTGCTGGCTTTCTTTCAAGGGACTGGGCAGTTAGGGTTTAATTATTTGAGTTTGGGCAAGGCTACTTCAAATGTGTTTTGCAGTCCCTCAAGCCCTTTTGCTTAATTGTTCACCCTAAACCAAGCTCTTTGTGTATTAATCCACTCACGTCTGCCCCATTGTGTAAACCTGAGTCTTCTGTTGTTAGTCTTCTGTATTAGGTGTTGTGATTGTATTATCTCCGTGAATGCTCCCATTGTGTGATGCCTGTTACCATTTGCTGTGACCTGTTGTATCCACTGTTATGCCTACTGTACTGTGATTGCATTATCCCTGTAAACTCACCCATTGTGTCATGTCTGTACCATGTACAATGTAGTTTGAAATGTATAAACTGTGGTTTCGCCTAATAAAGAGTTAGTTGTTTTACACTAAAGAAAGAGTCCTGGTGTCTTTATGCTCCTGTGGTTTAAACTGTCCTCTCTGATGCCCATTCGAGCCAAGTATCCTGTATCGTCGGCCGTCTGCTGTTAGCTATCTGCGGATCCAAGTCAAAGTCGGGACTTCGGGATTTCGTATGCTGTCAGGCGTTGACGTGGACTCTGTTCGACACCGTTGTTTCCTGCGACTGCTTTCCTCCAGCTATCCTTCGACCGGGAGTAGATGCATTCACTCTCTACGACTCGTGGTCCTGGCTGCGACCTGACTCCGAATTCGAGGCCCTTCAACTGTCTCGTGTTCGCCTCATAGTCAACAGCTCTAGTCGACCCCAGGAACTATCGCCTCAACGCTACCAACTTCCTCCGACTCCGAAACGGAGTAGATGACTCTGCTGCCTTCATCTGACTCCGACACAGAGTTTATGACACCGTGGATGATTGATTTAGCCGGTTATTGCTCGACAGGTAGGAACCACGCTGTGTAATCCACCTTTGAGAAGGAGAGACCTGGAACGACGGCTGAGGACGACCCGGTGTCTTCCAGCTTCCATTACAGAGGCATTTTTGTAATCTTGCAGAAGTGTTTTAATGTTAATGTGACTACTTGGTACATACAATGAGTCAATAGCTGGATATACTGTCTGAGCTCATAGACAAATTTGCCTGTCTGACACTGGTAAAATGTTGATTTTGCCATAACTTTCTATGCAGATTGCACTTATTCAAGTGCACCACCTCATATGTAATGTTACAATATTGAAGTAATCTGCATATTTCACAGTTCTCCACTTTGTATAGTTTCCCATATTTCTTTTCTGTGTTTGTTACTTATAACCGGTATCTGGAGATGGATCATCTTGTTTCACAAGAAACGGTAGCCATATGTTACATAACTGTATGGAAAATACTTCATGGAGGCAGATGTGCCTGTGTCCTCAGTGTTCTAGTCCCATAGCTTATTAGCTTTTGCAACACCAAAAACTAAGTAGGAACGTTACCTGATTGTGTTACAGTGCACCTGTAACCATAGCGCATGGGTAGTCAGTTGCTGAACCTCCAGTTGTTGGGATGCTCAACTCCCATTATCCTCAACCAGTCAACAGCCTGTAACTAAGCAAGCATAGCGTGCAAAATGCGTAAGGTTCATTCTGTGTGTTTTGTAGGAGACTGGTATAGTATAAGTGATACATTTATTGTTCTAGGATGCATGCTTTCATGACACTTAGGTCTCTTCTTCAGGAATATTTTGAATGAAGGCTGAATACAAAATACATGACAAATTATACACTGATGCAAAATGTTTTTACATTTAAGTTCCACTGAAAGCAAAATTCTTATCTCACTTGTCAGTATAATCTATTTCTTAGGCTCCATCAGAGGCATCTCTTTATAGCTGGCTAAGTAGTACAAATATTTATTTCCCTTTTGGTATGTGATTAGCTTCAGAAATTATGTATAAGTCTATGGAATCTGTGGGTTAACAGTGTAACCATTTTGTGTCTCAGTGAGCTTCTTTCTTTAGCTTTAGTTGTTTTTAACCTTTTCTAATACAAAGGATGTTTTGTGGATTTGGGATTTTAGTCCTGTATGTGGAGTAAAAGTAGTTAAAATGTATTCCAACACTTTTCTTTTTTCTGTCTTTCAAGGTATTTAAAAACGTTTACTGGCTACACACTGACTTTGGTGAGTACTGTATCCCACTGTTCATACATACCAATTTTTTATAGCTATTGAATTTGCATAGTAATCTGTTTTTTCTGAGCCGCCTATGTGCAGATTATTATGTGTGTTGTAAAATTGCTATTGAGAAATGAACCTTTACCTTTTTGGTTACGCAGTGTGTCACTTTATGCTATTCACCTTAATTGTATGCTAATTAGTTTGGTTCCTGGCCAGGTTCACTTTCCGTTGGGCTGTTACACACTTCTTCAGTGCGTGGGATCTGCCTAGATTCATTTGTAGCACAGTATGTGACACTATGGTGTAAAGTACCACCAACAAATAAAAGTACATTTTTTAAAAATAATTTATATTACAAACAAATGGCTGTACAACATGCAAACATCTTATAATTCTCTTTAAAAGGAACATTAAGACCAAAAAATGAAATAGTCTGATATAACGTTAACCCTTTAAGTACCCATGATGGTCTTGCTACATCATGGGTCCAACATGAGATAAGGACCCATGACATGCAAGAACCATCATGGATTTCAGGGCACCTCACACGTCTGCACACTCTTCTGGAAGCTCTGATTCGGATCTCTTAAAAAAAAATGTTTTGTGCTCTTTAAGTGCCGGCTGCGTCCTTAAGGGGTTAAGGACCAGAGGGTTGTGCACTGCATTGCTTCAGAATGCTTTGAGCACCCCTCTCATCCTTTAAGGGTTAAATATCCCATGATGCTAGCGTATGTAAAACTTTAATATTTATATGTTACATTTGTAAAATATAATCCTAAACCTGCTTTTTAAAGGGATAGTAATACTTTATTTTAACGTTATTTTATTTTGTAGGTATTAAAAAAAACATGAAGAACGATATACGTTTTATCTCTCAAACCTTTATGGTTTGAGAGATATTCACAAGCAAAGTTTCCACCTCACTGACAGAAATGGTCAAGTCTGCCATCTAGCTGTCAGATTTGGAATCCGGTCCGCAGAGCAGCCGGTGGGTCTTCAGCAGAGCTGAGATATAAAAATAACTACTTAACTGGAATAGTCTACAAAGTGTGCCTGGTTTGCAAGCACACTCTGTAGACCCTTCCAATGAAGTAGTTATTTTTATATTTTGCGATCTCAGCTCTGCTGAAGAGCCGCTGGCTGCTCTGCGGACTGGATTCCAAATCTGACAGCTAGATGGCAGACTTGTCCGTTTCTGTCAGTGAGGGGGAAACTTTGCTTGTGAATATCTCTCAAACCATAAAGGTTTGAGAGATAAAACTTATATATTCTTCATGTTTTTTTATACCTACAAAATAAAACAAAATGTTACTATTACTTTAAAGCCTGTATAAATTGTTCTGTGCTGAGAAATTTAGTCAGCTCCTTGAGGACCACAGGGCTATGGTTTACGATGCGTCTTCAAGGGGTTAATGTTGTTTGTGCCATTTGAATTGAGAGATGAGACCTAAACTCAGTTAATCGATTGTGATTAGTCCTGTTTTATGTTATTTCAGCCCAGTAACAGATAATCCTGGAGAATCAGTGGGAGCCCTGAAAAGAGCAGGGATAGCCGACTACACTTTAGTCCTCAAGACACAAAAAGATCATATTTACAGATGCTAGCATGTAGTACAGGGGATTTATGTGTCTGTAACCCCAGTTCATTTTAAGTTGTAGTGTTCCTTTAACCCCTTAAGAACCATTGGTCCTGGAGGTAAAGTCTCGTTAAGGACCAGATAGAGAGGTTTGGAGTGCTGTCACACTTTACTGATCGCCTGTGCTGGCACACCGAGCGGGGGTCTGAGAGAGACTGCTCCAGTCTTGGAGTGGTCAGTTTCAGACCCCGATTTTAAGTAAAAAGTATGTGATGTGCCAGGCCCGTCACAGTACAGGAAAGAACCGGTACTGGCACGTTGCACAGTCTTAAAGCGGTTACATTAGTTAACTTACCTCTCTGCATGACAGGTCAACTTGAATCCCTTTCTGTAAGAGAGTCACACTATGGGGCTCCCTCTTGTCTGTGAGTTCTTGTCTGTTCATCAGCCAATCATACAATCTCATACTCAAGAAAAAAAGAAACCAGACTTTGCTATTTCAATAAAGGACATTTAATTTTTGCGTAACACCACCATGGACAAATCACAAGATGAGGTATCCGAGAAAACTTTGGTATAAAATGTACATGTTTTAAAATGTGTACAGGCAAAAAGACTTTGGTTCCTTAGCACAAATAACAAAGTTTAAACATTCAAGTTTTCTTTTTTTTTTAATATATGTTTACTATAGGTATATATATTAAAATGCACAGCTGTTGCCCTTTGCTGCTTTTCTTGACATAAAATAAATTAATAAATTAACATAATACTATGTTCAGAAACGTATCCTAACATTAGGAATCCAGTGATCCCTTTTGGCAACAAAGTGTTTAACAGGACAGTGATTTAAAGGAGCAGTAAACTTTTTTTAATGAAAAAAAAAAAAAAAAAAAAAAATAAATAAATAATATATATATATATATATATATATATATATATAGTAGGGATTTTCCTGCTGAGTAAAATAAGGGTAATCCCACTGCCAAGAGATTCATACTTCCAGAGTTATTACAGTTTAAACCCACATTTTTTTACATTAGCATTGCCCTCTAGTGGTCAAATTCTGATTAGTTTTTCCTCTTACAGTCTAATGGAGAGGAAAGTCAAGAAAGTCAGAGATATACAGTTCTCCATAGAATGTGATAAAAACTGCAGAGTCACTTCCTGTCAGTTAGAACTATCAGGAAGTAAACACAGTAAATTCACTTCATGATTATTTGAACTGTTATACATTCTGAATGGAACATCTGACAACAGAGGGAGTGACCTTGTTTTATTCAGCAGGAAAATATCCATATTATTTCATAATAAAAAGGTTACTGCTCCTTTAACTCCTACACCACTAGGGGGAATTTGAAGGCAGAGGAGAATGTCCTACAGCATGAGGTGAGGGGGGATACAGATTCCCAAAATTCTAGTTGAATTAAATTGGGACTTTTAACCCCTTTGCAATGCCTTGGCGACCTTTTTAGCATTCAAGGGGTTACAAGTACCATTTAAATGTATGGTATCACATTTGTCCCCCACGGCGACGTTGGCTTGCCCCATAATTACTCCAGTTCTTCTTTGTAAATCAGCCTATTTGTGTTCCTCTTGGCATTAAACAATATAAACATGGGCGTTTTACATGTGCTATTTACATGAGAAGAAAAGGATTAAACAACTATTTAACCCTCAGTGCATTCACCACTCCTTTCAGGGCTAGATGATAACAAAAGCAATGCTAAGTAAACATCACTGAATCCCACTGTCCCTTTTGTAAAAGAAGGAACCATCAGGAAAAAAAAAAAAAGGCTGATAGACACAGAGGATTCTGGGAGTGAAACTCGCTAACAAAAAAAAGAGGCGGATGTACTAAGAAGAATTTGAGTAATTCTGGAGAAAACCAAGTGCACAAATATTAATTCCCCAAATATTCATTGATTTAAAGTGAGCTTTTAACCCCTTGAATCCTAGTAAAGTCTCCCTTGCATTGCTTTTGCAGTCCATTGGGGGGGAGCCTCTCTAGTGTTACAAAGGTTTAGCCCTTTGAGTGCCAGAGGGGTACACAAAGCATTGCACGGCAATGCGTTGCGTGTTCTGCTGGCACTCATAGGGTTAAAGCCCAATTCTCGTCTATAGTGCAGTTGGAATATGCCAAAATTTCATTTCTTTCTTCAGTTACTTCAGTCTCAGGGTCACTCTGATGCAGCGACCGAGTCTTTACCCACTGAGTGCCAGAGGGGTGCGAAATGCATTGCTTTTCACGCCCTTCTGGCACTCAGATGGTTAGTAACTCTGTAACAGTAAATTAAATACATTTGAGGATTTAAAATATTCATAACGTTGTGTTGTTGTTGATTTGTAGCTCAGAAGTAACTTTATACAGGATTTCACCTTTGGATCTCGAAAAAATGAATACTGTTTTAATATATGTACTAGTTTTAAAGCCCATGTACACGGGCCAACACTGCGGCGCTGCAGTCATAAGCAGTACTGACCGCCCAAACACGCCGCGGCTGATATGAAGCGGGGAGCTCCGAATTCAGACCGTAGTCCTCTCTGCGCACCTTCCTGGGACCAAGCGGATGTTGTAGTCACAGGAAGGTGCGCAGATTGGACTTCAGTCTGAATTCAGAGCTCCCCGCTCCGTATCAGCCGCGGCACATTCAGACAGTCTCTACTGTGCATGACTGCAGCTCGCGCATCCGTCTGTACTGCACATGACATCCTTAGCGAATTATAATATAGGATATATATATAAAATACATTGAATTTTCTTACACTTTCCTTACATTTTTGGTGAAGAAGGGGTAAACCGGTAGTAAAGCATTTTAACTCCTTGAAGGCCATTGAGGTTTTCAGTGTATTGCAGTGGTAGCAATGCACTAGAGGTGTCGTTAGCATCCAGTGACTTAACCCTTTCATTTGTCAGTGGGGAGCACCCCTCTGGCAATTAACGGGTTAAAGGGAAAGTATATCAATGAATAAAGTCAGGTTTATTCAATGTATGCCTTTCACCCTTTGAGTGCCAGAGAGGAATCAAAAGGATTGCAGCGCAATGCACTGAACATCTCTCTGGCACCCAATTTAATGAGGGGAGCGCAATGCATTTCAAAAGCTATGTGCTGCTTGTGCCTCTGGTCCTTAAAGGGTTAATATAATCCAAATTCTCTCTCTTGTGTTTATCTTGTTTTGTTGATTTTACTTATAGCAGCAGTAAAGTTTCAATACGGAAAACAAAGTTAGATTGATTGATTGATTTAAGGATTACCCTGACGAGCACAAAAAGGATACTCTCACAGATGGGAGTTGCTTTGTTCAAAAGTTATTGCAGCTCAAAATACTTTTTTCCATCATTATTATTATTAAACTGAATATTTTTTATTGTGGTCACCATATGATGATGATCTTATCACTTACAGTGGAGAGCTGTAGTCTAAGATTCAGTTTCTTATACAGACTGCATTAGAAAAACAGTTTGCCCACTGCCCAGTAGATGGCACTACTGCTACAAATTTGAATTAAACAACAAGTCTGAGCTAATATATCTATTGAGTGAACCATCCCCAGAAGTTAAAGATACAATTGATTTGTTCAGCAGTAAAATCCCTGTAGCATATTTTTTTCCATAGTAAAACTTTCGAGCTCCTTAAATCAGCTGTTTAAGTTTTTATTTTCCCTCCACTTTCAGTGAGGTTAGCACCCTCTGTCTGTAGTCTGTAAAGATAGTCTGTGACTCAATATAACAGCTCTGTGTATGTGCCTAATTTCTGTAGTCACTTTTTATTATTTTTGTTCAATTCAGCAACCAGTCAGATCACTCAAACAGAGTGTGAGACACAGACTTGTTATTACAGACTGCAGGTAGAGGGCACTGCCACTAGGAAAAGTGGAAGGAGATGAACTGAAATCGCTGATGCAAGCTAAATGCACATACTTAAAGGGAAAGTCAGTCCTGTGAAAACCGTTCTGGACCAGATGAGTGCATACCCCACTGGTCCTTAAAGAGTTAATATTTGCTAACAAAGTAACAGAATTTAAAATAAATAATTTCCAATTTGTTTAAGGATATCTCTTCTTAAAGGAGAACTGACACCTCTTAATAATACACCTCACACAAACACTTAAAGTACTATCACCCCAATGAATTCTGACCCTGTGACTTTGTTCAAGAGGTAACATTTTCAATCAGTCCTTAATGTCAGGTCCATGGAGGTGGACATGACAGTCACTGGCAGTTTTTTTCCCAACTGTAGCAAGCAGAATGTGTGAGGCTATTTAAGATTTGAGGTTCTGAGGTCCTGCAAGCAACTGTCATGTCCACCTCCATGGACATGACATCCAGCACTGATTAAAGATGTTATTTCTTGAACCAAGGAGCAAACACAATATTCATAGTGATCATTAGGATTTTCTGATCATAGTAAGGTAAGTGAGGAGTTATTATTAGAATGTGTTAATTCTCCTTTAAACCTCTGAGTGCCAGAGAGATGCTCAAAGCATTGCATTGCAATACGTTGCACACCTCTTTGGCATACAAAGGGTTAAGCTAACTGAGCGCAAGCAATACGTTAGGGATTCCGTAGGACTGACGTTATGAACGAGCCTTCCATATGGTTGGTTGAACTATGACCCTCAAAGATCCGCTAAAGTAAGGTTGCATCTCATTTACTGACCCTGTATTCTTAGAGCAAACTTTAAAGCTTCATGAGTTCACAAAAGCCATGCTTAGGATTACAAAATAATTGTCACTCACGCATATACGTATGTTCATTGTAAAATCTTTGGTTTAAGTTCAAAAAGGATCCTGTCACTGATTTTCCCCGGGCCTATGGGGCTCCATTTTTAAATCATGATTGGCATACAAGAAAATTCTGTCAGTTTTTGTTTCCAGAGAAAAAAAAAAAGCGGCATCTGTATACAATGGCAGATATTGCTCCTGTTAAATAACAAGGGCATTTGACACCCCCCCCCCCCCCACGCACACACACAAATCTGTTAAAGGGTCTGTAAAGATGTATTATGGTAAAAACATATCACAGAGCTTTTCCTGCTGAGTAAAACAAGGACACTGTCACTGCTGGCATTTTTTTCTTTACAATGTATTATATTTAATTGTGGCAGAGAGATTACTGCCCCATTCCATGGACAACTCTACCCAGTGGGTCACATTCCCTACAATAAGCTATAGAATAACAATCTGATTGCCAGGTGATCTTTTTGGACACCTGTAGGCACTATCATTAACAGTTTATAGATCAATAGATCAAAAATAAGCCTCAGTTTGTATTATAATAACTTTAGAACCAAGCATCTTACAATAGTGGGGATGCCGTTGTTTTACTTAGCAGGAAAAACACTACATTACACAATTTTCCATGATAAAAGTTTACTAATTCTTTGTATGGTTAAAAGCCCTCTGAGTGCCAGGAGAGTGTTCAACACATTGCTTTATAATGCTTTCAACATCCCGTTGGCATTGAATAGTTTAAGGTGCTTGAGTCCTCATGCCCAACACCAGCTAGGGGACCTCAATTTGTATCCTGTAATAAGAGAACTCCTTTAACCTGTCCTTAACATAAACAGAAGGTGCACTGTATAACATTATATTATAAGAATTCAAAGGTCTACATCTGTAATTAAGATAAAGATAATGAATATTCTCTTCTGTTGAACCAAAGGGTCAACCATTTGAATCTATATTTCCTTGTCAGGAGTGAGGTAATGGCCATTTAGAATCAATGATGTCGTTATACTCTCATTTGCAATTTCAGGAGGCCATTTTAGTTTGTGATACCATTAATGATGCAAAGTGCAATATGATTAATTGAACAGATTAGTGAAATTAACCCCATTCATTTCCATGTGAGAGAATAACAGGTTGAGGCAACACCAGACAAAAAAAAAAGTGGGATTATAAATGAGTATTTCCAATGGCTGTCATGACCTGTCATATCCAAGATGGTTGCCTTTTGCTAACTATGCAATGGATGTCACATATTTGTATAAGTTTTAAGCCTATGTTTCAGTAGCAGGGTATCTTCGTTACATTCCCTGCAACTGTTTGAATCCATGGCTGTATTACGAATACCCGTCAAACATTTTTTTAATAACCCCCTAAAATGAGGTAGAATTTTTCTGAAATGTCAATCTACTGTGTGAATGAAATATACAGAAGTACTGTACCAATGGAAAATGACTGAATCTAATTACCTTAAGGAACTAGTTAATTCTGAAAATTACATGGGCACAACATAATGACACACAGTACAGTATAGCCCTGTAGTAGACTCCCTTTGATTCCTCAGGTGATGGACACCAATAATCTCCAGGCAACCAGGGACTAAGTAGGGATGAAGGGAGTTGCTGTCTGTCTGTGCATTTAGCAGATAGATAGATGACAGTGAAATCATGGAACCCTGCTATAGCACTTAGCCATGCTTTCATTCCAGTGAATAACACTATACCACGTGTGTCTAGACAGAGAGATAAATCTGATATATATATATATATATATATATCCTATTTAATAAAAGGCCAGAAAGTTTGTCACGATGCAGTCATGCCCGGGTTTGGCCAGTCTCTACTGTGCATGACTGCATTGCGCGAATGAGGCGGTGCAATCACGTAAGGTAACGGCAGTACGCAGAGCAGGTCTGGGTAATGTTAACCCTTTCAGTGCCAGAGGGGTACACAACGCATTGCTTTGCAATGCATTGCTTACCCCTCTGGCACTCAAAGGATTAAGAGGCCCGTCCTGCTCTGCGTACTGCTGTTACCTCACTGCTCCACGGACCATGCACACGGGTTTTTAAACTAGTATATAAAGAGATTAGAGAGATATAGATAGGTGAGAAGGATAGATCGATAGGTTAGGTAGATAGGGAGGATGCTTACGTTTAGAGGTCAATGGGAATTGGGGGAATTTTTAATTGTCTCCTATGATTGTTTGCTACAAAATTATTCCAGTTATGACTTGTGCATATGGCCCTTAGACTCCATCCAGACAACTCTTAATATGAAGCTATTAGGTGCAGATAAAATGCACTGCAGTATAAACATATTTTATTGACTCATCCATATTGAGTAATGGGATAATCCTACCTCAGTTTAACATTACACTTCTCCACATAAACAGCCATTTCCATCTGCACTGCCTGATAGCATCATATAAAACAGGTCAATACCGGGGATCAATAGCCTGTTTATGTTTTCATTTATGATATCATAGCTGAAGGATAGGATGGGGGGTGGGGGGTGGAAGGTAGAAGTGTACAAGAGAAGGTCAAATTCATTATTGCCCCGATTATGACTTTCAGCAACAGAGGTATTTAGGTAGGACTGGCTTCAGGCATAGTCAAAAATTTGCAGTAGCCTAAGGCAACACTTTAAAGACAGGCTGCATTCTGGGAGTGTAGTAAGATAAGTCAGAGCTGTGATTTTGATGATGCCAATGCAAAGGATTCTGGGATTGTGCTGAGGGAATTTGCATAGTGAGTGGCTGATCTCTAGGTCGATTGTTTTCTTCCTTGATCTCAGGAGATATTAATCTAAAAGTCATGTCACTGTTATTAGTAGATTTGGGAGCAAAGAATGATTATCTCAGTGAACATGTTACTGTCTTTCATCTTAGTAAATAACAGTGAGTTGCATTTAACGAAAAATGTATGTTTTAGGGCATTTCCTGATGAGTAAAACAAAGGTATTCCCACTAATGGAAGATTTTTCATTACAATATATTACGTCTCAAACTTTTCTTATTGTGGTCACCAGAGGGTGCTGTTTTTATCACTTACTATGCAGAGCTGTAGTTTATGACTGAAGCCCTCACAGAAAGTGAATTTAAAAAATATCCTTTAAGCACCATTTACCAAGGTCGCTAAATGTTTGATTAAAAAATGTATGTTTTAGCTTTTGAATGACACAGCTTACAAGCAATAGAAGTACCCTTATTTTATATCTCCGAAAAAAAACCCAATAAAATATATTTTTTCATTAAAAAAAGTTTACTGCTCAATTCAGGTAAGAAACTGAGAGTGAAAGCTGTGGTAGCTAGGGTTGTTTGGTTTGTCTTTAATTCATTTTTGGACAGAGCTACAGCAAGCTATTCCACTTACTATGAGCCAGGGGAGTAGTTGTCTCTTTAGTAGCTACAGGGTTAGATATCCTCTTGAAGATCTGAAGCATCCTTAAATAATGAACAATGCTGTGACCTTTCAACCCCCACCTCCTCTGATCTCCCACTGTTCTATTGGGTTCACTTTTTTCCTTGTCAACTGGACAAGCATAGAATAGAGAGCTCTTGGGGAGTCTTGCTGTACGTCCAGGCTGCAACCCTCGGCTTTTGAGGGCTGAAAGGTCAACATTCTTTCAAGCTTTACATGAAAAATCTTTGAATTTGTGCTTGTATGGATAGGGTCAGCACTACACAGGACAGAAAACCATTTCTTTTTAGAGATGTGGTTTCTTTACAGAAGACTACATCCATGATTACAATTCATGGGCACATTTAGGTTTTAATTATTTGGGATTTTTTTTTGTTAAAGTGATGATTTATCTCAGGGCTAAGCATATTTGGCGTTCAGCAGTTGGTTGCCATTCCCTGTTCTAGCCTTTTAGTCGACCAGTGAGGTTATCAGTTTCCTAGTACTCCCAGTCTTTAGAATCCTAGTATTCCAAACCTCCCCTATAGACTTTACTGTACAGAAGTATTGTCCAGTTTTTTCTGTTTTGGGGATGAGTCTTATATTTTCTAGATAGCCTATGAGGAAATGGGGTGCTCTTAAAGCCCTTTTTTGTGTGTTATCAACCTGCAGACTGCTAGGTGGCTAGTCTTTCTGAAGATATCTAACAAGGATTCCAGCCAAGGTTGGTAGGACATCTTTTTAGTGGTATATTCAAGGGAGTAATGCCCCATTATATCAGTGTTCGGAAATGAGAGGCCCTCACTTACTGCCATATTACAACTCCCGGCATCCCGTCCCAGCCGTCGGATGGGAGGAAATGATGCGATTTGTAGTCTGGCTGCAGTTTGATGGTCTCACATTGTCCATTCCTGCATTATATAGTGCTTTGGATTCCCAATGGGGCAAGGGAGGTGAAATTAATGGAATAAAAGTCAACCACACAAAGAGGAACCAATCTTAATTACATTTTTAGGCTTGGATTTACTAGAGGGGAGCTAAAACATCTTAATAATAACCCCCGTTTATCTTAATCTAGACTGAAAATCCACTATGAATCAATTATGCGTGGATTGGTAATCTGGATATCATGTCCACAGAGGCAGCTATGATTTTTTCTGCAGGATTCCACACATCTCCCACTGCTGTATTCTATGGAATCTTTCAGCTGGAGGAGTTTCACATCCTTGAGTGCTGATACAAATTAATTTCTGCCCCCATGCACTTGATTCCAGTAGTAATTAAATATTAAGTTTGGAGAAACAGTCCATGCAAAACAGATTCATGATGGTTATAAGGTATGAGTCAACAAATAATCATGTCCACTTCAAAAGATATAATAGCCAGTACTAATTAAATATTAATTTTGGGGATTCAAAGATTAAATGGGGCTTATTATTAATAGGTATTAATTTTATAATTGGCACCCATTGGACCAAGAGAGTTTAACACAAGATGTCACCACCACCAATCAAACTGTGAGCTGATCAAGAGTGGTAACAGCAAAATTTGAAATATCAGGGCATGTGCTGTTGCAATACATT